>OU426976.1:6250000-7500000 GCA_911387765.1 Pyrgus malvae | reverse complement strand
TGTATATACTCTGTGTCATCGGTACCATGGACACATACAAAGACAGATACACAAACACCCAGACCGAGAACAGAAATTTAAACTCATCATTCAAATTTCTGTTTCGCCGGGAATCGAACCCGGGACCCTTCAATTAGCAGTCCGGCATGGTAACCATTGGGCCACACGGGTCGTCAAATCAAATATTAGTAGAAGTCCATTGGTTCTTCGCGCCATCGTCCAAAAGTTTGACATAGTCTGAATAACAGTTCATCTGTCACTATTCGTTTTTAATTTTTTATTTGACAGTAATATAAAAACCGTGATAAAGAAACTAATCCTCTTACAAAACTTTTAAGGCAGGACAACGTCTGCGGGATCCACTAGTGTTATCATATTTGTACAAAGTACTGTAAAACGCGAAAAAATATGATAGGAAAAGTTGTTTACTGTTTACTAGGGTGTAGTGTGTCTAAATTTGTTTTTTTTTTCAAAGTCTCTGTTGTGGGGGCTGTAGCCCTGGTTGCCCTTCCCTAAATCGGGCCCTGAGCGACACACACGCAAATCATCAATAACCAACAACAACAACAACCAATTTACTAATTAATCTAAATTAACCAATGCTAATAGCCTTTCCAGTTCGAAAAAGTTCGAAAGAGCACTCACGCATACGATGAAACGCATCCATAACGTGGTTGGGGGTGTACCACTGGTCTACCATGGCCTTGTCATGGGAGAACTTCGCGTAGAGTTTCAGCATTTCCTTGAAAGTGTCCAGAATGCCGGCCGCGATAGTCCCCAGCTCGTAGGTGATGCTGTGCTTGTGCTTCTCTTGGATCTTCTCCGCATGACGTAACTTGTATGTCGTATCTGCACCAAAATCAAGTTTTTTTATCTATACTAGACTAGATTGGTTGCAAACCTTTTTGCGTCCCACTGCTACGCACGGGTATCTCCCTATTATTGGTGGAGGCCTGGAGCTTACTCCACCACGCTGCTCCAATGCGGGTTAGTGGAGATGCGGGTTTGTGGCCAACCCGCTGTCGGATGTTTTCAAACCGCCCATAAGGCCTCCGACAAGGTTTAACGACTGTTATCTATCGACAACAACCGGGACCAACGGCTTAACGTGCCCTCCGAAGCACGGAAACGCGCATGTTTTTTTTTTGCCACTAGCAGTCACCTGTCTCACACCCGACCGCGCCCGTTTGGCTTACTTGCATAGATCGTTTGCGTTCTACGCTAACCGCCGGGCCATGTGTGCTTGAAGACTAGATTAGCAGCGCGAGCGATGGAGAGAGCTATGCTTGGTATTCTTTACGCAATAGAATCTGAAACGATGAAATCCCTAGACGAATGAAGGTTATCGACCAGCATAGTTTTCATTCAGAAGATGCAGGACCGGACGGTGGTGAACGTTAGAGGTCTGTGTCCAGCAATCTTTTAGAGACTGATCCCTCAAAACTACATCTATTCTTGACGTCAGAGACAAGTTTGATTCTTCTTTCCTCCACTTGATATCGAGAGTTACAAGCCAAGTGCACCTATGTATATGACGCGGTCGGGTCGGGTGTGAGATGGGTGACCGCTTTGACAATTTCATGCGCGTTTCCGTACTTTGGAGGGTACGTTCAACCGTCAGTCCCGGATCTTAATGATAGACATTAGTCGTTTAACCTTCGGAGGCCATATTAGCAATTAGAAACCAACCGTATTGGAGCGGCGTTGTGGAGTAAACTCCAGGATTCCCCAACAATGGAGAGAGACCCATGCCTACAGTGGGACATAAAATTAGTTAAATGGTAAACCAACAAGTTGTATGCGTGTGGTTTGCATGTGGTGAGATTTAACGATAATCAACACTCAGCTCAGGGTCGATATTACGGTATACCCTGCCTGATCGTAGGAGGTGACTTAAAGAGGGCTTCCGGGGTTGCGGGCGGTGAGAGTGGGAGCTCGTACCAGTGGCTCGTACCGTCCAGTCAGCAGCCCCGAGAAGGATGGCGGTATTTGCGTAGCCGCTGCCGCCATAAACATCGGAAGGTGCAAGAGAGCATTCTGCTCTCCCGAAGATGGGTCCGTAATAGGGCCACGTGCGTGGAGGAAACCGGTGTGTTCCACTGGAGTTTCTGGAGTCCTCCCCAAGCGCAGAAGCAGGCTACCTTGGAAGTTTTAGTGCGATACTAATCCCACATCCGGTATCCTCTCTCAAGTAGCCGGGTACCTGTTGAAGGTTTCGCCCCCGATACAAAAAAATATAGTTTTTGACAAACCTTTCACAATAAGCTCGGTGAGGTTGACCACGTGTTCGAAGGCTAGCTGCTCCAGCCAGGGGTGCCACTCCCACTCATCTGGCGCGTTCTTCGGGTATGGAAGATCTTCGTCATCAGCGGAGCAAGTTACATGGAGAACTGAAGGAAATATTCAACTAAGTATACTAATATTATTGAGCTGAAGAGTTTGTTTAACTAATTTTATCTAATTGGCAATAATAACAGTAATGTGTTGTGAACTTAGAGCATCAAAGTTACTGACTCACCCTTCAGTAGAGACGGCATAGCGCCTCGCTTCGATACAATATTTTTGTGCCAAATCTGGTGCGGGGGAATAACGCACACATTTTAATTTTGTCACTCATTCACAAATACTCTTTCATCGCTACAGACGCATACATTTCTAAATATGTCAATTTCAATTAACAACGTCAATTTCTATGCACCGACAACACTGACACCGACACACACAGACACACTAGTTGTATAACTACAAGGCACATTGTGCATGGACGTTGGGACGAGGGCCCGAGGGGTTCGCCTGTAAAGGCCACTTCTCTGACGGGTGTTATACCTGTCATACCTTGATGCTCTAAGGTTGTGGGCTTATAAGCATTAGGTGCTTTGTATCGGAGAATGCTGTAAAAATACCTTAAAAAATTCAGTTATTTTATGTAGGGTCAAAATATTAACCAAGAAATCGGAAAGAATTTGTATGTAGGTTAATTTTGTATTTAATAAACAGCAGCGATGGCAGAGTGGTAAAAGCCGCGGTCTTCTACGCGACCGATCCCGGGTTCAAATCGCTGCTCCACGGTGATGGAAAATATCGTGATATTTAATTGATTACGATGTTCTTCATCGCCGTGCATGTCTGAGAGAAATTCATAATTTCTCGAAAGCATGACGTCCACCAATCCGCACTTGGCCAGCGTGGTGGACTATGGCCTGAATCCCTCTCACTTGCAGCAGCAGTGGGACATAAAAAAAAGGTTGAAAAAAAAACAAGCTTCAAAGGCGAGAATAATACCTGCAACAACGATCGCTACTATCTTTAACATATTGTTGTATGTGTAAGTAATAAACAGAAAAGCGTTATTATCTTTTCCATAAGCAATTACCCAAGATTAGCGTAGCCAGGCGTCCGGATAAAGCTGTACATAGTTAGGCTTTTTGATTGCGTGTCCGGCCAAAATAAACGGTGTCCGGCTTGTCCGGCTTTTGTTAGGCTTTTTACGCTAAAGAGCGAGCGCCGAGCGTGGCCCAGCGCAGGCGAGTCGACTGTCGGTCGGTCCCTCTTAGGACTGATGTAAGTGATATGGCATTGGATTTTATTTATATTCGTTAGAATTTAACAAAATTTAACAAAAGAACAATCAAAAAAGCTTGATTTTACACACAATTTTTTTTGTCGTAGGTACCTGTTAATACAGAGACACAAAATCCTCAATAATGTAGGGTGTCCGGCCTTTCTACCCAAATGTCCGGCCAAACTGGCTGGTCTGTCCGGCTATTAGGTTTGGCGACCTGGCAACCCTACCCAAGATTGTTAATAACAACGTACTTAAAATTATCGTGACAATTAGTTCGTAAATCTATCATGAAATACCTGTGGTTTATTTTACTGTTTTGTAAGTATTTTCCTAGAAAATCAAATTAGCAAATATTTTTTCTTTTTTTTTCTTTGATTTAAATGATACCAACATTAAAATTTTAACACCCATGTTAAGTATTTTTTGGCTTACTTTTGGTTATGGGTCTCTTAACAGTAAGTTTTTTTTTTTATTTGAGTGGAGTAGCAGACGAGCATGCAGGCCACGTGGTGTTAAGTGGTCGTTACAGCCCATGGACATCTACATACAACCTCAAGCAAGCATAGGTAAGTCTTGTCTGAGGTCGTATGCGCTGCTACTCTGGAGGCTGGTGGTCGCCTCATGTAAGTGTGGCCGGCAACTGCACCTTTCCACCGAAACACAATAGAATTGGTTCACGGCAGAAGTGGGTGCAGCGGTGGTACTTCCCCGGGCGAACCATAATAGTTCTACCACCTACAAGTACTGTAGAGTTGTCAAAACAATACGTTTTTTCGAAGCATTTTCATTAGACGACTAGCATACTAATATCAGGTTATAATACTTTAAAATGTATGCGATGTATATATAGTAATATATACCTACTTACTCGGAAATACAAGTTTCAAGTTCAAGCTCGTAAAATCTTAATATATATATAACTAGCTGTGCCCGCGACGTCGTCCGCGTGTATAAAGACTTTTATAAAATGGATTGATTAAAAATAAAGATTATTTATTTGCATTGATAAGTAGTAGGTAGATTATTCTTACATATAGTGGAATCACTTATAATACAATGTTCATATGTTCAGAAGAAACCTAATGTATTTTTTCTAAATCCTTCAAACCTAAAACAGTAAAGAATGCTTACTGTACTGATCTTACTATCCACTTTTCTCACGTTTCGCTTTTCTCGCGCAATCAGATTCTCTTTACAAATTTGTACCTCGTTTATTAAAGTTAAGAGATACTGCTGTGCCCGTGGCTTCATCTATGTTAAAAATAGTATCTTTAGTAATGAATTTATACTGCAAAGAATGTATAGACTCATTCTATATACATAGCTTTAACCTACTGCAGAAAAGAGGTGCACTATATAACTACTTGAAGCGCGCATGGCCCGGCGGTTAGCGTAGAACGCAAACGATCTATGCAACTAAGCTAAACGGGCGCGGTCGGGTGTGACCGCTAGTGACAAAAAAATTCATGCGCGTTTCCGTGCTTCGGAGGGCACGTTAAGCCGTCGGTCCCGGTTGTTGGCGATAGATAACAGTCGTTAAACCTTGTCGGAGGCCTTATGGGCGGTTTGAAAACATCCGACAGCGGGTTGGCCACTAACCCGCATCTCCACCAACCCGCATTGGAGCAGCGTGGTGGAGTAAGCTCCAGGCCTCCCCAATAATGGGGAGAGACCCGTGCCCAGCAGTGGGACGCAAAAAGGGTTGCAGCCAATACAACTACTTGTAGTTGGGAGATAAAATTTCTAAACATACACGTGCTTAGGATTAAACAATCGGAAAAATAATTGTAAGGTCAATTAATAAACTTTAGGCTTAAAACTTGCGGACAGCAATTTGATCATAAGTCATTACTCATATAACATTGTGAAAACTAAAGCAGAAGGCAGGGTCTCTACACAGTGTGCTATCTGTATTTGGAAATAAAGAATATTTTTATAAAAAATCTTTAAAGAATCCTTAATATCTCCATCAATCAACGTGTGTGGATGAGCCCTCAGCCCGTACGCAATAAAGAGACGCAAAAAATGAGTTAAGTTATCATTGGTCCAATTAACAATGCTCAGCATCATACGTATACGTATACCCAACGATGGGACAACCCGCGTGGCGCAATGTTTACCATGCCGGACTGCTAATCGAACTGTCCCGGGTTAGAATCCGGGCGAAGCAGATATTTCAATGATGAGTTTAAAATGTTCTCGGTCTGGGTGGTTGAGTTTCTGTCTCTATGTGTGTTCATGGCACCCGCGACACAGGGTATATCTACCCTAATGTGAGGCTATACGTGTGAAATGTTATTTTTTATTTTTTTTACACTATGTACTTACTTTTATTAGACTTAAGGCTTTTATTTGAAATTATCTCCATCGATTCACTTTGGAGAAGAAATGAATATTGCTCAATAACGCCATCTACCGTATGACATGTAAACTTTGTGGTTGATAAATCGAATGTCAAATTACCAAATAGGTAGATATTGAGATTAACAGTTGGTTCACTAAAAGTTTAACTATTCGTCACCTAGATGTCTGCAGTAGTCTCGTTTTGCTAAGGCTTTGTACATTCTGTATGAAGGTTTAGATTCAGTATCTTACAACCTTAATGCTGGATTCATTGAGATTGTAAGATATGGATTTCGGTTCATCGGAACTTGAGGCCTCCTCAATATTAGGATAGCTCCATGCTCAGCAGTGGAATGCTAAAAAGGTTGCAGCTTGATATAATGTAGCGATAATAATCGTTTCAGCTGCAGCCTGTTCATAATCTTCCACCCCAAAAGAAGACTAATAAGCTGAGCCACTAACTCAATGGAGCCTGTGATGTAAGGTTCGGCGGCGGTAAGGCTCGCGATGCGCTTATTAGGTACCTATAGTCTAGCCATACTCGGCCAACGAAAGAAAATACAGTACTTAAGCTGATCTAAGTATATTTAATATAGTCGACAATATTAGTGAGAGTTCAAAATAATTTTACTTAAATTTAAACTTTTATTTATGGTTTTGAATGGGCTGTTACCGAAACTTTCATACAAATTCCCCAAAGTGCCTTTTAAGTTTATGTCGCGTATTGTATAAATGAACATAACTTTTTTGTTTATCACCCGATTGATATGAAATATAGGTACACTAATGTTACGGAAATTCATTCAACAATAAATCAGTAAACACATCATTCAAAGAAGGGAAAAGAATTTGAGAATGAAATATTAAGTTAAGGTTAATTATTGTACGCTTGAGATACCAACTTTCGAATCCACTTTATTTGCTATTGAGGGGTAGTTTTGAAAAAAGCTTAAATAGAATTCTTACTATGTTAGTAAAGATTACAAATACAAAATTATAAGTATATTACTTTGCACAAAAATATTCTATACATCAAGTTTCGACACTCAATTTTCAAAGAGTTTCAAAGAAAATTGACATTTAAAGGGTGAATTTCGGGAAATGCTGAAACACGTATTCTTTTATTTTGGTTAGAAAATATTTATACCAAATTTCAAGAAAATCTATTGAAAAAATCCAAGTTTTCCATACAAATTTTCATCGCTCATTTCACACCCTTAAAGGGTGATTTTTAAAATTATCTATAGCCTAAATGTTAGCGAGGACTAATATATATAAAACAAAAAAAGTTTCATCAATATCCCTCCAGTAGTTTTTGCGTGAAAAGCTAACAACAGACAGACAGACAGACAGACAGACAGACAGACAATAATTTCAAAACTTATATTTTTAACTTCTGTTACTTATAAAAAGACCCCTAGAAGTAATTTTTTAAATTTATATGCAATGTACAGAATTGACCCTGCTTACAGTTTTATTATATGTATAGATAGATATGTATAGAAAAGTAAAGGGTTTTCTTTGTACGTAAAGACACGGTTTTCTCTATTATCATTAACTCCTATCAACTTCCCGTTGGGGTGGTAAATACCCCTTAGTACGTAGATGATAGTAAGGGAGTTTGATCGCGGTGGGTGGAAGTGGGTGGAACAATCTGAAAAAAATATATCTGTACTTTTCTAACCAATAGGGACTTCTGGGTGGATCCCAAAATTTCACTTTATTCTAATGATCCTCTCTAACGCGGGTGAAACCGCGGGGCACAGCTAGTAAATACTAAAATCGTGCTAATCCTTAAGAGATGTTGTATTCATGTAAGTACAATTCACCATTTAAGTAGATATAGATGAAAGTATAGGCAACAAAAATAATTGCTTGCACAACAACTCCAATCTAAGAACGAAGTTTTGTATACTCCATCAACTTTGAGTTCGCAAATAACGTTTGAACCTCAGCTTATTACCACAGGTAAAAATTTAAATGGAATATCACAGTAATAATTATAAATAATTAGTTTACCTATATAGTTTTATTTAATTCGTTAGTTCAAATTTAATTATTTATTTAAATTATTATCTACTTTGAAATTATTCAATCTTCATAAAATAAAATTTTAACTAAATTTCTCAATTCTAATTTTCTGAATTTCGTTAAATTATGTTTAAAAATCTTGCACAAGAAAAAACTATATAGTATATAGTAGATCTCCAATGGAACGCACCGGTGTCATCCACGCGCGGCGCCCAGAATGGGCCCATTTTCGGGAGAGCAGATGTGCTCTCCAGCACCTTCCGATGCTGACGGCGGCATGCGGCCACGCACACGTCGCACACACCTCCGTCATTCCCGGGGCTGCTGGCTGGATGGATCGAGCTCCCACTCTCACCGTCCACAACCCCGGAAGCCCCCTTTTAGTCGCCTCTTACGATCAGGCAGGGGATACCGTAGCTCTATTCTTAATCCCGAAGCTACAGTGACTACAGTTACACTACTTTCTTAGTATGATTCAAAAAATCCGGGACAGCTCTATTATTATTATCTATTTTGAGTTATATAAGTTATATAAAGAAATTCTGGTACACGGTAGCGCCATCTGCAAATATGTTATTTAATGAGCACAATTTCGACTGGCAAAACAGAGATCAAAGACAAAGACAAAGACATTTAATTGCACAAATATGTTTACAAAGTTGTTTATATATATTATTTAGTTCGCCATATTTACCTTCATGAGGTATGCAAATATACAATGATAAAAATATAAAAGGAAAAAACTAAACTATAATACAATTACGAAATATACATTTACATCTATTTTAATATTATTTTTATTTGCCCCATATTGCGCGTTTTATAAATAAAAATAAAAATATTTATTTATTTATATTTCGGATCGGTTCCGATCGTCAGCTTTGATCAAAACTCGCTGTTTCAATGCATGTGATATGAAAATAATATATTTATTTAGTTGTCTTTTTATTGATCTATATTTACTATAGGTACTTCATAAAAAAATATTTGGATATTTGAAATCTTCGCCCTCCGAAGCATGGAAACGCGCATGAAATTTTTTCACTGTAAATTGCAGACTTACAGAAGGGAAACAGTAAACTGCCAGAGCTACAGGGAGAAGACTACAACTCGGGTCTGATGATACTACGACTGACTTCTGACGTGCTGAAAGATACCAATCAAAGGATAGGTCATTTGTCAGATATCATGCAGGCGTGCCAGAAGTATGGCATTTTATGTTTTACTTAACATAATAATAATAAAATTCTTTATTCTTTTCACAAAGTATTTAGCAATAGATCCTACTAGTCTAATAAATGGTTCGAATAGTCAGGGATACTTCTAAAATTCAATAGGTGTAGGTGATGACACAACTCATACAAACTCATACAAATGTTGCCCGTGCCAACTTTTAGTAATCGACCTATGTGGTATAGGTTATATAGATTATCTAATATATAAAATTCTTCTGTAACAGTTTTAGTGTTATACTCTTCTGAAACGGCTGGACCAATTTTGATGAAATTTAATATGTCTATTCAGTAGGTATGAGAATAGGTTTATAACTAATTTTTATACCCCTTAGTGTTAAGGGTGTCTCACAAAAACATTTAAACGCGGTACGGAGTTTGCGGGGTCAGCATATAAAGTATAAAGAGTTTCTTTTCCTATACTAACCCCTAAAAATTTTTATTGATACATTTTTGAAGTGAAAACTTCTTTAGCGGCGTTGTGCACTTTTTTTGGAATGGGTAAAAAATGTTAAACTCGCGTCAGGACACGTGGCCTGATTGAATATTCGTAAGACGGAGTGGTGACAGCTGACGGCTCGACTGCCTATACTAAGACTTGTAAAATTCGTTTATATCAAGTATTTAAAATATGGTCATTTAACAAAGTGTATGTATTAATGAAAAAAGTGACGAAGAAATAGTGAAAGAAAATGAGTGAGTACTTTATAAAAATACTAGATGAAAACTTACTGAAAATACTAGATGTAAAATAATACTGATAATAAAAGCAATTCGTGCAAAATTATTCCCTAACCATTCCAAAATAGGTACATATCAAAAATGCACAACGTTAATGTTTAAGATTTCACTTCTGCCGACACTCCCGGAGTACAACCTGTTGTTTTTTTATTCTGTTCTTTTTTTTCTTTTTTTTTAGTTATTTTTCTTTTTATAAAAGCTTAAATTTTTATCGTTGTTTTAGTCAAATGCATAGACATAGAATTTCGCTCGCTCTTTAAGTTTCTAACCATTGAGTTACTCACACAACAAGGCAACGCATTTTGCTAATTCCTTCGACTGTAGTGACAAATTATCTTAACCTTAAAGCTCATCTGCTATTTAATACCAAAAACATATTTTAGGTCAGCAGCCTTCGAAGTTGGTTATTTGACATATGTCATACAAGAAAAATACAGACGAATGGTGGACAAATACTACTCAGCACTGATGATGAAGGTGCGCTTCTATCTGAACGAGCACGTCCTGGCTTTGGAGGAGGTGGAGTTACATTACTGGGAAATAGAGCACATTGCTAACATGCTGCACGAGATAGAGAGGAAGTACAGGATAAAAAGCGGAATGGAAGTGGAGTATGAGATGGAGACCACAGAGACGACCACGGACGCGACCAGGCCGATCTTCCACGGACAAACCAGGTCGAAGAAGAAGAAGAAAAAGTTCAATATAAACAAGTACTTGCATTCGAAACTTCCGATGACGACGACAAAGAAACCGAAGTGGTGGCCGATAGAATATGGATGGGAAATTGATTACTATTGGTAGTTCAGAGATACACGCTCAAATATTTAAATCAAAAATATTTATTATCTATGTTAATGATATAAGATTTGGAAAAAGTAATGCAAATTGGGAAGATGGATTTAATTTTCTTTTGCTTGAACACGATGTATAGATTGGAATTAAAATTGGATTTTTATGAAAAATAATAAATTATTATTATTATGTGGTTACAGAAAGCACGATCGCTTTAACAACCCCAGTTTTATTTGAATTACAAAAGTCTATTGGAATATACGTCTTGTTAAATTGTTTTTTTGTCTTATCTTGAAATAAACAACCGTTATTTTCTGGTGTATCAAGCCTTTCATTATAGAGCTTAAGTAACCAAAATTATTCTTCAATCCCTAGTTTATCACAACAAAGTAAAGGCTTACGAAATCTTATGAAATATTAAAATAATATATCAGTAATGCTTTTATAGGTATTATTGTCTTTATCATCAAACTACACATTGATAAATTTAACATAGCTTCCACAACTATAGCAGTCTTTCATATGGTTCAGAATCTTCCGTTCGGTTTGTGATACTATAAATATTAATGAAATTAAATAAAATCTATAATCGATTTTGTAGTCCTGTAGAACTGAAGACGAGGACTTCGTTTTCGTTTGAAAACAGGGCGGCGATGATGTTTGAAATTTCCTACAGTTTCATTTTCAGTTTAATACGACTTTTTATAATCTATATCTCTGTTACAGTTACCCACACCATCTGCTTCCAACTACCAAGCATTCAAAACAGCATATACAACGAACTATCCTGGCCTTTGAAGCTAAAACTCCTGAAAGAATACCAACCGAAAACTACGAAAACGCCAGCCTTTAGACGAGTTGGCATCCAAGCGTACAAAATGGAGAAAGTATTGAGAGAAGAGGAAGAAACGAAGGTTGTATCGACTGTAACGACTCCTACAGACGAGAAAGACGAAAGCAATATGAAGATGAAATTATTCCGGCTGATGTATGAAACGATTCGGGACAGCGACGTCAAGATTAAAAGGGCGGAGGTGATAAAGAAGCACTATGCGAATTCGACGACGTTTAACATCGGGTACATTATGGGAGAGATAACAGAACGATTTAATGTGATGACGGATATATCGGCAACGTTAAAGAGGTTGTATAATGAATGGAAGCCCATGGAGCATATAAACGCGTATGAGCAGATCGCGAATAAAGCTGTGGAGCTGAGCCATCTGGCAGACGCCGCGAGGAACCTCGCCAAGAAAGAAGATTCTCATGCTAAGTATAAGCTTTGAGAACCGAAAGTAAAGGAATATTTTAAAAGCGAGCTCTTATTATGAGACACATTAAATGATTATTAATAATACAATTAATTTTAAAAACAGTCATGTGTGAGTCGGGTTCTTTTTCTAAATTTCCATATCGGATGAATTATATTATTGGACTTTGTTTTTTTTTTCATTTCGTTAAACAGTCAAGCTTGAGACTGGTCAATTTTTATTTCCTAATCCTGAAATATGTGCAAAATTTTCCGTATTTAGAACGGCATAGGTTTCATATTGATAATGTTCATATCCGTCAATTACTTAAGAACTACATAAGAAGTATTTTGCTGAATATACTCGTAGGCCTCCCCTGCGATTATCTGAATCCCACTGAATCCATTTGAATTCCATCCTACCCACAAGAGGTCGTAGGATGATCGAGGGACATGGAACCTCGGAACCTGAACGGAATCCTGTATTTCCACCATGACAATTTTAGGACATTCAACCTAGATCTAAAACTATCATTGTGCGGCAGGCGCGGTCCTAGGTGGGAGGGGGGTCTCATGAAGCCCCCAAAATCCATCAATCATGCGTAGATAGAAGACGAAACAATTTTGTGGCGTATCCATTGAGTTGAACCACAGGAAGAGAACCATAATTTAAGTCGATGGTAAGAACAGAAAATTTTTGCCGTTCCAAACGTCACAACTAAAAACAAAGATATTAAAAAGTAGATGTGCCTCTCAGGAAATGGTTCCTAGAAATCTGACAAACGGTTAAATTATGCCTTGTGCTAACAGTAGCTGTCATACTCATTTATTTGAGTGTCAATAATAATAACGCTTCACACTCATAGCCCCACAGTAAGGTAGATATACCCTGTGTCGTGGGTTCCATGGACACACACAAAGACAAACACAATCACCCAGACCGAGAACAGAACCAGAACCAGAACTTCGATGGGCATTCCGGCATGGTAAACATTGTACCACGTCAATCAATCTGAATTATACTTATACTGGTGACAGTTCTACGTATTTTTAACACTTATACTTATTAGCTTGACCTGTATGTATGTATGTATATGTATGTATGTAACGGTATCTATTAACTTCATTTTCACCTAATTCTAAGCATCTGATTACCTTGAAAATTTGCACAGGGGTCAAGGGACGATGACAATGCAATAATATGAAAAAATTCTACTAAAAATTAAAAATAAATAATGTAGTTTAAAAAACTAAAAAACACGCTGTTGTGAAAATACGAACTAAAAAGAAAAAAAATAAGAATAAATTGTATTTTACTAAAAAAAAAGCGTGGGGTGCTTTTTGAGATACTATTCACACCATTAGGGTTGCCAGGTTGCCAAACCTAATAGCCGGACAGACCTGCCAGTTTGGCCGGACATTTGGGTAGAAAGGCCGGACATCCTATATCATTGAGGATTTTGTGTTTATGTATTAATAGGTACGACAAAAAAACTGCGGCACTGCGGCTTGTGAGAGCGACCGACAGTCGACATGCCTGTGCTCGGCCATGCTCGGCGCTCACTCGTTTGCGAAATGTAAAAAGCCTAACAAAAACCGGACAAGCCGGACACCGTTTATTTTGGCCGGACACGCAATAAAAAAGCCTACCTATGTCCGGCTTTATCCGGACGCCTGGCAACGCTACACACCATGCACCCCACGCTTTTTTTTACTAAAGATAATTCATTACATACATTGACTAAAAATACTACGTAATTTATAATGTAAATTATTAAAGTGTACTAGACGAAAGTGAAAAACCGCTTGAAAAATTTTTTTATTAGTAAAATTACATGAATGTGGATCAGCGACTACCAATAATAATTTATTTCCCAACCATAATCAATTGGCCACCACTGCGGCTTCTTCCTTGTCGTTGAGGTCAGCCTTTCTAGAATATACTTGTACGCGTTGAACTTTTTTTTCTTCGTCCTGATTTGCCCCAGATTGGTCATTAACACTGGCAACTCTGACGTCTTAGAAAACTTCGTCGCGTTTTCTACCACCATCTTCCTAATACTATGTTTTCTATTTATTTCTTGCATTACGTCCCCAACCTTTTTTAAATCTAAATGATACTTCCCTTCCATCAAAGCCATACTACGCTCGATATAGTAGAAATGTACTATTATAAAAAATATGTAGCATTTATTCATTTGTTTCTTCTGTTTTTCTTACCGTTTAATGGAGGAGGGAACGGACGAAATAAAGAGCTTAGTTCGAACTATTTTATACTAAAGACTAGCTGCCCCCGCGAACTCCGTCCCGCGTTTAAGTGTTCGGGGTGGGCCACCTTTATCAGTTGGGGGGGGGGGGATGAAAAATAGATGTTGGCCGATTCTCAGACCTACTCAATATGCTCACAAAATTTCATGAGAATCGGTCAAGCCGTTTCGGAGGAGTATGGCAACGAAAACTGTGACACGAGAATTTTATATATTAGATATGCCTCGTATTATGAAGATAAACTGTCCTTAACACATCAAAGCATTTGAGATGTTTTTAATATAATATGTCACATAATAGACTAGCGATCTAGTTATCCCTCTAATGGTATTTCATTTCCTTTAAATGTCAGAATGTGTTATTATCAGGATGAAAATTATTCATTAATGTATGTCTTCAGTTCTTCTTACCGTTTGCAAACTTATATAGTCTTCGAATGGTGCTTAACTAAACGAGTAGAAATATTTAATTTAAATTACTAGCCTTCCGCCAGCAGCTTCGCCCGCGTGGACAAGTTTTTTAGGTTCCCGTAGGATAAAAACTATCCTATGTCCTTTCCCAAGGTTCACTCTATCTGTGTTCCAAATTTCATTAAAATTGGCTGAGTAGTTTAAGCGGGAAAGCGTAGCAGACAGACAGAGTTACTTTCGAATTTATAATATTAGTATGGAAGTATGGATTATTAAGGTCTCCCCCACACAGGCACGTTATTATCGGTCGATAATATCGCGTGCGTTGTTGCGATAATGCGTCCCGATTCCTTGCACACAGCTGCGTTTTTATCGTTGGATATTTCAGCGCCGCGCCGGCACTATACCATATCAGGTATGCAAAAAGAAGTCAACGCAGTACAGGGCATATTTGTGTGTTCTTTTGCATTCTTTGCAAATGAATATCGAATTATTCATAGCTTTAGTGAAGGAACGACTTGTTTTATATGATTTACGAAATCCACTATATAAAGACAGAAGGGAGAAGGTTAAAAATGGGGGGAAATATGCACAGCGGTGGATATAACTAGTAAGTACCTACTTACTGTCGATAAAACCAAACGTCGTACAAGTACTAACGTTATTATCGCAGGTGTGTACGGTCGTTTGCGTCCTGATACAAAACATTCTAGAACTCATATCGGAATAGGTATCAACAACAGGGACTTCCTACGCGAGACACTGAGCACTCAAACGTAAGGGACTACGGGAGTGACGATCAACCTCTTTACCCAGGCAGACTCATGAGCCTCATGGTGATTTCACTCCGCCGTTAGGCGGTAGGCATTTTTGCCAAGGTTTGGTCGGAATAGGTATCGCAGGATGGAGAAACGCAACGTCCTACTTCCATTGCAGTGTTATTATCGCAGCAGTGTGTAACTCCATGGCCATCCTAATACAAAATGTACTGAAAACAGACATCGCAAAAACGATATTATCGACCGATAAAAACGTGCCTGTGTGGGGGAGCCTTAATGCTTTGTACATTCACAGATTTGACCTTATAATAAAAACATAGCCGTGCTAGAATTTGAAACAATTTACATCTCAGTATTTATATTTCTTCACTTGTCGTAAAATTTCGAATTGTCGATAAAACTGTGATTTAATAAGCTGTTAAGTTTTAATTAATCACTATTTCATCGATCATTCCACTTTAAAGAATTACTTAATTTTTTAATTATGAACTCAAGATATTTGGTTTTTTCGACGATATTACGTAAGTTGAAACAAATGAATTAAAACTATGAAACAAACAATGAAATTGAAAATAAAACAAGATAAGCTTTTTGAAGGTTTTATTGGGAATTTGAAAGAGGCATGTCATACGGATCTTGCAAAAACATAGCTTCGTTTCCTCTAAAACTCCATCATACACGTTTCGTCACAAAATTGTATCAAATATGGGTACTCAAAGCCGACGATCAGATCCGATCCGAAATATAAATAAATATGAATAAATAATTATATAAATGAGCAACTAAATAAATAAAGAATTAAATTTTAAAGGGCAATATGGGATCAAACAAAAATAAAAAATAAAAAAAATTGATCATGAATGAATAATTTACTACACAAACAACTAAATTAGTTCTACATAAATAAATAAAAAAACTTAAATTTTTAAAAGGGGCAATATGGGATCAAATAAAATAAAATTGATGTTAATAAATTGTGATTTATTTAAAGTTTTTTCTTTTCTCTTTGTAATATTTGTATACTAGCTGTGCCCCGCGGTTTCACCCGCGTTAGAGAGGATCATTAGCATAAAGTGAAGTCCCTTCTGAAGTACCGTGGACCGGCTTTTTTGTAGGACTATATAAGATAAACATTAACATCATACATTACATAGGTGTACCTCTAGCGGTTTTGGCGGCGCATGCCAGAATAGCTCGCAGATGGTAGATTTTTTCCTACTTACTTGACACTTATCGTCATATTTTGGACAATTCACACAATATCTTTATAAATTGTAGCCTATATGTTATTCTGATGTATAAGCTATATTGTGGTAAAGTTTCATTCAAATCCATTCAGTAGTTTTTACGTGAAAGAGTAACAAACATCCATACATCCATACTTACAAACTTTCGCCTTTATAATAGTAGTAGGATTTGAAGCGCGCAATGCCCGGCGGTTTGCGTTGAACGCAAACGATCTATGCAACTAAGGCAAAACGGGCGCGATCGGGTGTGAGATGGGCGACCGCAAGTGGCAAAAAATTTCATGCGCGTTTCCGTGCTTCGGAAGGCACGTTAAGCCATCGGTCCAGGTTTTTGTCGATAGACAACAGTCGTTAAACCTTGTCGGAGGCCTTATGGGCGGTTTGAAAACATCCGACAGCGGGTTGGCCACTAACCCGAATCTCCACCGCGGGTTGCATTGGAGCAGCGTGGTAGACTAAGCTCCAGGCCTCCCCAATAATGGGGAAAGACCCGTGCCCAGCAGTGGGAGGCAAAAAGGGTTGCAGCCATTTGCATACCTCATGAAAAGGGCTGCCATCCGTCCGGAATTCCCCGGATTTGTCCTAGTTTGAAGGGCGTCCGGGGCCCGTCCGGCAGGGGTTTTTGAATCGGACACTTTTGTTGTCAGGGGAATTCCATTTTTTTAGATAAGCGATAAATTTAAATAAATCTTAATTAAAAATTCATCCACAACAACTCGCATTCATGAAGGCTCGGCAAAATAGTCAACGATCGAATGGAATAAAAAAATATAACGATGTTTTTATTTTTGTTGCAAAAAATAATTTTCCAGAGATGTCTGGGGGAAAAACCATATTTCGCCCAAATGTCCGGGATTTATGCCGTGTCTATCCGGCTTCGGCATTTTAGGTGATGGCAGGCCTTCTCATGATAGACCAGTGTCGATAATTTTTGAGACCAAAAAAATTATAGTAGAATGAAACCTATTGGAAAAGGTAGAATATAACAAAAATAAAAGGAAAAATAAATTACGGGCGATCTGAGGTCGGGAAGGGGGAGGGGGGGGGAGCTTTAAAGGGTAAAAAACTGTTTATCTCGATTTCCGGCAAATACAGGTCCTATGAAAAAAAGTTTAATGGCAAAGATGTAGTTAATAAAAAGATCTACAACTTTTATATTTACACTTTTTTCACATAACCTCAAAATTTAAGTGAAATATTCAAATACCATGTTTTTTTTTTTTTTTTTTTTTTTAAGTTTTCAAAAATTACTTTAATATATACACACACACTAAATACTTAAATAATTTAACAATAATTAAAAATTAAATATATAAAGTTAATTATAAAAAGAAAATTCCATCTAGTAATTGTGCTTGTGGCATTGTACCCAGAACGCTGGCAGCGTTTCCCCTCTGAACTAGTAAGCTCATTTTTTGGGAAAAATAGGTGCCAGCCCTCTGGTCACCTGAGGCTAGAATTAGTCTGGTCGACATATCTTTCATGAACGTTTTCATGTCAGCCGACCATGGACCCATAGTTTCCATCGCAAGCGCCGCAAATTCATATTCCTTCGTGATGGAAGAATATTTGCGACGCTTGAGAAGTTGTGCATGGTCGGCTGCGGCCCCTGCCTTTTTAGCTGTTTCAGCTATATGCGATGGGGCCAACGTATCTACACAAGTAAAATCCCATACCAGGGCCCGACCAACTCGCCATGGAACAAGAGTAGCTCCGTCAGGTCTCTTGCCATCGTCTCTAGACATTCCTGTGGGTTCTAAGGATGCAGGTATAGAGACGGTGGCAAGCGATCTGCGGATCAAATCATTTACAGCTCCATGGCGATATAACCTGCCAGCACTCCTGGTACAGGATAGACCATGTCGACCAAAACAACCCACACCTCTGCCACATAAGCATTGATGGGGTTCACATACTTTAGCACCAACGCGGAGGCCTATTGCTATCCTTAGCGTCGATGCGTCTAAAATTGTGCCTAGATTTTGAGAAGGGAGCACGTGCAGCCAATGTCCAGAGTCTTCATCTGATACGGCTAGCAATCTCGCCCGATCCGTGTTGTCAGTGCATTCGTCAAGGAGACAGGCAAACGTAGCTTTAATCCCAGGCAAGTCCCAGTAACGTTGTTGAGATGTTTCACTAACGTTAATTATTTCATTGGGAAAGGTACCTCTCCAGACCTCCATAGCCTCATCCAAGCCGGTCACCCGAACATCAGCTAAATTAATGTTTAAAATATTGCTGATGAGGGTAACCGTACTATGGGTAGAAGCTAAAAAGGCCGGGAGAGCTACACTTGAGCTGGTGCGAATACCTATACCGCCAAATTTTATTGGCAGGCAAGCCTGTCTCCAAGACCGATCATCAAAACTTAAATTTAAAATTTTGGATACGTAAGTTTTAAGGGTTTGATCTATAGAATTTAAAACCAAAGGGAATTTCCATACTGGACAACAACGGAGTAAATACAAGTATTTAGGGGTAAAAAGGCACAGGCGAAGAATATGAATGGCCATGTGCGGCTTTATTTCCAAAAGACGACCAGAAGTATTTGTGAAAAGATTTAATTTTGAATTTATCACGGCGGTAACTGCATCCTCAAATATTGGGGCGCCTAAAAGTGTCAAATTATGTTTATTTTTAATGGTAATGTCTGGAGTAAGTGATTTAAATTTAGCTACTATTTCACTATGTTCATTAGTGGAAATGTATTCGGGAATAAATAATTCGCATTTAGATGAATTAATTTTGAGGCCTAATGATGCAAAACGTTCAATGATTGACTTAAAATCTTCCAATACTGAGGATGCATCACCACCTAAAGAGCCATCATCAAGGTACCATATATTTAATTTAGAATTTAGCTCTGAAATTATTGGATTTATTGCCAAACTAAAAATAACAGGTCCAAGAGGGTCGCCTTGTTGACATCCAACGGCAGAATCGATATCATTATTACCAAACATTAATTTTGAAGGAGTGCCATAGCATTGCCAAATATACTCAAAAATTTCCGGTACTTGTTTTTGAATTTCTTTTAAAAATGCACTCCTACAGACCGAATTAAAAGCATTTTGAATATCTAACTTTAAAAAAATATTGTTATCATTTTTATTCAAAAAGGTTCGTGTAGCATGCACAGCTGCCTCACAACCGCCTTTGACGCCAAAACCGAGCTGTCGAGGTTTTAAAAAACCCGTCAACCTAGATCGGAATTCTTGACAGCAAAGTTTTGACGCCAATCTTCTAAGGGTACTTCCCACTGCTATTGGGCGAATGCCACCGTCTTTTTTATTTAAAGCTATCAAGTTAGCTCCGTAAAGAATGGGTATAATTTCTTCAGGAACTTTTCCTGATAGCATTAAATTTATAAGAGCAGTCAGCTCCCTTAACAACAACCGCCCAGCGTCGCCAACCAAGGGATTAGTGAGGTCTTTTAGATGTTGCGGAGAAATTCCGTCTAGACCACTAGCAGAACCATTTGGAAAAGAGCGGATTGAAAATAAAACAGATTCCTCACTAACTTTCAGTGGCTGAATCTGAGCGGTGTTTGTAGATTTAGGCAGCTGGGAGACAGGTTCTGCCGTGGGATGTTTGTCGCGGAGAGCTGCTAGAGTATCTTGTGAGTATGTAGCCAAAGAGTCATCTGAAAACAATAATTTAGCTGCTCCTCTAATATCGCCGTTGTTTATTTTATTTTCTATTATTCTGTGAACATCATAACTGGAATTTTTAAAAATAGGTTTATATAAATACCATGTTTTTGGTTTTTTATTTTTATCTTATACAAATAAAATTATTTTTTCACAAAATTTGGTGAAAACTTACCTTTTTATGTCCCAGATATACAGTATTTTTTTCGGTTTAAAATATTTATTATTTTCACCTCATTTTGACTGTCAAAAGAATTATACTTTTCAGTTGTTATCACGATTCTTCGTGCAGCATCAGTGGATAACGGATTCCAAAACTCTTCGATACTGTCAGATCCGATAGCATACTTGCGGCCTGATGACTTCTCTCTCGCTACTTACTACAGCTTCGGCAATGAGAGTTTGGGTAATTTGCCATCAATATCCTTTTATCATTACTCAGCCTTTCATATTCATATTCATTTATTTGCAAGCTAGTCTTCTGCCAGCGGCTTCCCTCGCGTGGACCCGTTTTAAAGGTACCCGTAGGATAAAAACCATCCTATGTCCTTTCCCATGGTCCATTATATCTGTGTTCCAAATTTCATTAAAATCGGTTCAGTGGTTTAAGCGGGAAAGCGTACCAGACAGACAGACAGAGTTACTTTCGAATTTATATTATATTAGTATTAGTATGGATAATATGTGAGTGGGGTTGGTCCAGCGGTAGAACCCGCGGTCTCCAACACGGAGATACCGAGTTCATACGTACTTCGGCTCGCTGACAAAGGAATTTGTTTTACGTATTTTTTGCTACTCCCCGGTGAGGGAAAATATTGTGTTTTTTATGTTGTTTATTTGAATGGAGTAGTAGACGACCATTCAGGCCACGTGGTGTTAAGTGGTCGCTGCAGCCCATGGACATCTACATACAACCTCAAGCAAGCATAGCTAAGTATTGTCTGAGGTCTTATGCAGTTGCGCTGCTACTCCGGAGGCTGGTGATCGCCTCATGTAAGTGTGGCCGGCAACTGCACCTTTCCACCGAAACACAACAGAATTGTTTCACGGCAGAAGTGGGTGCAGCGGTGGTACTTCCCCGGGCGAACCATAATAGTTCTACCACCTACAATTAATTAATTACGATGTTTTCCATCACCGTACATGCCTGAGAGAAACTCATAATGGGATAGTAAGATAGAATTTATCAACTTGTTTTTTTATTTGAATGGATTAACAGTGGAGCATACGGAAGTTGCAGGAGAGCACACATGCTCTCCCAAGGATGAGCCCGTTCTGGGGTGCCGCGCGTGGAGGACACCGGTGCGTTCCACTGGAGATCTCGGAGTCCTCCCCAAGCGCAGAGGCAGGTCGCCGTGGGGTTTTTTTTTCAACCTTTTTTTATGTCCCACTACTGGGCACAGGTCTCCTCTCATAGTTAGATTAGGGATTTAGACCATAGTCCACCACGCTGGCCAAGTGCGGATTGGTGGACGTCATGCTATCGAGAAATTATGAATTTCTCTCAGGCATGCACGGCGATGAAGAACATCGTAATTAATTAAAAATCACAATATTTTCCATCACCGTGAAGCAGCGACAAATGCGCACATTACAAATTTCTTTGTCAGAGGTTCGCGCCGAGGATTTGAACCTGGGGTCGGTCGCATCGAAGACCGCGGTTATTTACCACTCGGCCATCGCTGCTCAGGGGGTTTTAGTGCGGTACAAATTCCACATAACCCAGTATCCTCTCCCAAGGTGCCGGGTACCTATTGAACTCGTTCACTCCAATCTGGCAATCAGTAAAATATCACTGACTGAAAAAACTTGTCCATTTTACTTGGAGTTATAGTTTGGGGCCAAGGGGCCTCCACTCCTTTGCTGCCCCGAGGCCTCCAGACCTCTAAATCCGGCCCTGCCAATGCAAGCGCCGCAAATTCATAATTTTCCGTTATAGCATAATATTTGCGGCGCTTTAGAGACTGAGCATGGTCGGCTGCGGCCCCTGCCTTGTTGCATGTTCCTGGTAAATGTGAAGGGGTCAAGGGATCAGCAGTTCAGCACAAGGTACATTCCGAGCGTTATTTTTGATTGGCTGCAACCCTTTTTGCGTCCCACTGCTGGGCACGGGTCTCCCCCTTAGTGGGGAGGCCTGGAGCTTACTCCACCACTCTGCTCCAATGCGGGTTGGTGGAGATGCGGGTTAGTGGCCAACCCGCTGTCGGATGTTCTCAAACCGCCCATAAGGCCTCCGAACAGGTTTAACGACTGTTATATATCGACAACAACCGGGACCGACGGCTTGACGTGCCCTCCGAAGCACGGAAACGCGCATAATATTTTTTTTCCACGGTCATCCATCTCACAACCGACCGAGCCCGTTTGGCTTAGATCGTTTGCGTTCTACGCTAACCGCCGAGCCATGCGTGCTTCATTTTTATTTTTTATTAATCCATATATATATATTTCCTTTCATAAATGTTATACATCTACGTAACATCTCACATTATTTATTTACTTATTCCAGGCTACAAAGAATTCGATATAGACAAATTGCACAATGAATCGCGAAGATTTTTGTTCGGACTTTTCGACCTTTACCATTGGGGTCGCCACGGCGATATAGTATCGAGTTGTTTTTATATACAAACAACGTACAGGAACGCGTAAGCGAACTATTCGAATCACAAAGTTATAGATGTCCCTGTTCCAGCAGTTGTCCCCAAGCAGCGATGGCCGATTAAGGTTACCAGGAGTTGAAATCGAAAAGCTGGTTGCAAGTGCTAAAAAATCCTGATTTCTGTAAAAAAATCCGTTTTTTGGCCGAAAAATAAAACTAACTATGTTTTATTATCATTTATTAATTTTAATATTATATCCTTATGAATAAATGAACATCGAACAGGCGTTGCTTCCCGCTCGCTGGCACCACGGGGCAAATCCGCGTGCCCCGCTCGCGATTCGCGCGAGGGGCGCCTATTTATTTATTTATTGGCATGACTAAAATTCCGGTCTAGAACGGCATCCGTGCGGAACCCGCTCTATCCCTTTAAAACCCGGTTTAGACCGGATTTATCCGGTCAGATGGTAACCCCTATGGCCGAGCGACAAAGGTTCCGACATTAAGATACCGGGTTATAATCCTCGGCGCGCATCTCTGACAAAGGTAATGCGCATATCGCTGCTCTATGGTGATGGAAAATATTGTGATGTTTAATCTTCTATCTATAAAAATAAATAAAATTGGAGTGTCTGTTTGTAATATTAAAATAACAGTTTTTTAGTAAAAGCATAATGAATGTATATACGATACATAATAATATACCAAAATAACATTTTTTACAATTTTTGTCTGTCTGTCTGTCTGTTCCGGCTAATCTCTGAAACGTCTGGACCGATTTTGACGGGTCTTTCATTGGCAGGTAGCTAATGTAATAAGGAGTAACTTAGGCCACTTTTATTTAAAAAAAAATCTAAAACTAAAGTCCTCACGCATGAAGTCGCGGGCGGCCGCTTGTTGATTATAATGTTTTCCATCGCCGTGCATGCCAGAGAGGAACTCATAATTTCTCGAACAACTTATAATTTTTCCAGTATGAGGTGGATTATAGCCTAAATCCATTTCACTTGTCAGAGAGACCAGTGCTCAGCAGTGGGCAGTGAAATAAAAAAAATTGTAAAACCTCTCTTAGCAATGGGAGATCTCCCGCCAGACTAGTTGGTCGTGCTTCGGTATTAGATTCCAAGAAATTTCGATAGCGTGATTCATGATGCCCGTGGCGCCATCTCTTGATCAGTTGAGAAAAGTCACACTTATTTTACCCATATACCTATATTGTTCATTTTTTTATTTGAATGGAGTAGCAGAGGGGCATGCAGGCCACGTGGTGTTAAGTGGTTGCTGCAGCCCATGGACATTTACATACAACCTCAAGCAAGCATAAGTAAGTCTTGTCTGAGGTCGTATGCAGTTGCGCTGCTACTCCGGAGGCTCGTGGTCGCCTCATGTAAGTGTGGCCGGCAACTGCACCTTTTCACCAAAACACAATAGAATTGATTTGATGATTCACGGCAGAAGTGGGTGCAGCGGTGGTACTTCCCCGGGCGAACCATTATAGTTCTACCACCTACAATTACATTTAACACTTTTTGATATTTTCTTCTTCATATTTATTATTTTTGATGATGGTGACACTCTTCCAGCATAACAGACCTACGACGGTACTACTCCCGGCGAGTGTTATACAGGAATACTCTGGAGTACGAGGTGGGTTATCTGACGTACGAGATCATCTGGAGGTATCAGACCATGCTGGAGTTGTTCGATTACGGCGAGAGCAGATTCCTCAAATACTATTGGAGGTGATATAGTTTTATTTTTAAACTTTCTTATCTTGGCTGCAATCTTTTTGCGTCCCACTGCTGGGCACGGGTCTCTTCCCTTTATTGTTCGGGTGGCCTGGAGCTTAATCCACCACGCTGCTCCAAACGCTCCACCACTGACGACAAAGGGAATCCAATGGGCAATGAGTATGTAGCATTTTTTATTATTTCCAGAGACGTAGTTCCACTGAGCCTCCTCTTCTATCTGTATACCAACGTTCTGAAGCATGCTACCTCTATCATTCACTTGTGCAACATGATGCACGAGCTGGAACGCAAGTACAAAGCCACTCTGGAGTTCGGGGTCTTCGATGACTACTCTTTGCAGAAAGGTGGGTTTAAAAGCGCATTTGGCCCTGCGGCTGGCGTAGAACGTATGCAATCCTCGTAAATAAGCGAAACGAGCGCAGTCAGCCGTTTTCTAGCTTCAAAGTATCAAAGTAGCTACCTCGTCCCAACGTCCATGCTCAATGTGCCTTCTAGTTATACAGCAAGTGTGTCTGTGTGTGTCGGTGTCAGTGTTGACGGTGCATAGAAAATGATGTTGTTAATTGAAATTGACATATTTAGAAATGTATGCGTCTGTAGCGATGAAAGAATATTTGTGAATGTGTGACAAAATTAAAATGTGTGCGTTCTTTCCCCGCACAAGTTTTGGCACAAGAATTATGTATCGAAGCGAGGCGCTATGCCGTCTCTCCTGAAGGGTGATTCAGTAACTTTGATGCTCTTAGGGTAAACAATACTTGAAGGTAAAGTACCTAAATAATTTATTTATAGCTATCTGAAATCCTCCTTACGTCGCCGTCGCGTCGGTACAACTTGTTATAGTATAAAAAATACAATCTTCTCCTAATTTTATTTACGTCAATAATTGAAGTTTCATGAACTGTGATAAATATTATGTCCAAACTCGTTTGGAATTTAAGACAAAGACAAAGACATGAAGCGCGCATGGCCCGGCGGTTAGCGTAGAACGCAAACGATCTATTCAACTAAGTCAAACGGGCGCGGTCGGGTGTGAGATGGGTGAACGCTAGTGGCAAAAAAATCATGCGCGTTTCCGTGCTTTGGAGGGCACGTGATGAGTTTAAATTTCTGTTCTCGGTCTGGGTGTTTGTGTTTCTGTCTTTGTGTCTGTCCATGGTACCCACGACACAGGGTATATCTACCCTAATGTGGGACTACTAATGTGAAGCGTTATTTTTTTAATAAGTTACTGGATTGGCTTGGCTGCTCGCACAGAACATATTAAAAGAGGTTAGAATGGAAATGTGGGCGGGGCAGACGCGCCAAGGATTTGAGCAAACGCTCGTATCTCTACAGAAACACGCGATCGTGCTATGATACAGATATGCACGTACAATCGAACGAATCACACCCAAGCACGCACTGCTTGGGTGTGATTCGTTCATTTGAAATCGCGTGATTGTGCGGCGCTAAGATTGGCTAGATTTGAAATTGCAAATATGTGCGTAAGCTTCATATTTATTTAAGTACAGATGTAATGGAGGTGAAAGGTGGAGCTAGATCGGCGACACCAGTTTTCATACGAACGGCGCATTATTGCCGTTCTACCTCTTTTAATGTGTTCTATGGCTGCTCGTGTATGAATAGTATGATTGACTTTTGTATTGTTGTATGAAATACTAATGCACCGTGTAACCGGGTTTGAGACAGATTTATTTAGCCGTACGCCTTTTCTTCATTGTCCGGAATAGGGTCTTGGACACTGTGCACAAAAAAAAAATCAAAATCCTTACCTTAAAAAAGTTGCACTAAATCACGCTAGGAAAGCAATATAATTGTTTAGTCTTTTTTTTATACATGATTTTTATTACCGTTTAAATCAATAATAATGAAGTCAATTGACTACTTATGATAAGTGACGTCACTTATCATTTTCTCATACAAAATGTATGGGGATGTCACGTTTTGACAGCTCATTAAAAGTATCTCAATTGACTTGGTAGACCAGACCGGATTATCAGGGGATTGCAATTTGAATACAAATACGATTTATTGTACATCAAATAAAAAAAGGAACATACAAAACTTTGACAGCCTCCGTGGCGTAGTGGGTGATGAGCCGACTGCGAAGCGTGAGGTCGTGGGTTCGATTCCCACCCAGGACAAACATTTGTGTGCTGAACATGACTATCTGTTCTGTGTCTGGGTGTTAATTTATCTATTTAAGTATGTATTTAGAATTATATAAGTATGTTTATCAGCTTTCTGATTACCATAGTGCAAGCTCTGCTTAGTTTGGAATCAGATGGTGTTGTCTGAATTGTCCAAAGATATATTATTTATTTATTTATTTCACACGCAGGGCATCAGAGACCAGAAGGAAACGCTCCTGAAGTAGACGCCGCCCAGGCAGCGTATGACGCGTACCTCAAAAAATTGAAAAAAGAAGAGAAGAAAAAAAGGAAAGAAGCGAAACGGAAGCGGAAGGAGATGCAGAAGTTGGGGTCGCTCCCCACTAAGGGGAGGTCTACGAAAAGGAAGAGGTGCGTATAGTATATCCATCCATCGATGTCATTGGCTGCAACCCTTTTTGCGTCCCACTGCTGGGCACGGGTCTCTCCACATTATTGGGGAGGCCTGGAGCTTGTGGAGGAAAAGGGGAGATCTCCCGCCAGGCGATGTCACTGCCTGGGGACCGCGGTGGGGATTCAAGATACGTCTTCTGATTGGCCAGTTCAGTATGACGCGTGTGACGTAGTACTCTATTGTTTACAATGTTTGATGCTTGCATCGTCTTGCATGGTCAGCATTTCATGTGAGGCGCGGGTCATGTTGCTGTAGGTATCGCGCCGCTACATCACTCCCCCTCCAACTATGGGATGATGTCGTAACTCACGTATGCCAGTGTCGTCATCGGCTTCGTGTGCCGGATTGATTCGATGCGTGCGCAAGCACGGGAGGGAAACCCAGAAACCTCTTGCTGCGTGCTGCGGATCGTCGAACTTGAGCGTTGCAGGATGAAGGAACCAAGGCGCTTTTTCGTAAGGCTGCTCGTGGAACCTGTTCATTGTGCTCGTTGCTGCTGGCTTGACTCCATGACTCCTTGTACTAGCTGAAGGACGTCAGATACTTCGAGGATGAAGGTGATGGTACCGTTGAGATGTGGTCATCAAGGCGTCTTCAATCGACGGTGGTCACCAATGTGGAGGAAAAGGGGAGATCTCCCGCCAGGCGATGTCACTGCCTGGGGACCGCGGTCCGAATGCTAATTTCGATCCGGGGAGATCTCCCCTTTTCCTCCACAAGCTTACCACGCTGCTCCAATGCGGGTTAGTGGCCAAGCCGCTGTCGGATGTTTTCAAACCGCCCATAAGGCCTCCGACAAGGTTTAACGACTGTTATCTATCGACAACGACCGGAACCGACGGCTTAACGTGCCCTCCGAAGCACGGAAACGCGCATGAATTTTTTTACCACTAGTGGTTATCCATCTCATTACCCGTCCGCGCCCGTTTGGTTTGGTTGCATAGATCGTTTGCGTTCTACGCTCGCGCCGGGTCGATGTCATTATAATACAAGTAATAATAATAAATTCTTTATTATCAGGCAACAAGGCCCATGGTATAAAGTATTTACCTTAAAGATTAACATAGGTACATATCTATATAGTCCCTGTAGCTTCGGGATTAAGAATAGAGCTACGGTATCCCCTGCCTGATCGTAAGAGGCAAAGGGGGCTTCCGGGGCTGCGGGCGGTGAGAGTGGGAGCTCGACCCGTCCAGCCAGCAGCCCCGGGAAGGACAGCGGCGTGTGCGTGGCCGCATGCCGCCGTAAGCATCGGAAGGTGCAGGAGATCACATCTGCTCTCCCAAAGATGGGCCCGTTCCAGGGCGTCGCGTATGGAGGACACCGGTGCGTTCCATGGGAGATAAGTGCAGTGGCCGGCAACTGCACCTTTTCACCAAAACACAATAGAATTGGTTCACAGAGTATACATACTCAACTGTGATGCCACGAGTGTGAAACGTCATTGTAATGATACGGATGTAAATGATACGAATGTACTATAGATTTTTATATTTTTTTTATTTTTTACTCATTTGTTTTAGCCGTTTTCCTCTGCACTACGGCTGGTCGATTGAAAATTGGTAGCATTAATATTGACAACATGGAAAGTTCTTCGGAAATATATGGTTTGATTTTTAAACTGAAAATAAAACATACGCAAACTGCATAAAATTGTTTTTTTTAAAACACTCTCTTCTCAGACCTACCCGATATGCACACAAAATTTCATGAGAATCGGTCCAGCCGTTTCGGAGGAGTATGGTAACTACCATTGTGACAAGAGAATTTTATATATAAGACCAGCTGACCCCGCGATCTCCGTACCGCGTTTAAATGTTGGGGAGGGCCACCCTTATAACTTAGGGGGATGAAAAATAGATGTTGTCTGATTCGCAGACCTAACCGATATGCACACAAAATTTCACGAAAATCGGTCGTACCATTTCGAAGGAAATTTTTTTTCAACCCTTTTTTTATGTCCCACTGCTGGGCACAGGCATGCACAGGTCTCCTACTCACAATTGAGAGGGATTTAGGCCATAGTCCACCACGCTGGCCAAGTGCGGATTGGTGGACGTCATGCCTTCGAGAAGTTATGAATTTCTCTCAGGCATGCACGGCGATGGAGAATATCGTAATCAATGAAATATCACCATATTTTCCATCACCGTGGAGCAGCGATAAATTCGCACATTACAAATTTCTTTGTCAGAGGTGCGCGCCGAAAGAAATTAATTGGACCTATTTATGCAAACCGGAATCACCCACACATGATGATGATGAGGATAGTTTTGAGAAAAATCTGTTTAATGTATTAGAGAACTGAGGTTTTGTGGATTGGTACATAGATTAGTAAAAATGTCACGAAAATGTTTTGTTCTGTCAAAATTGTCAGATCATTTTGATCTTTACAGGGTCGATAGAAGGTGTAAATTTAAGCTTTTCTGTGTACTTAACTCAATTTCGGCATGAGTGTGGATTGGTTCCGGTTAGCGTAAATAGGTCCAATTACAAAAACCGAGAATTTTATATTATGTATTAGAGAAAGATTGTACGAAGACGTAAGCTTGAACATAAAGTAGGTAAGTACATAATAATATGTGGAATAAAGACAAGCTAAAACATATATATGTAAATGTATATAGTACATAGTAATTTTTGTAGTCCCTGGAAGAACTCTTTATGGGACCTCAATAGCGGCGCACAACAGGTATTAAGATGAACAAGAAAAAGATCATGTTGCCCGTGTTACGCCCATACCCAGACGCGGTCGCAGCCTTCAATTTGGAGGGGGGGGGGGTCGCCAAGAAATTTGGGAGGGGGGGATTAAGAAATTTGGGGGAAAAGGTGTTTAAAATTGGCTTGTTTCGCCTTCATGACTTCATGATTTTGGGGGGGTCATGTCTCCTATGACCCCCTCCCTGGGACCGCGCCTGCCCATATCGTTGTTGATAGCGTACTTAAAGTTGTCGTGAAATCAGCCTTTCTAACAGTAAAATTCGCTCGCTGGATGTAGAGGGCTATGCTTAGTAATTCTCTACGCGACAGAAACCAAAACGATGAAATCCGTAGACGTACTTACAAACGAACGACGTAACAATAACAGCGTTGTAAACAAGGTTTCTTTAGTCATTGGTTGTAATTACATACCATCGGTCTCCGACGCGGAGTCCCGAGTTCGAACACGGCGCCCAGCTCTGACAACGAAATTCGTCGCTCTTACTGAAACTTAATTTTGTGAATTTTTGTGTGCAATCTTTACTTTGATTGCTGCACTTGTAACTTGACTATCGAAACCTAAAATCAGGCTAAAAGAAACTGTATTATTATGGCAAAGATATCTAAACTACTAAGCCTCTTACGAGCCTTATCAACTTGTTATCACAATACGCGAACGCGCGTGATAGAAATAGATATTACGTATGCATGCTATTAGCGCCAGCCAGTCCAGTCGTTCTTTGATCGCCACAGAGTATACTATTTCGTTCGTCATATAACCCGTTCAAATTAAGAACGTCATCACAACTTTGCCGCGCATATCGTTCGTATGTGACGTCTCAATTTGACAGGCGTAAAACTTGTGGAGTGTTTACTTTTTTCCGGGATCAAATTAAAAATATTCGGCCAAGTTCAAGTGTTGGTTGATTTATCTGTGTAATCTGTGCAGTTTTGTTTTGGATTGCCCATTTCTTTGACGTAAGTATGCTAAAAATATGATGTAATAATTGGACATAACAGCAAATATCAAACAGAACAGGAAAAAGTTTGTTATGACGTTCAACCTCTTACTTTTAAGAATTCGGACGCAGATTTCAAGGCGACATCGCGACATGTCGGACTTTTGATTACAGTTATGCTTATAAATAGAGCCAATACCTACCCTAATTGTTTACATAGCTGCCTATTTAAGTATGTTCTCTATTTTGTCGTATCCGGAACATATACACCACAGTTCGCTGCTTGAAACAAATTAACTACCTACTACTAGAATTCCATACATACGCAATCAATTAGATAATTGTCTTATAAGTGCTAAACCGAGTTGTACTGTTATCGTTTGTTTCACATTTTTATCTGTTGAGATAAACTGCCATTTGGCACGCAGTCCAAGATATTATTATTTAATAATTGTGTGCAAAAGGATGATAAAATTATGTTAAACTAGCTGACCCCGCGAACTCCGTACCGCGTTAAAATGTTTGGGGCGGGCCACACTTAACACTTAGGGGTATACAAATTAGTTATAAACCTATTCTCACACCTACTGAATAAACATATTAAATTTCATCAAAATCGGTCAAGCCGTTTCGGAGAAGTATAAACACTAAAACTGTGACAGAAAAATTTCATATACCTACCTATTAGATAAATTAACCAGGCCATATTTTGCGATATCTCTTTTTAAGTTGGTGTCTTGCTTATATCATCAAAACAACAACAAAATCTAATACTCGCAGTAGACCAAGTTTGTAATGATTGGGTAGCAGAAAGAATTATTTCTTGTCATCCCTGCCGTAGATCTTAAAGTTTGAAACATGCAATAATATACGTATTTATCTTTGTAACTTTTCCTGTAATTCTATTTTCTTTGATAGAGCTACGGTGTCCCCTGCCTGATCGTAAGAGGCGACTAAAAGGGGGCTTTCGGGGTTGCGGACGGTGAGAGTGGTAGCTTGACCCGCCCAGCCAGCAGCTCCGGGAGAGACGGCGGTTTGTGCGTGGCCGCATGCCGCCGTGAACTCCTGAAGGTGCAGGACAGCGCATCTGCTCTTCGAAGATGGGCTCGTTCTGGGGCGCCGCGCGTAGACGACACCGGTGCGTTCCACTGGAGATGACGGAGTCCTACCAAGCTATAAAAATCTAAGCTAAAAAGCTATAAAGATCTCCAGTGGAACACACCGGTGACCTCCACGCGCGGCACCCAGAATGGGCCCATCTTCGGGAGAGCAAACATGCTCTCCTGCACCTTCCGAAGCTTACGACAGCATGCGGAATGCGGCCATGCACACACCACGTCCTTCCCGGGGCTGCTAGCCGAGCGGATCAAGCTCCCACTCACACCGTCCACAACCCCGGAAGTCCCCTTTTAGTCGCCTCTTGCGATTAGGCAGGGGATACTTTAGCTCTATTCTTAATCCCGAAGCTGTGCGAGCGAAGGGACTATACTAGCGAATCCTAAGTCTACGATTTTTATGAATTGAAGGGACTAAACATAGTAGAAAAATCAAGCATTAGCTAATAGCTGTAAAAAGCCATCTTCGATATTATAATTCTGTTATTAGAATATAATAATATAAATTAGAATAAAAATTACGTCCATTTGTTACAAAATATTCATTGTTTTTATAGGTATTGAAATTATGTAGAGATTTCTCTACTTCAAGTTTTTAGCGACAAATTGTTAAAAAAAAAAACAAAAACCTCAATAATTCAAAAACGTATTTATTTAATAATATAAGTTATAAGAGTGCCATTTGGCGGCAAAGATTTGGATGTAAGGAAAAATTGCATTTTTTGCTAATTATTTTAATTTAGTTAGGATTGACAAAAACATGTTGAATAAAACAGTCGCATGACAGACGAACAGATTCTTTTTGACCTTGCTTTTTATAGCTATCATGCAACTATTGCAACTGATTAGCTTATATTTACTTTTATAAGAAGAAAGATAAAAATTAGGTCAGCGATTTGTGTTGTAGATTTAACATTACTAAAAGCGATTGCTGTTATCAAATAGACCCTGAGATTTTGATTCTATCTATTTATCTATCAGCATTTTTAAAGTCCACTGCTGGACATAGGCCTCCCCTAATGTTCGCCACTCCGTCCGGTCCTGCGCCCTCTGAATCCAGCGGTTTCCCGCTATCTTCTTCAGGTCGTCAGTCCACCTGGTCGGAGGGCGGCCTGTGCTCCTTTTACCGAGACGTGGTCGCCATTCGAGGATCTTTCTTCCCCATCGGTTGTCAGTCCTCCTAACTATATGGCCTGCCCATTGCCACTTGAGCTTGCAAATTTTGAGATTTTGATTATTTCTCCCCATTAAAGTGACCTTTTGGAATCTTGACGCGTATAGTTGAGAGAGGCATTTTGTAGATACCTTTTTTTTGGTATGGGGGGAACGTTCAAAAGGTTATGTTGGATTTGACCGCACTAAAACCCCTTCGGTGGCTGCCTCTGCGCTTGGGCTCAGGACTCCGGGATCTCCAATGGAACGCACCGGTGTCCTCCACGCGCACCTACTCTTGTTTTATTTTCAGTATTATAAGAGGCATTTTTTTCGATGTGGGTTAGGGAAAACATGTTTTTTCGGACTGCCTCCAAAACTCTAAATTAATTTAATTTGACTGTGTCGCCCGGTTTCAACGAAGTGGGTATAGCTTGGCCAGCTTTCATATGGTACCATTTATTGACAGAAATGATTTTGATACTTTTTAAAGATTTTAACGACCCGCGTGGCACAATGGTTACCATGCCGGACTGCCAATCGAGGGGTCCCGGGTTCGATCTCCGGCGATACAGGAATGATGAGTTTAAATTTCTGTTCTCGGTCTGCGTGTTTGTGTTTCTGTCTTTGTAAGTGTCCATGGTACCCACGACACAGGGTATAAATTACCTAGTATGTAACGTTTATTTATTTATTCGAATAGGGGTAAGATGTTTGGCTGACTGCAATCCTTTTTGCGTCCCACTGCTGCGCACGGGTCTCTCCCCATTGTTGGTGAGGCCTGGAGCTTACTCCACCACGCTGCTCCAATGCGGGTTGGTGGAGATGTGGCTTAGTGGCTAACCGGCTGTCGGATGTTTCCAAAACCAAACCTAGCCTCCAACAAGGTTAAACAACTGTTAACCATCGATAACAACCGGGACCGACGGCTTAACGTGCCCTCGGAAGCATGGAAACGCGCATGAAATTTTTTGCCACTAGCGGTCACCCATCTCACATCTGACCGCGCCCGTTTGGCTTAACTGCACAGATCGCTTGCATTCCACGCTAGCCGCCGGGCCATGAGCGCTTCAATAGGATAATTATAGTATGATAAAATCCTACTATGCCCAATTCGTTCCTCACTTCGTCTTATAAATACATATACTAATACATCTATATTATAAACAAGACCTAATTGATGACATACCGGAAAAACCCGAGACCTGTCTGGAGTTCCTGGGATTTCCGAGCTAAAAATAGGAGTGCGTCAGAGCTATACTCCCGCGGGATCTATAGATATAGGAGCAGTGTTTTATAGATATACTATTTCACGGAGTCCGTACGGCTTTGGTTGTAGGAGTCATGTGTACTGATAACCGCGCCCGTGTGCGTAGAGTGGTTTCAAACTTCAAGTTTACAACTACAAAATACCAGTTTTGGCGGGAAGGCGAAAAAGACATGTGCTCTTGTTTTATTTTCATTTTCAAGGTGTATTTTTGAGTTATCTATACTAATATTATAAAGCTGCAGTGTTTGTTTGTTTGTTTGAACGCGCTAATCTCTGGAACTACTGGTCCGATTTGAATGAATCTTTCAGTGTTGGGTAGTCCATTTATCGAGGAAGGCTATTTGGCAAAGGGAGATCTCCCGCCGGGCGAGGTGGTCATGCCCGGGGAGCGGCCGCGCTCCGACTGACTCAATTCGGAGCTTCTATATATGGTAGGATATTCCGAAAACTTCGACAGCGTGATTCAGGAATACCGTGGTGCCATCTCTTGATGAGTAGCGGAAGGTCGCTACATCACCCCCTGCTCAGACCGGAGGTCGATAACTTCTATCCATGCTTGAGTAATCTTCGCTTACAAGCGCCTTGAATGCCCTCTATCTGCGGTGAGTCGAGATGTGAGGGTGCAGACCTTGTGTCGCCCTCTGTCCACGGTGAGTCGGGATGTGAGGGTGTAGCGAAGTGTGAAGATGCCCTCTATCTTCGGTGAGTCGAGATGTGAGGGTAGGTTGGAATGTGGAGGCGAGTAGAGTGGGTACTCGAGCCGTCCACGATGTCGCAGGAGGTAGCTGGATCAGGATCAGGAAGCGTTATCACGATGCGCTGCGATGACCCTGACGAGCTGGTGAAGTGATGCTGCAGTCCATCCAGGGAGTGAAGGTGCGACTGATGAAGGTCAGAAGGGACGTATTCTTGTCCGGGGTCACCAGTTTGGCAAAGGGAGATCTCCCGCCGGGCGAGGTGATCATGCCCGGGGAGCGGCCGCGCTCCAACTGACTCAATTCGGAGCTTGTATATATGGTAGGATATTCCGAAAACTTCGACAGCGTGATTCAGGAATACCGTGGTGCCATCTCTTGATGAGTAGCGGAAGGTCGCTACAGCTATAAGCTATGTTTTCTTTTTATGCATTCTTTGCATGTGCATGTGTCCTATGTGGGAGGGAGGGAGGTGCTATTGCATGAAAAGGGTATACACCATCATACGTTGTGGTTGCGGATTGTTGCAAAGAAGTTTTTACCTAACTTTATAACAATGGAGTTCCGCAAAGTAACGCCTGATTCTATTAATTTTATTATATCATATGCGACCTTTGCTACAGCAGAATTTATTATTCTACCACAAGTATCTTCGTTCAAGTCATCGTCAAGTAGATCGTTCAAGAGCGTTTTATTTATATAGTTAAGTAGTTTTGGTGGCATCAAATTAACACACCAAAGCGAATGACTCATCTTTTTAAGGAAAACCGTGTGTGGTGCCATTGTAACAACGTTTTCCTGTTATACTCTACTCGTATGTAGGGCTGCCATCACCTAAATTGTCGACGCCGGATAAATATGTTTTTTCTGCTTGCCTCCAAAATTCCATCGGACACGTTCTAGTAAAGTAGCCATCGCTTTAGTTTAATGTTGGACTGACTAGACTGACAGACTGACTGATTACTAACGACTTACTTACTGACTTTGTTATTACTTCGTCCAGTTTCATTGAAACTGGCAAAAAATTGATGCAAAAATGATACTTGACGCTGGCAGTATGCACAGAGTTTGCGATGCCATAATTAAAAAAAAACACGGCATAAATCCCGGACATTTGGGCGAAATATGGTTTTTTCCCCGGACATCTCTGTAAAATAATTTTTTGCAACAAAAATAAAAACATCGTTTTAATTTTTTTAATTCTATTCGATCGTTGACTATTTTGCCGAGCCTTCTTAGATGTGGGTTATTGTGAATGATTTTTAATTAAGATGTATTTAAATTTATCGCTTATCTATTAAAAAAATGGATTTCCCCTGACAACAAATGTGTCCGGGTTACACCCGGAAACTTTTCAAAACCCCTGTCGGACGCCCTTCAAACTAGGACAAATCCGGGGAATTCCGGACGGATGGCAGCCCTACTCGTATGACGTCAAAGCTAGTATAAAGTTATGCAAAACATAAGAATGCAACATTATGAACTATAGGTACTTCGTTTTATGTCAGGAAATAGGTATGGGGTACCTATTTTTGAAGTGAAAACTTCTTTAGCGGCGTTGTGCCCTTTTTTTGATGGGTATAAATGTTAAACTCGCGTCAACTACACGTGGCCTGATCGAAAATTCGTAAGACGGAGGGGTGACAGCTGATGACGGCTCGACTGTCTATAGGTACTTGTAAAATTCGTTTATATCAAGTATTTAAAATATGGACATTGAACAAAGTGCATCTATGAAAAAAGTGACGAAGAAATTGTGAAAGAAAATGAGTGAGTACTTTATAAAAATACTAGATAGAAATTAATACTGATAATTCAAGCGATTCGTGCGAAATTATTCCCTAACGATTCCAAGACATCAAAAATGCACAACGTTAATGTTTTCACTTCTGCCGGCACTCCCGGAGTGCAACCCGTTGTTTTTTTTATGGAGAAACCTTCAAAACCGGGAAGTCGAAAAAGACATATTGTGCTCTTGTTTTATTTTCATTTTCTTTGTGTATTTTTGAGTTATATCGGATAAAGTTGATGGCATTTTGTTTGATATAGGTTAATTACAGTGCACGAGTGTTTGTGAAAACAGTGCTAAAATATGTTTTTTCTGCTTGCCTCCAAAATTCCATCGGGCACGTTCTAGTAAAGTAGCCATCGCTTTACTTGAATGTTGGACTGACTAGACTGACTGATTACTCACGACTTACTTACTGACTTTGTTATTACTTCGTCCAGTTTCATTGAAACTGGCAAAAGATTGATGAAGAAGTTATACTTGACGCTGGCAGTATGCACAGAGTTTGCGATGCCATAATTGAAAAAAAAACCTTCAAAACCTATACTTACAGGGACCAATGTAAACATACATAAGTACGAATATAATTTGGTAAACTACGAATGTTTCCACGCATCAATTATGGGCATGGTACTATATAGTTAGATATTCATTATGTTTTTATTGTACCGTGGAGTCTATGACGGTAACTAGTGTAGCAATTATTCTATCATTATGTATACTTAGCGATATTATACATAACTACAGAGTTGTTAGATCTTTGACTTTGTAACATGTAGACTTTGGTTTTATAAGCTTTTTAATTATTTCTTCCATAACCTTAGAATAATAACGTTAAGAACGTCAGTCTTCATATAAGCGCGCTGTCATAATTGAAGCACTAAGTAGATTCCTACAGCTGTATTATATTAGAAAACTACTACAAAATACTAGAAAACACTGTGAAAAAGTAATTTTACTAGGTAGATTTATTTTGTTTTTAAAAAGTGTTGTGATAAAATTCAACCTTAAGTCTAACGGAGCTAGCTAGCGTTTGGTGCCATTAACGGCACCAATCAACATGCTTCAATTTGGGCGCGAACTTGGTTTCTATAATGTAATTGTAATTATTCTAAGTCCATAACTAACCAGGCGCGGTCCCGGGGGGGGGGGGGTCATAGGGGACATGATACCCCCCCCCAAATCCATCAGTCATGCGTAGTCGGAAGGCAAAACAAGCCAATTTGGGACACCTCTTCCCCCAAATTTCTTAGAAAAAAAGAAAAAATATTTATTTCATATTACAAAGAATGTAATTTTTCCTCTAGCTAGTGCCCGTTTGGGCTAGATGTTGAGCTGATGAGCTGAGAGAAAAAGTGCGGCGGAAATAAATTCCCAGCAGCACTCTTTTAAAAAAAGTACATTATGTATTTCAGATAACAGAATGGCTATGGGTCTATATGTCTGTATGTCTTAGTGACCCCCCCCCCCCCAAACTGAAGGCTGCGACCGCGCCTGTAACTAACTACTTGACAGCCTCCGTGGCGTAGTGGGTGATGAGCTGACTGCGAAGCGTGAGGTCGTGGGTTCGATTCCCACCCACAACAAATATTTGTGTGATGAACACGACTATTTGTTCTGTGTCTGGGTGTTAATTTATCTATTTAAGTATGTATTTAGAATTATATAAGTATGTTTATCAGCTTTCTGATCACCATAGTACAAGCTCTGCTTAGTTTGGAATCAGATGGTGTTGTGTGAATTGTTCAAAGAAAGAAAGATATATTATTATCTTGGATACGGCTAAGTATTGTGGCAGGAACACTTCGACGAGAGGGGACAATTTTTTTGTTAAAAACTTAATTAATTAGGTACTTGACACTGCCAATGTCCATACCACGTTGAACACACCGCTTCTCGTCCGATCACCGAAATTAAGATAGGTTGGGCGTGGTCAGTAGGTACTTGGATGGGTGATCGCCTGGGAACACCGCGTGATGTTGGCTTTTAGTCCCTGTAGCTTCGGGATTAAGAATAGAGCTACGGTATCCCGTGCCTGATCGTAAAAGGCGACTAAAAGGGCACTTCCGGGGTTGTGGGCGGTGAGAGTGGGAGCTCGATCCGTCCAACCAGCAGCCCCGGGGAAGGACGGCGGTGTATGCTTGGCCGCATGTCGCCGTAAGCATCGGAAGGAGCAGGAGAGCACATCTGCTCTCCCAAAGATGGGCCCATTCTGAGGCGCCGTGCGTGGAGGGTGCGTTCCACTGGAGATCCCGGAGTCTTCCCCAAGCGCAGAGGCCGGCCACCGAGGGGGTTTTATTGCGGTTAAATCCCACAACCCGGTATCCCCTCCCAACATGTCGGGTACCTTTTGAAGGTTTCCCCCCGATACCAAAAAGGTACCTACTTGACACTGGCAATACGACAAAGCAAAGAAAAACAAGGTAGTACGCACAGATGCGACGATTATTTATAGAAAGAAAAATCGAACCTGGTCTACACATTTCAAATATTCGCCTAAAGGTCTTAAAATGGTAGGTATATCAAATCCTTAGAGCATCAAAGTTACTGACTCACCCTTCAGTAGAGACGGCATAGCGCCTCGCTTCGATACATAATTTTTGTGCCAAATCTGGTGCGAGGGGAAGAACACACACATTTTAATTTTGTCACACATTCACAAATATTCTTTCATCGCTACAGACGCATACATTTCTAAATATGTCAATTTCAATTAACAACGTCATTTTCCATGCACCGACAACACTAACACCGACTCACACAGAGACACTAGTTGTATAACTATAAGGCACATTGTGCATGCACGTTGGGACGAGGGGTTCGCCCAAGGCCACTCCTCTGACGGGTGTCATACCTGTCATACCTTGATGCTCTAAGATCTAATCTCACCTTTGATAATAATATATTCTTGTAAAAAGTGACAATGATATATTATTACTGATAACATCAATAATATTTAGGCTATCTGTGCTTTGAAAACCCCAAATACAATAGGATCTAGCGTATTTTTTATTTATTTATTTAGGCATGGTATATAATTATGATATATTATATTTGTATGAATGTTTGTTTCTACTTACCGACCTGCTACACAGGTCCCTCACGGGTGAGGACTCCGGAAAGATCCTCCAATGTTGGAGGCAAAAATGCTTGCAGCCATGTGTCTACAACCCTTTTTGCATCCCACTGCTGGGCACGGGTCCCATTATGGGAGGGTCATTGGGGAGGCCTGGAGCTTACTCCACCACGCTGCTCCAATGCGGGTTGGTGGAGATGTGGGTTAGTGGCCAACCTGCTGTCGGATGTTTTCAAACCGCCCATAAGGCCTCCGACAAGGTTTAACGACTGTTATCTATCGACAACAACCGAGACGGTAACCCATCTCACACCCGACCGCGCTCGTTTGGCTTAGTCGCATAGATCGTTTGCGTTCTACGCTAACCGCCGGGCCATGCGCGCTTCAGCCGGGCAGACATGTACATGTAAAAAATGTTAAAATTATGAAAAACATTGCGGTGTTAGCTAACGATAACGAACAGATCTACATCTTCAGAACTATAAGTGCAATTTCACAAATTATTGTGTAATAGTGACATCATTTAAGCCCAAGACTTATTTACCTTTGGAAAATCGACTTAACCGGGGATTTGTACTGCACTAAAACCCCCTCGGTGGCCTCTGCGCTTGGGAAGGACTCCGGGATCTCCAGTGGAACGCACCGGTGTCCTCCACGCGCGGCGCCCCATAACGGGCCCATCCTCGGGAGAGCAGATGTGCTCTCCTGCACCTACCGATGCTTACAGCGGCATGCGGCAACGCACACACCGCCGTCCTTCCCGGGACTGCTGGCTGAACGGGTCGAGCTCCCACTCACCGCTCACAACCCCGGAAGCCCTCTTTTAGTCGCCTCTTACGATCAGGCAGGGGATACTGTAGCTCTATTCTTAATCCCGAAGCTACAGGGACTGTAATTGGATACCGAGAAATTTCTGGAAAATAATATTACCTACTTCATGTTTTCTAGTAGTGCACAAATAAAATAATATGAACATTTTTTTTCAACCTTTTATAAGTCCCACTGCTGGGCACAGGTCTCCTTCTCACACAATTGAGAGGGATTTAGGCCATAGTCCACCACGCTGGCCAAGTGCGAATTGGTGGACGTCATGCTTTCGAGAAATTATGAATTTCTCTCAGGCATGCACGGCGATGGAGAACATCGTAATCAATGAAATATCACGATATTTTCCATCACCGTGGAGCACCGATAAATGCGATAATATAAACATACATACTGATACTAAGCACCGATTTAAGGGAACATTTCTAAAACCTCGTGTCACACTACATATTATTATGTCGCGCATATACGCTATCAGCCAATTATCTCAATCAGATGTAAGCTATTGTAATATCAGTGGCACGGTCCGGAATTAAACACGGCACTCAAGGCCGCAGATAAAAACAGATGCGAATAATAACAGACTCTAAAAGTGCCGTGCCTTCATTCAAAGTCATTGAGGTATTATGTACTAACGTAGGTAGGTAAGTAGGTACTATATATACCTCAATGCTTCTAGTTTGGCGAATTGACTGGCGGGAATTTCGCTGCCTTGATTTTTAAATTAGTGTAGCAGAAGTAGGTTGGATTGCTCTAACACTATACGAGGGTTGACTTATCTTATCACACACATTTACACATTCAGTTATTATATTTTAAATCTCACAATACTTTCAGATCACGCAGCATTCGGGTATGATAACGCAGCCCTCGTACCGAAGAACTGCCCAGCATCAGGGTTCAACGATTCTTTTATACTAAACGTCCTAGGCATAAGAATAAATAATACTACGTAGAACGGAAACTCCCGCTCCGGACGGGCTCAAGGTCACGATATTAGCCTACATGTTAAACATAGTAATAAGTCGGGCTGTCTCGGCCGCCCGGCCGGCGCGTCAATTACAATAATGGCGTCAAGTTTTTTTTTCCTTAATGGCGTCTCGGTCTTTGCCAATGACAAGCTGGGGAAATCATTATTCAATTCTAAATTCCTAAAAGGATCGGAAATTTGGACAGGATAAGGATAGTTATTGTGGTGTGTTTGGTTGTACAAACAATGCAAAAACAATGCCACACTTAAGTTGACTGACCACACTGATCGAAAATTCGTAAGACGGGTGACAGCTGATGACGGCTCGACTGTCTATACTTGTAAAATTCGTTTATATCAAGTATTTAAAATATGGACATTGAACAAAGTGCATCTATTAATGAAAAAAGTGACGAAGAAATAGTGAAAGAAAATGAGTGAGTACTTTATAAAAAAACTAGATAGAAATTAATACTGATAATTCAAGCAATTCGTGCGGAATTATTCCCTAACGTTTCCAAGACATCAAAAATGCACAACGTTAATGTTTTCACTTCTGTCGGCACTCCCGGAGTGCAACCCGTTATTATTTTTTAGTTTGCCCCAAGATGATCCGAGGTAAGGTAAGTAATATATTTTAAATATTATTCCGTTTCCGTACCTAATTTATCAAAAGAACATGAACAGTTCTTTTCGTGTAGCCGATTCGGTAGTTGACACTATGAACAGGAAAATTCAAAAGCTCACCCAACGCTAAATAAACTTAGTTAATAGTTTTACGTGAATCTGTATGTATTTTATTTCATATTTTTAGGTAAGTAATACTTACTTTAATGGCTTCATTTGGTATGATACTTAAGATAACTTATTATTTATAAGTATTTATAGTGTTCCAAAATCTCATTATTCTCATATATATAATACCTACTAAACCAAAATAATGATTTTTAAGTAAAAAAAGGAAAACCTATATTTAAGCGATATTATAACTTATAACATATAAGACATAAGAATTATTAACAGTTGACAACCCTGGCAACACGCCTGGGCGACAGAGGGGCGTAACGAGGTGAAGAGGGAAGTAGGTATATAAATTGCGGCGTATCGATGGCGGTCAAAGGAGATTCCGTTCTATGTAATTATTAAACAGTACTGTACCGTTATTCGACCTAATATTATGAGAGTGGCTTCCGTTTCCGTAGTGTACTAGTCGCTTAAATCCGGTCCGCCAGCGCCCCCTATACCTAACTCCAGCTTGTTCATTTCCGGTTGGTCGAAATTTTGCGACACTAGCGCCACCAAAGGCAGGTTATGACGAAGGAGTAATTTTAACCTCATTGGCTGTTCTGTTCCCGCACGAGGCGGTCACTGGCTCGCTTGGCTCCCAAGCGCTGGACCGTCTTACTTATACTAGTCGCACTTACAGTGGATTACAGTGGTTTTAAGGATTAATCCTATCTTAAGTATACAATTTTATACTTAATAATTAATAACGAAGTTTTTCGTTCGGTAAAAGTGTTGATCTTAAGTATACAATTTTATACTTACTAATTAATAACGAAGTTTTTCGTTCGGTAAAAGTGTTGATCTTAAGTATACAATTTTATACTTACTAATTAATAACGAAGTTTTTCGTTCGGTAAAAGTGTTGATCTTAAGTATACAATTTTATACTTACTAATTAATAACGAAGTTTTCGTTCGGTAAAAGTGTTTTGTTACATATAATACAATACAATATATATAATATGGTAGTAACAATAAAGGTGAGTTTTAACCTTTTCTTTTTAAGAAACTCTTAGTCGATTTGGTTTGGACAGCGTAAGTTTCAAGTATACATCTGTTTATAGTGTTATGAAGGTAAATTCATTATTTTCAACGAATTTATTTTTTAATTCGTTTTGGTTTATGAATTTAGTATAATTATGTTACGATTATTATTAATCGGTTGAACATCTAAAACGGACGTTACTTTCCGTTTGGGATGTTCTTTATTTTCAGAGATGTATAAAGTAAATCCGCCTGCGCCCAGTACGGAGTTGGATACAATAAGGAATCGTCGTGATGTAAACAAGGTATGGGTCGATGCAAGAGGCGTGAACGTAACTAAAGACGCCATCTCTCTCATCAGAACCGTAAGTTTAATCAACTTATGCATGCAGCTAGTATATTCCAAGATGTCTTCTGGCAGTTTTTATTACTAGGCAGTGTATATATAACTTTATATATAGTGTCGAAATTCTATGTGATCGACCCAGATTAACGTGGAGTTCTATATCGACGTGACGAATGTCCCACGTTGGTTAGCCATAAGCCAGTTGTAAAATATGGTGCCACCCAGCTATCACTAAATGTTTTGGTGCATATATATGTGGAGGATCCGTCCATTTCTTGCATCCCGGAGGACATGCTCTAGCAATCAAATAGTTCGCAATGCTTCTTCTGACCTGAATTGCAGCAATGCCCGCTACACAAAGTACAAAGGCAGTACTTGCACTCATCTGGACTTAACGTGTCATGACAGCTTTATAATAAAACTTATGCCTTACAATTTGGGTGTTGACACTATAATAAATAATAATAATAATAATGCTATGAAAACAGGATAATTGTTAATTCATTTATGTTAACGATTTTTGTTTTCATCAATAACAATTTAATCAATTAGAAAGTTAATTGATCCTTACTAAATATATTATATTTATTAATTAAATATGAATATAGACTTCCTGCTATAAAATAAAAATAAAAATTAATGTTGCTTAAAAAATATATACATAGTTTTATTTTTTTAAGGTTTATATTCTGGACCTTTCTAGCTAAACGAAGCTTTAGTATTTTAATTTTGTTGTTAATGTTGTTATACATTAAAAACGTGTGAAGCTTTGGTGATATATTTTACGACGTGACGTCAGGACGTGCTGTTGCGCTTTCTATCTAATGTTGAATCTTAAACGTACTGAACGTGAACATTTCTTAAATTATTCGAAATCTAATTTTGGTATGTAATTCGGTAAATAAAGTGCTTCGATTAAACAATTAAAAATTTCGTAGTCAACATCCCAATTGTCTATACCACCTTGTGACGTCAAAAATTTTCTTCTCATACACATTGTATCAGGAAGTCTCTGCTGGTAGAAAGCTAGAAAAGCAAACTCCATCCCACCAGGAAAAGAGCACTAAAAAGAGGATCTGACTCACCGGGTCAACCTTTTCATGCCGACAAGCGGGATATATATTACAGTGCTGAGGAGCAACGCCCTGCACTCCCAAAATGATGCTAACTCTCCATCCCACCGGGAAAAGAGAGCTCTAGAAAGAGGATCTGACTCACCGGGTCAACCTCTTCATGCCGACAAGCGGGATATATATATATTTCTAGTGCTGAGGGTCACCGCCCTACACTTCCAAAATTATGCTAGCTCTCCATCCCACCGGGAAAAGAGAGCACTAAAAAGAGGATCTGACTCACCGAGTCAACCTTTTCATGTCGATCAAGCTGGATATATATTGCTAGTGCTGTGTACCCTTACACTCCCAAATTGATGCTGTACTCTTCATGCCACGGGAAAAGAGAGATTACACTGAAAAAGATGATCTGACCCACAGAGTCAACCTTTTCGTGCCTGTCAGCCCAAAATGATAATAAATCTCAATTCCGCCAGGCAAAGATTCGAGAAGAAAGAGAAAGAAGAGATTGTACTGAAAAGAGGATATGACTCACCGAGTCAACCTCTTCGTTCTGGTCAGTTTTGGATATATTTTGCTACCGCTGAGTATCTATGAGGACGCCGCCCTACATCCTCATGGTTGACTAATCGGATCCCGTTCGAAGCAAAACCGCTCATTGGTTAAATTCTTCGCGACCAACACCTTGGTCAGAAAAAACTCCTTAAATATGTTGATGAGGCAGGGTATAAGAAAAGCGGCGACACCCTCTCCCAATGTCATTGGTGTTTATCGGAACCAAAAGCGACTGCCAATTTTTAGTTTAGGAAAATTGAATGAGTTGGTTCACGTAGGAAATTTCTTGTTTTAAAACACTCGCATCATGTATTTGATTTATGCCAGTATTACTTGTAATAACTTGTCTGTCGTTTATCTCAGCGTATACATCCTTATAGCATTGGACTGACCACTACAGTTGTCAGAGCGGATCTTTATCCCTCTGAAAGGCGCAGCAAAATACTGCGCAAACGTACCTGTCGTGGTAATATCTTGATTAAGCTACTTGTAGCCGGCTTCGGAGGGGCGGAGATTCGTTGTAAGTACTGTAGCTCGGAAAGCAAGGCCTTTAATTTATTCGGATGACTTCCTTTTGGTATATCAGGACTCAGCCCTACTAGGTGCACATATCGAACTTGGTCTGCATGCAGTAGTAATATGGCTGGAAATAAACATCGAGAAGTCAATCCTTACACCAAGAGGGCACATTCTATTCAATTCATTTTATTTGCAAAGGCTCCTTGAATTTCTCGAAGGGGTGATTTGGGATACTTTTGTATTTTGATATCACGAAGTATATAGATCTACAGGAGACAATAAGAATGATTTTCGTGGCTACGACAGGTCACCTTTACCATCAGTCTTTTCAAACTCGGGCGACAGTCTCTTATTCATCGGTCACTTTCGTCGCGCTATCTTATAACCGGGCCTGGTTGGGGTGCCAGTGCCAGGCAATCTTAGTCTAATGGGACGATTGGACAGCATCAGATCTTCTGCTCTGATTAAAAGGCTGCTACATTTCGGATGCTTCAGGTTACGGCCAGTTCCTGAAATTCAGCCTTGCTTTAAATGTGACAACCGCACTAGGGTCTTCTACCTGCAAAGAGTACGAACCTCACCGCGAAAGTACTCAAGAGCTAGATAGGAGAACTGCCGGATCTGTTTAATATTCACATATCGATTTACAAGGTTTATATCCCCTTGCAGACTAGGTATTACTGCCAAATGTTGCAAATCAGCGTCACGCGGTTGGTTTTCGTTTGGTGTCTCTATCAACTTGTTGAAGTTTTCATATATTTAGGTATTTCATGGAAATATCTAAGAACGAATAATCTAACTTAATGTTCTTTATATTTAAACTTGACTTGTCCGACAATTCGTTTAATTTTTATTTTTATTTTTATTGGTGGCATTTAGTGTAGTGTATTCCAGAAAATTGGCGCACCCGTTCTTGGACTTGGTCGTCGCAAAGTCGCAAGTTGTATCAAAATATTGCACACCGAATCGAACGACCAAGTCATTGGCCATTCTCGGAGTTACAGTTCTCACTCAGAGAATTCTCCTTCTATTTCCTATTTAGGTAATATTTCCATTACCACTTCTAATACCTACAAAGAGTCCTAACCACATGAATCAAGCCTCGGATTCCATACCATGTACCAAGTCGAGGACTGCCACGTTCTAGAGCGTTGGAGAGTAATTTGGAAGTCTGGAAATGGGAGAATCTAATCTAAGAAACTAGTCACATCAACAAAAGTTTGTATCGTTGTCAATATAACGTAGATCTACCTTAAGAATTTACTGTCTGACCTTGAAAAGTTAAGTTGCTTGTGCAAATGACATCAAGTTCAAATTTTATAAGCCAGGTATTTCGGACTTAACTAGGTATATTGTTGACTTGCATGATAAAACGAGTTTGTCGTATACGACCATTAATGTCCACAAATCCTTTGTCACCACCCGTCGAAAAATTAAGCAATTATTCTTAAGTTTTTCTCATATCGTTTTATCGCAGAAGATTAACGTGTTAATCGTTTGCATCGGCTGCAAACGAGATACCTAGCTAAATAAATAAATAATAATTAAAAACCTAACTTCACCAGGAGATCCTAGCTGTCAAGGAAGTCGACGTAAACAGTTGGAAGTGTTAGGCCAGCTGAACAAGTAGAAATTGGGTTGAAAAGTTCCCTTCAGACGATATTATGACAAGTGCCTAACTTACAGCCTACATTTTTAAGAAACATTACGTCGTGACATCTTGCGTTGCAGCAGGTCTTCTCCATTGTCTATAGATTTTGTCACTTCATGATTGACTTACAATCAAGTTAACAGCTTGTAAGTTCACGTTGCAATTTATTAATTTATTATTATTTTGCATTGTTATTTTATAACATTCATAACTCCTGCATACTCAGTAAATATGTTTATCATATGAGCGTTTATTCCTCCTGGCGCTTAGCAAGATAATTAATCACATTGGCTTGTTCCAGCGCCACCAGGCGATAATAGACACGTCTCTCATAATATTAGGTCGAATAACGGTACAGTACTGTTTAATAGCTACGTTTTACCTGAAATTAAAACGTTTATTAAACATACTTACCTTATTCGACCTAAGTTTTTAAAACTGCCTGGTGTAACATAGACGCAATGAGGTTAAAATTACTCCTTCGTCATAACCTGCCTTTGGTGGCGCTAGTGTCGCAAAATTTCGACCAACCGGAAATGAACAAGCTGGAGTTAGGTATAGGGGGCGCTGGCGGACCGGATTTAAGCGACTAGTACACTACGGAAACGGAAGCCACTCTCATAATATTAGGTCGAATAAGGTAAGTATGTTTAATAAACGTTTTAATTTCAGGTAAAACGTAGCTATTATTTATTCTTATGTCCTAGGTTTCAAATCGACGTTACAAGGTCAATAGAACATCTATTTTTTAAATATACTCAATAATCGTATATTAAATTATACGTGTGTGCCTCTTATATTTGTTGTTGAATTATTAATTCACTTTTATTTATATACATTATAAAATTATTGATATTTATGATAAGAGTAAATTTTATATTAGGTTGTGTTATGAATTAAGTTTATGATTAGGTTATCTATGATATGGTATGTAACATTACATTATTCTTAGTCTACGGTAACATTAGTCTTGAAATGCTTTTTAATGATACCTATGCAGCTATGCTCAGCAATTTTTTCAGATATCGCTCAGTATTTTATTACTATTCTAACTATTTTAAAAGCGATTACTTATGTATGTATCTGTGTTGTCAATTTCGTTGAGTAAATATCGCGCGGACTCCTAAAAAAATAAAAACAATCTCTTAAGTAAATGTGCAAAAGTGTAAATAAAAATTATAAAAGCGGCGTAGTCGTTCGGAAGGATTCGGCAGCACCGCCCGGGCGGCTGCCGTGCTGGCCACACGCTGCTTGTGCACTTGTGATCACCTCGTGTGTAGGACTTAGTGACGACGATACTTTTTTTTCAATTGCAATTAGACCACAATGAATAGTATAAAGCGCTGGATCGGCACTGGATCAATGTAAACATGTTCCAATCCAGTACAGCGTCTAGTATCCAGCGCTGGATCCGAATAGACCCGTTCCTATTCTTCAATCCAGTGCCGTCCCCCGCCCCGCGGCCCGGGGAGCGTGTAAGCGCAACGGCCAACGGGCCAGCCTCCGCCGCGTACTCGTAAGGTGACCACGCTTCTGTTTGTCTGATATACAAGTTTACCAAAAAACGGCAAATTGTTTGTAAAGTAGGTTTACGATCGAGATGTTTACGTGATAACGTCCGCACGAGAAAATCTCCATTCGTTTGTATGCCGCTAGAGTGAGAGAGACGGAAGATCGGTCCACTCACTCGAACGCTATGCCAGCCTCCGCTCGTGAGGATTCCGCGTGACAAGTTTCACGGAATGACTGGCAGCGCTCGAGATGAGACGGGAGATCGGTCCGTCTCTCTCTCGTTATACCTGCGATCGCGCTCGTGAGGTTTTGGTGTGACACAAGTTTCTGAACATGTCACCCGACTAAAACGATTTTAAAGACGTTATCACGTCAAAATGTGACTAAATTTAATAAACCGCAATAGGTACCTACTCTTACACATTTTTATATTATTAATGCTAAAATTTTAATTACTTACCAGCTTTCATCTTGAAGTAGAAAGATATAAAAAGGTAGAAACACATACTCTTCTTAGGTATTACATGTAGTCCCTGTAGCTTCGGGATTAAGAATAGAGCTACGGTATCCCCTGCCTGATAGTAAGAGGCGACTAAAAAGGGACTTCCGGGGTTGCGGACGGGGAGAGTCGGAGCTCGATCCGTCCAGCCAGCAGCCCCGGGAAGCACGGCGGTGTGTGCGTGGCCGCATGCCGCCGTAAGAATCGGAAGGTGCAGGAGATCACATCTGCTCTCCCAAAGATGGGTCCGTTCCAGGGCGTCGCGTATGGAGGACACCGGTGCGTTCCATGGGAGATCCCGGAGTCCTCCCCAAACGCAGAGGAGGCCACCGAGGGGGTTTTAGTGAGGTTCAAATCCCACATAACCCGGTGTCCTCTCCCCCGATACAAAAAAAAAGGTTAGATGGCTCTAACACTTTACACTAGAGTTGACTTATCATATCACACACATTTACACATTCAATTATTATATTTTAACTCTCACAATACTTTCATACAACATTCGGGCATGATTAATCCTTGTCGGAGGCCTTATGGGCGGTTTGAAAACATCCGACAGCGGGTTGGCCACTAACCCGCATTGGAGCAGCGTGGTGGAGTAAGCTCCAGGCCTCCCAAATAAGGGGGAGAGACCCGTGCCCAGCAGTGGGACGCAGAAAGGGTTGCAGCCAAACATTTTAGTCAACATTCCTATTGCGACAAAGCCGACGTTTCTATTATGTTATGTATGTAATGATTAATTACATTTTGTAGAGATAATTTAATTCGTAATTCTGTCATTTAAATATGTCCAGTAGCCTTTCCACTCTCTTTTATTATCATCATAATTATAATATTATTATATCTTGTGCCTTACTTAACCTTTGGTCGATTAATTTGATTACGTATTTGACTAGGGTTGTCCCTGTGCTCTTTTATTTTTTAACAGGCTTATTAGCTTGACCTGTATGTATGTATGTATGTATGTAACCGAATCTTTTAACTTCATTTTCACCTACTTCTAAGCGTCTGATTAGCTTGAAAAGGGGTCAAGGGCCGATGACAATGCAAGAAAGACAAGAAAAAAAATCCAACTTAAAATTACAAATTAATAATGTAGTTTAAGAAACTAAAAAACACGCTTTTGTGAAAATACGAATAGAAAAGTAAAAAATAAGGAAATGTATTTTAACATGATAGTTTATATACGACTTAACTCACGTGACATTTTTTTTCTCGGAACGAGGCCTGTATGAAATGTATTTTACTGTAAAAGAAGCGTGGCATGCTTTTTGAGATATTATTGACACCATGCACCCCACGCTTTTTTTACAGTAAAATACATTTTCTTATTATTTTTTTACTTTTTAATTCGTGTTTTCACAATAGCGTGTTTTTTAGTTTTTTAAACTTCATTATAATTTATTTATTTATTCACTTATGTACCTACACACAAATTTAAAGAAAAATACAAAAGAAAATAATAAGGACCTATTTACGCAAATCGGAACCAATCCACACTCATGCCGAAATTGAGTTAAGTACACAAAAAAGCTTAAAATTGCACCTTCTATCGACCCTGTAAAGATCAAAATGATCTGAAAATTTTGACAGAACAATACATTTTCATGACATGTTTACCAATCCACAAAACATCGGTTGTCTAATACATTAAACAGCTTTTTCTCAAAACTATCATCATCATCATCATGTGTGGGTTGGTTCCGGTTTGCATAAATAGGTCCATAAGTAAGTACACAAGAAAGTTTGTACAAAGGTACTACTTATTTCCATTGGAAATCTCTTCCAGTAGACCTGAGACTGGAAATTGGTTAAGCAGAAGATAGAGCGTGTACAAATAAACTACAACAAATTAAATGTAAAAAAAAATAGATAATATACATACATACATTGTATACATACATCCTACTAATATAATGAATGCGAAAGTAAGTTTCTTTGTTTCTATTTCACGCGAAAACTACTCAACCGATCATCATGAAACTTTGTTCATAATATATTCTTGTTGGAGTTATCAGAAGTAAAATAGGACATTTTAAAAAAATTAACGCAGGTTAAACCGCGGGGCACAGCTAGTACATACATAATATTGTTGTTTTGCAATTTTAACTTAATTTTCATAGTGTATTTTTGAGTTTGTTTTCCCCTTAGAGCATCAAAGTTACTGACTCATCCTTCAGTAGAGACGGCATAGCGCCTCGCTTCGATACATTATTTTTGTGCCAAATCTGGTGCGGGGGAAGAACGCACACATTTTAATTTTGTCACACATTCACAAATATTCTTTCATCGCTACAGACGCATACATTTCTAAATATGTCAATTTCAATTAACAACGTCATTTTCTATGCACCGTCAACACTGACACCGACAGACACAGACACACTAGTTGTATAACTAGAAGGCACATTGTGCATGGACGTTTGGGGTTCGCCCGTAAAGGCCACTCCTCTCTGTCGGGTGTCATACCTGTCATACCTTGATGCTCTAAGGTTTTCCCACTTGCCTCCAAAACTCCATCCCACAGGTTTTGGGTACAATAGCCATCGCTTACTAGGATGTCTTACTTGACTGACTGATTTATTTACAACTGCTTTGACTTTGACAAAAGGCAAAATGGTCAATTGACGATATTTTTCCCATTTTTCTTCCAGTATGTAAGACCTACATTGTAGGTACCTACTAGTAGTCCCTGTAGCTTCGGGATTAAGAATAGAGCTACGGTATCCCCTGCCTGATCGTAAGAGACTAAAAGGGGGCTTCCAGGGTTGTGGACGGTGTGAAGTGAGCTTGATCCGCCTAGCCAGCAGCCCCGGGAAGGACGTGGTGTGTGCGTGGCCGCATGCCGCCGTGAGCATCGGAAGGTGCAGGAGAGCACATCTGCTCTCCCGAAGATGGGCCCATTCTGGGCGCCGCGCGTGAAGGTTACCGGTGCGTTCCACTGGAGATCCCGGAGTCGTCCCCAAGCGCAAAGGCAGGCCACCGAGGGGTTTTAGTGCGGTCAAATCCCACATAACCCGGTATCCTCTCCCAAGGTGTCGGGTACCTTTTGAAGGTTTCCCCCCCGATACCAAAAAAAGGTACCTACTGGCATCGAATGTCACTAACAGTTTATTACTATACTGTTAGTGGCAGAAAGGAAGATCCTGCGGAAGATTCTGGGGCCAATAAAAGCGGAAGACGGGAGATGGAGAGTGAGAAAGAACTTGGAGATAGAAGACCTGGTGTCCGAACCTAACATTATCGGAGAGACCAAAGCAGCAAGGCTTCAGTGGCTCGGACACTTAGAGAGATTAGGAGAGGATCGGGCGTTAAGAGAGCATATTTGGGACAACCAAACGGGAAACGACCGGTTGGAGGTCCTAAATATCGCTGGAAAGACCAAGTAGCTCAAGACCTGCTCAGCCTCGGCGTTAGCGACTGGCGAGAGTTAACGCAAGACCGAGAGGTGTGGCGTCTTCTGGTGTCGGAGGCCAAGACTCACTTTGGGTCGTTGCGTCACCGTAGTAGTAGTAGTAGTAGTGGCATCGAATGTACCAATTGATTTGATTGATTGATTGAATGCGATTAAGATAGGTACAATTTTTTGCAAGTAATAATATTAGTTTAAAAAACATGACATGATTTAGATTTAGAGGTAGGCCTCATTTAAACTTAATGTTATTGTTTTTGTTTTTTTGCGCGATGTTTTAAGTAAATTTAGTAATAACTAGCTGTGCCCGCGACGTCGTCCGCGTAGATAGACTTGTACAAAAGGCTTGATTAGGCTTGGATTATTTGTTCCTCCTCCTCCTTAGTCGTTCACTCTTGACAGAGTGGTCGTGGCTGATGAGGTTGCAATTTCGTTCGTGACCGCTTGCCCTCCACTGTCCCTTGGATTATTGTTACCTTTTATGAAATTACTTATGATACAAAAGTTCATATTAATAAGTTGAGTAGATACATTCTTCCTGAGTCCTTACAATTCTTAAGTTTTACTCCTCTTATAATACCGACTTTTCAATCGTTATCATCAGTTTCTCTTTTCAAATTAAACGTATTATAATAGCATGTTTTTAAAGTGTTTAGATAGTACTGCTGTGCCCGCGGAAAGTATCATTATAATTAAATAATTTGTGCTGCAAATAATGCATAGATTCATTATCATTATGTGACTTAAATATATTGCAGAAAGGTGGTGAAATGTCTACGCTATGTCAGGCGTGGTTAGTAGTTGGGAGTCAAATTCTTGGTTGCTTACACGTTGGTTGCAATTGTCGTTAACATACTGTCGTTCATACTTAATGGAGGTCTTTCGAGCGATAGCGAATAAAACTTGCGACAGTAGTTAGGCCACTAACAATGAAGACGTCATCAACCTGAATTGGAGCAGCGTGAGAGGATCAGGCCTTACGCGATTAAGAGTCAATTAGTTCTATTAACAACCCTTCACACAGCATCAGAAATAAATATATCGATTACTAATATTAATCTGGGCGTGACCACCATGCCGTGCTGCTGCCGTGACGCTTTATCATATTAGTGTAACACCAGTGCCAGTACTGCGTATGTATGTAATAGCTCTTATTAAATTAACCACTGAAAACGTCTGCTCATTTCAATAATTTTTTTTATAAGTGCCTCGGCAATTGGTTATTCGTTTATTCGAAATCACTTTTTTTATAAGTAAACCGAACAAAGAGACAGAAAGGCCGCGTGGTTAAGCGATCACTGTCGCCTATGGAAACGGGCAACCCCAGCGGAGCCACCCGAGCACTGCCGGCTTTCAAGAAGAGCTTTCTTTACAGCTTTCTTGAAGAACCCTATGTCAAAGTCCACTGGAAATGCCTCAGCTGGAAAGTTGTCCCATAACTTAAACATCCGTTCAAACATCAAAAGGAGCGTGCAAAGCGGCCTGTGGAACTTTAACCTTCGACTGGTGGTGTAATCATGATATGGTGACATAGCTATCATTTTGAAAAGATCACTCAGCATAGTAAAGTCGGTAGAACACTTTGATTTTTTTACGTTTCACACTGATAGCCCCAGAGTACGGTAAATATACACTGTGTAATGGGTACCATGAGACACACAGAGACAGAAATACAAACACTTAAACCGAGAACAGAAAATTAAACTCATCATTCAAATTTCTGCTTCGCCGGGAATCAAACTCGAGACCCTTCGATTGGCAGTCCGGCATGGTAACCATTGCGCCACGCGAGTCCAGGCGCGGTCGCAGCCTTCAATTGGGGGGGGGGGTCGCCAAGAAATTTTGGTGGAGGGTCACTAAGAAATTTGGGGGAAGAGGTGTCTCAAATTGGCTTGTTTCGCCTTCCATCTACGCATGAGTGAGGGATTTGGGGGGGGGGGGGTCATGTCCCCTATGACCCCCCACTGGGACCGCGCCTGCGCGAGTCGATAATTATTATTGTCTATTAAATAAGTTCGATACCAATAATATGTGGATGTAACCACCGCGCCGCGCCTCCATAATGCTCTACCACAATGAATTGTACTCATTGTCAGTCAGCGCCAGTTCCAAAGGTCTCTAAGTTGTTAATTTTTTTATTAGATATTTTATTAAGTAAATATACTCCTAATTAATTATTTGAAATAATCTCCACCAATCCACTTTGTAATAGCGTTATTGCGTAACAATGACATCTATCGTATAGCGTGTAAACTAAATTGTCGATACACCGAATTTGCAACAGATCACTAAATAGTTCTGAATATGAACATAGATGTCGGCAGTAGCCTCGTTTTGTTAAGGTTTTGTACATTAATTTTGTATTGAGGATTTCTTTGAATATGTGGTGATATGTATGGTTTTTTTAAATATTTAGAGATGAAATCTAGCATAAGTGATTGAAAACTTGCTATCAGAATATTAAGAGATGTTAGTAATTATCGAAACTTGTGGTGTGACCGCTCGCATTAAATTTATTCTCTTACAAAAGTTACACACTTAAATTTAAAAACCCGCATTGGAGCAGCGTGGTTAACTAATCTCCAGGCCTCCCCAATAATGGGAAGCCCAGGAGAGGAGCGAGACGTTAAAAGGATGCAGCTATTTAGTTTGTATCGGTAATGGTCGCTTCAGTCTTTAATTCAATTCTTGAAATTGACGTAAGTTTTTTGTTTGTTAACCGATTTAAATAAAACAAACCCTAAATGTTAATCCAAAAAAATACCAATACATCAGTGAAAACCGCATACTTCTACGTTAAGCCGTTCCTGAGATTAGCGCGCACAAACGAACAGATAAACAGACAAACAGACAAACAGACAAACAGACAATAATTCTAAAAATCATTGTTTTGGGTTCTATTACGCTAATAAATAGCCCTAGTGACAATTTTTTTCAAATATCTTCAATGTACAGAAACCGACTTGTTACAGATTTATTATATGTATAGAAGATATAGATAACGCAAATAGATTTTTTTTTGTAAATGATTATAAAAGTAACATTCTTTTCGGCTCTGCCCTACCTAATAAATAAAGATGACTTGTGTAAATCCAAACCAATTATCAATCATTTATTTGTTGAACTAACACACATGTGAAGTCATAACACTTTTTTGTAGTATGAGTAACGCCTTTAATTACAAAAAGAGGGTACAAAACATTGATCATATAATAAATAGTAAGTACTATAGTAATACTTACTATATCGATGGTACAAAGTCTACAAATAAGGATTCCGACTTCCGACATATGTACATCAAAATTTTTCGAAGTAAAAATTTATTTCCGTGTCCCATGTGGCGTAACGGTTACCATGCCGGACTGCCGATCAGAGGGTCCCGGGTTCGATACTCGGCGAAACAGTTTGATTGATGAGTTTAAATTTCTGTTCTCGGTCTGGGTGTTTGTGTTTCTGTCTTTGTATGTGTCCATGGTACCCACGAAATCGGGTATATCTACGCTACTGTGGGGCTATGATTGTGAAGTGTTAAAAAAAACTTAAAAATACACTAAGAAAATGAAACTACAGCACAATATGTCTTTTTCAACTTCCTGCCAAAAGTCTGAATGGTAAATTATTGAAATGTATTGTAACCGAGACATTTAATTAATTAATTATTTTTTGGTAGGTGGTAGAACTATTATGGTTCGCCTGGGAAAGTACCACCGCTGCACCCACTTCTGCCGTGAACCAACTCTATTGTGTTTCGGTGGAAAGGTGCAGTTGCCGGCCACACTTACATGAGGCGACCACCAGCCTCTGGAGTAGCAGCGCAACTGCATACGACCTCAGACAAGACTTACCTATGCTTGCTTAAAGTTGTATGTAGATGTCCATGGGCTGCAGCGACCACTTAACACCACGTGGCCTGTATGCTCGTCTGCTGCTCCATTCAAATTAAAAAAAATACTTATTAATCTCTTAATCCTAAGATAGGTACCTAATCTTTATTACCTAAAGTTATTTACAACGTTAATTATCTTACGATATCAGTTCAAAAACAACATGACGAACAAATTGACCACTATTATTATTTTATTTTAAATAGGTAGGCTAAATGTGTCTAATCCAATAATATTAAATGTTACTTTAGTAACTACCACAGAACATTATTAAAAGAGGTAGAACGGCAATAATGCGCCGTTCGTATGAAGACTGGTGTCGCCGATCAAGCCCCGCCTTTCACCTTCATTACATCTGTACTTAAATAAATACGAAGCTTACGCACATATTTTCAATTTCAAATCTAGCCAAACTTAGCGCCGCACAATCACGCGATTTCAAATGAACGAATCACACCCAAGCACGCACACAAGCACGCATATCGTAGCACGATCGCGTGGTCCTGTAGAGATTTTGGAATTTTGAGCGTTTGCTCAAAATTCCTTGGCACGTCTGCCCCGCCCACATTTCCATTCTACCTCTTTTAGTATGTTCTGTGGTAACTACTATAGTAACAATCACTACGGACCAGGGGAGTGGTTAGCACCGCTCCTGTTTCCGCCGTTACATAGGTAAGCGATTGCCCGACACACCTCAAATATTGTTGGTCTGAGCACAGAATACATGTCTGAGCCTTAAATACTCCTATTGCTTTTCTTGGGCTAACTTCAAAAAGGAATTTGAAAAAATGAAGAAAAAGATTCCGTTACATACATACACACCTACATACATACATACAGGTAATGCCAATATAAGCGTGTTAAAAAAACGGGTTGCACTCCGGTAGTGCCGACAGCAGTGAAAGTGCATTTTTAATATTTTGGAATGGTTAGGGAATAATTTCGCACGAATTGCTTTTATTATCAGTATTATTTCTCATCTAGTATTTTCAGTACCTAGGTTTTCATCTTGTATTTTTATAAAGTACTCACTCATTTTCTTTCACTATTTCTTCGTCACTTTTTTCATTAATAGATGCACTTCGTTCAATATCCATAATATATTATAAATACTTGATATAATATAATTTTACAAGTATAGACAGTCGAGCCGTCATCAGCTGTCACCCCTGAGTCTTACGAATATTCGATCAGGCCACATGTCCTGACGCGAGGTTAACATTTTTTACCCATCCCAAAAAAGTGCACAACGCCGCTAAAGAAGTTTTCACTTCAAAAATAAGGAAAAACAATTGTTACATAACATAATCTCAGAACAATATGCTTTAGTTATTGTTATGTGAACATAATACAGACAACGTAATCATAATCATAAACATAATTCATAATAACACACTTTAATTGATGATTCACTTGAGTTTATAAAATGTACTTATGATAAATATCAATAAATTTTATAATGTTAATAAATATAAGCGAATAAATAATATTCAACAACAAATAATTGTATAATTTAATATAAGATTATTGAGAATATTTTATAAATAGATGTTCTATATCTAAAGTGTATTTTCCTTAGTGTTTTTATTATATAGGTAACGAATTTTATTTCCAAAAGTAAAATTTATCTCGTTCTACCAATTAAACTAATTATCAAATTAATTAAGTACTTACTTATATGACAAGAAGTTATGTTTACCTACTTCCAAAAGGAGGTACTCTCATGTATTCGGCTGTATGTATTTTTAGGGTTCCGTACCTCGAAAGCGAAAAACCGGAACCCTTAAACGGGTTACAGAAGTGCAAGTAAGTACGCGGACTTCTAGCACAATACAAAAAAGATCAAGCAGAACAGTAACTTCATAAACAACTTCACAATTCGGGCGACATTATGAAGTTACTGTACTGCTTGTTCTTCTCTGTATTGTGCCACAGGTATGCGTACTTACTCGCACGTATATCACCCCTTGTATAGGATCACTTTGTTGTCCATTCGTCTGTCTGTCAAGACCCTTTTTCTCAGGAACGCGTAGAGGTATCAAGCTGGCATTTATATCAAATACCCAGGTCTACTGTCCCTTGGAGCTGTGAAAAAAATCAAACTTCTAAGCCAGCGCAATCAAAAGATACAGCCGCTTATGCTTCAAATTTTCGACACTCGCAAGAAAATCAAAACCTACAGGCTACAGTAGGTACAGGGTAGATAGTACTAGGTAGGTACTTCCCGTGAACTCAGAATCTTGAAATTTGGTACGAAGCAGCTTCTTAAAGAACAGATAAAGGAAAAATTGCGATAACCGTAAATTTTTAGTTACATTTACATCACATATTAAAAAAAATACGGAACCCTCAGTGCGCGAGTTCGTCTCGCACTTGGCCGGTTTTTTTTATAAATATTTACCGATTACTCCACTGTTTGTGAGTGCGATACAAAAAAGAGTACCTTTAGATCTAGATTAAGCGACTTTTCTTTATTTCCAGAGTTCTTCTGCAATAAAGAAGGAAAAAATTAAGAAGCCAAAATGTTTGATGACGTGTTGCCTACGATGCGAAGTTTGAGTCCCGACGTGGAAGATGTCATTAATATCAATAAAAAACACAACATACCGGTAAGTGGTTTTAATATTTAGGTAACGAATTTTATTTTCACAAGGAAGTTTATCTCGTCTTACCCATTTTATAAAACTTATTATCAAATTAATTTGTATGACAAGAAGTTATTTTCCTTGATACAACTGCCGAATGCTCTTGAATGCCAAGATAAAATTTCAATGACGTTTAAAATTGTATGTAAAATTGTATCACTATCTAAACTATCTTTAAAACGTGTAAGATATCAATATCTAGAATTAATAGGCTACTCAAAGGACAATAAGATTTCTTACAAAAAAAAGCTTGCTCTTACTGCCATCTAGTAGGGAGTAGTAATTCAAAATCACTTGATAATTTACTTTTACCATTCTCTAACAGATGGCGCTGTTTTGAGTTACTAATATCATCAGCGGCACCGATTTAGTTGTGATAACGTAATCAGTCATTCTAGATTCATAAAAAATGTGCGAGAGACAAAATCATGATAACGAAAGTATGACTAATTTAATTTCGTTTTATAACATGTGCAAATAAATATTGAAATCATTCAATAGGAACATCCCAAATTGGTCGGATAATAGTTTGCAAATATTAGTCTCTCGTATTAACATATAGCGTCGTCTCTTTCAAACTGTCAAGTTGATATGACGTGTCGTAATAGCTCACGTTTTTACTTCGACCGAATGAAGTCAGTTACAAACGGATTTCGCCGTCGTATGATCTTGTGTGTCATTATTTTGTATCTTTTAATTATTGCGAAATACAGTGCTGTAAAGCTCGGACTATTTTAATGTAGTGAATAATTATCGTACTGTGTTATCTAGTGAACCGAACTGTGCGTATAAGTGTATTTCGTGTGTAATCTGTATCAAAACAGTGTTTCTTGCTGTTTTCCAGTGCTTTTACCTCTTTTTTTGTGGATATCATCCGTTAGCCAGGGTAACGGAGCGTAACGTAAGAATTTCTGCTACAACACAAACAGTACAGCGAACTTGGATGTATGACATTGATCAAATTGACAACCCAAAAAATAACAGGCTGAATAGGAAAATTATCATCGACAAACATTTTGTTTTTATTTTATTGGAATCATACATTGTTTAGTTTCGCTTTTAACCTGATATACAGTTTAAAGTTTACTAAAATTTTAGGTGCGGAAAGCGGATATTTCAATGTTGATTTGTGCAATTGAAATAAACATGAAAACGTTTAGAGGTCTCGTAAAGGTACCGGTCCCTATTATTCTAATTGGAAAGTGATAAAAACCACGACCAATCCAATCCGAATCTTGCAGCGAAAACTAAAACAAATTTTCTTTATGTTCTTAATTTTCCACAGGTTATAAACATATGCCCTACATTTCCTAGGGCACTCAGCTGTTATTAGGTTATGTTTACATTTCTCTCTTTCGTTCTTGCATGACATACGTTAGTGTGAGCGAGAGGAAGTCATGATTAATAATGTTTATATTGTGCATTTAAACAATGCAGTGTTCTTAGAACAATAAAGTTGATTTAATTTATGTAATGCATATTCATTGAATGTTTAGTATGATTATGATACAAAACAGGTTTGAAATTATTACTTATAAGTATGTATATAGCTTAGTTCTTCATACCAGTAGGTTTTACACATCCTACTTAACTAGATCTAAGAAATAAATAACTATACAAACCATAAAGATATAAACACAAGCACCAAAGCTGAGAACAGAAATTCTAGCTCATTATTCCAATTTCTGCCTTATTGGAAATCAAACCCCGGACTCTTAATTGGCTGTCTGGCATGGTAACTAAGGACATGGGTCATCTCATCAAGATAGATGTAGTCACATTCTAATCCCTACTTTCTTACTAATGTTAGGCTTTAGGGGGGGGGCTAAAGTCAAGCTACAAAGATAAATAAGATGGACAAACCTCAAATATATTATTTGAAATAATACATATATTTTGAACCTCAACTGTTAACTGTGTTAAGCGATTACTCACCAATGGACACGGGCAACCCTAGGGGAGCCTCCCGAGCATTGCAGGCTTTGGAGGAGAGCTTTTTTTATAGCTTATTTGAAATTACATGGTCTGCATGCTGGTTTGCTACTCCATTCAAATATTCAAATTAAAAATAAAGAATTTCAGTGGAAATTTTAAGGCTGATATCCTTTTTCAGATTCAGATTGTGAACTCTGAGTTATTTTTATGCAATGATGGTTGCATTGGCAACTTCTCTGCTGTTAATAATATCCCTCAGCATCTATTAACACTTTATTACCAGGATTAGCTAATTACCTGTGACAAACAAACAGACACAATTAATTCTGTATTACATAATACCATTTACCTTTTTTCCTACTAAGTAATTAAACTCCACATTCTTACAAAAATCCACAGGATTTTCTGTCATTGTCTGACATTTTCTGTGTGTGTGTTAGCTAAGAACAGTAAGATAACTATAGTTACCAGCAGTTTGATATAGATGGCAGCACATTACTACTGTGAAAATGTTACTATAGTAACCGAACTGACAATTAATATTGTGATGTCACCATAGGAGAAAAAAAGCTGTGTTTTTATACACACTATACCAAAAATTGTGAAAACAAAAGACATTACAGAGTCATTATAGTCAATGCATATAATTTTCTCAATAACATAATATTAAGGTCGAAACACAAAAACTTAAAGGCCAGTCAGTTAGACTTTGACCCCTTATATAATAACCTCGTAAACTACTCAGCACTACCAATGTATGGAATTTTCTTACAACAGGTTTACTTAGTTTTTTCTTTGTGGATAGTTTTTTCAAGCAATTTTACATGTCTATATAAGTTGTATAGGAATTTTAAAAGATTATTTACTCCTTGTGGATAATTATTTCAAGCAATTTTACATGGCTATTATGGCTACATAAGTTGTATAGGAATTTTAAAAGTTTGTTTTTTAATTATTAAATAGTTTTATATGCTTCAATGTAACATGCTCCAGAGGCAAATTATTATTGACATGAAGAAAGTTATTTTATCTCATTATAAATGAAACTATGTTTTGTATGAGAATAAAGTTCTCTAAAGGGAAATCGATTAAGTTGGTACTCAAAGTAATTTTTGTGTACTGTTAATTTTTTTAATATCCTGCAACTGTTTTTTATAAATTACAAGCTGACCCCGCGAACTCCATACTGTGTTTAAATATTTCGGCTGGCCCACCCTTATCACTTAGCTTAGGGGGATGAAAAATAGATAGTAGCCGATTCTCAGACCTACCTGATATGCACACAAAATTTCATGAGAATTGGTCAAGCCGTTTCGGAGGAGTATGGTAACTAACATTGTGACATGAGAATTTTATATAAGTATAAGATTACATTTTTTACTCTTTTTAATGTCCCATTGCTTGGCCAATTGGAATAGAGAGTGATTTTAAATTTATATTTCAATACATAGTATATGATTCTATAAAGGTTAATCTCCCCCAAAATTGAAGGCTGCGACCGCGCCTGACTTCAGACAGAAATCCGGGAGCAGTGGAAGATATGTCCCCGGTCGAACTACGGGTAGTCTACCACATAACATACTATACCGCTGATCCCATTGCTGCAGTGAAGCAATCCTGTTGTGTTCACTGACAAAGTAATGTCGCCGGCTAGACTTATACGTGTTGACCACAGAACATATTAAAGAGGTTAGTATGGAATTGTGGGCGGGGCAGACGCGCCAAGAATATGAGCAACGCTCATATCTCTACAGACAAACGCGATCGCGCTGCGATATGCGTGCTTGTGTGCGTGCATGGGTGTGATTTGTTCATTTGAAATCGCGTGATTGAGCGGCGCTAAGATTGGCTAGATTTGAAATTTCAAATATGTGCGTAAACTTCATATTTATTTAAGTACAGATGTAGTAGAGGTAAATTAAGCGCATTATTGCCATTCTACATCTTATAATACGTTCTGTAGAGTTGACCATCAGCCTCCGGATTAGCAGCGCAACTGCATACGACAGGTACGACTCAGGCTTGGTGTAGGTTGCGTGTGGCGTACTACGGCCCGCAGTGACCACTTATGTACGTTAAGTATGTGAGGGGTTATATGGGGAGGGAATCGGGGGGGGGGGGGGGGCGAATCGGATAAAATATCTCCCAAATCGCCTCGCGTAATTAATGAACGCCCCCCACACCCCGCGGCCTGCAAGCTCGTCTGCACAAAAACTATAAATATTCACGTTGTAAACGTACGGTAGTTATTGGCGGGAACGTGCAGTATTTTTAATAGTTCGTCCTTGACAAGGCGGTCGGTCGTGGGTCAACGTTCTCGAGACATTGACGGGCGTAATATGCGAAAATAAATCTCGACCGCGCTCTTTCGAGATCAAGGAAATCGTTATTTTTTGGTTGGTTTCGTTTTGTTCAATTTGCAATTTTTCATCTTTTTGGCATAATTTTTTTTAAGGTGAAACTAGGTGAAAATAGACGATATGTTATTTTTTAAAATTAGGACTTTAGCATACGACTTAAACATCAATGTCAATAGCCGAGCGGTGGTAAAACGCGACATGGCCTAAATTCCTCAACGTTCCGAGTGACCTGTGCCCAGCAGAGCGCCTTTTGTGTTGAGATTTAGGCCTTTAATTAAAATAAATTAAAATAATTTTACTTGAAATCGTTTGCATTTTTAAGACGCAACGGCGAGCGAAGTGACGTCAATCATTCGGGGAATTTGTACCTTTAATGCCTTCGCCTAATTGTGGAAAAAGTTATCTGTCATGGTCCTACTATCACTATTACAGGTACTGATAAGTAGGACGCCCGTCTGAATCAGTACCACAATACAAGGAGCGCCCACCTTTCTCTAGACAGTACCTTTGATGCTTTAAGGTCATGGTCAAACACGATAGTCTGTTTGTTATTCTGGAAAGGACGTGTGCTCTTGTTTTATTTTCATTTTCTTGGTGTATTTTTGAGTTATATCGGATAAAGTTGATGGCATTTTGTTCAATATAGGTTAATGACAGTGCACGACTGTTGTGAAATAAAATTGCGCAGTGCGAAAACATGTTTTTTCGGCTTGCCTCCAAAACTCCATCTGACTGACTAGACTGACTGATAACTGACGACTTACTGATTTTTTCTATGACTACTAAGTGATACAAAAATTACACTTGACGCTGGCAATATGCATAGTTTGCGATGCCATTATTGAACAATGAATGACTGTTATTTTTTTTCTGTAGTAGCTTTGCATGATCTCCATATATCTGTTGCCAGTGCCATGTCTTTTTCCATTTTTCTTTACATTTCGTTAAACCGGGTGACACAAATCACAATAAGTCTATCTCACTGATTGCAACCCATTTTACGTCCCACTGCTGGGCACGGGTCTCTCCTCATTATTGGGAAGGCCTGGAGCTTACTCCAACACGCTGCTCCAATGCGGGTTGGTGGAGATGCGTATATTGGATTTTGACTATTATAGTCAAATTCAATTAGTCGTCAGAAATCTAGTCTTATTTAACCGAGTAAATCGATGGCCACTGTGACGACCTTTGACGACCTGCGTGGCGCAATGGTTACCATGCTAGACTGCCAATCGAGGGGTCCCGGGTTCGATTTCCGGCGAAACAGAAATTTGAATGATGAGTTCAAATTTCTGTTCTCGGTCTGGGTAGGTATTTGTGAATGTGTTCATGGTACCCACGACACAGGGGACATATTACCTTACTGTGGGGTTATGAGTATGTAACGTTTATTTTATTATGTTTATTACTGTGCCCTCGTGCAGTTTTGGTGGGAACTTGAAAAACCTTGGTTCCGTGCTTTTATTTTATATAGCAGCCGCCCGCGATTTCGTCCACATTGACTTTAGTTTAAGAATTTTTCTAAAATAAAATCAGCCTAAGTTACTCCTAATAACATCAGCTACCTGCCAGTGAAAGTTCCGTCAAAATCGGTTCAGCCGTTTCAGAGATAAGCCGGAACAGACAGACAGACAACAACAGTTTTTTTTTTATTTGGCATATGTAACGTATATACATTCATATGAATATAGTAAAAAGTGGTTATTTTAATATTACAAACAGACACTCCAATTTTATTTATTTGTATAGATTTCACAATGTTCACAACATAATATATACTTATACAAACTTATACAAACAAAATGTCATACTTATACATTATATTATGAATACATATTTAAATTCCACGAAGAAGCTTCCACCTGCAGAACTATCACAATGTAACTCTATGACGTAACCTTCTAAAATCGTCTATTGATTTCTCTAAGCTTGTAAACTTTGTGAGTCAAGTGAGTCACATAGGTTTAGGTAATAAATAAAAAGCTCTATCGAACGTTTAAAGTGAAACTGGAATGTTATCAGTTCATTTTGACGACCCGCGTGGCGCAATGGTTGGCTGCAACCCTTTTTACGTCCCACTGCTGGGCACGGGTCTCTACCCCTTATTGGGGAGGCCTGGAGCTTACTCCACCACGCTGCTCCAATGCGGGTTGGTGGAGATGCGGGTTAGTGGCCAACCCGCTGTCGGATGTTTTCAAACCGCCCATAAGGCCTCCGACAAGGTTTGACGACTGTTATCTATCGACAACAACCGGGACCGACGGCTTAACGTGCCCTCCGAAGCACGGAAACGCGCATGAATTTTTTTGCCACTAGCGGTCATCCATCTCACACCCGACCGCGCCCGTTTGGCTCAGCTGCATAGATCGCTTGCGTTCTACGCTAGCCGCCAGGCCATGCGCGCTTCAATGGTTACTGACTGCCAATCGAAAAGTCCCGGGTTCGATTCCCGGCGAAACAGAAATATGACTGAGGAGTTTAAATTTCTGTTCTCGGTCTGGGTGTTTGTGTTCCTGTCTTTGTATGTGTCCATGGTACCCACGACACAGGGTATATCTACCCTACTGTGGGGATATGAGTGTGAAATGTTATTTTTTTATTTATATAGGATCAATACACTTACTTAAGTACTTCTACAGATTTTTAACGGCTGCAAAAAAGTAGGCGAACGATTTGGACCGACTGCAATGTCATCAGAACGGCATTATTTTCATAATCATCAGCCTTTCATACTTTACTGCTGGACAAAGGCTTCCCCTAACGTTCGCCACTCCGTCTAATTCTGCTAATAACTGCTGCTGACAAACGAATATTATATATTTTTATAGAAAATTTTGTAGACGTATGTTTATGTGAAGTTTTTACTTCGACGAATTTCTCCGACACTTTTTCTCGCAATCTTACTGTTTCTTGCAAGAAAAAAACTTTCTTTGCGCAAAGTATTTTCTCAAAGTAAGATTAAAATGTGATTCGACTCGAGCCCCTTAAGTACTTAATGTTAAATAATGTGAAACTATATTTAATAATGTGTTTCCGCAAAGTAATGCCTGATACAATTTATTGGGACTTGGACTTGAAAAAAAAAGAAATGAAATGAAAATATTTTATTTGCACACATATGGGTGAAATAAAAAGGTTTTACAAAATATTTAGAACTCCATATTTACCCCTTAGGGTGTACAAATTTTAATTTAATTTGATAAACTAATTAAATTTTATGACTTAATTTAAACTTAAATTCTAAAATTACTATTAAAGAATACATAAGAAACATTAAAGTAGGTATGTAGTATTACATTACATTTTGTATAGTTTTAATTAATTAGACGAAAGACAAAATCTACCTTAAAAGGTCGCTAAACTACGCTTGGAAAGCAGAATAATTGTTAATTGATTGTTAAACATGATTTTTATTTAGTTTTCAACGAATAATAATTTTACTTTACAATTTTGTGACGTAACAATTTTTCAGACAGAGGTCACGTTTTGACAGCTCATTAAAAGTATCTCAGATGATTTGGTATCAATACCGCATGTAAACGCTTCATTTGCTATTGGCAGTTGGATGATGACGACTATAATAATGTCAATGTTGATGATGAAACTATATAAATAGTATAAAGGCACACACGATGTATGCTAATTTTATAACATCGTCAGGTGATTGACCTATCACACGTCTGAAATAAAATTTGCATAATATAAACATTGTCGAATCTTTCGCTGTTCCAAGTACATTGCCTTGTACGCACTGTTTCGTAACTAATGTTTAAATATTTATTTAATGAAGGAAAGATATAAATTCGTAGTATTTAACTAAAAGTGACCTGCGTGGCGCAGTGGTTACCATGCCGGACTGCCAATGGGAGGGTCCCGGGTTCGATTCCCGGTGAAACAGTTTGAATGATGAGTTTAAATTTCTGTTCTCGGTCTGGGTGTTTGTGTTTCTGTCTTTGTGTGTGTCCATGGTACCCACGACACAGGGTATATCTACCCTACTGTGGGGCTAGAGTGTGAAGCGTTACTTTTACTTTTTAAAAAGTGCCTCGCTGTTTTAGCAATAAAATGAAAATCGCTAAAAATTCCATCTGATTCATTTTCACTTCGACCTTTAACCCCATATTTTTTTTAAACTCCCACTGCTGGGCATAGGTCTCCTCTTGAAAGTGAGAGGGATATAGGCTTTTGTCCTCCACAATGTCTAATTGCGGATTGATGGTCATAATGTCTTCGAGAATTTATGATTAGTGACTCATGACGGTGATGTATGAACTTCGTAATAAATAAATAATAATAATAAATAAATAATAAATAAACGCAACACGCTCATAGCCCCACACAAGGAGTCCCTGTGTCGTGGGTACCATGGATACACACAAAGACAGAAACACAAACACCCAGACTGAGAACAGAAATTCAAACTAATCATTCAAATTTCTGCCTCGTCGGGAATCGAACCCGGACCCTCCGATCGGCAGTCCGGCATGGTAACCATTGCGCCAAACGGGTCGTCATCAAATATTACAATATTTTACCCTCACCGTTGTGCAGCGAATACGCACAGATCAAATAAAATAGTATAGATGGAACTCTGCGAACAACAATGTTGTTAGGCCGTTTTTGTAAACATGTGTGCATGCACATATGTTGCGATCATAATTCAAATTACCTTGTTATTATCGTATCATATTATATGTATATCCCTACTTCCCTACTAATATTATAAATTCGAAAGGAACTCTGTCTGTTTGTCTGCTACGCTTTCCCGCTTAAAGTTCTGAACCAATTTTAATGAAATTTGGAACACAGAAAGAATGGATCTTGCGAAAGGACATAGGATGGTTTTTATCCTACGGGAACCTATAAAACGGGTTCACGCGGGCGAAGCCGCTGGCGGAAGGCTAGTATTTAATAATACTATTCATTACAACTTTACACAACACATTTTGACATTTTTTCTTGTAAATTTTTATATTTTTTATATACAACGTTTTACTCAACGCTGCGATATTCGACTGGCAAGCCAAGTACAGTTTCTTTGTACGTGACAATGACACTCACATAGGTGCAGTTTACACCGGCCACACTTCGTTGTTCGCATTCGTTCTATACTTTTATTTGATCTGAGTACCCACTTAACACATTTCTTTGTCAGATATACTGTATCTCGGTGTCGAAGCTCGCGGTATTTCCCGCTCGGCTATCGCTGCTCGATTACACTACTACAGGATGGGTGCAACGTGGACATTTCCCAGGTCATATCTGACAAAATCGCACGAAAATGATAAGTAAACAAATCAATGGATATTAAATTGCGTTTTGTTTACGATACACAAGGTTATGTAGGAACATGATTCACTTACATTGTTGTAAACATAACGATGATATCAAATATTAAGACGCCATCGCTGAAACTCGTGGCATCGCCATATTTGTTTAGCTCGTGTCATTTGTAGTATGAACTTAGGTTATTGACTTGTATTTTTAATTGCGTGATACAAAGGTGTTCCTGAAGAGAACTAATCATTTATTTGCCAATTATTTGTTTATATTTATCGTTACATCTATCCTTATAAAGTTAGGTAAAAACTACTTTGCAACAATCCGCTCAATTGACTCAATAACCCTGATGATGCTCTGTTTTGGGGCGAAACACGCGTTGGTGGTGGTACGTATGTTGGTGTATATTTTTTGTTGTTGCATGTGCATGTGTCCTATGTGGGAGGGAGGGAGGTGCTATTGCATGAAAAAAGTATACACCATCATACGTTCTGATTGCGGATAGCTGCAAAGTAGATTTTACCTAACTTTATAACAATGGAGTTCCGCAAAGTAACGCCTGATTCTATTAATTTTATAACATCTATCCTTAATATATTCTCTTACTTAGAGCAAGTAGCCTTATATCTAAACAATTATAACTTTAAAAATACCGGCCAAGTGCGAGTCGGACTCACGCACGAAGGGTTCCGTACCATTACCTATAAATTACGATTTTTGACGTATTAAAAAAAACTACTTACTAGATCTAGTTCAAACCAATTTTCGGTGGAAGTGTGCATGGTAATGTACATGATATATTTTTTTAGTGTCGTCATTCTCTTATTTTAACTTCACGGGGGGGATGACACACATTTTACCACATTGGAAGTGTCTCTCGCGCAAACTATTCAGTTTAGAAAAAAATAATATTAGAAACCTCAACGTCATATTTGAAGACCTATCCATAGATACCTCACACGTATGGGTATCTATGTATTGTATTGTATATAAATTTTTTTTTTATATAAATAAACCTAACAATAAGACAGACGGGCCGCGTGATGTTAAGCGATCACCGTCGCCTGTGGACACGGGCCATAGGCGACGGTGATCAAAATCCGATTTCAAATGAACTAATGTATTGTTTTACAATTAATTTCGCAATTTTTTCATATTTTCTCAGCGTTTAAACCTTCCCTGGACTTCTACTAATTTTTCAAGACAAATTAGTCACATCAGTTCAGCCGTTCTTAAGTTTTAGCGAGACTAACGAACAGCAGCAGATGGAGCAGCGATGGCCGAGTGGTAAAAGCCACGGTCTTCTACGCGACCGATCCCGGGTTCAAATCCTCGGCGCGCACCTCTGACAAAGAAATTTGTAATGTGCGCATTTATCGCTGCTCCACGGTGATATAATATCATGATATTTAATTAATTACGATGTTCTCCATCGCCGTGCATGCCTGAGAGAAATTCATAATTCCCGAAAGCATGACGTCCACCAATCCGCACTTGGCCAGCGTGGTGGACTATGGCCTAAATCCCATTCACTTGTGAGAGGAGAACTGTGCCCAGCAGTGGGACATAAAAAAAAAGGTTGAAAAAAAAAACGAACAGCAATTTTATTTATTTGTATAGATTTACGTGACCTGCTTGTCTGCTAATCCATTTAAATAACAAGCTCTTGTTTTTAAAATAATCACTAACCTATACTGCCCATGCTGTCTTTGCTTACGTTTCGTCATCGCTAGTATGTGTACCGTGAGTCATCTTATAAACCGATTACGCGCCGGTTTATTACAGTCATTACTAAATCTGCAGTTTTGTGGAGAACAAAAAGATCTGATGTTTGGGATATGACTTGGTTGCATAATCTTAGGTGGTAGGAGGTAGGTAGGAGGCCCGGGGAAGTACCACCGCTGCACCCACTTCTGCCGTGAACCAATTCTATTGTGTTTCGTTGGAAAGGTGCAGTTGCCGGCCAAACTTACATGAGACCACCAGCCTCCGGAGTAGCAGCGCAACTGCATACGACCTCAGACAAGACTTACCTATGCTTGCTTGAGTTTGTGTGCGGATGTCCATGGGCTGCAGTGACCACTTTCTTGTCTTATCAAAGGTCTTATCAAACCTCAAGAATGGGGAAACCTTCAAAAGGTACCCGGCACCTTGGGAGAGGATACCGGGATACACAAAACCCCCCTGGTTGCCTGCCTCTGCGCTTGGGGAGGACTCCGGGATCTCCAGTGGAACGCACCGGTGTCCTCCATGCTTGGCGCCCCAGAACGGGCTCAACTTTGGGAGAGCAGATGTGTCCTCCTGCACCTTCCGATGCGTACAGCGGTATTCGGCCACGCACACACCGCCGCCCTTTCCAGAGCTGTTGGCAACATTTATCGAGCTCCCACTCTCACCGCCCGCAAGTCCCGCAACCCCAGAAGCTCCCTTTTAGTCGCCTCTTACGATCAGGCAGGGGATACCGTAGCTCTGTTCTTAATTCCGAAGCTACAGGGACTCTTATCAAAGACCTAGGTAACACTACCTTTCACTTTAACTTAGAAACATAAATCATGTGTATTGTATGTTATTCAAAATAGGTATGTATTAATTTAGGTGTAATCCTTTTTATAAAATGTACGTCTACATTTAAGTATTTCATCACATTAAACCGCGAATTCGTCATACATTGTGAGATCGAAAAGACGGTTCGGATTCGGCCATGTAACCTCTTTGTTGCGTATGATTCAGACGAGGTAATTATCGTTATTTTTATCTTTTGTCATGGAAGTCGGAAATTCAGGTTCAGGGCCTGAATCCAACCTTCAACTAACAATATTTTTGTTATTACACTGTCGGATGTTTTCAAACTGCCCTTGAGGCCTCCGACAAGATTTAACAACTGTTTTCTACAGAATACAACCAGTACCGACGACTTAACGTGCCCGTGCAGTGCATGAAAGTACACAGTTGTCACCCATCTCACACCACACCGCGCCTGTTTCGCTGAGCATCGTAGACCGCTAGTATTCTACGATAGACGCTAAGCCATGCGCGTTTCAATTTTTTTTATCTATACTAATATATAAAGCTGCAGAGTTTGTTTGTTTGAACGCGCTAATCGTAGGAACTACTGGTTCGAATTGAAAAAATCTTTTTGTGTTGGATAGTCCATTTATTGAGGAAGGCTTTAGGCTAACATCTTGCTATGACTAATACTCCACGCGGACGACGTCGCGGGTGGCCGCTAGTGATATTATAAAACGGACTGTAGGACTAGGTCTGTATCACAGAAATTATAAAAAGAGGTGGCTGCAACCCTTTTTGCGTTCCACTGCTGGGCACGGGTCTCTCCCACTTATTGGGGAAGCCTGGAGCTTACTCCACCACGCTGCTCCAATGCGGGTTGGTGGAGATGCGGGTTAGTGACCCAACCCGCTGTCGGATGTTTTCAAACCGCCCATAAGGCCTCCGACAAGGTTTGACGACTGTTATCTATCTACAACAACCGGGACCGACGGCTTAACGTGCCCTCCGAAGCACGGAAACGCGCATAAAAATTTTTGCCACTAGCGGTCACCCGTCTCACACCCGACCGCGCCCGTTTGGCTCAGCTGCATAGATCGCTTGCGTTCTACGCTAGCCGCCAGGCCATGCGCGCTTCAAAAAGAGGTAGAATGGTAATAATGCGCCGTTCGTATAAAAACCGGTGTCGTCGATCCAGCCCCACCTTACATCCCCACTACAGCTACCACAAGCTTACGCATTATTACGCATATTTGCAATTTCAAATCTAGCCAATCTTAGCGTCGCACAATCACGCGATTTCAAATGAACGAATCACACCTAAGCACGCACATCGCAGCGTGATCGCGTGTTTCTTAGAGATATGAGCGTTGCTCATATCCTTAGCGCGTCTGCCCCGCCCACAATTCCATTTTAACCTCTTTAATATACTCTGTGGTCTGTATATATTTCAAGTCTATAATTCAACAAGTCAACGCACGCATACTCTGTCATTTACTCTTATGTGGGTGGATCAAAATCGTGCAATGCTTTGTTACAAATGATTCAGAGTTTCAGACGAGTTAATGATCGTCAGTTTCTCATGGAAACATGCATTCCTGTAGTCAGTGTATCATCAATACTGATTGTTTAGGAACTGTGATAACAGAAAGGTTAATTGTTGGTAAAAGTGAAAAATATATGTCAAAAGGGTTCTAAAAATAACCCAGTTTCATTAAAGTACATATTGACTGAGCTTTGCTCTGATAGATAGAATATATATAGATAGAACATAGAAACAATATCGGATAGTTCCGGTCTTGGAACACCAAGTCAAATGAGATACTTCGTGACATCTCCATACATTTTGTATGAGAAAATGATAAGTGACGTCACTTATCATATAGTCAATTGACTTTATTATTATCGATTTAAGCTGTAATAAAAATCATGTATAAAAAGAATTAACAATTATATCGCTTTCCAAGCGTGATTCAGTGCAACCTTTTTAAGGTAAGGATTTTGAATTTTTTGTGCATAGTGTCCAAGACCCCATTGATTTGAATCCAAACCAAAAATATATGTATGTATACAAATGATAAGGCATCCCGTGACTTTTATGCGACCTAAATCTCTAAGTTCATAAAGAATTTTACACCACATTTTCAGGAAAATGGGGCGCCGTCACTTCCGTACCTAATCGCTTTTTGAACAAACTATCAATACATAGAGCAGCAATGGCCGAGTGGTAAAAAACTGCGGTCTTCGACGCGACCGATCCCGGGTTCAAATCCTCGGAACGCACCTCTGAAAGAAATTTGTAATGTGCGCATTTATCGCTGCTCCACGGTTATGGAAAATGTGATATTTAATTGAATACGATGTTCTCCATCGCCGTGCATGCCTGAGAGAAATTCATAATTTCTCGAAAGAATGACGTGCACGAATCCGTACTTGACCAGCGTGCCGTGCGAGACCTGTGCCCAGCAGTGGGACATAAAAGAAGGTTGAAAAAGTTAACGAACCGCGTGACGCAATGGTTACCATGCCGGACTGCCAATCGCCAATTTCTGTTTGGAATTTCTGCTGGAAATTTGAATGATGAGTTTAAATTTCTGTTCTCGGTCTGGGTGTTTGTGTTCCTGTCTTTGTATGTGTCCATGGCACCCACGACACAGGGTATTAATTACCTTACTGTGGGGCTATGAGTGTGTAACGTTTATTTATTTAAAAGAATACACTACATTCCGCCGATTCCGCTGCATGTGTGGTTTGCGCTCTATAGCCGACCAAACTAAATACGGAAGATTTAACTAATGTCTATTCTAGTCGTATTATTATGGGCAATGTTCCGGCAGTACAAGGCAAGTCCTTTACCAGTTGCAGTTATTTCTGTCAGCATCTGGTAGCGTTTCTGCAGCATTGGAATTATTTTAATCCGCCATTAAGATCGCAAGGAAAATACAAGGCAACAAGAGTTTGAGTAAACACGCACAATTTTGTTTCCTTGATTCTATTTTCAAACGAATTATCCTTTGTTATAATTTTTTTTCTTTCAATTATGGCATCGCAAACTCTGCTTATTGCCAGCGTCAAGTATAGTTTTGTTTTAATTTTATTATAGAACAATCGGCCTATTCAAAGTTCGAAGCGGACGTATCTTCCAAAGACATTTTTTTTTCTTTTCTTTTTACCGAGTGCCTTGTATTCTATCAAAATTTACAAAAATATTAAGAACGAAGAATACCTATTACGCGTTACTGAAAGTAATATTTCTATCTATGTATAAATCGAAGAAGTATAGTAAGGCACCAAATTTGGCACTAAAATAAAACGAAAATTGGATTTTGGCATTAAAATTGTTATAAAAAAATACAGAATTCTTGAAACATTTGGCGCAAAGACGTAGATCGTTAATTTGAGAATCCTTGTCAAGATACAGATCACAGAGTCACATCTGACAAAGTATTTTTATTTTGACCAAATTAACTATAAAATACTACAAATTATTGAAAACACTGTGAAAAGTTATTTAATTAGATTTCTTTTGTTTTTAGAAGGGGAGCGGCCCGGCGTTTGGTGCCATTAATGGCACCAATCAACATGCTTCTAATTGGGTGCGCGAACTTTGTTTCTATAATGTAATTGTAATTATTCTAAGGGTATGGGTGAATATTTTGTATTTTGAAAATTTTATTTTCCAAAGTCCAAAAAAAAAATACCGAAAAGTAAGGACAAATCAATGAATTGTGGTATTTATGAATAAAAAAATAGCATTTTTTTTTTTGGAAACATAAACGGTTACGGTTACGGTTACGGTTGATTTAATTAAACATTTAGACAATTGTCTTAAAATGACTGTCAGTATGTCTATGTACGTATGTACGTACGTATATGTCATGTAAAGTAAACCATACCTTCTCAATATGGCGCGAAATACCTAAGAGTGTTGCCAACAGAAGCAATATATTTTATAGGTATAAAAATAAAATTAACCCAATTCCAAAAACATAAATCCTCAAGGATTTGTATATTCGGACCTTTAAATAAATGAGTCGTTTTGCAAGACGTACATGAAAGCATTTTAGCATTTCAGCAGATTTACACCGCAATGTCCTTGTCAAGATGTATGCAAGGTGAAATGCATGAACTGGATTATAATGTAAAATTAAATTTCCCTTTGTCACAGATTAAATATGCTGGCTGAGTGTATTCATTTGCCTGCATTATGAAACAGGTGATTTTTCACATAGGCAGCATGAGTAATAATAAGCATAGGTGTCATGAGTGTCTTGTATAAAAACGTTTGTAATAAAATAATTAATGAAGACACTCACGATTTATCGGGTCGATTTATGAGTTGAAAAAAAAATGTTTTTAAGCTTCAGATCTCCAATTAAAGGACAGTCTTAAAGTATTAAAAAAACCAGGCCCGGCTCAAACAAAACGTAATTCAAATCAAAGATATGAATAAGTAAATTTTTACTGCATAGTGGGCACCATCGAATTTGATGACGAGGGCCTATTATGTATTCTGTGACGAGGGTGTAAAATAAGGGTTGTAAGAGACTTAAAAGAAAGATCCACCAATTTGCTTTAAAAGTGCGGTCATCTTTGAAATCATTGATAGAAGTTATGGGGCACTGTTTCTTGATTATGGAAAATCAACTCCTGGGCATTACCTGTCAATTTTGATATTTTGCAAATTGTGCACCGATGCAATACATTTAAAGTTATTTAACCATTCACTACCTTAAGGCAGTGTGGAAGAAATCGCTATCAGCGATAAGGCCGCCTTTTGTCTACAGTAGTCTACACTATATATATTGTTCACTATGTTTAATGCTGTACTCTTTAATTTCTGGTGTACAAAAAAGCAGATATGTATTTGTATTTTGAGTTCACTGTGCCGTTTTTTTACTCATCCTCTTTGCGAATTCGAATTACATTTAATTTGCGCCAGGCATGTATTTTTGCATTGTTGTTTAATTATATAAGAATTGCACATCAAAACAACTAAATTCCATGTCTCTATTTAATCTGTATCCTCACATAACTGGCCTTTGCCCACCATAACGGTTTCACGGCCCCCACCATATATTTTATCTGTGATCGGTTCCCTCGATTCTTTCTGACCTTACATGGTAAGGCACAGGTAATGAGGCTGCCATGTGGTTAATACTTGAGGTTTTTGACTTTAGTATACCTCTGATTAAGATTTCATGTTATTTAATTACGTTTTATTTCTGACTTGTTGTGGCCTCAGCATTAAAAGATCTCCAGATTCGAAACATGCTGACTTTAAGGCAACATCATGACGCCATAAGACATCATCGCTCCCTTGCAACGTTACATTTTTCCAACCCTTCCTCTCGGATGTGAGATGAATTTAGTTAGACCATAGTGGCCAAGTGAGGATTGGTGGACATTATGTTTTCAAGAAATTATGAGTTTATCTGGCGTGCACGGTGAAGGAAAACATCGTTATTAATTATATCAAAATATTTTCCCTCACCGTGGAGTAGTGATAACATTACACAATCTTAGCAAATTCTTATTTGTAATCAGGATTTGTAATTACGTATCCGAATCTTTACTTAATAGCTTTCCTTAGCTTTAATTTACCGCATTGTGTGTGATGCAATGTTACCCCTCCATCAGCCTTTTAATATCCCTTGAATTCTTCTGATTTTACTGTCGTCTGAAATAGATAGATCGTTCATATCATCCTGTCTTCTTTCTACGAGTACAACCATTAAAAAAAATAGATTTGCACACTGCCATTCAGCAGAGCGGCCTTTGTGACCTCAGCGTCCGAGGTCACAAATGATTCCATGTGTATGAAGGAGGACCTGATCTTCCAATGTTTTGAGTACGCCTTCAAATATAATGTATGTATTTGTACATATAATGTACGTTTTTTTTAAAGAGCGCTGCTGGGAGTTTTCTTCCGCCGCCTTTTTTCTCTCAGTTCAACATCTAGCCCAAACGGGCACCTAAAGGCGATGACCGGGAAAAAATTACATTCATTAAGCGAATATTTTGTATTCCTAATATGAATTATATTTTTTTCTTTTCTTTTATTTTCTTTCTTTAATATGTATAATTTTGATCTGACTCCACTTCTTGTAAGTTTATGTGACGCCATGCCGATTTCTTAGATAAGAACGCAAACGATCTATGCAACTAAGCCAAACGGGCGCGGTCTGGTGTGAGATGGGTGACCGCTAGTGGCAAAAAATTTCATGCGCGTTTCCGTGCTTCGGAGGGCACGTTAAGCCGTCGGTCCCGGTTGTTGTCGAAAGATAACAGTTGTTAAACCTTGTCGGAGGCCTTATGGGCGGTTTGAAAACATCCGGGTTGGCCACTAACCCGCATCTCCACCAACCCGCATTGGAAGCGTGGTGGAGTAAGCTCCAGGCCTCCCCAATAATGGGGAGAGACCCGCCCAGCAGTGGGACGCAAAAAGGGTTGCAGCCATGTCGATTTCCGTTGACACTACGTCACTGATTCTACTCGTCAGAGGCGCTATGATAAAAATAATGAATTTTTCACCCGCTTTCCGCTTAATGGGCATGATGACAGATTTTTAAATACCTTTCCTTATTGTAGGTACACGTCTCCTAGTTTCGAAAAAAAGTTATTTCAGCAATAAACTGAACTTTTAACGTAAATTAATGTATTTTCTGCTATGTAATTTGAATTAAGCGCGAAAACGCTAGTAGGTGTCATGGCGTCGGCTTGTTCGTCAAACTTCAAGCAAAACGATGACATTAACTAAGACGTGACGTCATTCCTTTTGATTGGCGTTTCAGATAACGTGGCCGATTGCTGTATTTAATACTTTTATTTTATTGAAAATCTTATTAATCTTAATGTTTATATTAAAACGGGATCATATTTTAGAACTTTTTTAGCATATATTTTTCTGTAAAACCGTTTATTCTCTGATTCTTTAATAGTGTCATCATGCCTATTCTCCTTACTTTGAACGTCACGTAACCTAGTTTATACTAGATAGCGAAGCAGGTGTCCTTACGATCCTATATTGGTTATGTTACAAGGTCCGCTCGCGGTATGACTCAACAGATGTTATCTTTGTAATAAAACAAAACGTGTATTTTATTGGGATGCTCTGAAACCAGTATAGGCACATCGGAAGCGGTCTGGAAATGGATGGGTGACAGCTAGTGGCAATATTTCATTTATTGCGTTGTAGAAATTTAAAGGGCATCGCTAATGGGCATCGAAAGTTTCATACTTAGAATAATTACAATTACATTATAGAAACCAAGTTAGCGCGTCCAAACTGAAGCATATTGATTGGTGCCATTAATGGCACAAAACGCCGCCGGGCCGCTCCGTAAGACTTAAGGTTAAATTTTCTCACAACACTTTTTAAAAACAAAAGAAATCTAATAAAATAACTTTTAGTAGTATTTTATAGTTTAAATATTTTGTTTGTCAGATGTGACAGCTGTAGGAATCTACTTAGTGCTTCAATTTTGACAGCGCGCTTGTATGAAGACTGACGTTCTTAACGTTATTATTCTAAGGTTTCATAGATGTACATGGAACTACCACAGTGTGTGTGTGGGGTATACATAATTTACACTCAATATTTTTTTCTCCATCGTCGTATCTACCTAACTTAACTCTTTTTTTCATATTATAACTGCAACTTTGATTTACGTATGAGGTCAACGAACTTACACTTCAATATAGCATTTTCGACTCACAAATTTCAATATCCAAGATGGACGTTCGCGCCGTTTTTCACGTCAGCGGGGTTTTCGTACACAAGGTTCAAGGTCAAAACGTATACACACGACCGATAGATTTTCTCGTGGGCTAGGTACTTAATCTTATGTTTTGGTTTACTATGTAAATGGTTAATATTTACTGCTTCCCAAGTATTAGAATATTCTAAGAATATCTTCCGAACTTTATTGCTGTAACAACGGCCAAAATTCGAAATGGTACGTAATTTAATTTAATTAAATACCAATGCGAAAAAGGAATGAAATCTTTAATTTTTGTATTTTAATGAAAACCGTGATGTCGGATACATATTATTATTGTTAAGTTACGAGTATGAACCTTCAGTGTGCTTCAGTTCAGAAATTGTTTCTCGAGTCTTGATGTAAAGACTCTAGGGAGCCGAAGTAATATCAGGGCAAATGTGTCATGTGTCAGTTTTAGAAGCCAAGCCAAGCGGCTGTACATTTTTTATAATATCAGTCTGTGAAATTTATTAAAAATGCTAATATGTGCTGGGTATATTTCAATATTTACCTTCATCGGTAATTTGTACAATATAGTCATATTATTTTTTATTTTTAAATAATAAATAGCTATTAAACAAAGTTAAAAAACCATTCTGTAATCGATTAATGATTTATTGCGATATTCATGTATGCGGTCATGGCCATAAGTTCAACAAAAAGCAAAAAGATGGAAGATTCTATGGATTTGAATAATTTAATAATCGATGTGTTTATTTTTTTTGAAGTTTTGGCGGGAAGTCGAAAATGACATATTGTGCTCTTGACTCTTGTTTTATTTTCATTTTCTTGGTGTATTTTTGAGTTATATCGGATAAATTTGATGGCATTTATTTCGATAATATTCGATATAGGTTAATACAGTGTACGAGTGTTGTGAAATAAAATAACAGAGCAAAATAGTATATTATTATTTCATTACAAGTGCGGAAAGGCTGTCATAGCAAAATCTCTGCTAGGTATTCTTTTACGGTTGGCGCCATTTTTCAAAAATGTTCTTTGCGAGTTTTTATTATTTTATTAAATTGCTTCATTTTTTCGCAACTGTATTAAAAATAGTTGTTCAGTACACGTGCGGAACCGTCATTGAAAGAAGTTCCGACTGTCAACCCTCACCTTCGGCTGCGCCTCGGCTCGGGTAGACATTTGTCGGAACTCCTTGCAATGACAGCCTTTCCGCACTTGTAATGAAATATATACTATTTCAGCTTGCCTGCAAAATTCCATTGGTCGTGTTCTGGTAAAGAAGCCATCGTTTTACTTGAATGTCTGACTGAATTGACTGATTAGTCGACCAGTAAAATTTGTACTTGAAAAAAATATTCTTAAAAAAAATATTTTACTTAAAATGATCCTTGTTTGCGATGCTATAATTGAAAAAAAAAAGAAAGATGTATTTATTTCTGAAGTTATATATTTTTATTTGAGTTTTTATAGAAAGCTGTACTTACATTACAGTTGAGTGGAGACATATTTTTCTACTGTCTAAATTTTCATGGGATTTCAAGTCAGGGCAACTGTATCAAAAAATATGTGGTGAAGTTTTAAAGGCAACCGGAAAACCCATTTTCGCACTGTTATTTTTTTCCACACGACACTGGCACAATATTAAACATATACTACCAGTTTTATTTGATACTAGATTTGCCCCGCAGTTTTCCCCGCGTTAACGTGATATTTTGAAGCGCGCATGGCCCGGCGGTTAGCGTAGAACGCAAACGATCTATGCAACTAAGCCAAACGGTTGCGGTCGGGTGTGAGATGGGTGACCGCTAGTGGCAAAAAAATTCATGCGCGTTTCCGTGCTTCGGAGGGCACGTTAAGCCGTCGGTCCCGCTTGTTGTCGATAGATAACAGTCGTTAAACCTTGTCGGAGGCCTTATGGGCGGTTTGAAAACATCCGACAGCGGGTTGGCCACTAACCCGTATCTCCACCAACCCGCATTGGAGCAGCGTGGTGGAGTAAGCTCCAGGCCTCCCCAATAATGGGGAGAGACCCGTGCCCAGCAGTGGGACGCAAAAAGGGTTGCGGCCATAACATGATATTTTATATCCTAAAAACTTCATCGATAAATGGACTAGGTATCCAGCAAGCAGATTTAACAATTTGAATCAGTTGTTCCCGAGATTAGCACATTCTAACTAAGAAACTCTAATAATATTCGTTTAGTATGGTTAGGTATTAGTAGTCAAGTATGTAACACACAAACAAATGCAAATAAACTAAGTTCTATCTTAAAATGATATAAACGTAGTCGTCATAACTAATTTAATTACATGGTAAATATGTGTGTTATCTTCAACATACGTGTTACTCCAATTATAATTCGCATGACAACGTTTCTAAAGAGATTTGGCGGGAAGCTGAAAGATTACATACCATTAGGAAAGATACCTACAAAGAAAAATTTTAAAAGCTCTTAAAACATATTTAGTACCTACGCCATATTTACCTTCATGAGTTATGCAAATATTACAAATCTACCTTTAGGTATGTAGCTACTCTTGATTTTTTTTCGAATTTGGTCTTAGAGCAACAAAGGTACTGACTCACCCTTCAGGAGAGATGGCATAGCGTCTCGCTTCGATATATTATTTTTGTGCCAAATCTGGTGCGGGGAAAGAACGCACACATTTTAATTTTGTCACACATTCACAAATATTCTTTCATCGCTACAGACGCATACATTTCTAAATATGTCAATTTCAATTAACAACGTCATTTTCTATGCACCGTCAACACTGACAACGACACACACAGACACACTAGGTATAACTAGAAGGCAGATTGTGCATGCATGTTGCTCATGTTGGGACGAGGGGTTCGCCCGTAAAGGCCACTCCACTGACGGGTGTCATACCTGTCAATTTTGACGCTCTACATTACAGTATTTGGTACTGTATCTTTAAAATCAAGTTTATATCCACAGATGCGATGACATCATTAAGTACTGAAAGAAGAAAAAATCAAAAATAATTTTAATATTTATTTGTGCGTAATCTTCATACTGAATGAGCAGCGATGGCCGAGTGGTAAAAAACCGCGGTCTACGACGCGACCGATCCCAGGTTCAAATCCTCGGCTCGCACCTCTTACAAAGAAATTTGTAATGTGCGAATTTATCGCTGCTCCACGGTGATGGAAAATATCGTGATATTTCATTAATTACGATGTTCTCCATCGCCGTGCATGCCTGAGAGAAATTCATAATTTCTCGAAAGCATGACGTCCACCAATCTGCACTTGGGCAGCGTGGTGGACTATGGCCTAAATCCCTCTCAATTGTGTGAGAAGGAGACCTGTGCCCAGCAGTGGGACATAAAAAAAGGTTGAAAAAAAATCTTCATACATGTCACCCTACAAATTATAATTCACATTACGTTTCTAAACTTCACTAAAACCTTTGCCTAATTATGACAATAGAAAAGTTCGCGAAATAAATGAGAAAGCGGGAGATGTTGCGCACTCGAAAGTGGCGAACACTTTTCGCGGTCATCGTAAATATGAAAATAACGTAATTCACGTTCTCACATTATATTGTCAGTTTTTATACAATTTCGCGCGCATGGCCCGGCGGCTGGTGTAGAATTCAAGCGATCTACGCTTCACAACTCTTTTTTTTTATTTGAATGGAGTAGCAGACGAGCATGCACGTGGTGTTAAGTGGTCGCTGCAGCCCATGGACATCTACATACAACCTCAAGCAAGCATAGGTAAGTCATGTCTGAGGTCGTATGCAGTTGCGCTGCTACTCCGGAGGCTGGTGGTCACCTCATCTAAGTGTGGCCGGCAACTGCACCTTTCCACCGAAACACAATAGAATTGGTTCACGGCAAAAGTGGGTGCAGCGGTGGTACTTCCCCGTGCGAACCGTAATAGTTCTACCACCTACAGAAACTTCACACTCATAGCCTAACAGTAGGGTAAATATACCCTGTGTCGTGGGCACCATGGACACACACAAAGACAGAAACACAAACACCCAGACCGTTAACAGAAATTTTATCTCATCATTCAAATTTCTGTTTCGCCGGGAATCGAACCCGGGACCCTTCGACTGGCAGTTCGGCATGGTAACCATTGCGCCACGCAGGTCTTCAGGGTCTACGCAGCTAATTTTAATTATTCAGTTATTTCAAGCTAAACCCCGTAGTAACTAATAAATAATGGCTGTAACCTTTTTTGCGTCCCACTGCTGGGCACGGGTCTCTCCCTTTTGGAAGGCCTGGAGCTTACTCCACCACGCTGCTCCAATGCGGGTTGGTGAGGATGCGGGTTAGTGGCCAACCCGCTGTCGGATGTTTTCAAACCGCCCACAAGTCCTCCGACAAGGTTTAACGACTGTTATCTGTCGACAACAACCGGGACCGACGGCTTAACGTATCCTCCGAAGCACGGAAACGCGCATGAATTTCTTTGCCACTAGCGGTCACCCATCTCACACCTGACCGCGCCCGTTTGGCTTAAGATCGTTGCGTTCTACGCTAATCGCCGGGCCATGCGTGCTTCAACTTATAATACATAGATAAAAATTAAAATATCACAAACTAATTCATAAAGGAAATAACATACAATAATACAATACAAGATAAGCCTAACGGGCGCGGTTCGGTGTGATGATATAGGTGACCGTTAGTGACAAAAATTTCATCCGGGTTTCCCTGCTGCGGAGGGCACGTTACTAAGGCGTGCGTCCCGGTTTTTTTTAATTTAGTTTTTATTGACAGGCAACAAAGGCCCACACACAAAATAAATATTACATTAAATTAAATATTGCATATAAAAAATTAAATAAATATAAAATGTCAAATAGCAATAATATAAATTTATAATAAGTTTGACAGCCTCCGTGGCGTAGTGGGTGATGAGCCGACTGCGAAACGTGAGGTCGTGGGTTCGATTTCCATCCAGGACAAATTTTTGTGTATGTTCATCACACAAAAATTTGTCTATATCTGTTCTGTGTCTGGGTGTTAATTTATCTATTTAAGTATGTATTTAGAATTATATAAATATGTTTATCAAATTTCTGATTACCATAGCACAAGCTCTGCTTAGTTTGGAATCAGATGGAGTTGTGTGAATTGTCCAAATATATTTATTTATTTATTTACTTTATGTAATTACGTCAGATTGGATTAGAATTTAAAGTTAATAGTATATGGTGCGGCAAGGGGTCAAACAAGACGATTTCTGACGAGAGAGGTGACTGCCCGAGCGAATTCTCCCCTAGGGCAGAAACAACGTTGTTTCTGACTGACACATTCCCATTGGTTTGAAATTGTCTTATTTCGACTGGCAAAACAGAGATCAAAACTAGCTGTTTCAATGCATGTGATATTAAAAAACATTTGTATTCCTAATCTTAAATATAAAATTCTCGTGTCACAATGTTACCATACTTACCATACTCATCCGAAACGGCTCCACCAATTCTCATGTAATTTTGTGCGCATATCGGGTAGGTCTGAGAATCGGTCAACATCTATTTTTCATCCCCCTAAGTGATAATCCGGTCTTGGACTACCAAGTCAATTGAGATACTTTTAATGAGCTGTCAAAACGTGACATCCCCATACATTTTGTATGAGAAGATGATAAGTGACGTCACTTATCGTATATACCTAGTCAATTGACTTCATTATTATTGATTTCAGTGTTAATAAAAATCATGTATAAAAAAGAATAAACAACTATATTGCTTTCCAAGCGTGATTTAGTGCAACCTTTTTAAGGTAAGGATTTTGATTTTTTTGTGCATAGTGTCCAAGACCCTATTGGCCCACCCCAAACATAACGCAGTACGGAGATCGCGGGGTCAGCTAGTATGAAATTAATATTTTCATTTGAGTCTATTAGAGCGGGATTAGTGTAACGTGCTTGCGGCCGAAATATTATAAACATATTTATGAGAAAGGAAGGTTACATTGTACATTCAAACATAAATGCGAATTATTTCTGGATGCCCGCCATGGCGGGGGAATGGTCTACGTGTCATCTCAATGACGCTTTCAAAATAAGCGACCATTTCGCGGGGTTCAATGCATTTTTGTATTTTTGGCGCTTATGATTTGTGCAGCTCTTTGTTCTCGTTTGAACAAATGTAGGTGTCAATAAAATCTTGATATCGTTGTCATTAACCTTACGTCACCTTCGTCCAAGAATTAGCAACAGAAATTTTTTGGCGGGTACTTGGAAAGACTCATACGACATGCGTCTTGTTTTATTGCATTGTTTTGTGTTATCTATTCTATTTTATTTTTTCAACCTTTTTTTATGTCCCACTGCTGGGCACAGGTCTCCTTCTCACACAATTGAGAGGGATTTAGGCCATGTCCACCACGCTGGCCAAGTGCGGATTGGTGGACGTCATGCTTTCGAGAAATTATGAATTTCTCTCAGGCATGCACGGCGATGGAGAACATCGTAATCAATGAAATATCACGATATTTTCCATCACCGTGGAGCAGCGATAAATTCGCACATTACAAATTATCTATACTCTAATATGAAGCTGAAGAGTTTGTTTGTTTGTTTGAACATGGTTTGAACGCGCTAATGTCAGGAACTAATGGTTCGAATTGATAGATTTATTATTATAGCCTTCCCCAATGACTTCCCACATGACTAACGGCCGCCCGCGACTTCGTCCGCGTTGACTTTGGTATTAGTCATAGCCTCATAGCACAATGTTATATAGCCTACTAGCTGTGCCCCGCGGTTTCACCCGCGTTATTTTTTTTAAAGTATCCTATTTTACTTCTGATAACTCCAAGAATATATGTACAAAGTTTCATGATGATCGGTTGAGTAGTTTTCGCGTGAAAGAGTAACAAACAAACTTACTTTCGCATTTATAATATTAGTAGGATAGCCTTCCAAAATAAATGGACTATTCAACACAAAAAGAGTTTTTCAATTTGAAACAGTAGTTTCTGAGATTCAAACAAACAAACAAACTCTTCAGATTTATACATATATTAGTATAGATAATAGTGAATTAACAATTACTCTGCTTTCCAAGCGTAGTTTAGTGCATTTTGTTTTTTATTTATTTATTATTTTGTCAACATAATAATATGTTCACAGTATATACCAAACACATATGTGAATTTAATTATACACTAAATTAATTGCAAAGTTAATAATAAATAATAAAGATTATTAATAAATAACATTCAACAAAAAAACGGCAAATTGTTTGTAAAGTAGGTTTACGATCGAGATGTTTACGTGATAACGTCCGCACGAGAAAATCTCCATTCGTTTGTATGCCGCTAGAGTGAGAGAGACGGAAGATCGGTCCACTCACTCGAACGCTATGCCAGCCTCCGCTCGTGAGGATTCCGCGTGACAAGTTTCACGGAATGACTGGCAGCGCTCGAGATGAGACGGGAGATCGGTCCGTCTCTCTCTCGTTATACCTGCGATCGCGCTCGTGAGGTTTTGGTGTGACACAAGTTTCTGAACATGTCACCCGACTAAAACGATTTTAAAGACGTTATCACGTCAAAAAAAAGTTCAAGGTGCAATACTGCTGCTAATGACTGTACTTTCTATCAGGCGACTAGAAGCTGTGCGAAAACAGCGGGGTTTCCGCGAATAGGTCCAGATTAGGGTTGCTCTTACTTTTTGTACGCTCGTACTTTTTGTACACTCGTACTTTTTGTACGCAGTATCCAAGACCATAAACATCTTGTGAAATAAATCAAAAAATAGTATGTACATTCGGTAGTTACGAATAAAAACTTCATAAAGAAATTTTTGGCGATATCCCAACGCATCCTTTGTTTCGCTAAAACGATTTAATCAGCGTCAATATTCACTATCGCTCATCGAGTGTGAAAACAAATGGACGTACTTAAAACGTAAGACGTAGTTTTCTACACGTGCCGATCAGTGATAAACACATATAAACTTTCATTATCAACATAGGGAATCCTAGTGTGGGATCAACGCTCATGTATTTTTCTCTATCTAAGTTTTCATGAATAAATATTTTTTTCATTTTTCATTATGCTTATATAATGGGCATGATGACAGATTTTTAAATACCTTTCCTTATTGTAGGTACACGTCTCCTAGTTTCGAAAAAAAGTTTATTTCAGCAATAAACTCAATTTTTAAAGTAAATTAATGTATTTTCTGCTATGTAATTAGAATTAAGCGCGAAAACGCTTGTAGGTGTCATGGCGTCGGCTTGTTCGTCAAACTTCAAGCAACACGATGACATTAACTGAGACGTGACGTCATTCCTTTTGATTGGCGTTTCAGATAAGATGGGTGATTGCTGTATTCAATACTTTTATTTTATTGAAAATCTTATTAATCTTAATGTTTATCTTAAAACGGGATCATATTTTAGAACTTTTTTCTTCTCTGATTCTTTAATAGTGTCATCATGCCTATTATGGATAATGAATGCATTTGTGTGATAATTTTAAATATAAAGAACAATGATGACCTACGGCGCTTAGATGTGGTCTTTTACCGTCAGCCTTTTCCATAAGCTCAAGGTCACTCAACAAGCGATGGAGAGACACTACGCGACAGAATCCGTGAAGATTGTAGGTGGTAGAACTATTATGGTTCGCCCGGGGAAGTACCACCGCTGCACCCACTTCTGCCGTGAACCAACTCTATTGTGTTTCGGTGGAAAGGTGCAGTTGCCGGCCACACTTAGATGAGGCGACCACCAGCCTCCGGAGTTGCAGCGCAACTGCATACGACCTCAGACACACTTACTTATGCTTGCTTGAGGTTGTATGTAGATGTCCATGGGCTGCAGCGAGCACTTAATACCACGTGGCCTGCATGCTCGTCTGCTTCTCTATTCAAATAGAAATAAAACGCCGTTCTTCAGTTTCCAAACGAGATCGAAACGCGTAGACTGAAAATAAGGAGACACGATATCTGCTCTGGTCAATGAACGGAGAGTGTGAAAACTTGGAAAATTTAGCAGACAGTCTCAGTTGCTTGTAGGACGGCATTCGGGCCGCGCGGCGCGCTCGTACGCGTTTCCGAACGTAAACAAAGAACGTTGTTTATGATCTGTATTTAAAAAAACGCGCGATCTTTCGCCAGTGAAACTGACTGTTCGTTATTTAAAAAAACTATTCTATTTTCACATTATTGATTTTTAAATCATAATCGAAGTGATTGAGTAAGCGTTAAATAATTACGTTTACGATAAGTAAATAGTTTCTTTGTCAATTTAGTTTCGTTCGATTTTATTTTAATTTGTAATTAGTATACAGTAAAAGTCAGAAGTTAATCGTATTCACGCTATTCACGTACGCGTTTCGTATAGATGTTGATTTACTTATGATGGACATTTGACTTGAATTAATTTGAATTTAAATCACCGTTCTTTATTTTATATAACGTTACCATTTCTACAATTATCTGTGAACTTAACTTATACGTGAAAAATGTTTGTCGATGGATATTAAAAAAAATAACAGCCATGTTCTTTGTCCAAACTCGCTGTGGTGTTGCAAGGTTGTAACCTATTTGCGACGTTTTAGGTAATTTTTCCGAGAATTGCGAGTTGGCAACGGACCAAAAAACTTTTAGGGAACTCGAATCCCAGTGACTCAGTGACAATGTATCAAAACAAGATGTGTGTTAATACTACGGGACATGTGTTGAGGCGAACGTGATAGTTTGTCAAGATGTCACCCGATAAACGTAAAAGGAGGTGCATTGAAGCCTTTGATAAACCGAATTTAAGGACTCGTTATGCTTAGCGGTGGTATAAAGCCTATTAAGGTTAATTTTGATCTCAGTATTTTTAGTGCTCAATAAATTTTATAAGTAAGACTGAGTACAGTTAAGTTACCGTATCGAAGTCAGCGGCCGTGACGTCAATACCATTATAGAACCATTATAGAACAAGACAAGATGATAGCGTTGAAGAAGCTTTATGGCGACGAGCTGCTGCGTCTTGCGTTGGTGCTGAGCCTTCTCAAGGCGAACCCAGAAGACTACTTGGAGAATGAAACTCAACAGCTAATAGCTGGCCTACACATATCCAACGGGTCAGATTGGTCCTTGGAACAGGAAGCGCGGACGCTGATCCGACCGAGATTCGTCCACCCCAAGTCCCTGGATAACATATTGATGAACTACGAGAGACAGCTTTTCGACGAACTAAATTCGCTGGGGCGGTATAACTCCTACGTCGTAAACAATGACCGGATATGGAATAATCGCGGGCCAGTGCTTCATACATATGTACTAAATAACGTGGCGACGGACACAGTTGTGCCGGAGCTGGCTCCGTCGGCGGTCCTCGACGAGAGCGACCAGGATGGCGTCTCCGCGGACGAAAACGTAGCCCAGGAGGTGAAAGTCACAGATGAATCCGAAGAAGTTGAGACTACGGAGACGCAAGAAGAAAAACCCCAACCAGACGCCGTTGTCACGCTCTCCGCAGATTTCTTCCACAACCACACCGAATCTGACGTGTTCGCTGAAATAGCGACACGCACTTTTGATGTCAACGAGTTTCTGGTCACCAACGAGATGCATATCAAGAAGGAGCCAAAGGACAGCGAGTCCGAGGAACATCTGATGGACGTGCGTGTCAAAGTTGAGCGGGAAAACGATGATTTGTACAGCGACAACGCGATAGACGACTTTGTGCCTTACTTCTCGGAGAAGTCCGAGAGATTTGAGTATGGAGAGAACTCGGTCTTCCATCAGAACCTTGCGGATTTGCAAGACTACAAGGAGTTGTTTGATGTGAAAGAACTACAGAACGAGTTGGAGTTTCTCGACGTGAAGCAACAGCAGGAGGATCTAGAGAAATATTTGCTGGAGAATACACCGTTAGACACCGAGGTGTACGAATTGGCGCCCATGTTTGAGGAGGAGCTTGTCCTGGATATGAAGAGGGAGCGAGCTAGCACTAGCTTCACATCAGCGAGTTCTAGTGGTGTGAGTGAGATGAACAGTTCCATAGCTGACGTGTCGGATTTGAAGGTGGAAATGGACGTGAAACTGGAGCCCGATGAGGGCCACCACAGCGGCGACGAGCTGACGCAAGAAGTGAGTACCTAGTTTAGTGTTAGAATAAGTAATAGGTGGTCTACCTTTTTGCACGGCATTCCACGAAGTTTCATGATTCGACCAGGGAAGTATCACCGCTGCAAACTTTTCTGCCTTGGTGCTATTTAGTGTGTGTGTGTATGTTATTTGTGTTTTGGCGCAAAGGTGTCGTGGCAAACCAAACTTGCATAACCCGGGCTACTCACAAACCTGCCGCAGAGGCGTTCTAGGGTGTAAAAGTGGGGATGACCCTTAATTGTCATCTTAATCGTGTCGTGTGTAGGCAAGCAGGGACAATTTCCATCTAGAAAAGAGTAGGTCAGGCAATAGTTGTATGACTAATCTTCAAAGTAGTAGCACTACATCATACCACCCGCTCTCTCTCTCAAAAATCTAAACTTTGGGACTGTTCAAACCTTTTATTAGAAGCAGAATCTAATGTTGACAATTTTGATTCAAGAAAGAATTGGAGAGTAATCAGAAATCACGCTTTCGTCGCAAAAGATCTTTTTAATTTTTTGATAGCCATAGTGACGTCTGTTTCTACGTACTTTGAACCTTTTCTACGTACTTTGATTAGCTTGCATACGTCGCGACAAAGTTATAGTAGGTATATTATACTGCAATTGTAATGCAATAGTGTCATGAACTTGTTGAAAATTGTAATCTTATGTATATGTAAATATTTATGTTTGAAACTAACATGTGGCTTCGGTTTGTCAAAGAATAGAGCCGTAGGTAGACTTTTTGTAATCTATGTAGCTTTGGGATTAAGAATAGAGCTACGGTATCCCCTGCCTGATCGTAAGAGGCGACTAAAAGGGGGCTTCCTGGGTTGCGGGCGGTGAGAGTGGGAGCTCGACCCGTCCAGCCAGCAACAGAAGCAGCAGCAGGTGCAGGAGAGCGCATAAGGTAGACTTTTTGTAGGTTGTAGAACTTAATGGTGAGGAAGTTCCACCGTTGCACCCACATCTGCCGTGAAGCAATTCTGTTCGGTAGAAAGGTGCAGTTGCCGGCCAGACTGACACGAGGCGACCATCAGCCTTCGGAGTAGCAGCGCAACTGCATACGACCTCAGGCTCGTTTGAAAAATACGCTTTTTAAATACTATTGACACCATGCACCCCACGCTTTTTTTTACAGTAAAATACGTTTTTTATATTTATTTAGTATTTTTACAAAAGCTTGTTTTTTTAGTTTTTTAAACTACATTATTTTTTAAACCTCTAGCTAGGTAGATCTACTAATACTTAGTTTACAGTAAGTACTTAGTAAACATGCCCATAAAACATTCATATCATGCCTTATTTGAAATTCGACCTACTAGACTTGCGTATAAGGCAAGCAAGCACTAAGTAATCTGTAGTTTGTATTGTTTTTAACACGTTTTTATTAGCTTCACCTGTATGTATGTTTGTGAGTTTGTAAGCTTGTTTGTTACTCTCATTTGGACTCGATTTTGACCCACTTTCAACGCTGTCCGTTGACGAGTAATCCAAACTTTGGCCACTTATCAAGAATCGGTTGCATTGCAATACAATAATTTCATGAGTTTATCTAATTCTTAGAACTTGAAAAAATATTTTTTTAACAATAAATCGAACTAGTAAGTAAAAAATGAAAAATAAATGTAGTTAAAAAACACGCTTTTGAAGCACATCAAATTAAAAAAGTAAGGATTATTTTTCACAAGGGGGCTTTCGGGGATGCGCACGGTGAGAGTGGGAGCTTGACCCGACCAGCTAGCAGCCCCGGGAAACCATAGATATCAGGGCCGCATTTAGGGGAGGCGCCTCTACAAAAGAGGCGCCCCCACAATAAAACTTCGTAAAAATTCAGACTACAACACACTAGTTAACAACTTTTCCTTTCATATTTTTTCGCGTTTTACAATACTTTGTACAAACATGATTACAGTAAATATTAACAGAAATCATCGATCATGTATATTTCAATCTATTTATTATCTATTATCAATTTAATGATTTTTTTTCTAAAGATTGTGACAAATTGTGAATAATTTATTTTAATTGAATTGATTTTTATTTTTAATGACTGTTTTAATGATTTTGATGAATTGTAAATAATTTTATTATTATTTATTGGATTTTATTTTTAATGATTTTAATTTTAAGCATGATGATTTGTAATATTTAATATTGACGTGCCGTAAGGTAGATTACTGAGATCTGTTGTTCCTATCCTTTTTTATAATATATATTCATTACATTACTATTACTTGAAACATTTGATATGGATAGTGTTATTGTCCGAAATAAATGATTTATTATTATTATTATTATTATTATTATATTTCAATCCAATCAGGTAATCAGTCAAAGTGCGTACATAAAGTTTTTTAGTCTACTTACCCTTTGTCGCGGCAGAGCAACGTAATTTATGTTTGGGTTTAAAAAAATGATAGATATCTTTTTCCTTCTCTGAATTCTTGAAAATATATTGGAAAACTCGACTGAAAATAACTATCCCCTTTGTTGCCCCAAAGCCTCCACACCTCTAAATCCGGCCCTGATACATATAGAATTAGCTACGCTCAAGTTTAAAACAGATTTAAAACTTCGTACTACATGTATTTTTATGAAACAGTTTGTTTTTGATTATTTTTTCTTATTTAATATTATACTAATTCGATTTCAATATTCATAGTTAAGACAGGACAACGTATGTTGGGTGAGTTGGGTCAGCTAGTTCATTAGGTATATTATTCGTTACTTCTACATATTTACCTACTAGGAAGTAATTCGCATTCTACCTAACTACAGTAGGTACTTACGTACGCTCAGATAATTACGCAAATGGGTAAAACCCAAAATAAATCAATTTGCGTACGTTTTTCTAGTCTTCTGTAGGAGTGAAAGATTTAAATTTGAAGAGATTTGTAAGCTGCGTCGACCTTATTGCAACCTTGACCGTGACTAACCTTGTGATTTCGGATTTTACTACTAGGAAAATACCTACTCGATAAGTCGAAGTTGTTTAACTTTGTTCTGGAAGCTCACTATTTAAGTATTCACCGCCATCTATTGTAAGTTGAGGCAGTTATAAAAATACTGAACGCGGTTATATTTTCTTTAATCACTAATCTGACGATACACGGAATGAGACAATCATAAAAATGTTTTCGTGAACGTCATTAACCTTGTAGTGCATTGGCCGTTCATGACCTTGTGAAAATTTCGTTTTAGTCATACGTAAACAATCGCAGAATTCGAACTGCAGAGTATACGTAACTCCATCTAGTGATGGAAGGAAAAACAAATGCCTCATTAAGTCTAGTAATATTTCTCATTTTGATAGGTATTTAAAAACATATCCTTCATTTTTTTAATTAACAGGTATTTGCAGATTATTTAATTATAAATCTTTTTGACGCATTACAAGTTGTTCTCGGTGATCAGAGACACCTCTTGACGAGTAGCGAGTACTATTTCACTGTAGGTTTCATTATATTAGTTCGTTGCCTTTACGTTAGATGGCGTTGGCACTTGCAATTCTCTGGTTCGCTGTCAGATGGCAGTAGCTGTTGTAGTTACTCTATAGTAAACAGATGGCGCTACTGTTGAAATTAGTATTTGATAAATTCGTCGCCAGAAGGCGCTGCCATTGCTAGTTGAAGAAAATTACAATGCTATAATTTTGTATGGAGTAGGGTAAAACTACCGATTTACCCGCCAATACCCCTCCGACTACTGCGTACATTTTTTTTAAATAATTGATGTCCAAGGATTTAATGAATTTCAGCTCTAAAATCTAAAAACAAGCTATTAACATTGTTAATGTATTTTTGGGTTTAAGGAAAAATAAAAATGTCTTATCTATGGAATGCCTGCCGTTGGACGAGTACGTTTAGGTACCTACTTACTTGGCGTTCCGGCACAGAATAAATAATATTGTAGTACACGGTATGGCTTGTCTCAGCTTTGAGCAACTTTGGTCAGACAATAATTTTGGGTTCGAATTGGAACTTTCGTTTTTAGATATTTTACTTACATTTTTAGCGTAAAAAGACGCGGGAAGGTACATAAGACAAAAATGCATACCTGCCTTCATTCTTACAGACATACGTATTACGTGCTACAACATACACCTTTAGGTATATATCAAACCTATCAATTCTTTGTAATTTATGTCTGTGTCCTGCTGTGATGCGGACCAAACCCCTACCGAGTCCATTTTGATTGCGCGGTCTTAGTCTGATTAATACAATACCGATCTTGTTACCTAAGCGTTTAGATTGAAAGTCTGTTGATTATCTATTTGTATTTAGAACGTTTGGAAATCAAGTCGGTTTGATTGGATCAACATTTAAATTTTCTTTTCGAATCATTTTATTTTATTTCGCGATTAGACTTTATGTGTAAGACTTTAAAGTTTAAATTTCTCTAACGGATTCGAGATATGAATATAGTTTCCAGAATGGGCAATGCAAATAAAATTAAACCTTACACGAATTGAGTAAGGTTTGTATCACATTGTGGAGTGTTAATTTTTTTCTTTTTCTTTAGCCATTAAATACCACAGATTAGTTATTAATTTTAAATTACACCAATTAAAAATGGCGGCGTAGCACCCAATACCTGTCGTGTGTAATCTTGGGATTATGTTTCTTGACGATACCTATTTCATCATATTGTGTTATTTATTAATAAATGTATTTACTTGTGTACCTTACCGACTTTGCCTTTTTAAAGTTAATTCGACGTTCATGCAAGGTTTTTCCCAAATATCGGTACTAGGTACCGGTATTTTTCATAGTTATATCACAGTTATATAATGTTTGTTATCGCTATGTCAGAAGCTACATTACATTATATATAGATCTTTCTAAGACACTTTTTTATTTGATCTGAGCCTGAATCATTACAAAATTTTAGGCGGGTATTTTTAACAGTTTCTTGGGGTCTCAATGTGTAAACGTCCGTACTATCGTCAGTTTTGGTTAGTGTCCCAGTACTCGTCGTAATTCATAGAATAAGTATACTTAATTATTTTTTTCCTTTTTCTATGAAATGACGAGTACTGGTACATGACGACATTATGGACGTTTACCTTATTTTCAATTCAATTCAATCCCTACAAGCATATCCTGAATAAAATGTAATAATATTTATTATAGGTAGTGTCTCATACGATCAGCTGTCACGTGTGCCCATTATGGACCCATAGCCAGGCAGAATAACAGTCTTAATTATACATACAGTACTTTAAAAAAAAAACGAGTGCTGCTGGGAGTTTTTTTCCGCCGCCTTTTTTCTCTCAGCTCAACATCTAGCCCAAACGGGCACCTAAAGGCGATGACCGGGAAAAATGACATTCATTAAGAGAATATTTTGTATTCCTAATATGGAATAAATATTTTTGATTTGATTTGTATTCTGACCCACATTTTCCTTTGTCCCCAGGACATGGATCTCATCGAGGTGCTATGGAAGCAAGACGTGGATATGGGCTTCTCTCTCGAGGATCCCATGCAACCGGTAAGTTTCTTATTATTTATTTCTTTACTTACGTATTATTTTTTTCAACCTTTTTATGTCCCACTGCTGTGCATTGGTCTCACAAGTGACATGGATTCAGGCAACAGCGAGGTGGAGCTGGCCAAGTGAGGATTGGTGGACATCATGGCTGCAACCCTTTTTGCGTACCACTGATGGGCACGGTCTCTCCCCATTATTGGGGAGGCCTGGAGCTTACTCCACCATGCTGCCCCAATACGGGTTAGTGGCTAACCCGCTGTCGGATGTTTTCAAACCGCCTATAAGGCCTCCGACAAGGTTTAACGACTGTTATCTATCGATAACAATCGGGACCGACGGCTTAACGTGCCCTCCGAAGCACGGAAACGCGCATGAAATTTTTTGCCACTAGCGGTCACCCATCTCACACCCGACCGCGCCCGTTTGGCTTAGTTGCATAGATCCACCGGGCCATGCGCGTAAGTGGACATCATGCCTTCGAAGAATTATGAGTTTCTCTTAGGCATAGGCATTCACGGTGATGGAAAGCATCGTAATTACATATATTACTATCAAAATATTTACCGTTGGAACAGCGAAAAATATGCACATTACAAGTTTCTTTGTCAGAGGTGGGCTTTGAGGATTTCAACCTGGTATTTCGGTTAGTTACTAAGATTTTTTAATTTTTTCTTTCATTATTTTAATCCAGGAGGGACCCCAAGCGACGAAGGTAGACCAGGACAAGCTGGGCAGCGACCTGAAACTGGCGGAGAAACTTCAGAAGAGTCGGGAGGAGAGTGAGAAGATAGAGAAGGTGAAGGCGTCTCTACTCGACACCGATGCTAAGGAGGTGAGGATGTTTGAAATTTAAATGTTTTAATTTTGTTTTGTATTTCAAAATATTAATAGAGGACAATTTTTGCGATTCTATTCTGGGTATAAATTCGTAAAAAGACATTTTTTTTATAATCTTTTTTTTAGTAAGATATTCGATTATAAACATTGTACTTCGCGATTACTCTATCCCCGGATAAAAATATTCGTCGAATAAATGTTAGTGCTGTCAACGTTACTCATGTAACTCATAGATAGCCATAATTTAAACACACTAGAAATTTTATCGGTGAAAATAAAATAGGTCCTATGTCCTATAATGAACACGACTCTAACAAACACATCACAATACTATCAATTAAATGCAAAAAAAAAATAGGTAATTTCGTGTTTAGATTTTTGTTAGATTCGTATAGAACTTCAACAGTAATTTTAGGGCCTCGTTCATCATCTCCAAGTAAAGTGTTGATTAGTTACGTCCCAAGTAAAGTTAATTGGCAAGTAAAAACTATGAGTACGGGTCAGTTGATCATATGATTAGTGCTACTCGAACATCGTGAAATTCAAATTGAATTTACGGGTGACTTTAACCGACAATTAGCGTACTTGTCACTTTACTTGAAGGTGGTGAAAGAGGCCCTTAGTCTTCTTTAGACAACCAAAATCTATATACTTAATATATAAAGCTGAAGAATTTGGTTGGTTGTTTGAACGCGCTAATGTAAAGAATTACTGGTTCGAATTGAAAAATTCTTTTTGTGTTGGATAGTCCATTTATCGGGGAAGGCTTTAGGCTATATAACATTACGCTGCGACCAATAGGAGCGAAGCATCAGTAAAAACTGTTGCAAAAATTATTTTTGTGTTGGATAGACCATTTATCGGGGAAGTCTTTAGGCTATATAATATTACGCTGCGCCCAATATGAGCGAAGCATCAGTGAAAAATGTTGCAAAAACAGGGAAAATCTGAAATGTTTCTTAATTTAAACGCTCTAATCTCAGGAACTACTGGTTCGAATTAAAAAAATAATTGTGTTGGATAGTCCATTTATCAAGGAAGGCTATAGGCTATATAACTTCATACTATGACTAATACCAAAGTCCACGCGGACGAAATCGCGGGCGGCCGCTAGTACAATACACACACACACACACACACACACACACACACACACACACACACACACACACACACACACACACACACACACACACACACACACACACACACACACACACACACACACACACACACACACACACACCCATCAGTACACACAAACGTAGCGTCATGCATTTTAAGTATGTCTCAAATACTTTTGTCTTAGTTTGAGATATTTATATTTTTATTTCTTTACCAGGACGACCCATGGGCTGGATTGTCGTACACCGTGGATACTGAGACGGGTAAGTTTTTTTTATATATAAGTTATTTGAGTGGAGTAGCAGACGAGCCTAGTAGTATAACAGGTGCCCAAAAGTGGGACGCATAAAGGGTCTCACTCAGCACAGCCATACTTAAAGACGACAAAGACAAAGACTTCTATTTGCACAAATATGGGTGTTTACAAAAGGTGTTTTTATACATTTGGTTCGCCATATTTACCTTCATGAGGTATGCAAATATTACAATAATTATTATTTTAGAAATTGATCTCTAAACTGAACAATACATTTTTCTTGCTTTCCAAGCGTGGTTTAGTGCACCGTTTTATCATTATGATTTTTTATTATTTGAATGGAGTAGCAGACGAGCAAGCACGCCACGTGGTGTTAAGTGGTCGCTGCAGCCCATGGATACACACACAACCTCAAGCAAGCATCGGTAAGTCTTGTCTGAGGTCGTATGCAGTTGCGCTGCTACTTCGGAGGCTGGTGGTCGCCTCATGTAAGTGTGGCCGGCAACTGCACCTTTCCACCGAAACACAATAGAGTTGGTTCACGGCAGAAGGGGGTGCAGCGGTGGTACTTCCCCGGGCGAACGATAATAGTTCTACCACCTTCAGTTCTAGTTCTATTTATTAGGGAACTATCTATTAATAATATAGTTCGACGAAACGCGTGGCGCAATGGTTATTGCCAATTGGACTGCCATCGGAGGGTACCGGGTTCGATTCCCGGCGAAACAGAAATTTGAATGATGAGTTTTTTCTGTTTTCGGTCTGGGTGTTTGTGTTACTGTCATTGTATGTGTCCTTGGTACCCACGACACAGGGTATATCTAACCTACAGTGCGGCTATGAGTGTGAAACGTTATTAATAAATAAATAAATAAATAACGCTTCACACTCATAGCCCCATAGTAGGGCAGACATACCCTGTGTCGTGGGTACCATGGACACACACAAAGACAGAAACACAAACACCCAGACCGAGAACAGAAATTTAAACTCATCGAGTCATCATTCAAATTTCTGTTTCGCCGGGAATCGAACTCGAGACCCCTCGATTGGCAGTCCGGCATGATAACCATTGCACCACGCGGGTCGTCATATTAATAATATAGTAGTAATACATAGATACATAAATAAATAATAATAAATATCTTTGGACAATTCACACAACACCATCTGATTCCAAACTAAGCAGAGCTTGTACTATGGTAATCAGAGAGCTGATAAACATACTTATATAATTCTAAATACATACTTAAATAGATAAATTAACACCCAGACACAGAACAAATAGTCATGTTCGTCACACAAATATTTGTCCTGGGTGGGAATCGAACCCACGACCTCACGCTTCGCAGTCGGCTCATCACCCACTACGCCTAGGAGGCTGTCAAAATATAATAAATATCTTTGGAGATACATACAATATGAATAGGTGTGTGCATAAACATTATGTTTCTAATGTTTATACATGCGAGTATTATAGTAAACAATTACTGCAACCCTTTTTGCGTCCCACTGCTGGGCACGGGTCTCTCCCCATTATTCCACCATGCTGCTCCAACGCGGGTTGGTGCAAATTACTGCAGATGCGAGTTAGTGGCCAAGTCGCTGTCGGATGTTTTCAAACCGTCCAAAAGGCCTCCGACAAGGTTTAACGACTGTTATCTATCGACAACAACCGTGACCGACGGCTTAACGTGCACGGAAGCACGGAAACGCGCATTCAAATCTTCCAGTATAAATATTTCAAAATTATCTTTACATCAAAATCAGTTCCTTATTCCATCGTTTCGACTTCAAAATCTATATCTATACTAATGTTATAAAGCTGAAGAGTTTGTGTGTTTGTTTGAATGCGCTAATTTCAGGAACTACTGGTTCGAATTAAAAAATATTTTTGTGTTGGATAGTCCATTTATCGAGGAAGGCCTATAGCCTAATGTAATGTTATATAGCCTAAAGTATAGGCTATATAGCATTACACTGCGACCAATAGGAGCGAAGCATCAGTGAAAAATGTTGCAAAAACGGGGAAAATCTATACTATTTAACTGTTTGTTAATTAGTTTGAACGCGCTAATCTCAGAAACTACTGGTTCGAATTTAAAAAAAAATTGTGTTGATAGTCCATTTATTGGGGAAGGTTTTAGGCTATATAACATTACGCTGCGACCAATAGGAGCGAAGCATCAGTGAAAATGTTACAAAAACGGGGAAAATCTATACTATTTTATTGTTTGTTAGTTTGAACGTGCTAATTTCAGAAACTACTGATTCGAATTAAAAAAATAATTTTGTGTTGGATAGTTGGATTTATTGGGGAAGGCTACAGGTATAGGTTATATAACATCATGCTATGACTAATACCATGTCCACGCGGACGAAGGCGCGGAAGCCGCTAGTAAAGAATAACAGCTACATATTTCTTTAGAAAGAAAAATAGAAAAAGAAATACGACTAATAAAATCATTTGGATTCGTTGGGGTGATACTATATCGAGCACTCGCGATTGCACCTATCAGAAACACCCCTATATAATAGGTTGGGGTTGCAACCCCTATTTACGAGTACATGGGTTGGGGTGGAACGCTATCGAGAACGCTTGTAGGGAACAGAGTCCCTTTGTTTTTTGTCTGTGACTTAAAAGATAAGCAAAAATTATGTTTGGTGTGGACAGGAGTTGGATGGGTGGAGTGTCTAATGAAATAATGTTGTTACATTGTGAGTTTAAAAAAAAATACATAACAAAGTAACATAAAAACCAGTGGTATTAAAGGTTATAAGGTAGACGTCGGTACTATCGTCAGTTTTTGTCAGTACCCCGGTAATCGTCATTCATAGAAAAACATTTCATTGTATGGGAGCCCCCTTAAATATTTATTTTATTCTATTTTTAATATTTGTATAACAATAGCGGCAACAGAAATACATCATTGCCTTTGATTATCCATAGAAATCATTGCATTAAGATTGAATGAAAGGTAAATTGTGGTTTACGATTTATGACGTATTAAAAAAACTGTTTACTAGATCTCGTTCAAACCAATTTTCGGTGGAAGTTTGCATCGTAACGTACATCATATATTTTTTTAGTATTTAATGTTACTAAGATTCAAAAAATAAATTATATAGGTAACGTATTACAACTATTGATAAAAAAATAACTTCAATTCATTTTTCAAAGTTCAATGCCAATCTGCGATGTATTTTATTATACAAAAACTGTCTGTAAAAATCCCGACTATTGATTAATCTTGGCTATGCTTCCTGCGGCACCCCAGTGACCACCCCTCGCAACGATGCACCATTAGCTGGGTGAATCAGCTAGATTGCAACTGTTTCCAACGTTTTTGTGTTCATAGCTTTAGATTCCTTGTTTATTGTCAGCGATAGCTTATAGAGTTAGATTCAGACTTTGCAATTACTTTGTAAGTCGGCCATCAATAAATAAATAAATGAATAAATAATAAATAAACGTTACACACTCATGGACTCACAGTGAGGTAATTAACACCCTGTGTCGTGGGTACCATGGACACATACAAAGACAGGAACACTAAACACCCAGACCGAGAACAGAAATTTAAAGTCATCATTCAAATTTCTGTTTCACCGGGAATCGAACCCGGGACCCTTCGGTTGGCAGTCCGGCATGGTAACCATTGCGCCACGCCGTCGTTTATGTAGTCTGGTTTTAAAGAAACAGGGAAAAAATGATTCTAATGTTTTTAATTGACACTGGCACGATATACAAATAGTACGTAATGTACTTGATGAATAAAAAAATATCTGCAATGATTTCAAAAATGGAATGGACAATTGATGACCATAAGAACATATAAATTGCAGTTGCTACTGAATAATCACTAACAATTGTATATAAAAACTCTGATATCTTCATAGAAAAGCGACAAATGCATTCGACTGTGGAATACAAAGCACCATTATATACAAAAAGGGATTATTCTTAAAATTCATAATATCACCAATTTCGGAACTTTTGTAGAAAAAGGCGGGAAAAAATGCTCGAAGTATTAATCATAAGGAATACAGGCGGTTGTAGGTTCCGTAGGAGTTTTGGTTTCAATGAGACATTCCTATATTACATTGTACTGAAATGATTTTACTATGTCAGAAACGTGCAGAATAATATCTGAAAATCAGTATCTTCTTTATATACAATTGAATTATTAATAAATTATTGACATTGCATGCTGTAAATTATCAGCCAAGTATGTTTGATCTCAAATAGTAATATAACACCTTGTAAACCATATTTGATGCAATAAATGATTATTATTATTATTATATATAAAGGAATCCCTATTTTCCTTGGTCACGCCATCACTCGTACAGAATAAAAATATTATGTAGCTGCAAAAACGTTAGCGAAGTTAGAAACAAGATAAGATTATGATAGTGTAATCTAAACAACGTATGTATTTTAGAATGGTTATATATAGATGTCCAATTTTTGTGGACGTTTATTGATCGTTTAATTATTTTTTTTGTTTATAGTCAATAATAATATATGAGAAACAAGTATGTGGTGATATAGACCAGATTTTGGACAATACTGTTCTGTCTAAGAGTGATATTACATTTATCAAATATCTTTGTCCAGTGTACATTTGATCTAAGAAATTGGAAGACTTCATTAAATATTGGACAATATTTTACAAGTGAAATAGGCATCCCTCAAATAAATTTATTTGATTAAAATATTGGAGAGCAAAGTGTAAAATTACCCTAAACCACTTATTCTGAACGGATGTTTTTTTTAGTAGTCACATTCTGTCTGCTGCATTTCATCCAAATTCCACTTATTAATTTTTTATTCTGCTAACTTAACACTGTACGTACTACGTACCTACCTACTTTGCATACTGCAGAAAAAATAAAAACATTAAAAAACTCATACATACACCCCCATAATGATGTCGACCCGCGTGGCGCAATGATTACCATGCCGGACTGCCAATCGAAGGGTCCCGGGTTAGATTCCCGGCGAAGCAGAAAATTGAATGGTGAGTTTAAATTTCTGTTTTCGGTCTGGGTGTTTGTGTTTCTGTCTCTGTGTGTATCCATGGTACCCACGACACATGGTTTATCCACCCTACTGTGGGGCCATGAGTGTGAAACGTTATTATTATTATTCATAATCATGTTAACATTAATTCGTGAGATAAGTCTCTATACGACAGTCCCGAGAAAACAATCAAAGATGGCCGCCCTACCCGATAGCATGACTCGCGGGAAAGTTGAGGACCATTCTTTTTGAATTTGGCTGTCAGTTCTGCCGAACGACCAGCTGTAATTGGACCCCGTTTGTGGCAAGTTGAAGGGCCGGGTTGGGCCAGCGTGGACTGGCGTGGACAAATCTCATTACGGACGCCGCTGAACGTGTCCCTCTCAATATATCGAAGATCGAAGGTTTATTATTGGGTTTTTGGGAACCTTTGTTCGGACGCTTTTGGATAATTCCAGATATATTTTGTAATGAATAAATTAAAAGTTTTCGAGAGGCGGCGGCTTTAAGACAATGTGGAGAGCTTTATAATCGACTTTTGGGTTCCTCTTCACATGGCGTCTCTGTCGACCATTTTGCCAATGTTAAATGAGCAGCGATGGCCGCGCGATTAAAACTGCGATCTCCCACACGAAGATACCGGGTTCAAATCCTCGGCGTGCACCTCTGACTAAGAATGTGTAATGTTTGTCGACCCTCGTGGCGCAATGGTTACCATGCCGGACTGCCAATCGAAGGGTTCCAGTTTCGATTCACGGCGAAGCAGTAATTTGAATGACGAGTTTAAATTTCTGTTCTCGGTCTGGGTGTTTGTGTTTCTGTCACCTTGTGTCTCCATGGTACCCACGACATAGGGTATATATATACCTACTATATATACCCCTGCTGTGGGGCTATTAGTATGACACGTTATTTATTAAATGTGCGCATTTTATCGCTGCTCCACGGTGGTGGAAAATATTGTGATATTTAATTGATTACGATGTTCTCCATCGCCGTGCATGCCTGAGAGAAACCCATAATTTCTCGAAGGTATAATGTCCACCAGTCCGCACTAGGCCAGCGTGGTGGACTATGGCCTAAATTCCTTTCAATTTTTGAAGGGCACAGGCCCAGCAGTGGAACATAAAAGTGTTAAAAAAATGATGTCCACCAATCCACACTTGGCCAGCATGGATACTATGGCTATTTTTTGTATCGGGGGGAAACCTTCAAAAGGTACCCGGCACCTTGGGAGAGGATATCGGGTTATGTGGGATTTGACCGCACTAAATCTCCAGTGGAACGCACCGGTGTCCTCCACGCGCGGCGTCCAGAATGGGCCCATCTTCGGGAGAGCAGATGTGCTCTCCTACACTTTCCGATGCTTACGGCGGCATGCGACCACGTACACACCGCCGTCTTTCACGGGGCAGCAATCTTTGCGAGTTTGAGTGGAAGAAGGTAATAAATACTAAACTTTTATTGAAAGTCGATTATCGAAAAAATATCGAAAAAATATCGATATTTTCTAGAGATATATCGATAAACATCGATAGGAGTATCCGTTATTTTACATCTATATGAAATGATATAGTTTGAAATGAAATAGTTTATTAACATCCTGGGTAATAATATACACTTGATGTTTGTCATTGTTGTACGGCCATCAGCTGACCGTCATCCGCTTTGTGTGCGCTAAGGCATATATGGGCTAGGAGAAAAAAGCGGGCGGAAAAAAACTCCAGATATATAGGTAAATGAATAATGAATAAATGTTATATATATATGAATCCTTATTTTCCTTGGTCACGGCAACTCGATTTTTTGTTGTGTTTGTTACTGTCAGGAGAAAGTTCTTATAAAAGAATAAATTGAGAAAATTGCGCGGAAAAATAAAAAAATTAAGAATTCTTAACCACCATATTATTTTTTTCTTCATTTAAAATTCGAATTAAATATTCATAGTTCGGACAAAAGAACGTCTGTCGGGTCACCTAGTCGAATATAAATATCGATATATTTTTTTATGAACACCCTTACCTACAAGCCTTGGGCAGATTTGAATACAGAACAGAGACACACCATCCCCTCTCCCATTCACCTCCCCTTCACAAACACCATACAAGCTACAATGCATGATTAATGTTGCCATCGAAAACCTACGTCTCAATCCCCCGGGATTGCCATCATTAATAATCCTTTGTTGAATTAAAATCAATTCGAAAGTTATTGTGTCTATGCTCTGAGAGTTGAGATGTACATAGGGTACAAGTTTTTATATCATACGGGCTTTTGAAGCAAGATTTTATATAGATACCTTATCCGGCTTAATTCTAGAAACCTTGCTACGAAACTACATTCAAAAATTATTCCTTTTTGTCAACCAATAGTCATATAAGAGTCGCCTAAAAGGTTTAATTATTGATTAATGATTCAGTGATTAAAAAAACATTAAATAAATTGGCTGCAACCCTTTTTGCGTCCCACTGTTGGGCACGGGTCTCTCCCCATTATTGGGGAGGCCTGGAGCTTACTCCACCACGCTGCTCCAATGCGGGTTGGTGGAGATGCGGGTTAGTGGCCAACCCGCTGTCGGATGTTTTCAAACCGCCCATAAGGCCTCCGACAAGGTTTAACGACTGTTATCTATCGACAACAACCGGGACCGACGGCTTAACGTGCCCTCCGAAGCACGGAAACGCGCATGAAATTTTTTGCCACTAGCGGTCACCAATCTCACACCCGACCGCGCCCGTTTGGCTTAGTTGCATAGATCGTTTGCGTTCTACGCTAACCGCCGGGCCATGCGCGCTACTATCAAGTAATATAGTCATATAAAAGTCGAATAAAAGGTTTTTAGTGATTAAAAAAACGTTAAATGATATATGTGTGGATAACCAGAGAATGTTTTATTTACATTATCAACCCGCATTGGAGCAGCGTGGTGGAGTAAGCTCCAGGCCTCCCCAATAATGGGGAGAGACCCGTGCCCAGCAGTGGGACGCAAAAATGGTTGCAGCCATTTACATTACATATAAAAGTATCATAAAAACTTTTTAGAGATTTATGCGTATAAAATACGCATAATATGAGATAAATAAAAAACTGTAATATGAATCGTAAATTTAATAAATAATTTAGTTATAGATTTTAGTCAATAATGTTATTACTTTTAACAATATTTGCATACATGTGGGGACTATAAAATTTACAAAAAACTTTTTTTATAACCATATTTACGCAAAATCATTTTTGCTTTTCTTATCTTTTCTGGTGTGTAGACACCATAGCATAGATTTCATATCGGTATGTATGTGCCTTGTTCAGTTCAAGAATAGAAAAATTTTCAGGAAACTGAGTTCGAGAATTTCCGAGAGTTGGCCAAACCAGCTAATAATTTGATGCCCTTAATAAAATCTTATAAAATGTCTTTAAAGATTTAAAAAAAATTACTTAATAGGAAAGAATTACCTATTGCAGGAGTTTATTTAAGTTAAACTTATGTCTACCAACCCGCATAGGAACAGAGTATTGAAGTAAGCTCCGGGCCTCCCCAATAATGGCCCAGCTCTGGGACGCAAAAAAGGACTACAGCCATATTTTAAAAAAGGATCTATGTATGGTCATCTTTTAGTATGACGTTGTATGGTCATCTTTTAGTATGACGTGTCCTGGGATTTGAATTTGGCATTTTCGTGCCATAATCAGTTTATAGTCAATCCGTTCCCTGAAAAAAAGCTGAATAAAAGTTTGGTATTAAAAATCTATTAAAGTAAATACTGAACTACTGTATTTTACTACGGAATTTTATTAATTTATTAATACGGGAATACTGTATTTTAACTGCAAAATTTCATGTGTAAAATCACCAAAATCAGCGAAATCGGCAAAATTTCGTACACGGCCCCTTAAGTTTGTTTTTATCACCAGGCTATCACTGCGCTAGTGCTTATATCAGTTTAAAATCATATACCAGAAGCCCGAATTTCGTCAGTCAGCCTACGTGTTATAGTAAAATCGCTTAGTTACCATGATTAAACAATTTCCCATAGATCCTAACACGTCATCTAAACAACGCGGGCCAATGAACTTTGTAACGTCACTGGTTTCGAGACAGACTTTTACCCACTTTTAATGTCCCACTGCTGGGCAACAGTTGCCCAACATTTGAAAACATACGAGAACAACACGCTAGGTACTCCAATGTAGTCCCTTAGCTTCGGGATTAAGAATAGAGCTACGGTATCCCCTGCCTGATCGTAAGAGGCGACTAAAAGGGGGCTTCCGGGGATGCGGACGGTGAGAGCGGGAGCTTAACCCGTCCAGTTAGCAGCCCCGGGAGAGACGGCGGTGTATGCGTGGCCTCATGCCGCCGTGAACACCTGAAGGTGCAGGAGAGCACATCCGCTCTCCCGAAGATGGGCCCGTTCTGGGGCGCCGCGCGTGGAGGACACCGGTGCGTTCCTATGGAGATCCCGGAGTCCTCACAAACGCAGAGGCAGGCCACTGAGGGGGTTTTAGTGCGGTCAAGTCCCACATAACCCGGTATCCTCTCCCAAGGTGTCGGGTACCTTTTGAAGGTTTCCCCCCCGATACCAAAAAAAAAAAAGGTACTCCCAATGTAGGTTAGCGGAAGTAATCATCATCAGCCCAACAATTGCCCAACATTTGAAAACATACGAGATCAACACGCTAGGTACTCCAATGTAGGTTAGCGGAAGTAATCATCATCAGCCCAACAGTCTTCCATTGTTGAACATAGGCTCTAAGGCGTGCCGCTGAGCCTGATCTTCGGCTCTGCGCACCCAGTTACTTCCCGCCACCGTCGCAGATCCTCGCGCCACATCGCAGGGGTCGTTCAACATTTGCCTCAACGCGGTCATTTGCCACTCTAACAGCGGTCTCTGCCAACAATTGTCGCCTCTTCGGCAGAAGTGACCAACTCACTGCCATTTCACCTTGCTGAGTCTTAAAGCTATGTCGGTGAAAGTAATCATCATCAGCCCAGATCAGTTTTCCACTGTTGAACACAGGCCTTTCCCAAGGCGTGCCACTGAGCCTGATCTTCGGCTCTGCGCACCCAGTTACTTCCCGCTACCCGTCGCAGATCCTCGCGCCACATCGCAGGGGTCGTTCAACATTTGCCTCAACGCGGTCATTCTAACAGCCGTCTCGGCCAACGATTGTCGGCTCTTCGGCAGATGTGACCAACTCACTGCCACTTCACCTTGCTGGGTGACCTTAAGCTACATATGTCGGTAACCTTAGTCCTCCTCCGGATTTCCTGATTTCGAATCTTGTCTCGAAGGGACACACCGAGCCGAGCTTTTGAACCAGCCCCATCTATAGTGGCTGAATCGATGTGGCTAATTTTGGTCTTGAAATATTAGTAGAAGTTTTTTTTTTCCGCCGGCCTTTTTTCTCTCATTGACCCAGCGGTGGGTAGGCATCAAAAGCCGATGATCCGTTAAGATTATTCTTATCGGATCTTAAAACAAAATATTTTTTAGTTAATTTTAATTAATAATATTGTATGCCAGAACATGGTAGACTGTTTAAAACTCCAATTATAATTTTAAACATCTTATTTTATGTATGTAAACAGTCAACAATAAAGTATTTTCATTTCATTTCATTTCAAGAGGGAAGGTTTAAACGGTGAGAAAATATGGGAAAATTGCGAAATTAATAGTAAAACAACTTATTTTATTTTCCTATGTAAACTGTTAATGACTGACAAACATTCTTCTTCGCGCCATCGTCCAGAAGTTTGACATAGTCTGAATATCAATTCATCTGTCACTGTTTGTTTTTTATTTTTTATTTGACAGTAACATAAAAACTCTTTAAGATTGTAAAGAAACTGATCCTCTTTCAATATAGGCAGAACAACGTCTGCGGGGTCCACTAGTTCTCGAATATAAGGCATGTTTTGACAAGCAATGCTGCATGTCGAATTATTGAATTTTAATTGGAAAATAATATGCAAATAAAATACTGATTGAAAGAAAGATTGTGAAGGTAATGGGTCATTTAATACCTACCTATAAGTAAATAAATAAATAAAAAATATTACATACTCATAGCTCCACAGTAGGGTAGATATACCCTGTGTCGTTGGTACCATGGACACATACAAAGACAGAAAAACAAACACTCAGACCGAGAAAAGAAATTTAATCTCATCATTCAAATTTCTGTTTCGCCGGAAATCGAACCCGGGACGCTCCGATTGGCAGTTCGGCATGGTTACCATTGCGCCACACGGGTCGTCAAAGTAAATATCTACTTACTTTTAAAACTAATTTTACGCTTAAAAAGAGATAACGCAATTATACATACTCGTATTTCATTTCATTAGTAGTATAAGGGCCTCTTTCACCACCTTCAAGTAAAGTGACATGTACGCTATTTGTCAGTTAAAGTCACCCGTAACTTCAATTTGAATTTCACGATGTTCAAGTAGCACGAATTATATGATAAACTGACCCGTACTCATAGCTTTTACTAGCCAATTAAATTTACTTGGGACGTTACTAATTAACACTTTACTTGGAGATGGTGAACGGGGACTAAGTATTTCATTTTACAGCATTTCATTTCATACACAAGCTAGCGATCAACATTATCATTATCAGGAAGTTTAACGCCAGAATGTGGCCTGTAAGTTGGCATTTTCTGTATCGAAACCTTTTCAGTCACTAATCACTCAGTTTTAGAAAAAAACAAAACCTAAATACGCACTAGTAAAATAACGCGCCTATCCAAGATGGCGGCCACGAAAACCCGCGGGAAACCATTTCATTAGAATAAAACAGCGGCCTACCATTATCCATTAATAAAGCCAGAAAAAGATTAATGTCGGAGCGTACAATACGTAATAAATTAGACAGGATGGATATAAATTTTCTGTAGGGAGACCTACCCTTGTCCGCCATTTTGTTATTCGAGCCCTCCGATTGGCCGGCTCGCTCTCTAATCGATAATTTCCTGTTCAGCATCAAAAGGAAGCACACACCAATTTATTACGGACGAATTTTGACCTTATTGTTATTGCACAAAAGTTTATATTCCAATGGGAAGTATGCAACAGCTTTTAAATTATGGAACGAGGATAGAAATCCAATTCGAACGCAAGCAAAATTCGAAAACATACAACTTTTCTTACAAAAACACATGCAATGTAAAATGAAACTTGTTTATATCAATCTACAATTCAATTTTAATCGATAAAAGTTTGGAACAGGTTTTAAAAAAAATAGAATCCTGCTCGGTCCTTGCTTTAAATTCTACCATTATGGAAGTATTCATTTTATGTTCATGCGATAAGGTTGCTTTTCATTTGATGTTATTTTTGTATATAAGCTCCTATTGACTAAGACACATTTTAATTCATTTTCAGAATACATTTGAAAATTTAAACTTTACATTTCAGAAATAAGGTCTATTTTACAACGACGCTTCAGGAGTCCTTTTTAATGTGGCGTGGAAAAAAAGGTTTTGATAAAAGTCGATTTGTGAAGCCTTTGTTCTAATTTTTTGTATTCGGTTTATTTTTTGTTGCGTTTTTAAATTAAATTCAGTCTGATGTTGCTCTCAGACAATGTTCTAAATGTTGAAATGCAGTTAAGTTAAAAAGAACGAAACAATGATACTATATACCGCGGGTAGGTAAATACAGCGCCGGTACCTATACCTTATTTTTTGGTACCGGAGGGAAAACCTTCAAATTCGACCGCACTAAAACCCCCTCGGTGGCCTGCCTCTGCGCTTGGGGAGGAGCTCGTGGAACGCACCGGTGACCTCCACCTGCGGCGCCCAGAATGGGCCCATCTTTGGGAGACCTTCCGATACTTACGGCGGCATGTGGCCAAGCACACCCCACGTCCTTCCCGGGGCTGCTGGCTGGGCGGATCAAGCTCCGACTCTCACCGCTTGCAACCCCGGAAGCCCCCTTTTAGTCGCCTCTTACGATCAGGCAGGGGATACCGTAGCTATATTCTTAATCCCGAAGCTACAGGGATTAATTTGATTAATTGCGTAAAGCTGTCGCACGATCTGCACAATACTATATCAAGTTAAGGTTTCAATATTTTCAATCCAATTTTTACCCGTTTCGTCGAATTTCGCGACATACCACAGTACACATGTAGGTTCGCTATTTGTCGGTTATAGTCACCCATAACTTCAATTTGAATTTCACGATGTTCGAGTAGCTCTAATCATATGATAAACTGACCCGTACTCATAGCTTTTACTTGCCAATTAACTTTACTTGGTACGTAACTAATCAACACTTTACTTGGAGATGGTGAACGAGGCCCTAAGTACTTCATTTCACTTCATAATTATATCATATCATTCCGTACACTCGGTTCTCAAGAGATAGTAGTACCTCCCTACCCTCCTTCTTAAGCTTTCTTCCTTTAAAATCTTTTAGTAAGGGCGTTTGCCGAAACGATCGTATACCTACGCGAAAAAGACGCAAGCTTGAAACAACTCTTACAATTTAGTATTAACAAAAATTTCACAAAAATTATACCTGACTCTGCCTCGAAGCTATCCCATTAAACACTCCATTAACAAAAATTAACAGTAGTTTTGACACAAAAACCGCAGTGGTCAACTTTTTTTCACAACTAACCCTTAAGTTGGCGCTACCGAAAAAAAGGGACTTATCGGCCATCCTTTTAAGATAATGAGATGAGTGCGGAAAAGAAAAAAAATTGTCAAAAGCTATTACAGATGTCTTTAAGATTGTGGGATTGTACATTCGAAAAAATTTAACATGTTTGAATTGTGATTAAATTTTGGATATGGCTGCAACCCTTTTTGCGTCCCACTGCTGGTCACGGGTCTCTCCCCATTATTGGGGAGGCCTGGAGCTTACTCCACCACGCTGCTCCAATGCGGGTTGGTGGAGATGCGGGTTAGTGGCCAACCCGCTGTCGGATGTTTTCAAACCGCCCATAAGGCCTCCGACTAGGTTTAACGACTGTTATCTATTGACAACAACCGGGACCGACGGCTTAACGTGCCCTCCGTATTTTTTTTGCCACTAGCGGTCACCCATCTCACACCCGACCGCGCCCGTTTGGCTCAGCTGCATAGATCGCTTGCGTTCTACGCTAGCCGCCAGGCCATGCGCGCTTCGCAATGAAATTTTGGATATAAACTCGTGAAACAAAACATTTAAAACTGCGCCAGAAACATGCTTACCTACACTTACTTTAAAGTTTCAATACAAAACATTATGTGGCGAATAACGATAAAAACATTTGGCAGGAGGTGAGCTAAAGATTCTACAAGAAAGACCTATCTAGACGCTTATTTACTTAAAAACTACGCTGTTACACGATATTTTTACACTATTGCCATAAGTCTTACCCCATTAGGCATTAAGTTTTACCCCATTAGGCATTAAGTCTTACCCTGTAACCCTTACTTTAAGGTGATACAAATAAATAAATAAATATTTTGTTGGCCTTTCATTGGAGAAATTTTAGACGCGACCAATACCTAAATATTAAATTCTTTCATGGTTATATTTTCTGACTTAAGTGTCATTATCGTCTAATCAAGCGTCGAAGCGCGCATGGCTCGGCGGCGAGCGTAGAACGCAAGCGATCTATGCAGCTAAGCCAAACGGGTGCGGTCAGGTGTGAGATGGGTGACCGCTAGTGGCAAAAATTTCATGCGCGTTTCCGTGCTTCGGAGGGCACGTTAAGCCGTCGGTCCCGGTTGTTGTCGATAGATAACAGTCGTTAAACCTTGTCGGAGGCCTTATGGGCGGTTTGAAAACATCCGACAGCGGGTTGGCCACTAACCCGCATCTCCACCAACCCGCATTGGAGCAGCGTGGTGGAGTAAGCTCCAGGCCTCCCCAATATTGGGGAGAGACCCGTGCCCAGCAGTGGGACGCAAAAAGGGTTGCAGCCATCGTCTAATCAAATGTTATGCCTGGTTTACATTATTCCAGTCCAGTGATCCAGCAAGAATCCAGTCCAGTGCTGGACTGGATCTGTAACGTCTACATTATTCCAGTTATTTAGAACTTCACCGCAGTAATCCGCAAAAGCAAGCAATACGTGATTACTGTGTCAGCACTGAAATGGCCGTCTATATTATTCCAGTTGCATTGGATTGGTCGCACTGGATTCAAAATTAGACCGCCAATCCAGTTACTGGACTGGAAGGCTAACTGGATTCAGTGCATTCCAGTGTCGGTTTACATTTTTTCAGTAAGCAATCCAGCGCTGGATTCGATCGCTGGACTGGAATAATGTAAACCGGGCATTACAGTTGAATCAATAATTTTTTTTAGTCATATGTTGAATACCTGATTGTATTTTGTTTCGATGAAAAGGCACTTTTTAGTCGGTTGTCGCCCACTCAGAAGTAAAAAAAATATACTAAAAATAGCTATAAAACCCATGTTTATAAACAAATAAATCCATTTACGGCAACACGATAGAAACAAGTCACCATGACGCCACTAGATGGCAGGCGTGTCATCTCTTCTCAGCATTTTAGGTTAAACCGAAAATATATTATGAAGTGGCATACAAGCGCGCATGGCCCGGCGGTAAGCGCAGAACGCAAACGATCTATGCAACTAAGCCAAACGAGCGCGGTCGGGTGTGAGATGGGTGACCGTTAGTGGCAAAAATTTCATGCGCGTTTCCGTGCTTCGGAGGGCACGTTAAGCCGTCGGTCCCGGTTGTTGTCGTTAGACAACAGTCGTTAAACCTTATCGGAGGCCTCATGGGCGGTTTGAAAACATCCGACAGCGGGTTGGCCACTAACCCGCATCTCCACCAACCCGCATTGGAGCAGTGTGGTGGAGTAAGCTCCAGGCCTTTCCAATAATGGGTAGAGACCCGTGCCCAGCAGTGGGACGCAAAAAGGGTTGCAGCCAGCCATACAAGCATACAGGCCACATGATGTGGTCGCTGCAGTCAATCGTCACACACAACCTCGAGGCTTAGTCTTGTCTTTTTTAACACGTTTTTCTTAGCTTCATCTGTATGTTTGTGAGTTTGTTTGTAACTCTCCTTTGGACTAAGAGCATTCATAGCATATGAAACTAAAAAGTGAGAAATAAATTAAAAAAAAAAATTAAAACGTTAAAAATATTTTTTTACAGTAAAATAGGTTCATTTTCTTCTTATTTTTTAACACGCTTTTATTAACTTGACCTGTATGAATGTATGTAGGTATGTAACGGAATCTTTTAACTTCATTTCCACTTACTTCTAGGAGTCTGATTAACTTGAAAATTTGCACAGGGGTCAAGGGCCGATGACAATACAATAATCTCATAACTTTATATTAAAGTCCTTACTAGGATCATCAGGATAAATAAAAAAGTACGAGGAGCGGCTGATAAGTTCGCGGCCTAAGGTACTTAATGAAACTAATATAAAGTTTTCTATTTTTAACACCTTGTAATTTGCAGGGGTCAAGGGCCGATGACAATGCAATAATATGAAACAAAATCCAACTAAAAAATTAAAAATAAATAATGTTGTTTAAAAAACTAAAAAACACGCTTTTGTGAAAATACGAGCTAAAAAGTAATAAATAATGTAGTTTAAAAAACTAAAAAACACGCTTTTGTGAAAATACGAGCTAAAAAGTTAAAAAATAAGGAGAAGAAAATGTATTTACTGTAAAAAAAAGCGTGGGGTGCATGGTGTCAATAGTATCTTAAAAACCACCCCACGCTTTTTTTGCAGTAAAGTACACGAGAAGATAGAAGATTGTCTTCGCACAGCACGTAAACCCGCGGAAAGACAGCTAGCGCAAAATCCTACTACTATTATAAAGGCGAAAGTTTGTAAGTATGGATGTATGGATGTTTGTTACTCTTTCACGTAAAAACTACTGAATGGATTTGAATGAAACTTTACCACAATATAGCTTATACATCAGAATAACATATAGGCTACAATTTATAAAGATATTGTGTGAATTGTCCAAAATATGACGATAAGTGTCAAGTAAGTAGGAAAAAATCTACCATCTGCGAGCTATTCTGGCATGCGCCGCCAAAACCGCTAGAGGTACACCTATGTAATGTATGATGTTAATGTTTATCTTATATAGTCCTACAAAAAAGCCGGTCCACGGTACTTCAGAAGGGACTTCACTTTATGCTAATGATCCTCTCTAACGCGGGTGAAACCGCGGGGCACAGCTAGTACTTATATAAAACCAGCAATCAATTTCACATTAATCAATTCAAAACTACAGTAATAGGTGTTTATAGCGATTTGAAAATCTGTTAAAAACCATTTCAATAGAATCTTCCGTAATAACCATTTGTGTAGCGGGTTTGAAAATCTAATTAGAAGAGCCGAGTTTTTATCACTTTCTCTTTATGTAAAGTTAATGCCATCTACGAGTTTCGAAGTGATCTGTATGGTGAAGCTCGTTAATTCGTACTCAGTGACATTATGAATAAAATAAATAATGTAGTTTAAAAAAAATAAAAAACACGCTTTTGTGAAAATACGAACTAAAAAGAAAAAAATAAGAAGAAAATGTATTTTACTGTAAAAAAAGCGTAGGGTGCATGGTTTCAATACTACTTATCTCAAAAAGAACCCCACGCTTTTTTTGCAGTAAAATACATTTTCTTCTTATTTTTTACTTGTTAGTTCGTATTTTCACAAAAGCGTGTTTTTAATTTCTTTTAAACTACGTTATTTATTTTTAATTTTTTAGTTGGACTTTTTTTTTGGACAAATTTTCAAGTTAATCAGACGCTTAGAAGTAGGTGAAAATGAACTTAAAAGATTCCGTTACATACATACCTACATACATACAGGGCATGCTAATACATATAAGCGTGTTAAATACATTGGAATGTTAGGACTATGAAATTTCAGTTCAACAATTGTGTGTATCTTGATGGGGAGTTTTGGCATGAAGTTTAGAGAAACATGTTGTACTCTTGTAGTATTTTCAATTTCTTGAGGTATTTTCGAGTTATCCATATACTAATATACTAAGCTGAAGAGTTTGTTTGTTTGTTTGAACGCGCTAATCTCAAGAACTACTGGTTCGAATTGAAAAATTATTTTTATGTTGGATAGTCAATTTATCGGGGAAGGCTTTAGGCTATATAACATCATGCTATGACTAATACCAAAGTCCAAGCTGACGAAGTCTAAGGCGGCCGCTAGTATGGGATAAAATTAATGGCATTTTGTTCGATGTAAGTTAATTACAGTGACCAAGTGTTACGAAATTATTTAATAGTGCGAAAACATGTTTTTGCGGACTGCCTCCAAAACTGTATCGGAGCCATCGCTTTACTTGAACATCTGACTGACTTGACTTACCACCCGATTTCAACGGCAAAAATAGGATACAGATGTTTACTTGATATTGGCAGTCTGTACTGAGGGGCCACTCTGTAAGCATCGGTCCGTAAGTTCTAATATTTTCGGAATAATTTTTAGCATACTCAGATCGCTTCTTTTTCATGAATTAATAAAATAAGCGTTGTCATTGATGACATTAAGCTATTGAATGAATAATATTGCTAGAATTTCTTCAATCTAATCCAAAAATAAGGCCCGAAAGTTCACTTAGTTTCGGATACGGGCGTATAGAGTGGTCGTACCAACATGTCACCTACATTATGCATATTATACGATGCCAAAAAAAAGTCTCGGACCGATTTCGAAAATCGAACGAAACATTCAAATACAGTCGAAAAGTAACTATTTACTACAACCTACAACACTTTCACTGCAGTCGGTTTCGGGCGGCATCTAGTCACCGTGACACCACAAGATGGCCGCCAGTCATCGGGCATCAGCGGTTTTGATACAATGCTACGTTTGGTTACTTTACTACTAACAAGTTGTGTTTGTACGTGACGTAACCGAACGACCTTTGGTTGTGAGATTTGAGGACTTCTTTTTTAAGTGGAGCGTTAAGAGGAACACGTGGTGGTTGTTGCAGTCCATGGACATCTACATATCCTTAAGCAAGCCTGCCCTTACCTGAGGTCGTATGCAATAGGGTCTTTGAAGCACAGAAAAATTCAAAATGCATATCTTAAAAAATTGGCCTTACTTTAAAACCGCAGGATGGCTGGCTGCAACCCTTTTTGCGTCCCACTGCTGGGCACGGGTCTCTCCCACTTATTGGGGAGGCCTGGAGCTTACTCCACCACGCTGCTCCAATGCGGGTTGGTGGAGATGCGGGTTAGTGGCCAACCCGCTGTCGGATGTTTTCAAACCGCCCATAAGGCCTCCGACAAGGTTTAACGACTGTTATCTATCGACAACAACCGGGACCGACGGCTTAACGTGCCCTCCGAAGCACGGAAACGCGCATGAAATTTTTTCGCCACTAGCGGTCACCCATCTCACACCCGACCGCGCCCGTTTGGCTTAGCTGCATAGACCGCTTGCGTTCTACGCTAGCCGCCGAGCCATGCGCGCCTCCTCTAAAGCAGGATAATAATTGTTAATTTATTTTTAAACATGACTAGTGGACCCCGCAGTCGTTGTCCTGCCTTAAAACTATTGAAAGAGGATTAGTTTCTATATCGTCTCAAGGAGTTTGGATGTTACTGTCAAATAAAAATATTAAACAAATTGTGACAGATGAATAAAAATTCAGACTATGTCAAACTTCTGGACGATGGCGCGAAGAACCAATATTTAACAGTTACTAACAGTTTATAAAGGAAAATAAAATACGTTGTTTTTATAATAATTTCGCTTTTTTATATTAAATTATTTCAAGTCAAAAATTGGCCACATTCTTGACTTATAGGGAGACTAACGAACAGCAATTCATTCTTATATATATAGATATTTATTTCCTTTTAAATTAATAAAATAATTGTCAAATGTCTACAACTGAGTTGTGACGTCACAAATCATTTTCTCATAGTAAATGTATAAAGATGTCACGTTTTGACAATCTAAAAGTATCTCAATTGATTTGGTAGTCCAAGACCGGATTGCACTGCTGCTGCAGAGATTGATGGTCGCACCTTTCCACCGAAACACAACAGAACTGCTTCACGACAGAAGTGGGTGCAGCGGCATGATTCGACCTGAGAGGTAGGTACTCAGGTCGAATCATAGAAATTCTACCATCTACCCATAAAGTTTCTGAAGGGATATTATAAGAGAAAAAAAACGTTTGACACTAGCCCCACCGTAAGATAGATTATACCCTGTGTCGTGGGTGCCATGGACACACACAAAGGCAAAACCACAAACGCCCAGACCGAGAACAGAAATTTAAACTCATCATTCAAATTTCTGCTTCGCTGGGGAATTGAACCCGGATTCCTCCGATCGACAATCCGGCATGGTAACCATTACGCCACACGGGTCATCGATTTAAACTCTCACAATTTATTAGCTTCTCATTTTTACTCTCAAAGCTAGCGACGCTGAAACAGAAAACGTCCCGAACAAATCCATCGAAACACATTTTCCTACATATAATCACACTATATCCTTAAAGAATAAACCGAGCACACGACAAACATACACCTACTTCGCTCTAACGCACGACGTGTTGTGTAACGCGAAAGAGACATACACCGGTTTCGCTGAGGCCCCGCCCCAACGACGTAGGCCCTCGTGCCGGTTGGGCGAGACAATGAGAAAAAAGGCAGTTGCTTCACGGCTAGGGACAAAAAGGTACCTTCCCGGACCCATTATTGTCCCGCGGTCGAGCCAGGAGGTCCTACGAAGGATCCGTATGTGCTATATCATCGTTGGTAGCGGTTTTCGTGGCGATTGACTTAGTGACAGTGTTTTGTGTGTGAGTGTTGTGTTTTCGCGGTTTTTCCGAGGTATGGGTCATTTTTGGTTACGGTAGTGTTAGGTGGCTACAGTTTTTTTTAAACGCTACAGTAGTTCTACAACAAGGTTCCTCGTGTCGTGGGTACCATGGAGTTATAAAGACGGACGGCTTCTTCGGCAAGCCTTGATCGGCAGTGCGACATTATAACCATTGCGCCATAAGGGTCGTAAATCTATATCTATTCTACTAATATTATAAAGATTTGTATTTTTGTATGTCTGTAATGAATAAACTCAAAAACTACTATTCCGATTTCAAAAAATCTTTCACCATATAAGCTACATTCACCCTGAGTAACATAGGCTTCTTTTTACCGCGGGAAAATGCTTCATTCCTACGTGAAAACGGGTAATAGGGTCAACGCGGCTGAAGCAACTGGCTAAACGCCTATGATTTTAATATAGTGATGAAGCCTAGAATAGCACATAGGCTATTTTTTATCCTACGGGGAGCCAAACGGGTCCACGCGGGTGAAGCCGCTGGCGGCGAAGGCTATAAGTAAATATAATTAGACGATAAGAACAATGTGACGGGATTTTTTGACTCTGAAAATAACCACTGACTTAAATATCCAAATCAATATTAAATATATTTTTTCTAATGGGAATTTAAATTGTTTTATTAACCGGTCGAGTTAACATGACACCTGGGATTCTGTATGCATCCGTCCATAAGTTCTAACATTTTCGGAATCATTTTTGGCATATTTAGACACTTTCTTTTTTCATGAATTTAAAATATTAACGTTGTCATTGATAATATTAAGCCACTGAATGAATAATATTGCTAGAAATTCATCAGTCTTCTCAAAAATGAGACCAGAAAATTCACGATGTTTCGGATACGGGCGTACAGAGTAGCCTCCCAGGTGTCATGTTAACTTGACCGAGTTATACATTGTATACAATTTAATGTCCCCACTGTTGGGCACCGATCTCCGTCTTGCTAAACTTAAGTCCTTATAACCTTCAGTATGAATAGATAGGTTTTCATTTCATTCAAATCTTGTAGGTGGTAGAACTATTATGGTGCGCCCGGGGAAGTACCACCGCTACACCCACTTCTGCCGAGAACCAATTCTGTTGTGTTTCGGTGGAAAGGTACAGTTGCCGGCCACATTTACATGAGGCGACCACCAGCCTCCGGAGTAGCAGCGCAACTGCGTACGACCTCAGACAAGATTTACCTATGCTTGCTTTAGGTTGTATGTAGATGTCCATGGGCTGCAGCGACCACTTAACACCACGTGGCCTGCATGCTCGTCTGCTACTCCAAACAAAAACAAAAAAATAGGTACCTACCTACTAAATGTACCGTAATAAATGTAAGAGAAGCGCTCATGGCCCGGTGGTTAGCGTAGAACGCAAACGATCTATGCAACTAAGCCAAAAGGGCGCGGTCGGTGTGAGATGGGTGACCGCTAGTGGCAAAAAAAAAATTCATGCGCGTTTCCGTGCATCGGAGGGCACGTTAAGCCGTCGGTCCCGGTTTTTGTCGATATATAACAGTCGTTAAACCTTTTCGGGGGCCTCATGGGCGGTTTGAGAACATCGACAGCCGGTTGGCCACTAACCCGCATCTCCACCAACCCGCATTGGAGCAGCGTGGTGGAGTAAGCTCCAGGCCTCCCCAATAATGGGGAGAGACCCGTGCCCAGCAGTGGGACGCAAAAAGGGTTGCAGCCCAAACGGTCAATTTAATTGTCGAAAGTTGTAGTACTTAGAAATTATTTTCCAGGCACATATATTTACAGCTATTATATAATAAACTATATTAATAATATTCAATTATATAAATGTCATGTAAATAATAACGTATAATAAAATATTAAGATGAAATAAAGTACCTAATATTAAAATTTAAAAATAAAATTAAAAAAATTAAAAGAAAAGTTACGTCCAAACCAAACTTTACCGACGGCGCGCGTTGATGTCTTTTGAAGAAGAGCTTAATTAAGTTCTTCCTGAGAGTTTTGCTTTCTTTTACCTACATGTTCTTACTTTGAAGTTTAATTTTATATATTTTAAGTAACTCAGCTTTGCTTGTTTTCTTTCTTTCAATTGATTTATTTTAATAATAATAATAAACGTTACACACTCATAGCCCCACAGTAAGGTAATTAATACCCTGTGTCGCGGGTACCATGGACACATACAAAGACAGGAACACAAACACTCAGACCGAGAACAGAAATTTAAATTCATCATTCAAAAATTATTTTTCGCCGGGAATCGAACCTCTTCGATTAGCAGTCCGGCATGGTAACCATTGTGCCACGCGGGTCGTCGTAACTTAATTAATATTGTTGTAAACCTTTTTTCTTCCCTTTCCAAATAAGGAATTTAATTAAATAAGTAGGTACCTAGCCTAGCTTTAATAATATCTGTATCCACAAAATGACAGTTTAGTATCTACTAAACTGTCATTTTGTGACAACAACGTAATGTCAGGTGTCGTTAGTACTTGGGTTGGGAGATAAATTTCTTACACGCTTGCGTAAATTATGTCCTCGATATATCGATTCCCAACAATATTCTGGGCGTGACCACTGTTGTGCTTCCGGGATGCTCTACCAGATCCATTTACTCATCTTACTTAGCTCTCATTATATTAGCTACTGAAAAAGAGATATTGAGCAGCAACGCCTTCTATCTAGCAATGACAGACGTTTTTAATGACATCCAGAATACTATAAACAGGATTAGACTCTGTTTAAAAAGACAATGGGCATGATTTTGCCGGCGCTTTTCGACGTTTTTATATCATAGATTCGTCTTATACATATTTAATATGGGTTTATCACTTGTACACAAAATGGCTAACAGACAGATAACTTATGGTTTTTATCGTACGGCATTTTTTTATCCTTAAACTTAACCTATAAAACGGGTCCAAGCGGGCGAAGCTGCTGGCTGCTAGTATCAAATAAAGTTGATGGCATTTTGTTCGATATAGGTTAATTGCAGTGCACGAGTGTTGTGAAATAGAATAACAGTGCTGAAATATGTTTTCTCAGCTTGTCTCCAAAATTCATCGGACACGTTCTGGTAAAGTAGCCATCGCTTTACTTGAATGTTGGACTGACTAGACTGACTGATTACTGACTACTTGTTGACTATCTATTATTTATTAACTCGTCCAGTTTCATTGAAACTAGCAATAAATAGATACAAAAAATATATTCGACGCTGGCAATATGCACAAAGTTTGCTATGCCATAATTGAAGAAAAAAATAATGTAGCCTGTGTCCAATGATATTAAATATATAAAACAAGAAGCAGATATGTCATAAGCGCGCGCGCTGAGAAGATTCAAAAACGTCCCAATTGGGAATTGGGACGTCTTGTATGGGACGTTTGCGTCGAGCGCGCAACTATTAAAATTATAGCTATCTCTTTCAATTGCGTATTATTTCATTACTTTTGTTTTGCTTATCAGTAAATCTTGTCAATGTGTGCAGTTTTGGATTGCTCGGAACAGATTTAAAACGTAAATTACTATGAACGTAACATATCTATAGTTTAAAATATCATTGCCTGTGTCACTCTCAAGACTCCCAACTATCTCTGTACTAGAAATCCTGATTTTTAGTTTTACCTGTCAAACCTTAGTATCGTAGCAACTTGAAAGAAGACAAACGTACTTACAAAGACATTCACATTTAATATATTAGTATGAATAAAAGTAATGAAAATAGTATTGAAAATATTAACGTTGACGATCAATATGGCGCTGAGGCTACAATGTTGGGCTGCCCTTAAGGGCCCTGGGTTCTATTCTCGGCGAGGTAAAAATTTGACGAGTTAAAATTTTTGTTAGAGATACCTTTATGTTTCAAAAGGTAGGTCACAATTAAATCCCTAAGGACCATTCCGTCATTTGCGTATCAAATATTTTGACGTTTGATCTGTCGCGGCGATCTGTCAACGTTGATGGATCGATGTCAATTGACTACTGTCAGTGTCAGATTCGCAAGGGATTTGGATGTTTATCGGGGAATAATCGATTTTCGAATTATAGATGGCAAATCGATTTTCGTGTGACTTATTGATATGCCCAAAAGATTTGTTTACATCCTAAACTAGGTATATAACATTTAGACTGTAGTATCCATTTTATGATACGGAAATGCAGGCCAATTGGTATAATCCTTGTAGCTTCGGGATTAAGAATAGAGCTACGGTATCCCCTGCCTGAAAGGGGCTTCCGGGGTTGTGGGCGGTGAGAGTGGGAGCTCGACCCGTCTAGCCAGTAGCCCCGGGAAGGACGATATGAAAGTTCTCTATAAAAATTTCGTCAATGGAATTAAAACTTTCTTGGTCGAATGGTAACGAATGCTGACTACGGAGCTAGAGACCCGGGTTCAAGCCTCAAATAGGCAAGTTGCGTTTTTTTTTTTTGTGACAATTTTTTCTAAATTGGGAGTTAGGTATTTCAAAAGGCTTTGTTAAGTAACACTAAGCCAATGAATGTTTTGCTTAAAAATAAACCAAGAAAATCAATTGTTTTATCCAAGCAACGCTTTTTTTAACATTTAAATTTTTAGCAACATTTAAATAAAAGTACTACTCGGTCGAGTTAACATGACACCTGGGAGGCTATTCTGAATGCATCCGTCCATAAGTTCTAACATTTTCGGAATCATTTTTGGCATATTTAGACACTTTATTTTTTCATGAATTTAAAAGATTAACGTTGTCATAGATAATATGAAGCCACTGAATGAATAATATTGCTAGAATTTTATCAGTCTTACTCAAAAATCAGACCCGAAAATTCACGAAGTTTCGGATACGGGCGTATAGACTCACCCAGGTGTCATGTTAACTTAACCGAGTAGTACCTGGACACTTTTATTTAAATGTAAAGGGTTCTGGGTTAAAAACCTACATTGACTTTCTATCTTTACATTAAAAGTACAAATTAAAAGAAATTCCTCTCAAATCATAATCCAATAACCCCAAGAAGTTATACACTTACCACGCCGGTCGCCATTGTTGTTGGTGGTTAGATAAAAAATACATAAAGCGTCGAGAAATTCGAAATGGACCCGTCCCACACTCGTCTTGAAAGGCGGTTCGGAGCTCGAATGAGAAAAAATAAGCGTCAAGTGTGACCTGTGAATTATTTATTTTTCTTGATAAATATTTAGGTATCGAATTTATTATAATCTTCTTCTCTATATATAAAAATGAATTGCTGTTCGTTAGTCTCGCTAAAACTCAAGAACGGCTGAACCGATGTGTCTAATTTTTGTCTTGAAATATTAGTAGAAGTCCAGAGAAGGTTTAAACGGTGAGAAAATACGGAAAAATTGCGAAATTAATAGTAAAACAACTTAATTTATTTTCCTATATAAACTATTAGTAACTGTCAATTATTGGTTCTTCGCGCCGTTCGGCCAAAAGTTTGATATAATCTGAATAACAATTCATCTGTCACTATTTGTTTTATATTTTTTATTACAGTGAAATAAAAACTCTTTGAGATAATAAAGAAACTAATCTTCTTTCAAAACATTAAAGCAGGACAACTGCTGCGGGGTCCACTAGTTATTTTATATATTTTTTTATTTTATTTATTTATTTATTTAAGTTCACCAACGGTTATTACATTATAAGATATACTATAAGTTTTTATGACATAACATATTCAAGCAATAATAATGTACAACCACTTAAAGGAGAACATAACATGCTAATTCATTTCGTTTGCATTTCAGTACGGCTCCGAGTAATTTAGTTTATATGATTAAATTTTATCCTACGGAAACAGTACAGTGTTCTATTTCTGTGCCAAAGAATAACGGCAGGATTCCTTACATTGTCTGCCCTTCGGGTTAGTGGCCAACCCGCTGTCGGATGTTTTCAAACCGCCCATAAGGCCTCCGACAACATTTAACGACTGTTTTCTATCGACAACAACCGGGACCGACGGCTTAACGTGCCGTCCGAAGCACGGAAACGCGCATGAATTTTTTTTTGCTACTAGCGGTCACCCATCTCAAACCCGACCGCGCCCATTTGACTTAGTTGCTTAGATCGCTTGCGTTCTACACTAACCGCCGGGCCATGCGCGGTTCTGAAATGCGAAATATGTTCTTTCTGATAAGTTTGATTTTTTTATTCTACAGTTCTTAAGCTTAACTCAACTTATTATATGTATCTCAAAGGTTCAAGGACCTCCGAGTGAGTTTCTTGCAGTACATTTTAAAATGTTACCATCCCACACTCGAATTGAAATGTGTTCGTTGTTTGAACTGTGTCCGGACCAGTTAGAATAACCGGGTGTTGTCATGATATAACTTACATGTAGGTATATAAAAATTATATACCAGCTATGCCCCGCAGTTTCACCCGTGTTAAAATGGATCATCAACATACTCTACTAGTGGTCCCGCCCAGCTCCGCCCGGGTGCAGACGTTGTCCAAAGAGGATTTGTTTTCTTATTATCTTATAAAAATATAAAACAAACAATGACATACGAACTGTCCTATTATTCTGACTGTGTCAAAGTTTAGAACGACACGGCACGAAATACAAACGTTTGACGGGTAGGAACAATTTATATGGGAAAACTAAATAAATAAAAAAACAATAAAAAAACATTTTCCAGTGGACCGAATTGTGAATCAATCATCCTCGAATCCACTTGAACACACAAAAAAATCATTAAAATCGGTCCAGCCGTTTAGGAACAGTTCTCTGTAAACACACGTACAGAAGAATTTGTATATAAAGATATTTGGCAAGGGGAGATCTCCGGCCGGGCGAGGTGGACATGCCCGGGGAGCGGCCGCGCTCCAACTGACCTGACTGATCTCTTGATGAGTAGCGGAAGGTCGCTACAGATATAAGTATACTACGAAAGTGAACTATTCTCGTTCGCCCGGGGAATTACCGCCGCTGCACCCACTTCTGCCGTGAGCCAATTCTGTTGTGTTTCGGTGGAAAGTTGCAGTTGCCGGCCACACTTACATGAGGCGACCACTTGCCTCCGGAGTAGCAGCGAAACTGTTTACGACCTCAGACAAGACTTACCTATGCTTGCTTGAGGTTGTATGTAGATGTCCATGGGCTGCAGCGACCACTTAACACCACGTGGCCTGCATGCTCGTCTGTTCCTCCATTCAAATAAATAAAAAATCTCTCATAAGGATTTTACAAAAATGTATCGCAGTATTTTATTAAAGCGAAAATTAAATTAAAATTCTGACGACCCGCGTGGCGCAACGGTTACCATCCCGTACTGCCAATCGACGGGTCCCTGGTACGATTCCCGGCGAAACAGAAATTTGAATGATGACTTTTAAAGTTCTGTTTTCGGTCTGGGTGTTTGTGTTGCTGTCTTTGTATGTTCTATGGTACACACGACACAGGGTATTAATTACCATACTGCAAGGCTATGAGTGTGTTACAAAAAGAAACACTCTATTAAAGGTACACAAAATGTGTGTGAAATGTTTTTTGAAGTGATAACTTCTTTAGCGGCGTTATGCACTTTTTTAGGATGAGTAAAAAAAGGTAAACTCGCGTCAGGACACGTGGCCTGATCGAATATTCGTAAGAGTATGACAGACTGGGATGACAGCTGATGGCTCGACTGTCTATACTTGTAAAATTCGTTTATATTTTAATTTTAGAAGGCATGTGTCTACAGCTTAACATGGATTTCAATACTTGAAAAAAAATAAAAAAAATTTAAAGGACCTCTTGAAAAGGTCTTGAAGATTTTTTGGTCCGGAGAATGTTTTAATAAAATTAACATAAATACCTTTTTCAATGAAGAAGGGTTACATTGACACGGACGTTATGTTCACACCCATACCATGAATATTAACGATCTTAAATTGATAGGGTTCCGTACCATTGGGGAAAGTTAACCTTTGGTGATGGTTAAACGTGGGATCCTATTACTGAGACCAGGGGTGTTTCAAATAACCCACTTCCCAGATTCCTTCCCAAGCGCAGAGGTAGGCAACCGAGGGGGTTATAGTGCAGTAACTAATCCTACATAACCCGGGGATAAACTTCCGAAACCCCCCCACCTCCGATTGAGCTGTAATTTTGCACAGGCCTTGTTTTTCGTATTTTGAGACGATTCCTCGAATGATTTTTGGCGATTCGAGGCAGTTTTCGAGATATCAGAAAGTGGCTCTGTGACATCTCCGGCGCTGCGGGAAGACCACTCCCTCCGCCCCAGCGCAAGGATATATACACTCTAGGGGTAGTACAGACAAGACCACGTGGATAGTGGGGTGCTCTGTTCGATTTGGGTATTTTTGAATATAAATAATTTATAATGAAAATGTGTTTCAGGGACATTGCTTAGCTCAATGACACCTGCGGTCAAAAGTAGGATGGGTGGTCATTAATCAACATGTTGTGCAGTCATAAGAGGTAAGGGTGTTACTTCTTATGACTCCACTCCCAGAAAACTCCCACTATATAGATATAACGCGCCTGCCGATCCAATTTTTTAAAATTCGATTTCTCGGAAAATATTGATATGCGCCAAAAATCCCTTTAGGCGTTGTCTTAGAACATCGAAAGGAAGGTCTGCAAAGTTTCAATGTGATCGGAGGTGGGGGGTTTTCGGAAGTGCACCCTAACCCGGTAACACCTCTCCCAAGGTGCCGGGGTACCTTTTGAAGGTTTCCCCTCCGATAGCAAAAAAAGAGCACCTCTACTATCATTAGTTTTCTCGTGACTAAGACTTCACTGTTCGTTTGTCTGTACCAGGCTGTAGTAGGTATGTATCTACTGAAACGTAATAGCTAGATAGTTGATATTATTATAGATGTATTTCTGTTAGCCTAACAGTGTTAGGTACCGTTATAATAGTCCCTGTAGCTTTGGGATTAAGAATAGAGCTACGATATCCCCTGCCTGATCGTAAGAGGCGACTAAAAGGGGGCTTCCGGGGTTGCGGGCGGTGAGAGTGGGAGCTCGACCCGTCCAGCCGGCAGCCCCGGGAGGGACGACGGTGTGTGTGGCCGCATGCCGCCGTGAACACCTGAAGATGCAGGAGAGCACATCTGCTCTCCCGATGATGAGCCCGTTCTGGGGCGCCGCGCGTGGAGGACACCGTTGCGTTCCAATGGAGACCCCGGGGTCTTCACAAACGTAGAGGCATGCCACCGAGGGGGTTTTAGTGCGATCAAATCCCACATAACCCGGTATCCTCTCCCAAGGTGTTGGGTACCTTTTGAAGGTTTCCCCCTCGATACCAAAAAAAGGTACCGTTATAATAACACATACTAAAAACATAATAAAACAAATATTTAAGTGGGGCTCCCACTCAACAAACGTGATTTCTAGCGGTTTTTTTTTATAGATAATGGTACGGAACCCTTCGTACGCGAGTCCGACTCGCGCTTGTCCTGTTTTTGAATTTAATTCTTCGCAGCTACTAGCGGAATTACGTGATAAAGAATTTACTAAAGATTGCCTTTTTAATGCCTTACTGTTTAACTAACGAATATTTCATCAACTTTTGGTAGGTGGCAGAACTATTATGGTTCGCCCGGGGAAGTAACACCGCTGCACCCGCTTCTGCCGTGAACCAATTGTTTTGTGTTTCGGTGGAAATGTGCAGTTGTTGGCCACACTTACATGAGGCGACCACCAGCCTCCGGAGTAGCAGCGCAACTAAGTACATACAACCTCAGACAAGACTTACCTATGCTTGCTTGAGGTTGCATGTAGATGTCCATGGGCTGCAGCGACCACTTAACACCACGTGGCCTGTATGCTCGTCTGCTACTCCATTCAAATAAAAAAATTAACGTTAAATATGAGGTTTCAAATTTCGCAAAAAAATATATAACAAGACATTACGAATACATGGCTGTCCATACTTATGTACTTAAATAATTGGATACCTTTTTAATTTGCATAACCACACCTTACGAAGCCTGCCAATCGACCCACACGAAAATCGAAAAAAAAACAAAATGTAGTGTAATTTCGAAAAACCCAAAAGGAGCGGCAAACCACAAAGGCACGACAAAACAAAAAATCATCCCATCTCGCTTCAACTTTGTAGTAATTTGAAAGAAATTTGACCACAAAAAATGATATCGTGTCTGACAGAGAGACACATAGGTACTGTTCTTAATGAAAGACAGAGACGGGTATAGGGCAAAGGAACTCGTAGGGTACAATTTGTATCAAAGATGGCGGACGGTTAATAAGACTGAATTGAATCCAATTGTTTCTTGGAATTGATATTAATTTGTGATGGGCGGCCGAATACACGATGGCGTTGGGCACCTTCTATGACATGATGGGTTCCTGGTACATTTAACTGTCGGTCCAGGACTGTATTAAATACAATAACATTTTTTTTATTTGAATGGAGTAGCAGACGAGCAGAGGCCACGTGGTGTTAAGTGGTCGCTGTAGCCCATGATCATTTACTCAAAACCTCGAGTAATCCTCATGTCTGAGATCGTATACAACACTTACTAGCTGTGCCCCGCCGTTTCACCTGCATTGGCTACAACCCTTTTTTGCGTCCCAGTGCTGGGCACGGGTCTCTATCTATTATTGTAAAAATAAAAGTCACATCAAATCAATCGTCAGTAATAATAAGTCAGTCAAATCAGTTAGATATTCAAGTAAAGCGATGGATGCTGCAGGCGACGCAAATTATTATTATTTTTAATAGGAAAACCTCTAAGGTAGCGGCGTTATCTAATTTTGAAAAATCGTACGTTTGGTGTTTTTTGGAATTGTCAAGGAAAAATTATAGTGAAAATTTTGTAAGTTTCTGCATAGTACGGATGCGATCTTTTTGCCAAACTGTCCTGAACAGTACCTAATAGGGCTACATTACTAGAATTTGTCCGATGGAGTTTTGGAGGCAAGCTGAAAAAATATGTTTTCGCACTTTTTCTTATTCCAGAACACTCGTGTACCTTAAAATATAAATAAAACAAAATGCCATCGTCTTTGGCACAACTTTGTCCAACGTAAAAAAAATTCACAGAGACAATGAAGATAAAACAAGAGAGAACTACGCTCTCCATTCATTTCCTTTCCTTTCGACGACCCGCGTGGCATAGTGGTTACCATGCCGGACTGCCGATCGGGGTTCGATTCCCGGCGAAGCAGAAATTTGAATGATGAGTTTAAATTTCTGTTCTCGGTCTGGGTGTTTGTGCTTCTGTCTTTGTGTGTGCCCATGGCACCCACGACGTGTATAACTACCCTACTGTGGGACTATGAGTGTGAAACGTTATTTATTTATTTATTTATTTCTTACTGCGTGTTATTCATGGAAATCTAATATTTAATTTCAAAATTTCATCCATTGTTCAAAAATTAAGCACTTTAGAGATTGATTTATACTTTCCATTGATTTAAAATTTTCTTTTATGTTTCGTATCGCGTCCCACGCTCCGCTGAACTAAAGTTTTAGGTATCAGCGTGTAAAATCTATGTAATGATTAATTTTAATGTACATTACGCACAATTTAATTTTTAAGAAGAAAGTTGCAATTACTCTGTGATTGCAACTCCGGGAATTTGAAAGAGGCATGGCGATTAAAGTTGATGGCAGTTGGTTTGATATAGATTAATTAAAGTGCCTGAGAGTGAGAGACCAGAGAGCCCATCTTCGGGAGAGCAAATGTGCTCTCTTGCACCTTCAGATACTTACGGCGGCATGCGGTCACACCGAAGTTGACAAACTATACACCTTAACCAAAATTCGTGGCTTGGAAGTTTTGCTAGGCTGATCTTTGCTAGATGATAATAATATCCAGAATTTTGCTTATCTGGTACAATTACATCTAAAATCCAAATTAAGAGGGTTCAAAAAAAAGGTGAAGGGCAGAAAAAGCTATATATGTATATAGCTACCCTTGTGCTTCGCTTGGTCGTCTGGGCGGGGCATCTCGGTTCCCACCAATAGTTAACATTTGTAGGTGGAAGGACGTCCTTGATTTGATCGACCACTGCAACCATTTCTGTCTTGAATACCTAATTTTTTTGTGATTTAGTGGAAAAGTGCGGTTGACAGACAGACTTATACGAAACGACCTGCATACATGCGTGAGACAAGACTAGGGCTGCCATCCGTCCGGGTTTCCCCGGATTTGTCCTAGTTTAGAGGGCGTACGGGGAGCGTCCGGTCCGGACTTCATTGGTAGTCCGGGTTTAAAAAGAATAAAGTCTTGGGCCGCCCGCGACACACGCACTGTGCCCATGTCGCGATCAACCGACGAACCGACTCGCTAAATTCACCGTCCCCCCGCTGTTGACATGTCCGGGGTTTGGGCTCTAAAATCCGGGGTTTTAAAGCGTCTTGTATGGGTTGACAAATTTTAGAGATGGCAACCCTAGCTTTAGCTATCACATACACAACGTGGCCTTCTCGTCTGCAAATCCAACTGAACATAAGAAAACTTATCGCTTACAAAAATACTCAATCGATGCGGAGTTAGTTAAAAATAGATTAAAACGTGAAACGGAAACAATCCAAAACGAATTGACAATAGTACGCCGCGACCGACAGACTGATTCACTTTCAACTAGTTCGGGCACTGTCAAGGTCGCAATCGGTAGGTATTGGCGTTCTTATGTAAGAAAATTTGTCATTGTAGTGCAGAAATATGCAGCTTTAGCGAAAGACTACATACATATAGGTTAGAACTTTGGGAGCTTGAACTATCCAACCAGAAACCCCTGTTGAAAGGACTGTGTAGAATGCCACACGTCATCGTAAACACCTGAGGGTGCAGGAGAGCTACATGGCTATTCAAATTGAGCTGTAGTCCCACAAGGCTGTTTCTATAACTGATGTAATAGACTTAAATGAATTTTACTGGCAATGTTAGCAAATGGCTGTGGGACGACATTGACACATGCGGTAGCTGTCGCGTTTGTTCCTTATCGGCACATAGCTACTCTGTAAGAAAGCTAGTTATTGTATACCCCGTATTTTAAATTAGGACTGAAGGTTTTCTCCGTCTGCTCTTTTCTTCAGCTCAGCATTGTCTAAGCGCATCCAGAGCAGACAGAACAAAAAACGTTCACTAAGAGTTTGTAAAGAAACCGTGAACAGAAACAGTGAATAAATAATATTTCATTTCTTTTCATTTTTAATTTCATTTCAAAGACTTACAGACCTAGGGCACTTGGGACGTAACGTAACTAATCAACACTTTACTTGGAGATGGTGAACGAGGCCCTTAGCCACATCTACATACGAGTATATGTTTGCATACTGTGTCTATTCACATTGTGCTATAATACCTTTTTCACGTCACAGACATAAAAAATGAGCCTATTCTCGTTCCGAACAGACTGGTGGTGATGATGGTTCACACCCAGCAGTATCAGTCTAATGTCCTTCAGCTCCATTACAGGTGATGATACAATGACGTGTTTTCCAAATTGTAACCCTCACATGCCTACGTCCTCTGATTGGTCAACCGCGAAGGACATACCAAAATGGCGGATATTTTTTCGTGTAAACAATTAATACACTTCACCGCAACAACTATACTTAATCGATTTATTTTTGACGTGTTTTTTGTGCCTGCTAGTCGGAATCGTAAAGGAAAATTGTTATTTTTGTTGTTTTGTACACGTGTTTTGGGTTTCAGTTGGTTTGTATTACTTTGTGTTTAATTAATTGCTGGAACGGACTAATTTTTGGTATTACTACTAACTAACTAGAAACTTATGTGTAGTTATAATATTATTTGTTTTTTTTTAAATCTGGACTTTGAAAATATTTTTTTTATTTCATGATAGAGAAGATAAGAGTTAGTTAGACGAAGCTAGGAGTTTTTTTAAAAGGCCTTTCTCTTTTATATTTTTTTTATCATTGTAGTATTTGCATACCTCTAGAAGGTAAATATGGCGAAATAAGTATATATAAACAACTTTGTAAACACCCATATGTGTGCAAATAAATGTCTGTCTTTGTATTTGCCTTCTCTGTAAGGATTTTTCTTCAAATAAAGAAATTTGTAACAAAATTTTTGACTTCAATTTTAAGAACGCTTTCGATACATTTTTTTCAATTTTTTTAGGTACAGTTTAACCCTTTTTACATCATATCTATCTTAATGACTAGACTATGTTTCCGAAGGGAAACAACGTACTTTATTTCATCATCTAATACAAGTTAATAATATCGTACAACGGTACACACACATACAACGGTTTATAATACAAGCAAATTTTATAATAAATAATTTGTATTCAGTTAACAGCGATTCAGGCACCAGTCTTGCAAGCGGGTTCTAATCTATGAGATTTAAAAAAAAATCTTAAAAGCATATCATAGGACTATAACATGGGGTTCTTCAAGAAAGCTGTAAAAAGAGCTCTCCTCCAAAGCCGGCAATGCTCGGGAGGCTCCCCTGGGGTTGCCCGTGTCCATAGGCGACGGTGATCGAACACCACGCGGCCCGTCTGCGTTTTTTTTCGGTTTACATATAAAAAAAATATCATGTCCACTGATCTACACTTGGCTAACGTGGTGTACGATGGTCTAACAGCTGTGTTCAAGAACTTGCAAAAGACTTGCATAAGTAAGCAGGCAACGCTGTGCAAAGAGCGCTATTTGACTTTGTTCGTTATGTCAAACCATGAATTCATGTAGCGTTGCCAGGCGTCCGGATAAAGCTGGACATAGTTAGGCTTTTTGATTGCGTGTCCGGCCAAAATAAACGGTGTCCGGCATGTCCGGCTTTTGTTAGGCTTTTTACGCTAAAGAGCGAGCGCCGAGCGTGGCCAGCGCAGGCGAGTCGACTGTCGGTCGGTCCCTCTTAAGACTGATATGAGTGATATGGCATTGGATTTTATTTATATTCGTTAGAATTTAACAAAATTTATAAGAACAATCAAAAAAGCTTGATTTTACATACAATTTTTTTGTCGTACCTATTAATACAGACACAAAATCCTCAATAATGTAGGGTGTCCGGCCTTTCTATCCAAATGTCCGGCCAAACTGGCTGGTCTGTCCGGCTATTAGGTTTGGCGACCTGGCAACCCTAAATTCATGTCGATTTTGACAAACATATAGTAGCAGGCCTCACTCAAGTATCGTCTATGAATTCTTTAAGATGACCCTATGCGTTGACGAGCACTATGAGACCTCTTACTAATACCTTGAGAAGACGTGTGCTCAAAAGTACGACATCCAAGGGGTTGAAAAATAAATGAATATTTAAAATTGACGTCCAATAAACTCTTATTTTGTTTCTGGCGCCCAAAAGTTTTTACTGTACGGTGGCTAATAATTGTAACGCTAAGACGTTTAAGCACCGTTATGTGACAAAAACGTCTTTTGTCCCCCAACAAAAGGGGGATTAAATTTTAAACCCCATTGTTTGTCCCCGAACGTCAGTCGTCGGCTTAGGCCACTGCGGTTGACCAGAAATTATAATTTACAACCCGTTTTGAGATAAAATGGTGTTAACTTTTATCGATTAAGTGTGAAGATAAAATTCTTTTATGACGATATCACAATTGTTTACGCTATTTTGTTAAAATTTAAGGTGTTTTTGTATTTTATGAAATTGTTGAAAGTATAGTTACAGTTCTTTATTGTATTGGCTTTAATATTGAAACAAAAATCACAGGTGATTAAATACCTGTGATTTTAACTATAGCCCAAAAAGTTTTTTTTTTAATTGGGACATAAGGTGTCCTTTGTCTGTCGCTATTTTTATTTCAATCTAAATTGTCTATCAGTTATTTTTATATAATATATACTTAAAAGTAATTACTACCCAGGGAGAGTATTTTAAATTTAAGCTAAGCAGTTCCTGGGAAATCAGATTCAGTAATTTTGTAAATAATTTGTAGGTACTTTCTTTAGATTAGAAACGTTTGCATTGTTTTCACGCTACTACTGCACTCTATATACGAGTACTAATATCATACTAAAAACTTGATAATTCAGGAATTTTAAATTGCCATGAGCAACTGATTTAAAGTAATTAACAATTTACTGTATGCTTAATTTTATTTCATCACTTTAAAAGTAGATCCAAGTTTTGATTTTTTTTGGAAACCGTTTATGGCTACCGACGAAATTATTTACGCTTGACCGACATTGTCACTCCCTTGGACGTTCAAAGGGTTAGTTTTTGCTTTCAAGGCGGTCAGTACAGAAGCATTTGATTTATAACTTCGTTTGTAATTTTGGAAAGAATGGCGAATATTAATGGTCTTGCGGGCGCTTAGGGAATTCAAATATGTTTTTGTAAATTTTGCGAGACTTTGATGTGTGTTTAACTCGTAAATCATAATTAAAAGAGGAAGTTCGTAATGCTCCAAGTAAGAGTGTCAGGAGACTTGTTCGAGACCATTTCTTGAGTACTAACTGAATCATTTGAAAATCAGTTTTTCTCTCAATCTCAATGTATTTTATTTGTTTGACATAAAGTTAAAAAATAAAAATATGTATGTTTATATATTTTGTAAGTATATATTTGTATATATATCTTATGTATTATAATTATATATATTATTATATAGTTTATAATGTAGTAAGTATGCGCCTACCACAAGTTTTCCTTATCACCCAGGGTTGGCTGGGAGAGAATGCCATTAGGCATTAAGCACACCCTTGTATCCTTAGAATAAGGTTATACTTAAATAAATAAATAAGTTGACTTGGTGTCTTGAGACGGAAATAAAATGTATAGGCATTCTTAGGAGAGTAAATTAATTGTATAGAGTAGTGTATGGCCGATTTATCGAGAGGATACATACATCATTCAACACATGCATTTTCATGAGGCGACGCGATGCACACAGGCGCGGTCGCAGCCTTCAATTGGGGGGGTAACTAAGAAATTTGGGGACATGTTCCTCCGCAAAATCCATCAGTCATGAGTAGATGGAAGGCGAAACAAGCCAATTTGGGTCACCTTTTCCTCCAAATTTCTTAGTGACCCTTCCCCCCCCAAAATTTCTTGGTGACCCCGAAAAGTTTTTTCCTCCGCCTTTTTTCTCTCAGCTCAACATCTAGCCCAAACAAGCACCTAAATGCGATGATCGGGAAAAGATGACATCATTAAGCGAATATTTTGTATTCCTAATCCAAACCTAATATTATAAATTCTTTGATGAAATTTGGAACACAGGTAGAGTGGACCTTGTGAAAGGACATAGGATGGTTTTTATCCAACGGGAACCTTTAAAATAGGTCCACGCGGGCGAATCCGCTGGCTGAAGACATGAAATAAATATTTTTTTCTTTTTCTTCTCTTTTTACAAATTTTCAACTTACCTTCCTCTCCGCAGGTGAATACGTGCTCCAAGGCGAGCTGCCCCGCGAGCTGGTCAGCACCGAGGATTCCAGGTTCGACCTTCTGGAGGAGGCGCTCCAGCTCGTCGAGCTAGGCGACGACGCCGAGCAGAAGGATGAGCAGCCTCAGGTACTGTCACTTTTAAAACTACCCACAGTTTTCAGGTAGGTACCGTTGCTCTCCCATATTTCCCAGGACCGGTTTCAGGGTGCCGCGCATGGAAGACACTGTTACGTTCCGCTGGAGATCCGAAAGTCCTCTCCAAGTGGTGAGGCAGGCCATTAAAGTAATTTATATTGCGGTTTAAACACAGAACATATTATAAGAGGTTAGAATGGAAATATGGGCGGGGCAGACGCGCCAAGGATATGAGCAAACGCTCGTATCTCTACAGAAACACGCGATCGTGCTACGATATGCGTGCTTGTGTGCGTGCTTGGGTGTGATTCGTTCATTTGAAATCGCGTGATTGTGCGGCGTTAAGATTAGCTAGGTTTGAAATTGCAAATATGTGCGTAAGCTTCGTATTTATTAAAGTACAGATGTAATGGAGGTGAAAGGTGGGGCTTGATCGGCGACACCAGTTTTCATACGAACGGCGCATTATTGCCGTTCTACCTCTTTTAATATGTTCTGTGGGTTTAAACCCTCACTTGGTCTGGTATCTGGTACTTAATTTATAGTACCCGGATGACGAAGTGTTGCTCGGTTAAAAACAATTGATTTTCTTCAGGGACTCATTCGCTCACTTAACAACGCCATCTCAGCACCCAACTAAAAAAAAATTTGACGACCGCGTGGCGCAATGGTTAGGTACCATGCCGGACTGCCAATCGAAGGGTCCCGGGTTCGATTCCCGGCGAAGCAGAAATTTGAATGATGAGTTTAAATTTCTATTCTCGGTGTGGGTGTTTGTGATTCTGTCTCTGTGTGTGTCCATGGTACCCACGACACAGGGTATATCTATCCTACTGTGGGGCTGAGTGTGAAACGTTATTTATTTATTTATAAAAAAATAAACCCTGATGATGCTCTGTTTTGGGGCGAAACACGTGTTAGTGGTGGTGCGTATGTTGGTGTATATTTATTATTGTTGCATGTGCATGTACATATCCTATGTGGGAGGGAGGGAGGTGCTATTGCATGAAAAAACAGTATATACACCATCATACATTCGGATTGCGGATTGTTGCAAAGTAGTTTTTACCTAACTTTTTATCGCCGATATGTAATTTTTAATCCATACTGTATAATATTATAAATTCGAAAGTAACTCTGTCTGTCTGTCTGTCTGTTACGCTTTCCCGCTCAAACTACTGAACCGATTTTAATGAAATTTGGAACACAGATAGAGTTGACCTTAGGAAAGGACATAGGATGGTTTTGATCCTACGGGAACCTTTAAACGGGTCCACGCGGACGAAGCCGCTGGCGGAAGACTAGCGACTTTAGACTCGCCTTTAGGGACTATATAGTATATACCTATCCGTCAATGAGCCCTGTTTATAACCGCACTGTTTCCTCCCCAGGCGGTAGAGGGCAGCAGCACCGGGGGCGAGATGCTGCACCCGGCGATGCGGCACGTGCCGCACCACCCGCTCGCGCACTACCACAACCAGGTTAGTACCATTTTACAGGTCTTTGTCTTAAACCAGGCGCGTTCAATAAAGTACACACACACAAAAAAACACACAGACACACACACACGCGCGCGAGGTCTCAACCTCGCACGCACACAAGCCAAAACAATCCCCTGTGGCGTATCCATACATATGTATATATACAAATATACATATACAAAGCTGTGTACCATTATATTATAATAACCTCATTGTAAGAGCATATAAAATTGTATTATGAGATACTCTCAAGTATGAACGATGGTGGAAAACATCGTATTTTCTCTCATTGTGGAGCAGAGTACGCACTTAACAAACATCTTTGACGGGGATGTGCGCCGGGGGGTGAACTCGGTATTTTCGTTTTAGCGAACGCGGTCTTTCACTGCTCAAAACATATTTATATACGCTGAATTTGTTTTTGTATAACTAGTTGACCCGACAAACGTTGTCCTGTCTTAATTATGAACATTGAATTCAAATAATAAATGAACAAAAAATTTATGGTGGTTAAAGTATTCTTAAATTTTCTAATTTTCCGTGCATCTTTAATTCTTTTTATGTAAGAATATGTGTCGAAATAATAATGTTAAATTAATTTTATTTTTAATCTAATTACAATTTGCACACCAAAAATGGTAAATGTGAGATACTGTATTTATAAAATTATTTCATCTTTGTGACCACATTTTAGCAAATAAATGATTTGTATTTGTATTTGTAAGAACCTTCTTCTGCTAATAACAAACACAACAAAAGAAGAATTAGCGATATCGGTCTAGCCGTTCACGCGTGATGTCGTGACCAAGGGAAAAAGGGATTCATTTTTATATATATATAATAAAATTGTATTCTTCGCATAGGCCACGATAATATTAATTGGACTGGGTTTTACCGCATCGAATAAAAAAAAATCATGCCGGACTTCTTACTATCAAACACAGCTACATATCCATAAAATTCTACAATGATTTAACACGAAGAAAACATAGTCGGTGCCCTTTAAAAAATATCTCGTCTTGTAAAACAAGCAAATACAATCCATCGGATCGATATCACAATATCGGGACACTTTAGGTCACAAAAAGGAGAATTTCTCCAAAACGACTAATGATTAATGGTTGTTATGTCACAGGATCAGATCCCACACACGTAGGGTTCGAGTCCTGCGCAAGGTATACGCTTCTAACTTTCAGAATTGGCTACTTGACTGTTTTAAGAAAAGTATTTTAAAGTGGTGTTAATTTTAATAATCCTCATCATTTCACTTTTCGCAAAAAAGTTTTTTTTAAATAAAAAGGTTAAAATTCGCGCGAAAACCGCTATGTAACGTTTTGGGTTCGTTACATGTAATAAATACCAGAAAAACGGGTTTTATTTTAAGTTTTTTTTATATCTATATATGTATACAAAACAAATAAATAAAATTGGTCTGTATGTAATATTAAAATAACTGCTTTTTACTACATGCCTATGAATGTATAAGGAACATATACCAAATTAACATTTTTTACAATTTTTGTCCGTCTGTCTGTCTATTTGTTTCCGGCTAATCTCTGAAACGGATGGACCGATTTTGACTGGACTTTCACTGACAGGTAGCTGATGTAATAAGGAGTATTTTAGGCCTCTTTTATTTAAAAAAAATACTAAAGTCCACGCGGTTGAAGTCGCGCCCGGCTGCTAGATTAAAAGTAATAGTAGACGATCATGCACGTGGTCCTAAGTGGTCACTGCATCCCTAACCATTTACACACCACCTCAATCAAACTTGAGTCTTGGCAGAGGTTACATTCAGTATTTGTTACTAGCCTTCCGCCAGCAGCTTCGCTCGCGTGGACCCGTTTAATAGGTTCCCTTTGTCCTTGCCCAAGGTCCGCTCTATCTGTGTTCCAAATTTTATTAAAAATGGTTCAGTAGATTAAGCGGGAAAGCGTAGCAGACAGACAGACAGAGTTACTTTCGAATTTATAATATTAGTATGGATTTATTATTTTATTAATTATTAAGAGATAAATGCATTGTTTTCGTTAATCAACTCTCTTTGAAATATCATCTTCATATGTCGTATCGTTATATCGTATAGTTTATATTCTCCATCTGCATAGACATCTGAAGGTAGTTTTGTTAAAAATCATATACAAATACGCAGAATTTCTGCGAATGAAAACTCCAGAACCATTTAATATGTAGTAGTGGATGGATGTAGCGCGCATGGCCCGGCGGTTTGCGTAGAACGCAAACGAGCTATGCAACTAAGCCAAACAGGCGCGGTCGGGTGTGAGATGGGTCACCGCTAGTGGCAAAAAAAATTCATGCGCGTTTCCGTGCTTCGGAGGGCACGTTAAGCCGTCGATCGGTTAAACCTTGTTGGAGGCCTTATGGGCGGTTTGAAAACATCCGACAGCGGGCTGGCCTCTAACTCGCATCTCCACCATTCGCATTGGAGCAGCGTGGTGGAACAGTGTGATGGACGTTGGTACTGTGGTATCGGACACACTCCGCTATCGCTTATTGCTTATGCCATAAACCGCTGATCTTAAGGCCGTTCAAAAAGAAGTTTCCAACCAATCAATCACGCGGGACAACTACAAACGTATGGACAAATTTGTTTATTTAATTATATATGTAAATGTGTCCGCTACTGTTGTTTTAGTTTCAATATAGTTATTGATATCTGTTAGTTATTAGAAACCTTAAAAAAAGTTGTCTACGTATATCTTATTAACAAATCTATTTGTTTGTTTGCCAGATATTTAAAAGAGGCGTGCCGTTCTTTTTTTTAAATAATCTATACTTATATTATAACGAGGAAAGATTTGTATTTTTGTATTTTTTTTCAATGAATAAACTCAAAAACTACTGTTCCGATTTCAAAAATTTTTACACCATTAGAAAGCTACATTCACACTGAGTAACATAGGCTACTTTTTACCGCGGGAAAATGCTTCATTCCTACGTGCAAATGGGTAATATGATCAACGCGGTTGAAGCAACTGGCTAAACGCCTATGAATTTAATATAGTAGTGAAGCCTGGAATAGCACAAAGGCAATTTTTAATTCTACGTGGACCCTTTAAACGGGTCCACGCAGGGGAAGCCGCTTATAGCCGATTTATATGTTGTTAGGTACATACTTTTTTCGAATGAATTTGACGATATTTTGTTTGAAACAGACACGTGGCGTAATGGTTACCATGCCGGACTGCCGATCGGAGGGTCCCGGGTTCGATCGGAGAAGCATAAATTTTAATGAAGAGTTAAAAAAAATTATCACGGTCTGGGTATTTGTGTTTGACAGACAGACAGATGCTCAAATTTCATCTCAAGTATGGTATACTGGGAAGGATTTTTGGAATTGTTTTCTAGTAAAAATATACAAAAAAGTGTCTCGTCTGTGCGTCACTTCGAGTGGGACCTAAGCAAACAAAACCTGGATCGTAACACGTCAATGTGGTCTTAATTGTTGTGTTGTGGTGAGATACTGTTATCGATATTTTATGTGGTTATGACCATTTGATTTTTATCATTAAATAAATAAATAACGCTACACACTCATAGCCCCACACTAGGATTCCCTGTGTCGTGGGTACCATGGACACACACAAAGACAGAAACTAAAACACCCAGACTAAGTACAGAAATTAAAACTCATCATTTTAATTTCTGCCTCGCCGGGAATCGAACCCGGGACCCTCCGATCAGCAGTCCGGCATGGTAACTATTGCGCCACGCGGGTCGTCAAAATGACGGGTTATGACCATATTTATCATTTTATGGGACAACCTTCCAGTGGACTATAACATGGGGTTCTTCAAGAAAGCTGTAAAAAAAAGCTCTCCTCCTAAGCCGACAATGCTCCGGTGGCTAGGGTTGCTCGTGTCCATAGGCGACGGTGATCGCTTAACACCACGCGGCCCGTCTGCCTTTTTGTTCGGTTTATTTATAAAAATATATCTTTAAATAAAATTAGTATTTTATGTTTAAAATTAATAATCGTCGTCCCAAAAACTTACAGCACATTTTTGCAAATTCCAACCATTTAAAAATACAACCCAGTATTATTTTTACTTTTTAAGGCAGTGTTTTTAATTCATGTCATTGTTTATAGGCAATGAAAGGTCTTTGTCAACGGTTATTAAGACCGCCTTTAGGCCGTCATTTTTTAATTTTAGAATTTTTATATAGGTGATGAAATTAGAGGTTAGTATCTCGTCTTTTCTGTGGTAAAGCAATTCTATTCTCCTTCGGCCTTGTGTGTAGATGTTTGCTTTCTCCTCCATTTAAATTTAAAAAAAAACTTTATTATTCCTCTAATATTTCCATGAATCATGTTCGGTGTTATGAAGTAGTTTGAATTAAATATAATTGTTTTTTTATCGATATCGATATTTCATACGTTTTGCCACATCACTGGCCCGCAAAAACGTCAAACAACTTTTAACCCGGCTACTGTATTCTGAGGCACACTGAGTCAACTGAATTATTAAAATTCCCCGCTTAAACACACATTGACAAGTTGTAGGATTAAGATATTGACTAAATTGGTTTAGGATTTTTTGTTGACTTGTTATACCTGCTGCTTACATGGTTCATGGACTACAGGTTCTTCCATATCGTGCAATTTATCATATGGGTATTAAATCAGTCAGTACCTGGACGACCGAGCGTTGCTCGGATAAAAACAATTTATTTTCTTGGTTTAATTTCAAACGAAACACTCATTTGCTTAGTGTTACTTAACTACGCCATTTGAAATAGCTCCCAATAATAAATCACAAAAAATAAACGCAATACGGTTTTGATTGAGGTTTGAACCCGGGCCTTTATGTCCGCAGTCAGCCCACGTAACCATTCGGCCAAGGAAGCTTTAATTCAATGAACAAAATTTTATAGGGGTCTTTCATATCGACATTGTCATTTCTTTGAACGTCCCATTGACGGATGGCGTTCTACGCCACAATATTATAAATACTCTCCAATAGATGTCAGACAGTCGTATTTTTCAGTTTATATTTAAGTTGATTATCGCTGAAAAAATATTTTTATAATTTAAAATTTCTAAAAATAAAATCTATCTGGATCGATTTATCACCCCCGAAACCAGGGTATTCAATTTATTTAAAATCGTTGGAGCCGTTTCCGAGATTCAAAAAATATATTTAGATATACCTATACAATAATTGCTCGTTTAAAGGTATTAATTTTTTTTTACTACTTTACTATGGTGAATGCTCCGAGGAACTCTTCAAATTGATGCCTACATCACCATTCCATGATTGTACCACCAGGCGAAGGTCGAAGTTCCACCGGCACCATCTGGACTCGTGGCGGTCCTCCACAGTCCGCTTTGCACGCTCCTTTTTACCACTGACGTGTAGGTTATGGGACAACCTTCCAGCTGAGGCATTCCCAGTGGACTATAACATGGGGTTCTTCAAGAAAGCTGTAAAAAAAGCTCTCCTCCAAAGCCGGCAATGCTCGGGAGGCTCCCCTGGGGTTGCCCGTGTCCATAGGCGACGGTGATCGCTTAACACCACGCGGCCCGTCTGCCTTTTTGTTCGGTTTATTTCTAAAAAAAGTCTGTATGTACTTGTAACTTTGACAGAATTTTATTTGAACTAATCGTTAGTTCCTTCCTCCGTAGCTCATTCACATGAGATAGTTATTATAAGGCGCAAAAATTTAATAGTTGTAGATAATGCATGAAAATCAATATAAGCGCATTAGAATTGGAGGTTTTTTCTCGATTTTCTAGGGATTTCCTCATCAGATTCTGACCACAAACATATAAGCACCAGCTGAACGCCTAGAAAAGGCAGATCGCAAGGTTACAGGAGTTCAAAAACCTGACCGAATCAGAAGTACGCTTTTTCAAATAAATGAATCTCGCGCACACAAGGTTATTTCTTCATACTATGGAATGAATAGTTCATCTGTGAGCAGGTGGAAGTGGGTTGATAGTGTCTCATACAATCAGCTGTCACGTGTGCCCATTATCGACCCATAGTCATTCTGTCATCTCAAATATATAAATTTACTTTTTTTTAAAGAGTGCTGCTGGGACTACGGCAAATTTCAAATTATATCTGACTCCAAAATGATTTAAATTAAAAGATGATAGTCACAAGTAATATGATGTTAATAGTATGCATGCGTTCGGCGAACAAGAATCGAACTGAAACATTAAAAGTAAAACGTGTCTACGTTTTTATTTTTTAAATATCATTGGCATGTTCAGGACGTGATGCTATAATGCAAATTGTCTTGCATAGGAATATTTTATGCCTTGGGAAGGCCTCAAAGGGTTTCAGTGACGGTGCAAATTCACTGAATTGACTTTGCAACTTAGGTTTTATTTCAGGGCTGCCACTACAGTTATTATTAGTCTGGAATATTCGCTTGAAGAAATTACGAAAAAGAAATTTTTAATCTTTTGAGCATACTCCAGTTAAAAATACAATTAAATAATGCAACATTGCATGATTGTGAAACGTTATTTATTTATTTATCCTTTATTTTTAACCCAATTAGGAGGCTATCAGCTTGACACGTATGTATGTAATATTATTGGCCGCAACCCTTTTTGCGTCCCACTGCTGGGCACGGGTCTCTCCCCATTATTGGGAAGGCCTGGAGCTTACTCCACCACGCTGCTCCAATGCGGGTTGGTGGAGATGCGGGTTAGTGGCCAACCCGCTGTCGGATGTTTTCAAACCGCCCATAAGTCCTCCGACACGGTTTAACGACTGTTATCTATCGACAACAACCGGGACCGACGGCTTAACGTGCCCTCCGAAGCACGGAACCGCGCATGAATTTTTTTTGCCACTAGCGGTCACCCATCTCACATCCGACCGCGCCCGTTTGGCTTAGTTGCATAGATCGTTTGCGTTCTACGCTAACCGCCGGGCTATACGCGCTTCCTGTTCATGTATGTACTATTGTTAGAACTGTGTTATTTTCATATACATAAGTGTATGATATACTTCAAACTTAATGCGAAAAAAATTAATAGGAGCAAATTAACGATACTCGACCGAATCTTTTATAGGCTATCCGGATATTTGAGTCACCTACCGTAACGTCGTTATGGCCAAGTAATTGTCGTAGTTGAATGATGATCAATGAAACTCCTTAACGGATTACAGTAAGGGTGCTGCGATCTGCGGCTGCTGGCGATGTCTCATAGGAGCAGCACGTTTAGTAGGTCTACCCATATTCAAATCGTAGGTGGTAGAACTATGATGGTTCGCCCGGGGAAGTACCACCGCTGCACCCACTTCTGCCGTGAACCAACTCTGTTGTGTTTCGGTGGAAAGGTGCAGTTGCCGGCCACACTTACATGAGGCGACCACCAGCCTCCGGAGTGGCAGTGCAACTGCATACGACCTCAGACAAGACTTACCTATAAGTACTTGCTTGTGGTTGTATGTAGATGTCCATGTGCTGCACCGATCACTTAACACCACGTGGCCTGCATGCTCGTCTGCTACTCCATTCAAATAAAAAATAAATAAAACAAATTAGTTCATTCAAATTCACTAAAAATCAAAGAATAAACAAAACTTTTAACATAAAAATAAACTGACTTCAAAAAAAGAAAACTTCCGTTACATTCTTTTTCTACTCATCAATATGTAAGTCCGATCTGTGTTTACCATATAATGTGCTAGCTGTGCCCCGCGGTTTCACACAGACAGGATCATTAGCATAAAGTGTAGTCCCTTCTGAAGTGCCGTTGACCGGCTTCTTTGTAGGACTATTTAAGATAAACATTTCCATCATACATTACATATGTGTAACTCTAGCGGTTTTGTCAGCGCACACCAGAATAACTCGCAGATGGTAGATTTTTTCTACTTACTTGACACTTATCGTCATATTTTGAACAATTCACACAATGTCTTTATAAATTGTAGCCTATGTGTTGTTCTGATGTATAAGCTATATTATTGTAAAGTTTCATTAAAATCCATTCAGTAGTTTTTACGTGAAAGAGTAACAAACATCCATACTTACAAACCTTCGCGTTTATAATATTAGTAGGAAGTAGAACGTAAAATTATTGTTATTTTTGAAGTCGGTAAAGTGTGGTCAGTAAGATAACGATTTTGAATTTTTTGTCCATAGTGTCCAAGACCCTATTAGTCATAACCCTTTGACAACTTCAGCCCTGCATCAAGCCGAGTGAGTCAGGCACTCCGGCGACGCCCTTCTCGCAGCTGCCAATCTCGCGAGATGCATACCCAAGTAACATTTAGGCGCTAAAGTAAGAGTTATAATAAGTCTAAAAAAGCGCTAACTAGATTCTAAAGTGGTTTATGGGTGTTACAAATTGGTGTTAGAGCGCGCTCTAACCCTACTTTACCCCCGAATTAGGCACAATTTTTATATTACTTAAGGTTGTATAATGACGGTATACAAGAGTTATGGTGATTGGCTAAGAGGTACAATCATGCTATAAGAGAGTTATGATAGCGGTAATAGGATCTCTTAGCGATACAAGAGGGGTAAATGAGCGAAAATTAACTCTGTTAGCGGTAAAATGGCAAAAATGGTTTTATATTACCTCTATAGGTGCTAAGCGGGCTACAGGTAGGCGTCAACTGACTTTTTAAGCCATACAGTAGAGATACAAAGGCGTTAATTATATTTTCAAGCGCTAAAAGGGAGGTAAATAGGTGATTTGTAACGGTCTGAACGCTATTCAAGATCCACAAAGGGACAGGGATGCCCGATTTTTTGTTTTGAATCGATCTTTTGAATCGTAATGGATCGTAACCCCTTGAATCGATCCACGATCTGAATCGTATTGCATTGAATCGATCTCATACGATCTTGGAAGATCGTATCATAATTTTATAAAAATAATAAAAAAACAAGGCATTGCATTTAAGATTTATTTCTCGACATAATAATAGGCATGTATATCTATAGGCATATGGTTTCTATAATAAAACTAAAGATTTCAACTCTCCGCATTTATTTTTTTCAAAAATAACAATTTCGACAAACGAACTGGATTTTTTTTAATTCGTGGTGATTCCTTTGGTTATCACATTCTGTTGACATAATTTGCACTGACCACCTGTATCACATCTAACAAAAAACTTCCAAACATCTGATTTAACTGGCGGAGTCATATTTAAAACAATATTCAAAATGAATGTGTCACGCTTCCTAACACTTCGTATTCAACCGTAGTGCTATCTACAATTAACAAAAAAACATGAGTCTGACCGACGTATAAAATAAACAAAATATTAATTCATACCTTCATTTCATATTTGATACTCGCCGCAGTCCGAGGGAAGGTAGGTAACTCGAGACTATATCAACAAAGGTGTAGGTAATGATCTTACTTTGTTGTAGATACATCGTCCCCTCTAAAATGTTAGTGTTATCTTATCATAGATCATATATAAATATTGTTTAGTTAGCATTATTTTTGTTTTTAGATTATACGATTTTTTTCATACGATCTTCCAGGCATGCGATTCGATCTAAGCGAAGATCGCATCCTGTTGAATCGATTCAAAAAATCGGCAGATCGTATTGCCGTGAATCGATCTTCTAAAAAATCGATTCAGATCGGGCATCCCTACAAAGGGATAAAGGTCTCTCCCGCAAAAGTTTTTGATACCCGGAAAATATATTTTCTAATTTTGCGATCTAACAATAATTATGGCTAATATAATATCGGCAACCTCAAGATGGTTCATTAAAAAAAAAGTGATTCATTAGTATAATAATATGTTTTATGGTGCGAAAGGAAGCGTATTTTTGCTGCGAAGGTAAGTACACTGTGAATATGTTACATATTTATTGGTAAATAATTCGAGCGCCCGATGTATATTGTCTATTTACTGAAAACAAATGTTTTGTCTAATATGGAGTGACACACTTTTCTTGTAAAAAAGTACTAAAAAATTGCCTTATTGATCTTATAATACTGTACTAGTAATATAAATACATACTAAAGCAAAATACTTTATGGAAACCTTGTAAATATTTGTTTTTATAACCATAATCTAATATTTCATTATCTCAACATGGCGAGCAAACGAATTTAGGGATCCGTAGTGCTCAAAACTATAAACCATGTATTGATGTTATTTTTTACCTGTTAACTGTTTTGGACGAGTAGAATACAAAGAAATAGGTAGATATAAATTATTATATTGTTTTAACAATTAATATTATATTATGATTTAAATACAATATTAGGTTTATAAACCTGACTATAAGAGTATTTTTTTTAAGTTTATTTCATCAAGTACAATGTTACATAAATCATTAAATAAAGTATTTAATGTACTTACTGCTAATTTTGTTTTGTATTCATTGGTTTCAGAATGCCGTATAAAATATTAAAAACCTTAGAAAAAGGAAAATACATGCACTGGATTGCACCTTCGCAATGGGAACATAATAATATAGTAAAATGGCAAAAAAAAAACGCAACAAAACTTGTAAGATCGGCTTACTCCTTACCACAGCCTGATTGGCGAGATATAAAGTGTCAAGTCAAGAGAAGTAATATTCCAACTTTTGAAGAAGCTGAACGCGAATTGGATAGTTTGTTGGATATTACAGATACCGATGAAGAAACTAAAGTCACAAAGAAGAGTCAACCAACCAGCAAAAAAGAAGTAGATTACAACGTGCTCGTCGAACAATTGAATAAATAATAATAAAAAAATTGGTAGAATATCACAAAATCTTTCATTTAAAATTAATAGCAAATCTTTCAGAGACATTTGACTTATGTTTTCCTTTATAGCCCATGCCCTCAACTTTTCACGAAAATTAATATTTTTCAAAATGTCACTCGTATCATCTCCACTTTCACTGCTTGATGAAAGAAAATTTCTCTCTTCAGTCTCAACAAAATTTTCGGAGCATAGAGAATTCTGATCTTCATTATCACCTGTAGTAATAGCACAATCATCATTTTGAAAAGCATGTACGGAACCATCAGGCTCACAGGAAACTCGCGCTTCACTGCTTTCCATGGGAATAGAGGACGTATTTTCAATAGGAATAGAGGAGTTCAAAATGCGATAATATTCTCTGATTAATTTCTGTCTATTTCCACCAGTCCTACATTGATTTTTCCAAGTATTTACAACAAATTTTTTTTTGTTGCGACGTCATTGTCAAAAACAATAATAGTCAATATAAGAAATACAGTAGTGCCCTTAAGCGCTATTACTTTACCTTTAGTCACAAAGAAGTAACAATAGACGCTAGAGGATCTGTTATAGCGAAAAATTATACTCTTATTTGACTTAAGGTCATGCAAGAGAGTTTTGTATAACTTCAAGCATTTGGTTCTATATAAGATTAAATAAACACCATTGTAAAGCTGGTAGCGCTTATTAACGCTATTGTGCAACTTTAGGTTCTTGTAAAGAGTTTAAAATCACTTGCATAGCACTTTTGGAGGTAGTAGCTAATTCTTATTCTTATTTAGATCTTAGAGTTCTAAGATTCACTTAAAGCTATAACACAAAATGCTGTGCATGTACAACAGTGTTAAGATTTGCCATAATACGTCCATAACCTTTAAGCTCGCCTAATTGTCGCCCTTGTAACTCTGTATTATAAGTAGAAGTGATATACGTTACTTGCTTACGCCACTATATCGCCAATAGTCATAAGTGCTGCTACTGTAATGCCTTTGTAGCCCACTAAGTAACAAAACAAGCTCTAATCGTCGCCTAAATGTTTGTTGGGTATTGGCTGCAATCGTGGTTAGGGCTTTTGTGTAGTCGATACGATACCTAAGAGTACATATCGTTAATATAGACTGACTAAAGTGTTTTCCTGTGTCATTAACCTTATGGATTTCTTTATTTTTTAAATAAATTTTGCTAACCACGAAATGTTAATTTGTTAAAAATCCACAGATAAAATAATAATAAATTAAATAAACACACTCATAGCCCCACAGCAGCGTAGATATACCCTGTGTCGTGGGTACCATGGACACACATAATAACAGAAACACAAACATCCAGACTTTTTAACTTCATTATTCATATTTCTACTTCGCCGGGAATCGAACCCGGGATCCTCCAATCGGCAGTCCGGCATGGTAACCATTACATACCAACGAATACGAATACATCAAACGATACATATCGTCGATAGACTGACTAAGGTGTTTTCCTGTGTCATAGATTTTATGGATTTCTTGTTGTTTTAAGGTTCCGTACCTCGAAAGTATGAAACGGAAACCTTATAGGATCACTCTGTTGTCCGTCCGTCTATCTGTCAAGACCCTTTTTCTCAGGAACGCGCGGAGGTATCAAGCTGGAATTTTTATCAAATACTCAGCTCTAGTTTCCCTTAGAGCTGTGACAAAAATCAAACTTCTAAGCCAGGGCAATCAAAAGATACAGCCGTTTGTGCCGCTAATTTCCGCAAATTTTCGACACTGGCAAGGGAATCAAAGCCTACAGGGTAATGAAATGAAATAGTTTATTAACATCCTGGGTAATAATATACACTTGATGTTTGTTATTGTTGTACGGCCATCAGTTGACCGTCATCCGATTTAGGTGCGCTAAGGCATATATGGGCTAGGAGAAAAAAGCGGGCGGAAAAAAACTCCAGCCCTGTTTTAAATAAATTTTCAGGTACAAGGGTATTCATTATGCAGCATGACTGTGGGGCGACAAGGAGCACACGAGACAGCTATCGTGTGTGTCAATGCTATCACACTGCCATCCGCTCACAAATTTTAAAAATGTTACAATTATTACATGGTATATAGAAACAGCCTTATGTGAGTTAAGTTTAATCCCAAGCCTTTTTATCATTTAAATAGTCCTTCGGGTACTTCCCGTGAACTCAGAATCTTGAAATTTGGTACGAAGCAACGTCTTATAGCACAGATAAAGGGAAAATTGCGGAAGCCGTTTTTTAGTTACAGTATATACTTAGTGAAAAATATTTTACGGAATCCTCGGTGCACGAGTCCGACTCGCACTTGGCCGGTTTTTTTTTTAAATAAATTTAGCTAACCACGAAATGTTAATTTGTCGCTACAATCCACAGACATGTGAACTGATCCTCAAAGAAAGCTTCAGTCTTCTGTGAGGTTGTTATCGATAGATAACAGTCGTTAAACCTTGTCGGAGGCCTTATGGGCTGTTTGAAAACATCCGACAGAGGGTTGACCAATAACCCGCATCTCCAACAACCCGCATTGGAGCAGCGTGGTGGAGTAAGCTCCAGACCTCCAGACCAGCCACAACGGTAGCCATGTACTGGTAGATGGACATCGTTGATCATGTGAAATTTTTGTGTATTTCTATGTAACACACACACACACACAATAATGTTATCCTTCTCAAAAGTATTTTTTTTAGTCAGAGCTATAGGTAACTCATCGAGTTTTGAGCTGGAGACCCCTGGCGGAAACTGGTGTCTTAACCACTCGGCAATCGCTGAAAACTTAAATACGCGGTACAGACAGATAGCGGCAAGATGAAAGGCATTCACTCGATACTTGATGTGGACCCGGAACATCTCTAATGAACGAGATTATAGGGTTGTCACATTGTGCCACGTAATATTAGTGTCAAAATTTTACAGCAGGGTCTAGTATGGATATTTATTATCTACTAGTAATTATAGTATGGATATTTATTATCTACTACCATTGGCTCACATATTTAATCTATGCATCCGCAAAGGAGTCTTTCCAGATATACTTAAAAAGGCTCTTATACATCCTATCTTTAAATCTGGTGATGCAAATCGTGTCAATAATTATAGGCCCATACCTATATTACCTTCGCTGTCTAAGATATTGGAGAAAATAATGAACACCCGCTTGAAAAAATATTTAGAAGACAATCAAATTTTATCACAGAAACAATATGGCTTTAGGTGCAATAAGTCTACAAATGATGCAGTTCATGAGTTGACAAATCATGTAGTATGTGCACTTGATGCAGGTAAGAAATGTCTTGCGATATTCTTAGATATGGCCAAGGCATTTGACACGGTTTGCATTCCTAAGCTGATTGCAAAGCTAGAACGTGTTGGAATCAGGGACAATCAACTTAAACTATTTCAGAGTTACCTTACTAACCGATCACAATGTGTGAAGGTTGGTGAGTATGTCAGTTGTAGTCTTCCTGTAGAATGTGGAGTCCCTCAGGGATCTATTCTTGGACCTACATTATTTCTACTATATATAAATGATATGTGCAATATTAATCTTACTGATGGAAGACTGTTAGCGTTTGCTGATGATACAGCTTTAGTTTTTACTGGTAATACCTGGGAGCAAACATTCATTGCCGCCCAGAACGGATTTAATAATGTTACTAAATGGCTAATTAACCACACACTGTCACTAAACGTAGATAAGACGAAATATATGACTTTTAGTATAAATCAACTCAAACAAGATTTAGCAAATAGATTTTCAATTATAGCACACAATCATGCAACTGATATAAATACTGTGTGTACATGCCCTAAACTTGATAATACTTCTACTATAAAATATCTGGGTGTTATTCTAGACGAAAAACTAAATTTTGCACCTCATATTGAACTTTTAACAGGAAGAATCCGTAAATTAATATACGTTTTCAGGCATTTACGCCACATTGCAGAACCAAAAGAATTAAAAACGGTCTACCATGCTCTTTGTCAATCATTGATAGAATACTGTATCTCCTCCTGGGGGGGAACCTGCAAAACGAACCTAATAAAACTAGAGCGCGCACAGAGAGCAGTATTAAAAGTATGTACATTTAAACCGTTTCGTTATCCTACTAAGGATCTTTACGAATATTGTGAAGTCTTAACAGTGCGTCAACTATTTGCTCTTCAAATTATTCTAAGACAACATATGGATATATCAAAATCAGGCTATTTGTTTACTTCACAAGTACATGCCACACGTAGACTAAAGTTTCCAACTACGAATAGGTGCAAAACAGCCTTTGGTCGAAGATTTTATTATTTCCTTGGATCGCATCTCTATAAGAAGGTTCATAAAAAACTGTCTATTGCTAATAAAAATAAATATGAATGCAAAAAAATACTTAAAGATTGGCTCTTAACACTTTCGTATGATAATACCGAGGACCTTTTGCGACCGCTTTTCTAAACGTATATGTCATATACATGATAATTATTTTTACACTTCACGTACATACACATATCTAAAAGCACAGTCAAAAACAAATACATACATATATACACAAGCAAACACCAACGCACACACACTAACACACACACGCATACACACACACACACACACACACACACACACACACACAAACACACACACACATGATCTGTTTTGTATGTTCCTATTATGTTCCCTGTGACACTGGAAGGATAGCTGGTACTTAAGCACAAGTTCATCTTTTTTAAGTACCAGCTGACTAAAAATTGAGAAGACCAACATTTATTATGCAAATGTATTTTTACTTACTGTCACTTGTATGTTTTTCGTGTGATACAATAAAGAATTATTATTATTATTATTATTATTATTATATTACTAGTTGTTCCCTGCGGTTTCACCCGCGTTAAAGAGGATCATTAGCATAAAGTGAAGTCCCTTCTGAAGTGCCGTGGACCGGCTTTTTTGTAGGACTATATAAGATAAACATTTCCGTCATACATTACATATTATTATGTGTAACTCTAGCGGTTTTGGCAGCACACGCCAGAATAGCTCGCAGGTGGTAGATTTTTTCCTACTTACATGACACTTATCGTCATATTTTGGCAAATTTACACAATATCTTTATAAATTGTAGCCTATGTGTTATTCTGATATATAAGCTATATTATTGTAAAGTTTCATTAAAATCCATTGAGTAGTTTTTACGTGAAAGAGTAACAAACATCCATACTTACAATTCGCATTTATAATATAAGTAGGAAGGATACTAGTATTTGTACCTACATTGTATTTTTTTTATTTGACTTTGTCCTGATTAGTATTGACATTATACTAATTTTAAGTATTAACTGTAATGTTCCCGTGGAATAGATTAGTTTATAATCATGTAAATTCAAATCACCCAAGCGAAGCCGGGCCGGATCAGTAGTAAGATATTATATATTTTTTATTTTTTTCAAATTTGGAATATACCAAAAAATAAGCTCTTTTTATACACTATTCATGTAAAAAATCTGAAAATTAAATATAGCAAAAAATACACGCTTCAACAAAAAAATCTAATTTTTTTATTGAACTTTAAACCAAATACACATGTATTTAGATAGTTGTTAAGTGTGTTTTTTTTTTCTATAATCATATAGTGCCAACCCTAAGGCTCAGAATCCAGGTGAAGCATATCTAAGATACTCTTCCCAGTGAAGATTCATCGACGATCCGTCTTCGGATCAATATCTCGAGATCATATCTCTAAGATGCAATGTGCGGTTTGTTTTGTTTTAGTCAAATTTGGTTTTTGAATTAAAAGAGAAAGATTGTTAGTATAATAGTATAATATAGGGGTGGCCTGGAGCTTACGCCACCACGCTGCTCCAATGCGGGTTGGTGGAAATGAGGGTTAGTGGCCAACCCGCTGTCGGATGTTTTCAAACCGCCCATAAGGCCTCCGACAAGGTTTACCGACTGTTTTCTATCGACGACAACCGGGACGGACGGCTTAACGTGCCCTCCGAAGCACGGAAACACGTATGAAATTTTTTGCCACTAGCGTTCACCCATCTCACACCCGAACGCGCTCGTTTGGCTTAGCTGCATAGATCCATCGATAGGTACTCCATCCATAATAACAATTAATTGTCAATAACCATAATATGACCTTAGCCAGCGGCGGCGACGGACAGACAAACAGGTTGACAAATGGATTGTTTTGACCACGACAGGTGACGCCCGGCCACCAGCGTTGTTTAGAATGACAAATCGTTCGGTGGTCAAAGTATTTTTACCCCTGGTTTATTTATGGGGTATTAATGTTCACGCGGTTTTTTAGGGCTCCGTACAAAAAGGGTACAAACGGAACCCTACTATTAAGACTCCGCTGTCCGTCGTCTGTCTGTCACCAGGCTGTCCTCATGAACCGTAGATAGACAGTTAGATTTTCGCAGGTTTTTTTTATAAATAAACCTAACAATAAGGCAGACGGGCCGCGTGATGTTAAAAGCGATCACCGTCGCCTATGGACACGAAAAGCGATCACCGTCGCCTATGGACACGGGCAACCCTAGGGGAGCCGCCCGAGCATTGCCGGCTTTGGAGGAGAGCTTTTTTTACAGCTTTCTTGAAGTACCCCATGTTATAGTCCACTGGGAATGCCTCAGCTGGAAGGTTGTCCCATAACCTACACGTCCGTGGTAAAAAGGAGCGGGCAAAGCGGACTGTGGAGGACCGCCACGAGTCCAGATGGTGCCGGTGGAACTTCAACCTTCGTCTGGTGGTATAATCATGGAATGGTGATGTAGGCATCAATTTGAAGAGTTCCTCGGAGCACTCACCATAGTAAAGTCGGTAGAACACGCAGAGTGAGCCTATGTCTCTTCGCAAGCTAAGCGGTTCTAGCCTGTCAGTCAATCTTGGGTCGTTGACGATTCGGACTGCGCGCTTTTCAACGGAGTCAAATGGGTGTAGCTGGTACTTCGGTGAAGTTCGGTGCTCCTGCCCAGAGATGGGAGCAGTACTCCATGTGTGGTCTGACCTTGGCCTTATACAGCGTCAGGAGTTGCCCCGCAGTGAAGTACTGCCTCGCTCTGTTGAGGACACCAAGCTTTTTTGATGCCAATTTGGCGTTGTACTCCAAATGACTCCGGTACTGCACTTGACAAGATAAGATAAGATTGATAAGAGATGGGTTGCCTATCAAAAATTAGACCTGCAATTAATTTTAGTATAATTAATTCGCTAGTGTAACGTATATATATGTTTGGTAAATTTGTCGAATCAGAGCTCCACCTCGAAAGTGCTCCAAATTTTTTTCTATCGTTTTTTACCACTAAAATGGAGTATCCCGAGTAATATCGAGGACGCGCATGGCTTTGGACCCGTACAGAAATTAAAAAATGCATAGTGTAAATGATATCATCCAGTTCCTAGTGGGTCCGCTTGAGTGTGAAGCACCAAATATGGAGTATCCCGATTAATACTGAGGAGGCGCATGGCTTTGGATCCGTAAAACAAAATTTAAAAAGTTATAAGATTAGACTTTGAGTGTAGGTCCCAGAGTCTGGATCCACGAAGTTTATTATATTTATATTTTCAGTTTATTAGACGCTTAGACGTGTTAAAAATATAAAACTTTATATTTGTTTCATTAAGTACCGTAGGCCACGAACTTATCAGCCGCCCCACATATATTTTTTTTATCCTGATGATCCTAGTTAGGACTTTAATATAAAGTTATGAGATTATTGTACTGTCATCGGCCCTTGACCCCTGTGCAAATTTTCAAGTTAATTAGACTCCTAGAAGTAAATGAAAATGAAGTTAAAAGATTCCGCTATATCAATATTAATTTCAAATCAATTATAATTAATTGAATCAGGCGTTTCTTTACGGAACTCCATTGTTACAAAGTTAGGTTAAAAACAACATACAACAATCTGCAATCAATTTAATTACTTTTTAATTACCAAATTCAAAACGAAATTACTTTAACCATTTCTTTCACTTACAATAGTGAAAACAAATTGTTTTCCTAATATCAACTTTGTATTAACAATTTTATAAATGGTATCCGAATTGCGGCTGCGGCGGCAAAATGACAGAATGACAGAATGACAGCCACTTGACAAATGATGCGTTGACAGCCGCAGGTAGATGGGGCATAATGGCCTGCGCTGACGGCAAGCTAAGATTCCTTAGATTCTGTGTAGGCGTATTTAATTTTTTTATTGTTACAATCAAAACATCATTTTATGGGAAAACTGACCTACTCAAGTAGGTTAGGTTTTTTTTAATGGCGTAGCAGACGAACATGATGGCCACATGGTGTCTAGTGGTCGCTGCAGCCCATGGCCCATACATCTCAAACGAGCCTGAATCGTATGGAGGTAGTATGTAGTTGCAGTGCTTCGTTGCGTAAGTATGGCCGGCAACCGCAACTTTCCACCGTAACACCGTTGCTGCGCGAATGAGTGCAGTTATTTATTTTATATCTATACTTCTATACTAATATAATAAAGAGGAACGATTTGTCTTTTTGTATGTTTGTAATGAATAAATTCTAAAACTACTGTTCCGATTTCAAAAATTCTTCCACCATTAGAAAGCTACATTCACCGTGAGTAACATAGGCTACTTTTTAACGCGGGAAAATGCTTCATTCCTACGTGAAAACTGGTAATAGGGGCAATGCGGTTGAAGCAACTGGCTAAACACCCATGATTTTAATAAAGCAATGAAGCCTGGAATAGCACATAGGCTATTTTTTATCCTACGGGGACCCATTAAACGGGTCCACGCGAGCGAAGCCGCTGGCGGAAGGCTAGTACATAATAAACGAAAATACAAAATACGAAAAAATTCGGATTCGAACCCGAAGTAGCCCAAATCTAAAGCGGTTTATAATCACAGCATGTAGTTACTTCCCCATAATTTACATGCAGTCAAGCGGAAATGAGAAATTTTAACATTTGCATATAATAATTGAAGTATTAACAATAAATTGTTATTATTTTTATATGTAGCGCGAGACGCTTTTATTAATAGTGATTTTTCTTCTTACTTTTTGAATCAACCGCGTGGTTTTTGTAGGCCACGAATATTTTACTTTAGTAATTGTAAGGGCCGATTTTTCTAGGAGTTCATTGTCAACACACGTACAGAAGAATGATATAAGATTTTAAATTTTGTTGAAATTCGCCCGGTGGACCCGTTTTATAGGTTCCCGTAGGATAAAAACCATCCCATGTCCTTTCCCAAGGTCCACTCTATTTAAATTTCATTAAAATTGGTTCAGTAGTTTAAGCGGGAAAGCGTAGCAGACAGACATACAAAGTTACTTTCGAATTTATAATATTAGTGTAAGCCGGTGTATATAAAAGTCCTTGCAAGCAAAATAACAGGAAAACTCAGTGTCACACGATGTAAAGCGAAACGGTCACAAGCAACGGAATTTCTCCACTTTCATATGCGAATACGCCGTACTTATTATCGATCAATGATCTATAAGATCTATAGATCGTAGATCGCGGCGGGTCAGCGCAATTACGTGTCTATTCAGTGGTCGGTGCGACTTGCTGTGTTGCTGTTAGTTTGGAGAATCGGTTACTTTGAAAACGTCAATTGATAATGTCATTCATTATTGTAAATCATTTTAGTCTTATAGTTAATTTATTGTGATTTACATATATAGGAACGCACTTGATTTGATCTACTCTCACAGCATTACAACAAGTTGTTTTTCTAATAATAATTTTTAATTTTCTCGTTAGAGCGATAAATTTATTAATGATTTTTAAATGATAAATGGCACATGGACGTGACTTCTTTTTATGTTAATGATATTAAATATATAAAACAATATCATTGGGAAGGCATCAGTAGATCAAATATTCAGATATTTGATCTACTCTCACAGCATAACAAGTTGTTTTTTTAATAACAATTTTGAATTTTCTTGTTGGTGCTTTGTTAATAAATTTGTTTATGAAAGAATATTATGGTAAATGGCACATGGACGTGACTTCTTTTTGTTTATGAATTGTTTCCGTTGATAAATTACACATTTCTGCATCGAATTAATGATCAACGTAATAAATGACTACAATTTTATGATATCTTGTCATTTAAATGCATGGGTACCTATTCGATGATATGAATGATAGTTGGATACCCTACACTCTACAGAATGGTTCTGTATTTTCTTAATTGTCAGATTAGGACATTAGTATGTTACACCCTGTTATGTACTCAGAACATTATTACCTTTCTTTAGTTGTTAACTATACCATAAGTAACAGAAACTTCACAAATGGTCCCAATTTTAACCATCCCTGCAACATAAACACAAACTATAGCCGTGTACGAGTGTACACTAAAATCATTATAACATCTTTATAAATAACACACTTTATTTCTATGAAAAGAGAAATGTTTTGGACGCCTGTTACGGTCCAAGTCAAAGTGTCAATGACTCGATGCGTGGAATTCCGCTAGAAATCTACATGTTAGTTTGTATGTCACTTTCAGTGGTGGCTTTGAAGATGTTACATGTAAATAAAGCTATACCTTGTTAGGGAAAAAACATCGGTCTTCGACGCGGAGACCGTAGGTTGTAACCCCGGCGCGAACCTCTAATATTTTTTTTATATCAATTAGGTGCTCTAGTTTTTTTACAGTAAATGAAATTTAAAGGCGTTAAAAAAGCCCTTCAATACAAAGCTGGCAACGCATAGGCGACTCCTCTGGTGTTGCAGATGTCCATAGGCGACGGTGACCACTCACCATCAGGTGGTCCGTATGCCTGTTTGCTGGTGTTTTTAAATAAAATAAAATAAAAAAAACGTATATAAGTATTATTCTTAGCATTAACAAAATTGTATTGATATTTTTTGAATTCTGATGTTAAGTAATTATCACTGGGACTTTTTCTAATTAGAAAAAAGTTTATATAATCTTTACCACACTTCCACCATCTTCTTAGAAAAGATGAGAAATAACTCAACTTTTTTTATTTCAATGGAGTAGCAGACGAGCATTCAGGCCACGTGGTGTTAAGTGGTCGCTGCAGCCCATGGACATCTACTTGAGGTTGTTTCAAGCAAGCATAGGTAAGTCTTGTCTGAGGTCGTATGCAGTTGTGCTGCTACTCCGGAGGCTGGTGGTCGCCTCATGTAAGTATGGCCGGCAACTGCACCTTTCCACCGAGACACAATAGAATTGGTTCACGGCAGAAGTGGGTGCAGCAGTGGTACTTCCCCGGGCGAACCATAATAGTTCTACCACCTACAGCTTACTTGAAATTTCATCATTATATGGCAAGTAATGGAAACTATATAGCACTATATGCAAATAATTGCGATTGTTAACCAGACATTTCCCTGCGACATAGCTACGCAAAGCAGACGCGGTCGCTATGAAGATGGGTGACCGCTAGTTTCCGCCGGCACGTTAGCTACCGGTACCGGTTGTAGTCGAATGATTCTTAGTGGTTGTTAAACCTTGTCGGAAGTTAAGGATGGATATCTGATTGCACTCCAACAACCCGTGGATAAGCGTGGTAGATTATGCTCCAGGACTTCCCAATTAGAGGGAGAAACTTGCCCAGCAGTGGGACACAAATTACGATGAACTGTCCATATACTTCATAAACACATTAAACATAAAAACCGATAACCATAGTAGGACCGATGCAAATGATCACTGATCGATGATCGATAGATCATTATTGTACGATGCGCGTGCGCATCTTTTTGCATTATCCAAGCACCCGCTTACAACAAGAATAATGGTCTCGTTGACAGAACAATGTTAATTTTCATGGACATAATAACGCGATAACGGCGTCAATTCCTGTTTGAAGTTTTTCTAAAAAGAACGGTTTTAAGTGGACTTTCGCTCGCGTTTTAATCTATAATAATATATAAAGCTGAAGAGTTTGTTTGTTTGAACGCGCTAATCTCGGGAACTATTGGTTCGAATTGAAAACTTCTTTTTGTGTTGGATAATCCATTTATCGAGGAAGGCTATAGGCTATATAACATCATGCTATGACTAATACCAAAGTCCACGCGGACGAAGTCACGGGCGGCCGCTAGATATAAATATTTTTAAGTTCCCCATCATTCCCGTGTATGGAAAAAAATAGTCAAGGTCAAAACAATGTCCCCTGTGACCGCGCCTGCCGCGACCAGTTGGCACAAAACTTATGTATCGAAGCGAGGCGCCATGCCCTCACCACTGACGGGTGACTCTGTCAGTACCTTTGATGCTTTAAGGCTTAATGTTATTTAACAACGCCATCTGAAATAGCTCCCAATTACAAAAATATTGTCACAAAAAATATAAAAAAACGCAACATGCTTCCTTGAGGTTTGAACCCGGATGTCAGCTAGACATCCGACTGCAGAGCTCTGCAGTCAGCCTACTTAACTATTCGACCAAGGAAGCTATAATTCCTTCGACGAAAATTTTATAGAGCTCTTTCAAAAGCTTCAAATCGACATTGTCATTTGTTGGAACGGCGGATTGGCGGATGACGTTTGACGGCGTTCTGGATGCAACCCTTTTTACGTCCCACTGTTGGGCACGGGTCTCTCCCCGATATTGGGAAGGCCAGGAGCTTACTCCACCACGCTGTTCCAATGCGGGTTGGTGGTGGTTAGTGGCCAACCCGCTGTCGGATGTTTTCAAACCGCCCATAAGGCCTCCGACAAGGTTTAACGACTGTTATCTACCGACAACAACCGGGACCGACGGCTTAACGTGCCCTCCGAAGCACGGAAACGCGCATGAATTTTTTTTGCCACTAGAGCGGTCACCCATCTGACACCCGACCGCGCCCGTTTGGCTTAGTTGCACAGATCGTTTGCGTTCTACGCTAACCGTCAGCCATGCGCGCTTTCCGCACTGACGGCGATCTACGCCACAGTATTATTAATATTCTCCAATAGATGTTAGTAAAACCCTGGGCACTATATTTCATGAAAATCGTTTGAGCTGAATATTTGAAAGAATTGCTCTTTTAAAGGTATTAGATAATAATGATCAATAGTATTATAATATGCTGTATTAACGGGTTGCCTCCAAAACTATCTGAAACATCTTCATATTATTTATATAGCGATTACCAAGTCCATCGCTTTACTCAGATATCTGACTGATTCGCCTGACCATTTACTGACGACTTTCGGATTTTATTGTTGTCACGTTGGTATTGGATTGTCCCTAGATTGACTGACAGGCTAGAACCGCTTAGCTTGCGAAGAGACATAGGCTCGCTCTGCGTGTTCTACCGACTTTACGGGAGTGCTCCGGGGACCTTTTTAAATGATGCCTACGTCACCATTTCATGATTGGTGGTATACCAGGCGAAGGTTAAAGTTCCACCGACACCATCTGGACTCGTGAGTCGTGGCGGTCCTCCACAGTCCGCTTTGCACGCTCCTTTTTACCACGGACGTGTAAGTTATGGGACAACCTTCCAGCTGAGGCATTTGCAGTGGACTACGACAATAAATACGCTTTTGTGAAAATGGCTGCAACCCTTTTTGCGTCCCACTGCTGGGCACGGGTCTCTCCCCATTATTGGGGAGGCCTGGAGCTTACTCCACCACGCTGCTCCAATGCGGGTTGGTGTAGATGCGGGTTAGTGGCCAACCCGCTGTCGGATGTTTTCAAACCGCCCATAAGGCCTCCGACTAGGTTTAACGACTGTTATCTATCGACAACAACCGGGACCGACGGCTTAACGTGCCCTCCGAAGCACGGAAACGCGCATGAATTTTTTTGCCACTAGCGGTCACCCATCTCACACCCGACCGCGCCCGTTTGGCTCAGCTGCATAGATCGTTTGCGTTCTACGCTAGCCGCCAGGCCATGCGCGCTTCACTTTTTGTGAAAATACGAACCAAAAAGTAAAAAATAAGAAGAAAATATATTTTACTGTAAAAAAAGCGTGGGGTGCTTTTTGACAAAATTTCGTATTTTCACAAAAGCGTGTTTTTTTGTTTTTTAAACTACATAATTATTTTTTTTAGTTGGATCGGCCCTTGACCCCTGTGCAAATTTTCAAGTTAATCAGACGCTTAGGAGTTGGTGAAAATGAAGTTAAAAGATTCCGTTACATATATACATACAGACATACACAGGTCAAGCTAATATAAGTATGTTAAAAAAATTGACATCTCACGCTTTTCGCCCGGTCGGTTCTATCACTGGAATACTTTCTTAAAATTAGCCAAAAATTCGCAAACACATTTTACACACAAACATCCACGAAAACGTGTTTTTTTCTTCCAAGAAGCGAGTACCGGACATTTTTAGTTATAGTTGTAATTTTTAATTCTACCGTCCCGTCCGACGTGACCCGCTTTACTTTTTTAAGTGCTTTCTGACGGTAAACCCACAATTGAACTGACCACCAGTAGGTATATATTTACGATACTGTACCCAAAGGCGCGCATGGCCCGACGGCTAGCGTAGAATGCAAGCGACAATCCCCCACAGTAGGCTAGTAATACCCTGTGTCGTGGGTGCCATGGACACATACAAAGACAGAAACACAAACACTCAGACCGAGAACAGAAAAAACTCATCATTTAAATTACTGCTTCGCCGGGAATCGAACCCTCCGATCGGCAGTCCGGCATGGTATCCATTACGCCACACGGGTCGTCAGTAAAAAAAATGTAATACAAAGTATAAAAATTTCATTTCATCGGTCCTTCTTTTCTCGTCAAAAACAATATCCTTATAACGGCTTTAAAAGAATTCAATTTACTTTCACTGTAAATCCATAATAATAAAAATAATTTTGAATACAGTAATAATTAATTTGCAAACATCGCTACAATACCACTACATGTGCTCGAAAATTATATAAAAAATAATAATAGAGAAATGATTGGACATTGATAATGCACTAAAGATGCTGTCGAATGTAATCAATCACGTGCGAAAGCAGAAACGGAACGCTACTTAAAAAAAGAAAAAAACATTCGAACATTCAAATTCGGAACGTTGGAAGAAGAGATCGGATTAACTGAGGGTTGCCAACTGAATTTTTATACACTTTGATTTATATTAATAGTCAAAAAAGAAACAAAACATTCGAACATTTAAATTCGGAACGGTAGACTCGTCTTCCGGATTAAATGAGAGTTGCCAACATGCCAATAAGAATTAAATAAATTATGTTACACAAGAAAAACACAAGGTATTCGAACATTCAAACTCGGAACGGTTATGTTTACGGATAGTGCCTGAACTAGAAACTGAAAAACACATAACGTCCCTTAGCTAACAACACCGCATAAGTCATATTTACCAACTTTTCAGGATACGAAAAAAACTGCCTATTTTAAAAAATCGGTGGAATTTTGCTGTTTTTTCGTAACAAGTACCTTAGTTAGCGGTTGAAAAATAAATATCTATACTTATATCGACGATTTACTTTATTTTAACTGTTATTTTATGATTTGAGCGGTGTTCACTGATACTTTATTAGATTAAGGCGGTGTTGTTTGCGGAAATGTTAGGGAATAAGGTATTAATAGATGATTTACAAAGAAAAGTTTTTAATAAGAAATATTTCAAGAATAATTTAACAATCGTTATAACATAGGCAGTGGCGGATTAGCCGACCCTATAGCACACCCTCGACTGACTAAACTGAAGAAGACTAGTAGGAACGAGTGACACTGAAAGCTCAAACGATAAGGACTACAGAAACGAGGATCAACCTTTTTACCCAGGCAGACTCATGATGACTGCCTCAAGGAGATTTCACTCCGACCACTACCGTTATCCGCCGGCCGAGTCTGACTGGCAGTCCTCCTTATTATATAACGGGGTACCTTTATTCTGAGGGTGATATTATTTGTGGTGACGCGATAAACTTCCACCTGGAAAGTGTTGCATTAGTTTTTTACCGACGTTAACGGTCATGTCACTTATATAGGCAGACGGGCAAAACATCATCATGCATTTTCCTGAGCTCGGCTCTAGAGAACGATGCGAAGTATGCACTGTCGTCTGCGAACAAAGCCAGCACAACGTCATCTTCCCACTCCTCGAGGTGACTTTCGAGGGTTAGGACTTCGTTTGTATAGAGCGCGCATAGCGACGGCGATACACGGTTCCCCTGAGGGACACCTGCGCATATGGGTCGCGGTTTATAGCCATTGCTCTCCACCGAGATGCAGAATGATAGAAGAGCTTCATCGGCAACGAAGGAACGGGAAGGAACTGCTGGAGACGCAGTTTGTAGGTGGGCCCTGGGTGCCATACACGGTCGAATGCCTTCTCTATATCGAAAAAGACACCGACAGTGCGTTCTTGGACTCATTTGCCAGCGTATGCAATAAGTCCCCTGGTTCTGGGAGAACTATTATTACCCTTCCCGTCTTCCAGATGGTAGCGAAGTGACCCGGGCGCAGAATGCCGTTAAAGCGCTAAGTCACTGAGGACAAGGCTCTCTTTCACAGCATGGCCATCGCCAAGTTCGGTATCAGTTCGGTCGGTTCGGTCAAGACGACCTTCCGCGTCTCTGAGTGAGAAATAAATTCCACTCCTTCGAGCGACGGTTTCGGGCCATTGAGAATCTCCCCTACACGATCTTCTACGTGCAGGTGGTTGGCCATTTGCGGAGCGAACTGCTCTTGCCTCAGCAAGTTTCATCTGCTGCGAACAATTCTATTGTGTTTAGGGGGAAAGGTGCAGTTGCCGGTCAGACTTACATGAAGCGACCATCATGACATCAGACAGATTCAGAGTGGCAGCGAAACTGCATGGAATTAAAATTATCACGGAGCGCAAAGTATTTTGACGAAAAATGTATGACAGAATAACGACTTGTGCGTTGTTGAGAGGCCAACCGACTTGCGCGCTGTCACTACTTTTCGAATTACAGGTTCTAATTGGCGGAAAACGATATAATGTGACCAATGGTTAGACGCGCAATGAGCAGCTTTATCCAATGGCATTAAAATGTAAAAACCGCCAATTTTCGACTTGAGCGGTGTTGTAAGCTAAGGGACGATAATAATTATTAGGTTACTCAAGAAAGAAAGAAACATTCGAAAATTAAAATTCGATACAGTGTATGTATAAAAAGTCGGATTTTGGCGGGAATTTTAAAGCAACGCGTACGTAGTGTTTATTTTCTCTATGCAACACGTGTCTTGATTTTCATTTTTGGCGTATTTTTGAATTACTTTTCTCGAACTTAAGGGTATTTTATTCGATATAGGTTAATTACAGTGCCCGAATTTGTGGAATGAAATAACAATGCTAAAACATGTATTTTCGGGTTGACTCCAAAACTTCATCAGAAACGTTCTGGTAAAGTAGCTATCGCTTTACTCGGATATCTGATTGACTTGACTTACGGCTCACTAATTTTGAGTATTACAATGTCTGTAAAAATTGCATTAAAACAGCATTCTAAAGTATTCTAAACAGATCCCCGTGAAACTTCATCGTTTCAGTCGTTTTCAGCCTTCCAAAAAATAGCTCAGACAAAATGGCGGTTGGAGAGTGTTTCTAATTACAAGCACTATACTACTCGGTTGAAAAGCTCGCGGCAACGGACACAAGCCTCCTTAGAGCTCGATCACATTGGAGACGGTTAGACTGCTGGTTGGTTGAAGTCGAGTTTATGATAGGATCTAAAGCCACTTTTGATATAAATTTTCCAATTTATTGTATTACCTACGTGCAAAGAAAAAATATATTATTATGCTTATTTATGTGAAATTATTTAAATGTCAGGATACTTAAAGAATTATTTTCTATAATATTGTCGAAGTCACCATTGGTAAACACATTTAATTTTGTAGTGAAATTTCCAATAGGATACCATTCAATATGAAATGTAATTTTTCTATGATCCAGTCAATTATAACGATATTTGTATCGTCTATCTCTTGAGTCTTCTTATATTAGCCTGAGTTTCGTTATGTACCTATGTGTATGTATATATTTCATATAGAGATAAGAGCGATGCAGTGCTTTACTCACATTAGCAATGTTTTAGAATCTGTATACAAAATAGACGTTAGGATGTTAAATGTTGCCTCCATTTCCTTGCCTGCTCTTGCTTTGAACAGATTCGAGTACAAATAATCGTTATAATAACAAGTTAAAAACCGCCTTTAGTGTGAACGCGCTTTTACCGCTCACCGTTACTATATGACAGCGCTCGATTCCGATTTCACACTCACATATTAGATTGGGAGCTAGTGTGAGAACGCAGCTTTGCTCGGAATTTTTGAAGAGGAAGAGAGATGATTCAAATCTTAAGTTTTTATCTTGTTATACATAAAAAAAAATTAAAAAAATTTAGACGCGCTTAGATGAAATTGGTAATACTTTGATACTTAAAATCTCCATTTGAAACCAAAAACGGAATTACGAAAAATGTCAAACAGCGTCCGTTCTAATGCCTATTTTCATTCTGAACAGACTCTAGCATATAACAGAAATTAACAGTAAGAAAAAGCGAAAAATAATAAATAATAAACTTTATCCATTATGACCCTATCCAATGTTCTTGATTTTTATTTACATCACATTGGACGTTATTTGAAAGTCGATTCTTTTTCTTTTTTTTAACCGATTAAGAAAAGCCAACTTCAAGTTCCGTAATCCCTTAAGTTATTTTTCATCTTTTACAAATCCAGACATACTACGCAAAAAGTCCACCAACACACATACATCCACACGAACTTTCGCACTCGTTATTAGAATTTAGTTTTTTTCACAACGGCCAGCCGTACGGTACTCCGAGCAGTTATTACAAGACCGCGGGCAAACGCGCTAGCCATGGCGGACGCGAAAAAAAGGCGCGCAATTTGACGTTGACACCTGTGCTTTTTAAACCACAGACAATGTGACTTTTTTCGCTATGTCTTAAGTACCTGATTTTTTTATTCGTAACTCCAGTGCAATATTCCACTAAGTGGACAGTCTGATTTTTGTGCAATAATTAAGTTTAGGTTTAGTTATTTATTTATTTTTTAAAATAGTGTTTTATTTGTTATCGATAAATGGATTTACTCGAGTATCAGGTACGTTTGAAACGACTATTTAAGTTTACGATGTTTTTGCGTGTTTGTGATTCGGTTTTGACAAAAAGGTTGTTGGCAAAAACAAAAATTGGTAGTTTAACACGGATATCTATTTCAGGAAGGTTATTTTAGATTCTTATATTAATCGGTGGGCTTTTAATAGGTTCCTTCGGCTTTATATGGTTACTTCAAGTAGTTGGGGCTAAGGTTTTTCTATTAATAGATTTACTATTGTGGTAGATGGTAGAACTATTATGGTTCGCCCGGGGAAGTAGAAGTAGAAGCCCGCTGCACCCACTTCTGTCGTGAACCAATACTATTGTGTTTCGGTGGAAAGGTGCAGTTGCCGGCCACACTTACATGAGGCGACCACCAACCTCCGGAGTAGCAGCGCAATTGCATACAACCTCAAACAAGACGTACCTATGCATGCTTGAGGTTGTATGTAATGTCCATGGGCTGCAGCGACCACTTAACACCACGTGGCCTGCATGCTCGTTTGCTACTCCATTCAAATAAAAAAAACTTATATTTTAGGTTAATATAATGCCGGCTATTAGAGCAATGTCTATTAGCAATGTACCTAACATAATACGGCCAGCGGTTTAGTTTATTATAATCTTAGTAAATGTTATTATTTAGCGGAACTACCACCGTTGTATCATTATCTGCCGTAAATAAATTCTTTCTTAGCAGCACAACTGCGTATTTTCATTATTGAGTATGTTCATTTTTTATTAATTATGTACTTATGAAGCGCGCATGGCTCGGTGGCGAGCGTAGAACGCAAGCGATCTATGCAGCTAAGCCAAACGGGCGCGGTCAGATGTGAGATGGGTGACCGCTAGTGGCTAAAATTTCATGCGCGTTTCCGTGCTTCGGAGGGCACGTTAAGCCGTCGGTCCCGGTTGTTGTCGATAGATAACAGTCGTTAAACCTTGTCGGAGGCCTTATGGGCGGTTTGAAAACATCCGACAGCGGGTTGGTCACTAACCCGCATCTCCACCAACCCGCATTGGAGCAGCGTGGTGGAGTAAGCTCCAGGCCTCCCCAATAATGGGGAGAGACCCGTGCCCAACAGTGGGACGCAAAAAGGGTTGCAGCCATCCAACACACACAATCCAACAACCTTCCAGCCTCAGCCTCAGATTTCCAGTGGAGTATGACATGGGGTTCTTCAAGAAAGCTGTAAAAAAAGCTCTCCTCCAAAGCCGGCAATGCTCGGGTGGCTCCCTGCGGTTGCCCGTGTCCATAGGCGACGGTGATCGCTTAACACCACGCGGCCCGTCTGCCTTTTTGTACGGTTTATTTATAAAATAAATATGTACTTATACTGCGTGCCTTTGTGACCAATAAAGTTAACTTTCTTTCTTTCAATATGGGCTCAGGTAAGACTTGCTTGAGGTTGTATATACATATATGTCCAGTAACATAAATACGCACATATTTTTCAAGTCTAAGTTCGAAACTGTGGTAAAATCGCAAACAAGGCCTACTACAAGAATATACAACTGCTATCTATGGATAACAGCCGACACCAACGGCTTAATATGCCCTTCGAAGCTCGGTAACCCGTAATAAAATTTTCCACAAATAGTAACAGTCACCCATCTCATACCCGACCGCGCCCGTATCACTTAGTTGTGTAGATTGAGTTTTACACCATACCAGCCGCAGTGTACGACATCGTACTCATGGTATGCTAAGTTAGCATTAAATAATTAGTTATAAATGTTGACAAATTTACAAACGGAAGACTAGTTAGTAATCATACATTTGGTAGCATTTCATTAGAGCCACGGTCGTGTCAAGGACTTGCTTTTGATTCCTGCCAACGAGCTGCTAATTTGAATAGGGAAGTAACGATTTGAAAATTAAATTGGTGAGAAAATTATTCTTATTTTTAGTAAACTTGTCAGGCTTACTAGAGCTTCCCATCAGACCCCGCCCCTCACAGACGAAGCTTGGGCATGCTTAAGATTGTTGTTTTAGAATTGTTGTTGTGATGTCCATGGGCTGCAGCGACCAAAAACACCGCGTGGTCTGCATTTTGTGATATTTTCTGATATTTTGAGCTTTTATTTATTTTGCTCTGATTTATAAGTTGAAAGAAGAATTATAGATACCAATAACTTGTGGCCTCCTACTACACAATAGGATTTCGTTGAAAGAATATTACAATTTGCCTTATTAATAAAGTTAGTAAAAAATTAAATTCATTAAAATTTGAGTAACCCGTTTTTTTTAAATAATTAGGTACTTTATTTAGTACGTAAGTAAGTCGTTTATCGTGCTTATTTATTGCTAATTGTATTACTATTCTAAACAAAATTCTTTCACGCCTACAATTACCTTAAAGATGTTTTAATTTTTTTTCTTAGCTATGTGAAGATAAATTATTTGTGATACTGCGATCCTCCTGTCATTTGAAGTCATTTAAAAATACAAATGAAAAATCTGATTGGAAGACCCGGTTTTTCATTACTTCTCCATACATTAGTTGCTCGTCGCATTTGTCCCAACTGCTAATTCCGAACTTCATACAAAACATACGCGACCACTAATTTTGACGGTAAAAAAGGTAAATAATAACGCATGTAGCGTTTTGTTCGACTTTTTGTTTGTTTGTTTTTAATGACGCTATTAAAGTTGATTGCAGAGGTCTCTGGTGGTACGTCCAAAAATGGTTGCTAATAGGAAAACTATTTTTAAACATGCATATTATTAGTGTTTCTTGTTTCTTGTTAGATTCTAAGCATAGCAAGAATAACCTCTAAATCTCGTAAGAAAATGAATCTTCGTCTTAATGGCTTAAATCCCAAGTTTCTTAATCTATAAAGGTATATAAAAATTAATCCCTATTAAACACTCAGACCGAGAACAGAAATTTAAACTCTTCATTCAAATTTCTGCTTCGCCGGGAATCGAACCCGAGACCCTTCGATTGGCAGTCCGCCATGGTAACCATTGCGCCACGCAATCAAATTGAATAGAATTGTTTTACGCCAGAAATAGGTGCAGCGGGCGTGAGGTACTTCCCCGGACAAACCATGAACGAAATGGACTCTCCATCATATGGATTCAAAACTGTGCAGCCTTAGATCATTGTGAATTTCAAATAGTAAAAAAATCGATGTACGACTCACTGATTTCGATTATGTCGCTTGGTTTCAATGAAATGGACAAATTGGAATCCTTAGAGCAACAAAGGTACTGAATCACCCTTCAGGAGAGACGGCATAGCGCCTCGCTTCGATACATAATTTTTGTGCCAAATCTGGTGCGGGGAAAGAACGCACACATTTTAATTTTGTCACACATTCACAAATATTCTTTCATCGCGACAGACGCATACATTTCTAAATATGTCAATTTCAATTAACAACGTCATTTTCTATGCACCGTCAACACTGACACCGACACACACAGACACACTAGTTGTATAACTAGAAGGCACATTGTGCATGGACGTTGGGACGAGGAGTTCGCCCGTAAAGGCCACTCCTCTGACTGGTGTCATACCTGTCAATTTTGACGTTCTACGTTGGAATCAAATGTTATTTTTGACACTGGCAATATGAACAGTTGCGTCTCATTATAGAAAGAAAAAAAATGTACATATTTAAAAGACCCCATACATGTCATAATTGTTACAAAAACAACAATATTGTCGAGAGTTTTGGCGGGAAGTCGAAAAAGACATATTGTGCTCTTGTTTTATTTTCATTTTCTTGGTGTATTTTTGAGTTATATCGGATAAAGTTGATGGCATTTTGTTTGAGAGTGTTTGTGAAATAGAATAACAGTGCTAAAATATGTTTTTTCTGCTTGCCTCCAAAATTCCATTGGACACGTTCTAGTAAAGTAGCCATCGCTTTACTTGAATGTTGGACTGACTAGACTGACTGATTACTGACGACTTACCTACTTAGGTACTTTGTTATTACTTCATCCAGTTTCTTTTCATTGAAACTGGCAAAAAATTGATGCAAATATTATACTTGAAACTGGCAGTATGCACAGAGTTTGCGATGCCATAATTGAAAAAAAAAACAATGTTGTCTCTATGGTCAATAATAATTGTAATAGGAGCGTTTACGTATTGCACTTTGTAACTAGGCGTTAGTTTTGAACCGCGGTAGTGAACACGTGTTCGGGACTTTACTGTTCTAAGGATACTCGCACACAATATACGAGGTTTGTCCGGTCTATGTTAAAAAAATGTGCTTTAGGACGCGAGGAATAAGAAGTTTAAATGTTATTGTTACAATAAAATATATGTTTTTTTTTTATATTTGCATACCTTATAATAAACTGGTAAATAAGACGTTTATGAATGTTTGTTACATTTTTTTATTGGATTGGATCCGATCATCGACTTTGAGCATTCATTTGATTAAGTATTTGTACATTACGAGAAAAAAAGCTAAATAAAGGTGGAGGTTATTTTCCCTCCACCTTTATTTAGAAACTCCTTTACCGATCAAACGACATGCGTTTGATCGTTAAAATATCTGTGACAAAATTTGAACTTTTTAATTTTTATATTTTGAACAATATGAGCCGTTACGGGACGTCTCGCTGATATCTAAATTATTTTGAACATACTTATACGGGATGGCGACGTTTGCCGTGACGACGCGTCGCCACCCCAAAAATCGTTGTTGCCCGTCACATTTTTTTTTTGAATGGAGTAGCAGTTAAGTGGTTGCCGCAGCCCATGGACATCTACACACACCCTCAAGCAACTTACCTGTGGTATGCAGTTGCGCTGCTTCTTCGAAAGCTGATAGTCACCTCATGCATATCCGGCAACTGTACCTTTCCATCAAAACACAATTAAATTGCTTCACGGCAGAAATGGGTGCAGCGATGGTACTTCCCTGATCGAACTATGAAAGTTCTACTGCACAGAACATGTTCTACTGTATACAAATTTGATTAATCATGTTTTTCCATCAGAGCAGTAACTCGACAGTGTGCTACCCACCTAACATTGCATGTCACAAATTGACCCATAAGCGTTCTAGGCGTATAATTTTACAACACCTTGAGACTCGAAGGTCAGGACTGGACGAATGGCAATTTCTCTCGCATGCTTATTATGATGGGTCTTGCTGTAAGTGGTGTTGGAAAATCGCGGATACCATTGGTTTTTCATTATTATCGCCAATAATTCTTACATATCCCTGGGGTGATATCATATCATATGCTGGGGTGCTGGGATACAGGCACAGATAATTAAATAGCTGAGGCAAATGTGTCGTGCTAACAACACTATGCATAACATCAGACCTTTTTTAACGAAGGCGGGGAGGGGGACCTTCAAAAGGTACCCGAGAATTTTGGTAGATGTCGGGTTATGTGGGATTTGACGTCACTAAAACCTCCTCGGTGACCCTCCTCAGCGCTTATGTCAGACCCCAGGATCTCCTGAGGAATACACCGGTGACGTCCTTGCGCAACGTCTAAATACGGACCCATCATGAAGAGCATGGCTGTCCTATGTCTCGAGCTTATGACGGTGGTGGCCACACACACCGCTGTTCTTCATTGGGCCGCTGGTTGGACTTTTCGATTGGGAGCTCGCTGCCCGCAACCCCATGAGCCCCCTTTTAGTCGCCTCTTACGACAGCAGAGGATACCAAAGATCATATTCTGGTCCCGAACTAATAGGGACATAACATCGGGACCTAGATCGTGACAATTAGCTGACAATAGGTCCCAACCACACTAGACGTTGCTTACCTTTGTCAATCGCTTTCGAGACACGTCGGAATGCGCGCGCCTTCTGGTTGTACCCTTTTTGCGCCCGACTACGGAGCATGGGTCTCCCCATTACTATAGACCGTCTACAGCTTACTACATCACACTGCTCCTGGGTTGGTGCAGATGCGGGCTACACGCTGTCTGATGTTGTCAAACATGGTTTCATGAGTTAAAAAAGTTGGCTTGAATATTCATGATTGATATTGTAATAAATATCTATTGAAAACACCAAGAATTAACATGCAGTGGCGGCGGATCCAGGATTTCAGTTTGGGGCAGGTGCGGGCTAAATTTACGGGGGAAGGGAGGGGGGTGATTGACGCATCACGTGTACTTTGACCGCACCTGGTTTGGAGTGGGAGGGGCGCTAAAGTCAAGATACGTATTATTTGAGATATGTCAAGGGTGAACTCGAATGGTTTTAGGGGGGTATGAGCCCCCTAGCTAGCCCCCCTGGTTCCGCTAGGTTTACCCATAGGTTCTACCCATCCATCTCCCAACCGGGCTCGATGTGGCTTAGTTTTATTGATCGCTTGCTGGACCAGTCAAGTTAAGCACGCTTTCTAAGTATGAATGATTCACTCGTAACCCCAAAATTACATTGAATATTGATTCAATTCAACGTTAGACCTACTATACACTAGTATACACGCTTTCCTTCAAAGATGTGATTCGCATGGTCATAAAGTTGTATGAACGCGTCTTATAATTAGACGAGGTATAAATTATTAGGAAGTATTTTTATGGCCGTGAAACTTATTAAGATGAAACGTGTAAAGTCAAATTTCTAAGACAATTTTAATTGAAATAGGGTTCGTAAGAGCGGTCAATTGGTAATAAATTTTAGCCTTGAATCTAGCAGTAAAACAATAGGCTGGGCGCACCCAGATGAGCATACACCACTTGGTGTTAAGGGGTCGTTTTATTGTACATTTTGCACGGGGGGAAACCTTCAAACGGTACCCGGCACCTTGGAAGAGGATACCGGGTTATGTGGGATTTGTACTGCCCCTCGATGGCCTGCCTTTACGCTTGGAGAAGATCTCCAGTGGAACGCACCGGTGTCCTCCACGCGCGACGCCCCAGAACGGGCCCATCTTCGGGAGAGAAAATGTGCTCTCCTGCACCTTCCGATGCTCACGGGGCATGCGGCCACGCACACAACGCGGGTGCACTTCCGAAAACCCCCCACCTCCGATCGCTTTGAAACTTTGCACAGACCTTCCTTTCGATGTTCTAAGACAACCCCTAAAGGGATTTTTGGCGCATATCAATATTTTCCGAGAAATCGAATTTAAAAAAATTGGATCGGCAGGCGCGTTATATCTATATAGTGGGAGTTTTCTGGGAGTGGAGTCATAAGAAGTAACACCCTTACTTCTTATGACTGCACAACATGTTGATTAATGACCACCTATCCTACTTTTGACCGCAGGTGTCATTGAGCTAAGCAATGTCCCTGAAACACATTTTCATTATAATTATTTATATTCGAAAAATACCCAAACCGAATCAGAGCACCCCACTATCCACGTGGTCTTGTCTGTACTACCCCTAGAGTGTATATAAAAAGCGCGGAGGGAGACCACTCCCAGCCGAAGCTGCGAAGGCGAGCGCAGATGCCGCGCTTTCTTACGCTGGGGCGGAGGGAATGGTCTTCCCGCAGCGCCGGAATAATAACGTTAAGAACGTCAGTCTTCATACAAGCGCGCTGTCAAAATTGAAGCACTAAATAGATTCCTACAGCTGTCACATCTGACAAACAAAATATTTTTATTTTGACCAAATTAACTATAAAACACTGTGAAAACTTATTATATTAGATTTCTTTTGTTTTTAAAAAGTGTTGTGATAAAATTTAACCTCAAGTCTTACGGAGCGGCCCGGCGTTTGGTGCCATTAATGGCACCAATCTACATACTTCAATTTGAGCGCGCGAACTTGGTTTCTATAATGTAATTGTAATTATTCTAAGGGATCTACGTATGTTGTGATTACTGTGAAACACATATTACCTTCTGAAACTGCAAACTTAAATCGATACGTTTTTTTTTTCAACCTTTTTTTATGTTCCACTGTTGGGCACAGGTCTCCTTCTCACAAGTGAGAGAGATTTAGGCCATAGTCCATCACGCTGGCCAAGTGCGGATTGGTGGACGTCATGCTTTCGAGAATTATGAATTTCTCTCAGGCATGCACGGCGATGGAGAACATCGTAATTAATGAAATATCACGATATTTTCCATCACCGTGGAGCAGCAATAAATTCGCACATTACAAATTTCTTTGTCAGAGGTGCGCGCCGAGGATTTGAACCCGGGATCGGTCGCGTAGAAACCGCGGCTTTTACCACTCGGCCACCGCCGCTGATACAATGTTTATAACTTGTTAAACTGTTCCACTATTGAAGATTAACTTTTTAGTCGAAAAGTGAACTAATTGAACTAAAAAACTTAGTTTGCATAAAAATTTCTATCTCTTCACTCCGATATACCCATTTTGAAGAGAAGAGTGTTATGTTAGCTTATGTTAATACGGTAAAGCGACGAGTTGAGGGGCTCTTTTGATTAGTAATTTTGCTGTATCATTCGTAAAGATCGTACGATTGAGAAATTTCGTTCTGTTCAACTCAAAAATACACCAAGAAAATGATAATAAAACAAGAGCGCAATATCAGTACGTCTTTTTCGACTTCCCGCTAAAAAACTCTACTTATAGTTTGTTCGTTCCTCATTCAAAAATATGACAAGTATGAAGTATTACAAGAGGTGTCTGTCATTACTTTTTTTCGAATGGCGTCTTTTAACCATTTAGCCAGTGGTAAAGTTGTTACAAAATCTGTTGAATAAACGCCACTTACTGAAACACATTAGAATTGTTTCACGACAGAAGTGTGGAAGTTTAACCACCTGCGATAAACAAAATGGCATAGTACTAACATAAATTGAAGTGAAAGAAAAACCCACAAAATAAAAATAAAAAGATTTTGGTCCGTTTTCTAATTTCCTTTAGTTGAAAATTTTGACATTGTTTGACATTGAGAACGAATGTTTGCTTTATCTGTACTGTACTTACCCTTTGTACACACACAATACAGAATGTTCGATTTGATTTGTGATAACTGGCTGACGTTCTCCGCGTCACACTCCCGCCAAAACTGCAATGTATGTTCAAATAAGGAATTATCGAAACCACGCATAAATTAAAAAAATACACAGACCCGTTCAAGTATGGAACACAAGCAGTGCAACTCTTATAATTGTTGGACAAACACTCGAGTTGGCGGTCGGTGAAAATTGTTGGCTATTGGCTCAGCACTTGTGCGATCTGTTTACTTGTGGCACGCGCCTATAGCGGTAGTTTTGGAAAGAAATTCGATAGTGTTTCTCCAATTTTTCAGTTCTATACAATGGCGTCACAATGACAAACATACCTACATATATACACGACAAAAGTATGAAATTTTGGTAACGCTCAATCGCCAATTATTAAAGTGTCTGAGTCAGCTACATGTCGTATGTTCTATAATTTAAAAAAAAATAAGCATTTTCGGCTAATAAATAAATTTAGAATTATTTTACTTAAACAGTGTAGGACTTTTTTCTTATTCTTTTTGTAATTAAAATTTCGTTATTTGTTCTTTTATGCTTAAAATAATTTTCCTTGTAAGCGTAACGGATGAATCTTTTCTGCTGTAGTACGAAATTCATAACACACGACGGCATGTTTATAATCCGGTCTTGGACTACCAAGTCAATTGAGATACTTTTAATGAGCTGTGACATCCCCATACATTTTGTATGAGAAGAAGATAAGTGACGTCACTTATCATATATAGTCAATTGACTGCATTATTATTGATTTAAAAATCATGTATAAAAAAGAATTAACAATTATATTGCTTTCCAAGCGTGATTTAGTGCAACCTTTTTAAGGTAAGGATTTTGATTTTTTTGTGCATAGTGTCCAAGACCCTATTGTTACATACCTACATACGGTACTTACGGTATAACGAACGTGAACGAATATTTCCTACCGTAGCGCGACACGCGACTAAGTTTTTTTTTTATTTGAATGGAGTAGCAGACGAGCATGCAGGCCACGTGGAGTTAAGTGGTCGCTGCAGCCCATGGACATCTACATACAACCTCAAGCAAGCATAGGTAAGTCTTGTCTGAGGCCGTATGCAGTTGCGCTGCTACTCCGGAGGCTGGTGGTCGCCTCATGTAAGTGTGGCCGGCAACTGCACCTTTCCACCGAAACACAACAGATTTGGCTCACGGCAGAAGTGGGTGCAGCGGTGGTACTTCCACGGGCGAACGATAATAGTTCTACCACCTACAAACAAAGTTCAGACGAGATAATTGGCTCATATTTTAAGTGTAATTTTTCGAACATGTGTATGACATATCTACGATTTTTACTCGAGGTATATCAATGGTTCATTACCTACTTGAAAAGGAACAAAAACTTCGCCCGCCGCGGACCCATTTTATAGGTTCCTGTAGGATAAAAACCATCTTATGTCCTTTCCCAAGGTCCACTCCTATCTGTGTTCCAAATTTCATTAAAATTGTTTCAGTAGTTTAAGCGGGAAAGCGTAGCAGACAGACAGACTTTACACAAAGAGACTTTACTTTAGACAGAGAGTTACTTTCGAATTTATTATATTAGTAAAGGATTGTAGGCGATTTATAGCTCGTACATTTTTAAAATGTTTTCATTAAAAATTTGCCATAAAAATTTCGATTAATATTTCACAGCTTTTCGCGACTCACTATGTGCGAATTACCTTTTTTCGTGTTGGAATTATGACCGCATTTGTTGTTTAAATCTATATTAAAAATCAGACTATAAAACAGTAATGGGACGTTTACACTTACAACCACCGGACCTACGAATTTTTCCGGAGTTAACTTTCTTTAATAGTGGGTTTACACATTCCCAAATTCATATATAATCACTTGCTATGCCCCACGGTTTTCGTTAGAAAATATCGTTTGCATGAAGTGAATATTCTCCTTAGACTTCATGGGTCCTAAATTCAATCTGAATCTGAATTCCACACTGATATTGCTTATTTGACTCTCTTAGATGGTGGAACATTAACTCACTTCGATCTTACATACTTCTTTGCCATATTTTAACTTTGTAGCATAAAAAAATGTTTTCATACAAACTTGCGGGAACCGATTTTAATCCGACCCTGTCGCAAAATCCGTAATAAGCGGACGTCTTCTAACTATAAACTACATCTCTGCCAAATTTGAACATTTCAACATCAAGTACTTTTCATGATTTCGTGATTAATGACTGATTATCCCTATCCCCTTATATTCACACTAGCGGCCGCCCGCGACTTCGTCCGCCTGGACTTTGATATTTGTCATAGCATAATGTTATATAGCCCATAGCCTTCCCCAATAAATGTACTATCCAACACAATTTTTTTTTCAATTCGAACCATTCCTGAGATTAACGCGTTCAAACAAACAAACTCTTCAGCTTTATATATTGGCTGCAACCCTTTTTGCGTCCCACTGCTGGGCACGGGTCTCTCCCCATGATTGGGGAGGCCTGGAGCTTACTCCACCACGCTGCTCCAATGCCGGTTAGTGGCCAACCCGCTGTCGGATGTTTTTAAACCGCCTATAAGGCCTCCGACAAGGTTTAACGACTGTCAGCTATCGACAACAACCAGGACCGACGGCTTAACGTGCCCTCCGAAGCACGGAAACGCGCATGAAATTTTTGCCACTAGCGGTCACCCATCTCACATCCGACCGCGCCCGTTTGACTTAGTTGCATAGATCGTTTGCGTCCTACGCTAATCGCAGCAAAGCCCGCCTTGAATTTTTTCATTCTCATGATTTCTAAGTTTTATTCGCGCCCGTGAAAGTTTTGGCCATTGGTACGTCGAAACGGATATTTAGAATGACAAAAAGCAAACAATAAAAAGAATAGAAAATAAAACATTTTATTTGCACAAATATTCAATTCAATTCAATAACGTAAGCTGGCTGTCACCCCTCCGTCTTACGAATATTCGATCAGGCCACGTGTCCTGACGCGAGTTTAACATTTTTTACCCATCCCAAAAAATTTCACAACGCCGCTAAAGAAGTTTTCACTTCAATAATAATAATAATAATAAGTGAACAAGTTTACAATGCATGCCATATAAAATATACAATAATCCGCGTCAGAAAGGATATTTGGATATTATATTGTAAGGGATCTTGCCATTGGTATGAGACGTTTTACCGCGGTCAAAAGTAGCCTATGAACCAGTCAGTGAGCACTCACCCTAACCAATTCAATTAAAAAGTTTACAGTCATCGAGATTGCTTTTCGAAAAAAAACTCGATGCCTTCCAAATTTTTGATGGTAGCAGCGAAAAGTCACACATGATCGTGAAACAAGAATCGCGTTTCGATCGTAAAATGGGAAATTTGGCCCGTTACTGGCTACACAATTGTTTGCTATTAATGCTGTTAATATTTACAGACGTACACACGGTCTGTGTGTCTATGGTCTGTATGATATGGATGGATAACATAATAACATATAACATTTTTTTTTCAATTATGGCATCGCAAACTGTGCATATTACTGCATATTGCCAGCGTCAAGTAGTTTTTGCATCACCTATTTACCAGTTTCGTTGAAACTGGACGAGTAATAATAGGTAAAGTCAGTAAGTCGTCAGTAATCAGTCAAGTCAGTCAGACATTCAAGACGATGGCTTCTTTACCAGAAGACCAGAACGTGACCATATCGAACAAAATGCCATCAACTTTATCCGATATAACTCAAAAATACACCAAGAAAATGAAAATGAAACAAGAGCACAATATGTCTTTTTCGACTGTCCGCCGTTTTTCTCCGTCTGCGCTTTTCTTCAGCTCAGCATTGCCTAAGCACCAGAGCAGATAGAACAAAAAAATAACGTTCACTAAGAGTTTGTAAAGGAACCGTACAGTGAACAAAGAATGTTTCATTTCATTTCATACTCCTAGTTTTGCTAATTGATTTTAACATTAAATAATTAAATTAAGAACTTCCATACCTTTACATACCTTTATATATTTAAAAATATGTAGACATGTCACCGGTAGGATGCTTCAGTTTGATTTTATTATTGTCCCTCGAATGCATAGATATTTTATTTTGACTACGTAGTAGGTATATATAAAAAATCTACGCTCGAATGCATGAATATGGCAGATTCTGTCAGCGAGAGCGCTGACAAGTTTATGAGGCAAAATTTGTATAATATCTTTGTTCCCATACAACAATTTATTGCCGTTATTATAGAAAATGGAACGGAAGTCATAGTGTACTTTTTCTTTGGTGTCGGGAGGAACCTTCAAAAGGTATCCGACACCTTGGGAGAGGATAGCGGGTTATGTGGGATTTGACCGCACTAAAATACCCTCGGTGGCCTTGCCTCTGCGCTGTGTCCTGACGCGCGTAGCCCTAGAATGGGCCCATCTTTGGGAGAGCAGATGTGCTCTCCTGCACCTCAGATGCTTACGGCGGCATGCGGCCACGCAAACACCGCCGTCCTTCCCGGGGCTGCTGGCTGGACGGATCGAGCTCCCACTCTCACCACCCGCAACCCCGGAAGCCCCCTTTCAGTCGCCTCTTACGATCAGGCAATGGATGCCGTATCTCTATTCTTAATCCCTTAGCTACAGAGACTTTGTATTTTGTGCGCGAATCCAACTCACACTTCGCCGGTTTTTATATATAAAGATTTACCAATGTATGACGGACACGCAGCAAATATGTTGGATGTGTATCGATATATTTCACAGTTTTCTAACGAAATTATAGACATAAGGTATTAGGACTAGTCTGAGACAGTTTTGTTTTCTAAACGGTGCCATTATGCCGCGACCGTTGTTGCGGTGGTCGAGTCAATGTTTGCTGTCTTGTCGTAAGACCACCGTCGACAGCTATAACGCATATCATAGGCAGACAGCTTACACACAAATGCATTTTCATGTGGCGATAGGCGGCGACCTTACGTTTACGACCTGATAGGTTGCAATTCTTTTTATATTCCCCTTCTGGAAACGGGTCTTTCCCCTTCAATTGGGGAGGCTTGGAGCTTACTCCAATGCCTTGTTGAATATGTGGGTTAGTGGCCAGCTCGCTGTCGGATGTTTTAGAACCGCAGCCATAAGGCCTCCGACAAGGTAAAGCTAAGAAGTCTATCGACAACAGCCAAGGAGAACGGCTTAATGTGCCCTTCGAAGGACGGAAACGAGCGTAGAATTTGCCAATAGTGGTCAACCCCATCTTACTCCCGATTGCGCACTGTTTCCGTAGCTGTGTAGATCGTTTTGCGTTCCACGCAAGACGAAAGGCCATGCGCGCTTTAATGAGACATTATAAAGGTAGTAACAATGGCCGAGTGCAAGTGGCCGCGGTCTCCTACACGGATATATCGAGTTCAAACCTCCCGCGCGGGAAATAATCGTGATATTTATTGATTACGACGTTTTCCATCACCCGTGCATGCTGAGAGTATCTATCTTACAAGTCCGTGAAGCCATGATGTCCACCAATCCGAAGTTAGCCAGCGTGGCTGTCCTAAATCCCTCTCATTTTCGAAAGGAGGACCTGTGCCCAGCAGTGGGACTTAAAAATGCTGAAATAAATACGGTATTATAACCAAGCTCTTAAATTAACCTCGTATTCCTTTCCAGTCGCTGATGCGATCAATGTCGGTAGAGCAACGCTGGCAGGACCTCGCGTCGCTGCTGACCATCCCGCCACCGCCCGACCAGTACCAGCACTACCACCAGCACCCTCACCCCCATCCGCATAACATTAGGTAAGTGGGAGATAGAAGGAGATGAATAGACGGAGATAGTCGATCGATAATCGATGAGGAAGAAAGATTCTCGAATGGCGACCACGTCTTTGCAAAAGGACCACTGTTGGTTCTCCAACCAAGTGGACTGACGACTTGAAGTAGACAGCGGGAAGTCGTTCGATTTAAAGGCTTATGGGTGGATGGGTGGCAGTTGGAGACGAATAGACAGCTGAGCAACGCTTGGCAGAACATGGCGTCGCTGCTGACCATCCCGCCTCCACCCGACCATTACCATTACCACCAGCATCCTCACCCCCATTCGCATAACATTAGGTTAGTTGGAATTAGTCCACGTAATATATGGCTACAGTATCCCGTGCCTCATCGTAAGAGGTGACTAAAAGGGGGCATCCTGGGTTGCCGAATCGTCCAGCCAGCGGCCCCGGGAAGGAATGCGGTGTCGCAGGAAAGCACCATCCCTTTTCCAAGATTGGCCCGTATGTTCGGGATATAATTTTTGGGATAAACTCAAGTCAAAACTATGGAACCGATTTTATTGGTCTTCACAATTTATATGATATGATACATTATTATTTCAGTCAATGGTGCTTTAACGCAGGCAACGCCGCCGGAAACAGCTGGTAAATTCCTACGTATATTGGCGTCAAAAGTGCTGAACCTATTTTAAGATCGTGGGAAGCACATAGGCTACTTTTAACCGCGGGCATAAGTCTCATTTTCACGGGAAAATAATTTTAAAACGGGCATAGCTACGAAACAGAATTGGGATTCGAGTTAATAGTTTTAAACCCTGGAAAGAATTTTGGAATGGAGGGAGATTGAGATCCTGGAAGGGGGATATAACATAACCTACTTTTTACTGTTAATAAATGTCTTTCCCATGTAAAAGTCACTAAGTGATCGTAAGCGTAACTGCTTACTAAACTTCTATGAAATCTTTCGGGACCTACTTCATTTTAGTGGTCTTATCAAACCCGGGTGATACTGCTCAGTATTATTATAATCCCCGACCACCTGGGTGACGACTGTACTTCACCTTACATCAAGGTAAACTAGGCCTAACCCGCCTATTAAGCGGGAGCATCACCAAACAGTGTTTTCCCTCAAGACTGCTCGGGTAGGAGAAAGACCTCGACACCCGAAGTCCGTTGCTGCGGCCATGTGCCGCGGCGTAACGATGACTTCTTCTTCATTATTATAATGTTAAAACCAGTGTTTATAATTGAATGTCAATTTACTTACAGCGCTCATGGCGCCGCTGCCGGCTACGCGCCGAACTACCATCCTGCCATGCCGGTACCACCGGAGAAACACCCGGAGGCTTATGGTAAGGATCAAATTTTAATTAGGAACAAGAATTATCTGTACTGTCTAGAATTATCTATACTGTCTAAAATTAGCAGTTATGGCCAAGTAGTAAATACCGACGGGGCTAAGAGGGGGCTTTCGGGGTTGCGGGAGCTCGACACGTCCAGCCACCGCCCCGGGAAGGACGGCGGCGGTGTGTGCGTGGCCGTATGCTGCCGTGAGCACCTGAGGGTGCAGGAGAGCGCATCAGCTCTCCAGAAGATGGGCCCGTTCTGGGGCGTCTCGCGTGGAGGACACCGGTGCGTCCCACTGCAGATCCCGGAGTCCTCCCCACCGAGGAGGTTTTAGTGCGGTACAAATCCCACATAACCCGGTAGGTATCCTCTCCCAACGTACTGGGTACCGTTTGAAGGTGTCCCCCTGATAGCAAAAAAAAGGCACCATGGACACAAAATAATAACTGAGTTCATGATTTCAATCTTTGTTTTTCTGGGAATCGAACGCGGGACCCCAGATTTTTTAAAGTTTACACTTTCAAAATCCTGGATTTATAGATCATAGTAACTATACGTCGCTAGCGACGTCCCGGCTTACATACTCGATCATAGTAATATAGACCCCTTTCTTTCAGGAGCTGCCGCACCTCTGGAAGGTGCGTACAAGGTGGAAGCAGCTCACCATCCTCAACAGCACGATCCTATCTACTATCAGGTGAGTATTATTATTCAAATAGAGTGGCAGGAGCATGCAAGCCACGTGGTCAGTGGTCGCTGCAAAGCGTAGATACCTGGACACAACCTCAAGCAAACCTTAGTCACGAAATAAATATTTACAGAACACGATGGCTGTGGGACGCAGGCGCGGTCCCGGGGTTACAGGGGACATGACCAAACCCCCCCCCCCCCCCCCAAAATCCATCAGTCATGCGTAGACGGAAGGCGAAATAAGCCAATTTCGGACAACTCTTCCCCCAAATATCTTAGTGACCCCCTCCCAAATTTCTTGGTGACCCCCCCCCCCGCCAATTCTTCCGGAGTAGCAGACGAGCATGCAGGCCACGTGGTGTTAAGTGGTCGCTGCAGCCCATGGACATCTACATACAACCTCAAGCAAGCATAGGTAAGTCTTGTCTGAGGCCGTATGCAGTTGCGCTGCTACTCCGGAGGCTGGTGGTCGCGTCATGTAAGTGTGGCCGGCAACTGCACCTTTCCACCGAAACACAACAGAGTTGGTTCCCGGTGGGTTCAAGTGGGTGCAGCTGTGGTACTTCACCGGGCGAACCATAATAGTTCTACCACCTACCAAAGCTAAATGATTAATTTAAATTTCTTTTCCTAGTCTTGGCTTTCGTCCTTGTAGTTATGTGTGGCACCCACGACACAGGGTTATCCTAATGTGTGCTTATTAGTATTAAAAATAAGTATTGTCCACAGAACTCTACATCGGAGATGCCACCAAACCAGGAGGTGTTTCTGCAGTCCATACTCAACGACGAGGATCTCCAAGTGATGGACATGGCGTTGAACGAAGGTAGGTCCATTTGACATTAGCTTCATTTCATTTATTTATTGCAATCCATGATATTGGGAATAGATGGTACATATTATGTTTTCCTGAGTATACACGGACCCTGTTGGGCACAGCAATTTGGAAAGAATACCTCCTTCCTTCCCATCGATATAATATAAGTAGGTAGATTCACAGTCTCCGCATAAAAGTGGCACCGGCAAAAGAAGGCATAACGGCAGCGATATGCCTTCTTTCGCTTTCATTTGCTAAACCGCCACGCACGTGTCGCACGTCAGTGATGCCAAAGTCCGCAGTAAAAATTTGTAAAAATTACACTCTAAAAACGCAAAAAAAGTATGGAGTATCATACTTCCAGTGAGTACATCTTTATCTTAATTTAATAACGCATATTTATTATATTTTAAGACTATTTATTATTATTTTAGTAAAATTTGTTTGATTCACCACGGCATGCATACATCGATAATTGTAAACGAATTTGTGCTTTATTGTAATGCTTTTGGTTTCATTTCTCAATAAACTCCTATTTCGTAAGTCTAAAGTCGTAAAATTTTATTGCCGTATTATAAACATCGAACCAGAAGGTGATAAGTAACAATTTAAAATGGACTTATAGTCTTACTTATGTCAGTACCATAAGGTTTAAAATAGATAAAAAGTAAGATAACTTAAAATATTTTTTTGTTTAGAATACTTGTATACATCTATAATAAGTACATTTTTACGCGGGGCCACCTTTTGACTCAATTTTGTATGGGAACTTTGCATCTACCTACTTATATTATATCGATGTTCCTTCCCTTCCTTCCTCAATACCTTCCTCAATAAATGGACTGTCTAACACATAAATATTTTCAGTTCGAACCAGTAGTTCCTGAGATTAGCGCTTTCAAAGAAATTAAACAACCTCTTCAGCTTTATGTACTAGCGACCGCCCGCGACTTCGTCCGCGTAGAATTTGGTATTAGTCATAGCATGATGTTATACAGCCTAAAGCCTTCCCCGATAAATGGACTATCCAACTTAGTTGAATGTCAGGCTCCAGTTGTGGGCTGGTGGTCCTAACTAAATAAAACTGCTGTGTGTGGACTGTATATAAAGACTGTATTCTGGTTCGTAATTACAAAATAACAAGACAATAAGAGCCGCGTGTGCACACGAACGCGTCGATCAGGCGAGTGTATTGAGAGGGGCGAGGGCCCGCTTTTAAGTATATGAACTTGACCGGTGTCCGGCCGCCGGCGTCCACTCCTCCGCAGGCGCGCTGGCCGCGCGCACCACGATGAGACGCAGGAACAAACTCAATAAGAATTTTTTAATACAGTTGCTCAAAAAGTGACGTATTGCAGGGACGTTTAGCGTGCGGGAAGTGGGCTATTACACACTCGTGCTTTTTCTTTCCAAACTGTCAAAGTAATGTCTATTAAAAAGAAAAAAACCAACCACGAAGTCTTAGAAGTTTTTATGATTCATTTAAATATTTCTAAAAAGAAGCTACTAATTTGTTTCAATATCAGATTTAATGATTTGATTCAGTTAGAGAGTCCAGAGTTAGGTTAGGTTTCATTTCATTTCATCTTATTAACATTTTCATTTCATATCAATAAAAAAATTCAACTGAAGACTTGGCTGTATGGGCATAGTTCCCTTTGCCTATCCAGAATGGTTGAAGAAAACAAAAAAAATCTCTGCATATAGGTATTCTTTTATGGTTGGCGCCATTTTTCAAAAATGTTTTTTCCGAGTTTTTATTATTTTATTAAATTGCTTCATTTTTTCGCAACTGTATTAAAAATAGTAGTTCAGTACACGTGCGGAACCGTCATTGGAAGGAGTTCCGACTGTCAACCCTCACCTTCGGCTGCGCCTCGGCTCGGGTAGACACTTGTCGGAACTTCTTGCAATAACAGCCTTTCCGCACTTGTAATGAAATATACTATTTCAATTCCGACCAGTAGTTCCTGAGATTATTTATTGATTAGCACGTTCAAACTAACAAACTCTTCACATCTTCACAGTTTTTGCAAAATTTTTCACTGATGCTTCGCTTGGTCTCAGCGTAATGCTATATAGCCTAAAGCCTTCCTCGATAAACGGACTATCCAACACAAAAATAATTTTCAATTCGAACCAGTAGATCCTGAGATTAAAAACAAACAAACAAACTTTTCAGTTTTGTCATATATTAGTATAGATATTAGGGGCCGCCCGCGACTTCGTCCCAGGCGTGGTCGCAGCCTTCAATTGGGGGGGGGAGGGGGTAACACAAAGCTAGACAGCGCCTTAGGAGAGAATACCGCGTTATGTGGGATTTGTACCGCGCTAAAACTCCCTCGGTGACCTGCCTCTGCACTTGGAGAGGACTACGGGATCGCCAGTGGAAGTCCCACACCGCCGTCCTTCCCGGAGCTGCTGGCTGGACGGGTCGAGCTCCCACTCTCACCCTCCGCAACCCCGGAAACCCCCTTTTAGTCGCCTCTTAGGATCAGGCAGGGGATACCGTTGCTCCATTCTTAATCCCGAAGCTACAGGGACTGCATAGTATATTCCTAATACCGTGTTCCATTTGTCTTTACACCCTTTTTAGGTCCCACTACTGAACATAAATTTTCTCTATTGATAGTGCACCAATATTTGGTAAGTGTTTTAATTCGATCGTAAGCCAGGGTTGCCAACCTCAAATTAAAAAAAAAAAGAATTTGAAGTTGTAGAAACCAGGACAATTCAGTTTGAAAACAGGACGCAGTAGGTAATAAATAAAAAGTTAAATTAATATCTAGTGAAAATAAGTGAAATGAAATTCGCCTTTGTTTTGAAAAATTACAAATACAGAATTACAATTTTCACAATTAATCTTGGACTGCGAACCTTTTTGCGCCCCACTGCTGGGCACGGGTCTATCCCCATTATTTTGGAGGCCTGGAGCTTACTCAACCACGCTGCTCTAATGCGGGTTAGTGGCCAACCCGCTGTCGGATGTTTTCAAACCGACCATAAGGCCTCCGACAAAGGTTAACGACTGTTATCTACCGATAACAACCGGGACCGACGGCTTAACGTTCCCTCCGATGCATGGAAACGCGCATGATATTTTTGCCACTAGCGATCAGCGATCTCACATACGACCGCGCCCGTTTGTCTTAGCTGCATAGATCGCTTGCGTTCTATGCTCGCCGCCGGGCCATGCGCGCTTCCACAGAACATTATTAAGAGAGGTAGAACGGCAATAATGCGCCGTTCCTATGAAGACTGGTGTCGCCGATCAAGCCCCGCCTTTACCCCCATTACATCTGTACTTCAATAAATACGAAGCTTACGCACATATTTGCAATTTCAAATCTAGCCAATCTTAGCGCCGCACAATCACGCGATTTCAAATGAACGAATCACACCCAAGCACGCACACAAGCACGCATATCATAGCACGATCGCGTGTTCCTGTAGAGATTTTGGAATTTTGCCCCGCCCACATTTCCATTCTAACTTCTTTTAAATGTTCTGTGCGCGCTTCATACCTACTGAATATACGTATTACATTTCATCAAAATCGGTCAAGCCGTTTCGGAGGAGTATAAACACTAAAACTGTGACAGAATTTAATATATAAGGTTAATCGTTGCTAGCAACACAAGCGCGATAGTAGCTCTAAGAATGGGCATGATGACAGATTTTCAAATACCTTTCCTTATTGTAGGTACACGTCTCCTAATTTCGAAAAAAAGTTTATTTCAGCAATAAACACAACTTTTAACGTAAATTAATGTATTTTCTGCTATGTAATTTGAATTAACCGCGAAAACGCTCGTAGGTGTCATGGCGTCGGCTTGCTCGTCAAACTTCAAGCAACACGATGACATTTACTGAGACGTGACGTCATTCCTTTTGACTGGCGTTTCAGATAACATGGCCGATTGCTGTATTTAATACTTTTATTTTATTGAAAATCTTATTAATGTTAATGTTTATATTAAAACGGGATCATATTTTAGAACTTTTTTAGCATATATTTTTCTGTAAAAGCGTTTATTCTCTGATTCTTTAATAGTGTCATCATGCCTATTGCAATCTAATCTTAAACACCTTAAATTTAATTAAACTATTGTGATAGTGAGTACTATAAAACGTTGTTGGGGTTTTACTTACACATGGTAATACCCAACGCAATCGATAAGCTTCACGTTCTGTGAATTCTGTTAAAACTAAATGAAAACGTATTTTTAATAAAGTATAGCAAGATTGTATGTCAATGAAAATGCCCCACAGCTTTTTACGGTTCCGTACCTCGAAAGGAAAAAACGGAACCCTTATAGAGTCACTTTGTTGTCGCCTGAAGAAAGGTCACTCAGGAACGCGTGGATGTACCATGCTGAAATTTATATCAAATACTCAGGTCTACTGTCCCTTGGAGCTGTGAAACATATTGGATTACCACGATGGAAATATGTATGTGAGTATGTGCCCTGCGATAAATCTGAGGAAACGTATCTGTACAGAGAAATCGAAACTATTTCTCGCTACATGTGGGGCGGGCATAACGGGCGAAGTGGGCAGCGGTGGTCCTCTTCCGTTCGTTTGCTATCTCTTTCTAATTTTAAATTTCAAACGTCATATTTCTTAAGTTATTCAAATCTGATTTTGGTGTGATAAATGAAATTAGGTGAATAAACAAATTTATTATTTGCCATGTTATTGCGTATTTAGATCTCAATCTTACATTCAATTTTATAATGCCTTCTATGTTTGACATCTTGAAATGCTATAAAGACATTTACATGTTAACATAGTAATATAAGTTTTAGAAGATTTTTATATTGACATTGCATGTCCAAATGGGCCAAATACGAGAGTAACTTTAGCCTATTTAAGAACCTCTGTACCATATTTCGCAATACATAAATAATGACTTTGATCATGAAAGAGCTTCGTATGAACCAATAAAATCGGCAGAAATTGTAAGTGGAGCGGTGGTACTTCCTTGGTCGAAGCATGAAATTCGAAAATGATGATGATGAAACAACACATTTACAGTGGAAGCACATATTAAAACTGAGTCGATGATTGCAAGATTCGGATCCAAAATTCTTCTTTGTCTATCTATGCTCGCTTATAATGTTTACTTTCGTCAGCCAATCAACTTATTGAACTTAATTTTATCGCTACATTATCGCGCGACTTTGACCTGTGTGACGTAACGAAACAAAACAGATTAGTCTGATTAAAATGCGCTCGTACGCGGCCGTGTTATGGGGTCCGTGCGGTTGCCGCCTCAAATAATAATAATTGTAATCGAGAAACATCTGAGGTTATTGTGAACTATTCGCGGGTTTTATTTGCTCAGCGCCGTGTTTGCGATTCTTATAACGTTTCGATAAGCGTATTTGTGCTGTGGCGCATTTATTGCAGTTCGTAAGTGTTTTGCAAGTAGTGTGCCATTTCCCGCCTCGAACGCTCGTCGGCTGCCATTTGAAGACTTTTTAAATTTTGAATTCCTGTGCCAATTTCGTGCTTCTAATCTGCCGGAGGAGTTCGGATATGCGTACCGGAACTGTGATAAGAAAATAGTACAGACGTTTAGTAAGACGTTCTTGTTTATCTGTCAATTGTGCAAGATGGGCATTTTTTCATACGTCTATAGATTAATCGTGAAGAAGAATACCATTGTAAAGTGATTGAGAAACGAAAGACTGACGACAGTGCGTTAAAAGTCGATTTTAACTTTAAAACTTTGTGTAGTGCTCAAACTTTTGTTTGTGAAAAGTGATTTCGATTTCGCTAAGAACTTATAGTGTAGTCTGTTAATGCAATAACTTGTTTCAAACATTTAAAGTTAGAACGATTCGGGCTGGTGCTTGTGTTTTAGTTCAATAAAAGCCTACATATGCCATTCTTTCTGCACAAACGTACTTTGAAGAGTCGAAAGGTGCACAATACCGATCGTTGTAGATGCAAGTGCGCTTTTTGTAGGGCGCTCCGTAGACCAAAGACAACCTGTGAATCGTGGATTAAAGTGCCTCTTCTTGTGTTGAAAAAATATAACTGTTGCCTCTGGTCCTTCAAATTCAGACAGAACTTCATTCCAAAATGAATTCGAAACCGTCAGCATCGGTAAAAACTTCTACGACTCAAGTGGAAATAGAAATTTGAAATATTCACTAGTTTAGCGCATCAATTGCGCCTTGGAAGCTATTTTCATAAAGAAAATAAGATAAGCTAAGCCTCACGACAAAGAGTCGAGACAGGCTGTTTATTGAGGAATTAATCGTATAACAATTAGATGACTGACTGTTGTTTATGCAAGTACGGGTATCTTTGCTGAGTACATATCGTCATAGAAAATTTCCCGGGAAATAAAAGTGTCATCTATCTTCCCTACAACGTTCAATAACAACGAATGCCCTTACCACTGCACTGCAATTTCGCTTTAAAGAAAGCTAACAGAGATTACATGAGAATTATCGCTACGATTTTAACATAAACATTTATTTCGTACGATAAGAGATTGATAGATACTTAATACGCCAAACGAAAAGACAGTCACAAAATATAGGTCTTATTAAGACATCGTAATATCTGAATTATAGATTCGGAACGTATTACTCGATATTGATAAAGGATCGAAGAGATTAATATGGATTTGTCAGTACTACACTATCCGTACTCGCCGCCATTTTATCCGGTACCGCCATATTTGAGTCCGGTGCTTTATCCGGAGGCGGCGGAGTATTTGAGCTCGTACTACAAGATGAGATATGATGGTGAGTGACGTTTTATATTTGTGCAACCATCCGTATCATAATTACATATTATGATAATGAATTAATTATGAATCGATATTTTCGCTTCAATCAATACCTAGAGCGGCTTTTTAAAATAATTTAAACATATAAATTAATACAGTTTAATTTTAACGTTGCGTTATTAAATTAAATGAAAGACACGTGAATTTGCGAAAATAAGTTTTTAGAAAATATTTGTTATTTATCTGCGTTGTAATATTGCTTGCTTGGTAATATTAATAATAATAATTATACGAGTACTAAAATAGGATGCTTGCAATTTACTTACAACTATTTTTCTTCATACTTTCAAAGTAACAATACCTACTTACAAAAAATTAACACGAACATGAAAATTAAAAAAATAAAAAGATATATTAGGCATGTACTAAAATTATTTGCAAACAAACCAAAAAGGTAGGACTTCCAGAAACAGGAAGATACTTCCTATCGATTAGAATGTAATTTATTCCATTGTGAACTAAGCCATTGGTCTCAGTTCGCGTGAAATTATTGTTTTATTGCAACAAAAATAAATTACACTTTAACAACTCTGAAAGCTAATTAAAAAATATATTTCCAGTCAAAACAGGTTTAAAAGGTGGTAGAACTAATCGTTTGCCCGGGGAAGTACCACCACAGCACCCACTTCTGCCGTGAACCAATTCTATTGTGTTAAAGTGGATAGGTGCAGTTGCCGGCCACACTTACATGAGGCGACCACCAGCCTCCGGAGTAGCAGCGCAACTGCATACGACCTCAGACAAGACTTACCTACGCTTGCTTGAGGTTGTATGTGAGCTATGGGCCATGGGCTGCAGCGACCACTTAACACCACGTGGCCTGTATGCTCCTCTGCTACTCCATTCAAATAAAAAAAAGTTCATCGCAAGTCCTCTAAAGAGCAGTGGGCTAGAGGAATTTTGCCTGAAATTTGTTTATTACATTGATACAATTGCGAATCACCATGACATGAGTCTTTTTTAATCGTTTTTCTTTGATTTGCAGTCGAGATAACCGTTTAACCTTAGTAAGATAAGTACAAAGATAGTAAAAGTGTCTTTCATCCCTACTAATATGTATTATAAATTCGAAAGAAACTCTGTCTGTCTGCTACGCTTTCCCGCTTAAACTACTGAAAGCCAACTTCTATTTATACAAAAGCGACCAAAAAACATTAACCAATCATAATCCATTTAATTTACAATAACCAATAAGATCACAAAAAAATTACCAATAGAATTTAAGTAACATTTAATTTAAATTTACTTCGTCGCGGTCGGTGTGCTCCGTGATGTGGGTAGTTGCGCAATTAAATTCCATGTCGGTATTTCTATTATTTTCTTGTCAGAGCGAGAGGTCGTGAGAGCGAGAGCGGCGATGTAGTACCCACATTATGTTGTAATATTTTATCACGATAGTTGAGGGTATCTATGTTGTTGCGCTTGCCGCTACCATAAGAATAATGTATAATTATTATTTACTAGTGGATCCCGCAGACGTTGTCCTGCCTTAAAAGTTTTGTAAGAGGATTATTTTCTTTATCATCTCAAGGGGTTTTTATGTTACTGTCAAATAAAAAATTAAAAACGTACAGTGACAGATGAACTGTTATTCAGACTATGTCAAACTTTTGGACGATGGCGCGAAGAACCAATGGACTTCTACTAATATTTGATTTGACGACCCGTGTGGCCCAATGGTTACCATGCCGGACTGCTAATTGAAGGGTCCCGGGTTCGATTCCCGGCGAAACAGAAATTTGAATGATGAGTTTAAATTTCTGTTCTCGGTCTGGGTGTTTGTGTATCTGTCTTTGTATGTGTCCATGGTACCGACGACACAGAGTATATACACCGTACTGTGGGGCTATGAGTGTGAAACGTTTAAACGTTTATTTCAAGACCAAAATTAGCCATATCGGTTCAGACGTTCTTGAGTTTTAGCGAGACTAACGAACAGCAATTCATTTATAGGTATAATATATATATAAAGATTCGAAGAACATTATATTCATTTATTATTTAAAAATAATAATTTATAATAATTATACTATAAAAAACATGACTAAGCCAAAGACAATACTATAACTTTATTAATCTATGAAATGAAATAAGAAACATAAAAATTTTATTTTCATTTAATACTGAATGGCTAAAAGGATTTTTATACAATGCCTTAAAATGAATTAAAAAAATAAGTAACAAAAAAGTCAGACTGTCACGTCTGACTTTTGATAGCTGCGTGAAAATATAAATAAACAAACACCGAAATTAAATAATTTTGTAAAGAAATACTATAGGAAAAGTAAAGTATAAGAATAAAACAATAGAATATAAGTTATAAAATATGATAATGGACGTCAATGATGTAAGTAATAACATGTAGTGTATTTATAACAGTACACGGCGCATTTCATTCATTCCATTTATTCCCGTGGGAATGAGATATTTTCACGCGGCAAAAAGTAGCCTATGTTCTTTCTCAACGTCCTTTCTATGTTTATGCCAAATTTCATCAAAATCGGTTCAGTGGTTTAAGCGTGAAAGAGTAGCAGACAGACAGACAGACTTTCGAATTTATAATATTAGTATGGATTCTTATGCCGCTACACTACTAAACCAATTTTATTGAAATATGGAACACAGATAAAGTGCACCTTGGGAAAGGACATAGGATAGTTTTTATCCTACGGGAACCTATAAAACGGGTCCACGCGGGCGAAACCGCTGGCGGAAGGCTATACATATTTCATACTAATATTATAAACGAGAAAGTTTGTAAATATGGATGTATGTTACTCTTTTACGTAAAAAGTACTGAATAGATTTTAATGAAACTTTACAATAATATAGCTTATATATCAGAATAACACATATGCTACAATTTATAAAGATATTGTGTTAATTGTCCAAAATATGAAGATAAGTGTCAAGTAAGTAGGAAAAAATCTACCATCTGCGAGCTATTCTGGCGTGCGTTGGCAAAACCGCTAGAGTTATACATATGTAATGAATGTATGATGGAAATGTTTATCTTAAATAGTCCTACAAAAAAGCCCGCCACAGTATATATCTATATCTCCTGTGTAAGCCATTATAGCCAAAATTTGTAAAGGGGACAAAGTAGGGAACAACAGTTTGGATCCTATAAAATGTATGGATAAGATTCAATTCATGCTACTGATCCTTTCTAATGCGGGTGAAACCGCGGGGCACAGCTAGTAATCTATATTATTATGATGTTCGTCAGTGAATGCACATATGTTTTTTTTATTTGAATGTATTTTTCTATTATAATTTATGTTAGTTTTTACTCCGCCTACAACAATCTCTGTTTCGCCCAAAGGTAAGAGAATGCTTTTATACCTTTATTCTAAGTGGTGTAATAAAGAATAAATAAATAAATCAATAAAAATGTAGTAGCCCACGAGTATGCAAACCATGTGTTGCGGTGGTACGTGGTCGTGCAACATACGTATAATCTCAAGCTAAGTCTTACCTGTGGTCGTATGCATTAGCGCTGGTACGCCCGAAACACGTGGTCGCCTCATGTAAGTTTGGCCCATATTTTGTAAAAATATATAGTAAGTATATGTTCAAACAAAATTTAAAAAGGGAGATATTTTTTTATATTGTCAAAACCGCATTGTTGATATTTGAAAAATAAAAAACAATGGGTTGCACTCCGGGAGTGCCGGCAGAAGTGAAAACATTAACGTTGTGCATTTTTGATGTCTTGGAATCGTTAGGCAATAATTCCGCACGAATTGCTTGAATTATCAGTACCTATTAATTTCTATCTAGTATTTTTACAAAGTACTCTCTCATTTTCTTTCACTATTTCTTCGTCACTTTTTTCATTAATAGATGCACTTTGTTCAATGTCCATATTTTAAATACTTGATATAAACGAATTTTAAGATAAAATTATACTTGACGCTGGCAATATGCAGAGTTTGCGATGCCATAATTGAAGAAAAAAAGTATAGACAGCCGTCAGATGCGCCGTCATTAGCTGTCACCCCTCCGTCTTGGTCTGAGCCGGTGAAGATATTCACTCGTTCGGTTATTACAAGAGTGAAGGTGATATGAAAGAAAATTGATTAAAATTAATTAAATTAAAAATAGCTATGAACACTTTTCGATAGTCAAGTTATCATAGGCATATATGTTTATAAATTATATTTGGTAAACAATATGTCTCATCGAATTTTCAGATCGGTGAAGGTCGATCTTCCTCGTCTCCTCTACTATCTTACGGAATTTTGCGATCAGCACGTGACCTCGCGCGAGTTTCATAGTTTTTACCCATCCCACAAAAAGTGCTCAACGCCGCTAAAGAAGTTTTCACTTCAAAAACAAATGAATATGCAAATTTTGTAGGTCTATGTATATTTTTATGTAGCTTCTAGTCCATGTAGCTTCGGGGTTAAGAATAGAGCTACGGTATCCCCTGACTGATCGTAAAAGGCGACTAAAAGGGGGCTTCCGGGGTTGGTGGTGATAGTGGAAGCTCGATCCGTTCAGCCAGCAGCCCCGGGAAGGAGGGCGGTGTGTGCGTGGCCGCATGCCACCGTAAACATCGGAAGGTGCAGGAGAGCACATCTCTCTCGGAAGATGGGTCCGTTCTCGTGGCGCCGCGCGTGGAGGACACCGGTGCGTTCCACGGGAGATCGCGGAGTCCTCCCCAAGCGCAGAGGCAGGCCACCGAGGGGGTTTTAGTGAGGTCGAATCCCATATTACCCGGTATCCTATCCCTAGGCACCGGGTACCTTTTGAAGTTTCCCCCCATAATAAAAAAAAAGATTACAATGTGTTCGGGTTCTTGCTTGTTCAATAAATTCATGATGGTTGAATTAAAAAACCGGTTCTTCTTATCGATATTACTTTGATCTTTTCATATGTTTATTTAATACATAAATCTTTAGGTATAAAATGGCCTTAGATTACTTATACGTGGAATCACGATGACATAGTATCTTTTGTATATTCCAGTCATGATGTGTACGTGTTTTTGTCCACGTGGCCTTACCGAATTTGAGATATTCCTATCTTTTTTATCTGTCGCTGATATGCTGAGGCCGTCGTATTGAATTGGTGATAAAAGTTATTTTTGTTTGTAAACTTCGTGATTCAGATTAAAAATGCAAACGTCACGGAAAGTCTCGCATGTGTAAAACTTAGTTTTACAAAAAGTAAAGATGTTCTGCGAACGGAGTGAGGCCGGTCAAAACTGCACCTCGCCATCACATTATGCACAAACTTACAAAGAAACTGTACCTTGCTTTGCCAATCGAATATCGCGGCGCAAAGATAAAGTAAAAAAAGTGTGCGATTGCGTCAAAAACAAAACAAGACCATAAAAGTGTCTTTTGCATGGGACCAAAAATATATAATAATTTACCTGTATCCCTCAAATCTAAAACAAATTGTGATTTTAAACGAGCACTTAAAATTAAAACGTTCTTATTTACAAAAGCGCACTACTCGGTTTCTGAATTTCTAAACGATGAACTTTAACTTCGTGAAAGATTACGGGATTACGGAATTAAAAACCTGGGAGGTTTTTTTTCTGCGTGTTTTTTTTTCCTCTCAGTGTATAAAAACCCAGTGAATTGGGCGCCCAAAGCCGACCGATGACGCGGACAAAAAATGCCGTAGGTACAAATAATTATCAAAAACGCAAAATGAAAAAAACCGCAAAAAATGGGATAAATTTAAATCAATAATATGCATCGTAAATTTAATACTTAAAATGGTTAGTTAGGTTTTACTATTATCATTAAAGGTCAAGAGGAAACGCTACGTGGCGTATTCCCATACAAATGTATTCTCCTATTTTCTCCCTGGATAATGCTTCTAGAGGAACGGTTTTTTGTGACAATATCTAAGTCTGCTAAAGCTATGTCCCTATGTTTTGTTTTTTTTTTTCAATCAACTAATTAGATCAGAAAATATGACTCTTCAAAAATCGTAGAAAATGCCTCTTTCAAACTGCCCTATTCCAACAACTGCAAAATAAATTTGAAAGGTTTTTACAACCAAATAAAAACAGGGGCCATAGACTTATTCTTTTTCTTGGTAATTGTGAAAAAAATATAAACTCAAATTTGTTGAAAGAGGAAACAGGAGAATACGAAACCTGGATTTAGTAAGAAAGTTTGTAGGTATAATCGGTCTGAGCTGCATCTGTCCCTAACTCACGCGTCGGATAGCGCAGGGCGCAGCGCGATAGCATGAGTTAAGTACTCCAAAATACCTATGTATTTTTCTAATTCGGCTGAAGCCGCGTTTCCTCTTAACCGATAAACGCAGGAATTACAAATCTATGCACTTTTGATAATTAACCAAAATATAATGGCCTGGCTCTGGCCATTTCTTTCGGCATTGCTCCAGTAAACATACCAATCTTTTTTTTGTTTTAAATGGACTGTATTTCTCGCCAGTTTTTCAATAGGTCGTCCCAGTAGTTATCTAATATGTGGATATTAATTAATAATCCCAAACATGATAATATTAATTCTTATCGGAAAAAGTGTTAATATCATGGAATTTATAATAAACTAGATATTCCCCGCAGTTTTATACGTGGTATAGATTGATTTTTATGGCCTTTCTCGATAAAACTATACAATATAATAAATATAGTTTAAAAAACGGTTTTCAAGCACATCAAACTACAAAGTTAAAAATTACCTAGCTTTTTAGTTTAATGTGCTTCAAGAGTGTTTTTTAGTTTTTTTTCTATTAACTATATTTAATTAAAGCGCGCATGGCCTGACGGCTAGCGTAGAACGCAAGCGATCTATGCAGCTGAGCCACACGGGCGCGGTCGGGTGTGAGATGGGTGACCGATAGTGGCAAAAAATTTCATGCGCGTTTCCGCGCTTCGGAGGGCACGTTAAGCCGTCGGTCCCGGTTGTTGTCGATAGATAACAGTCGTTAAACCTTGTTGGAGGCCTTATGGGTGGTTTGAAAACATCCGACAGCGGGTTGGCCACTAACTCGCATCTCCACCAACCCGCATTGGAGCTGCGTGGTAGAGTAAGCTCCAGGCCTCCCCAATAAGGGGGAGAGACCCGTGCCCAGCAGTGGGACGCAAAAAGGGTTGCAGCCAACTATATTTATTTTCCAATTTTTTGTTTCATATGCTATGAATGCTCATAGTCCAAAGTAGAGTCACAAACAATCTCACAAACTCGCAAACATACAGGTGAAGCTTATAAAAACATGTTAAAAATATTTTCAATTCGAACCAGTAGTACCCCCGATTTGCGCTTCGAAAGAAACAAACTCGCTTTATATTGTTCCCTACAATCGTTCTGGCATACCTTTTACTATAATGTATAACGAGGTATAAGATATTCAGATATATATTATACCTCGTGTTATAAGTCAGTTATATATCTTAATATATATAATTCTTCTGTGAGTGTGTATGTCACTGAACTCCTCCTTAACGGCTGGACAGATTTTAATGAATTTTTTTGTGTGTATTCAAATGGATTCGAGGATGGTTTAGATTCACAATTTGGGCCACTGGAAATGTTTTTTAATTATTATTTTTATTTATAAGTAGTTTTCCCATATAAATTGTTCCTATCTGTCAAACGTTTGTATTTCGTGCCGTGCCGTTCTAAACTTTGACACATTCAGAATAACAGGACAGTTCGTATGTCATTATTTGTTTTATATTTTTGTTTGATAGTAACATGAAGTCTCTTTAAGATAAAAAGAAAACAAATCCTCTTTTATTACTTTTAAGGCAGGACAACGTCTGCGAGGTCCACTAGTATATATTATAAATCAGTTACAATAAGAGTAACATATAGGAAAATACGTCAAATAAATTTATAGATAATGAAAATTATGAATGTACCTATACCTATTAATATGAAGTATATTTACATAATTTAAATAATGTAAATATTGCAATTATAATTGAATTTATCGTTAAATTTAAATCTTCTTCTATACATATGAAATTCTCGTGTCACTGTGTTAACTCCTCTACTCTGAGACGGCTTTACCGATTTTTATGAAATTTTATGTGTTTATTTTTTAAACATTTAACTCATAAGGGTGGGCCACACATTTTCATAAAAGAAAAAAAATCAAATGGCGGTACGGAGTTCCCTAAAACAAAAGATTCGTGAGATTTTTTAAGCATTTTCTTATCTGAATATAATTCTCTTCGCGAATTCTGCAAATACTTGTATAATATAAGTATATAAATCAATACAGAAAAAGGTCATTGTAATTTTCATTTGAATTTGATATTGAATTTGAATTTAGATTTTAATTTTAATGTATTATACCATCTTACATAGATAAATTAAATATAAACTAACCCATGGGTCCAAGTTACCCGAATAAATAAATAAATATTGTAGAATATGCTATGTCATTGTAAACTATACTTAGCAACAATAAATATTACGTTATTGCCTCATAAATAAATAACTACTTAACAGGTTTTACCGAGTTATTATTGAATCAAAAAAATAATTTGTATTCCTTCCGACTATGACTTTGCATCTTTACCCCACTGCGCCAGAAGGAGGGTTATGTTTTTCGAGAATATGTATAATAATATAATTATAATTGTTTTGCACGCTCTGCGGTCTGAACTGCGTGATGGATTTTAGCTTGAGAGGTGTCGTTAGATTCGTATTTACTGTGAGAGTGACACTGGGTGGGTATATCGAAATAAAAACAAAATGGCGGATTTTTGGCGCCATATTGAATTGTTTAGCACGCTCTGCGGTCTGAACGGCTCAATTGATTTTAGCTTGAGAGGTGTCGTTAGATTCGTATTACTGTGAGAGGGACACTGGGTATATCAAAATAAAAACATAATGGCGGATTGTTGGCGCCATATTCAGTTGTTTAGCACGCTCTGCGGTCTTAACGGCTTGATGGATTTTAGCTTGAGAAGTGTCGTTAGATTCGTATTTACAGTAAGAGTGACACTGGGTATATCAAAATAAAAACAAAATGGCGGATTGTTGGCGCCATATTCAATGTTTAGCACGCTCTGCGGTCTGAACGGCTTGATGGATTTTAGCTTGAGAGGTGTCGTAAGATTCGTATTTACTGTGAGAGTGACACTGGCTTTATCAAAATAAAAATAAAAAAACAATGGGTTGCACTCCGGGAGTGCCGGCAGAAGTGAAAACATTAACGTTGTGCATTTTTGATGTCTTGGAATCGTTAGGGAATAATTCCGCACGAATTGCTTGAATTATCAGTACCTATTAATTTCTTTCTAGTATTTTTACAAAGTACTCTCTCATTTTCTTTCACTATTTCTTCGTCACTTTTTTCATTAATAGATGCACTTTGTTCAATGTCCATATTTTAAATACTTGATATAAACGAATTTTAAGATAAAATTATACTTGACGCTGGCAATATGCAGAGTTTGCGATGCCATAATTGAAGAAAAAAAGTATAGACAGCCGTCAGATGAGCCGTCATCAGCTGTCACCCCTCCGTCTTGGTCTAAGAGCCGGTGAAGATATTCACTCGTTCGGTTGTTACAAGAGTGAAGGTGATATGAAAGAAAATTGATTAAAATTAATTAAATTAAAAATAGCTATGAACACTTTTCGATAGTCAAGTTATCATAGGCATATATGTTTATAAATTATATTTGGTAAACAATATGTCTCATCGACAGTCATCGAATTATCAGATCGGTGAAGGTCGATCTTCCTCGTCTCCTCTACTATCTTACGAAATTTTGCGATCAGCACACGTGACATCGCGCGAGTTTCATAGTTTTTACCCATCCCACAAAAAGTGCTCAACGCCGCTAAAGAAGTTTTCACTTCAAAAAGGTAATTTAAAAAACTAAAAAACGCGACTGTGTTTTTATGTAATTTGGAAATGTGAAAAGAAAACCCTAAAACAAAAAAGACGTCATGCCCGATTGCACTTAAATTTAAATACAAGAAAAATTGTAGCATTCGGGACCCATTCTAACCCAACCTGGTAAAGCAATTCTGTTGTGTTTCGGTGGGACAACCATACCACGCGGGTTGGTTTAATGATTCTTAGTAATTATTATTTTTAAAAGAGATGATACCTACACCTTTCATAAGATATGACGTCCAAATAATCGTACGATCGTCGTATTATTTTCCATTTTTTAACGATAAAGCTATCACTTTCGATAAAAGTATCAGATTTTTATCAAAATTGTAACAAAGAAGGGGGTCCTTGTCAGTAATTGTCAGAAATTTTGGAAAAACCGTAGAATTTTTAATTTAAAAAGATACAGAAGATTGATTGATTTGGTTGTAAAGAAAGATATACGATATAAGAGATATGGAATTTTGATCTAGTGTAGTATTATATGTTTGCGATTCAAGAAGTAATAAAAACTACAATAATAGGATAGAATAATTTTTAAAGCATAATTTATGAAAAGACTTAAGTATGGCTTATGCAAACTTATATTCTTTTCAACCTTTTTTATGTCCCACTGCTGGGCACAGGTCTCCTTCTCACACAATTGAGAGAGATTTAGGCCATAGTCCACCACGCTGGCCAAGTGCGGATTGGTAGACGTCATGCTTTCGAGAGATTATGAATTTCTCTCAGGCATGCACGGCGATGGAAAACATCGTAATCAATTAAATATCACGATATTTTCCATCACCATGGAACAGCTATAAATTCGTACAAATTGCTTTGTCAGAGGTGCGAGCCGAGGATTTGAACCTGGGATCGGTCGCGTCGAAGACCGCGGTTTTTTACCACTCGGCCATCGCTGCTCATCGGCATCTGCTGCTGCAAACTTAACAAATATAATATATCCCAATCCCTTCAAAATCTTTTAAGAAGGCAGTCAAACAAGTCCTCTGCCGCATGGCCTACTATTACACTAAGGACTATCTTAATGATAAAGGAATGAATCTCGCTCACACAAGGCTATTTCTTCATATAATGTATTAGTTTTAGTACCTAATTACTCGCATCTGTGAGCTGGTGGAAGTGGGTTGATAGTCTCTCACACGATCAGCTGTCACGTGTGCCCATTATCGACCCATAGCCATTCTGTTATCTCTAATATATAAATGTACTTTTTTTTTTAAAAGAGTGCTTCCGGGAGTTTTATTCCGCCGCCTTTTTTCTCTCAGCTCAACATCTACCCCAAACGGGCACCTAAAGGCGATGACCGGGAAAAAATGACATTCATTAAGCGAATATTTTGTATTCCTAATATGAAATAAATATTTTTCTTTCTTTCTTTCTTTCTTTCTATTATAAACTAGCTGACCCCGCGAACTCCGTATCGCGTTTAAATATTAAATAATAATAATAATAATGGATAGCATATAAACCTTCTCCGTGAAAAAATACATATACATACCAATTTTCATAATAATCTGACATCGCAAAACTCAGAAACTATTCGACTTTCTGAGTTTTGCGATGTCATATATACAAACATCCTCTTTTATATGTATAGATTTTGAGACCTCAGGACCGGACGGAGTGGCGAATATTATGAGAGGTCTATGTCAAGCAGGGGACTTTTAAAGGCTGATGGATGGACTCTATTGGAGGCCTGGCTCCTTCAAAAGGGACCTAATATACCGCCCATATATTGTTTAACGACATGTTTCCTTGGTTGCAGGCATGTACACGATGCGAATGTTGGACGGCGCGCCGCCGCACCTACCACACAACCACTCACACATGGCCATGACTCAGGGTAAGTTGACACTTGGGATTAGGGCCTCGTTCACCATCTCCAAGTAAGTTTTTGATTAGTTACATCCCAAGTAAAGTTAATTGGCAAGTAAAAGCTATGAGTACGGGTCAGTTTATCATATGATTAGTGCTACTCGAATTTGAAATTGAAATTGAAGTTACGGGTGACTATAACCGACAATTCGCGTACTTGTCACTTTACTTGAAGGTGGTGAAAGAGGCCCTTAGTCTGAAGTGCGCGCCGGGGCTTTAATTCCTCCATATCGGAAACAGGTATCTTAACTATTCAGCAATGCTTAAATCCTATGCTAATCCTAATTTTCTCTACAGAGAGGGACTCAGCGTCGGACAGTGCGGTTTCGTCCATGGGCTCGGAGCGGGTTCCATCGCTGTCTGATGGCGAATGGTGTGACGGGAGTGACTCCGCTCAGGAGTTCCACAGGTATATCACATTTTGATTTATTTACTAGTAGACAGGAAAACGTTGTTTTGCTATTTAAAATTTATAGAAATTGAAAAACAACGCCATCTATCGGGAGTGTTCGAAATCTAAATGTCAAACGATGTTTGAGAGTTGAGTTGTCAATTGATGAAATAACGCCAACGCCATCGTGCATCGACCGGGTTTCGACGTTAGTAGTTAAACACCTTAGAATTTAGGGGAAAATTTAAATCACATGAAGGAGAGCGGTGCATTACGATAGAGATCGAGTCCTCCTCAAAGCAGGCCATCGAGAGGGTTTTAGTGTAATACAAATCCCACGCTGCTCTATATCTCTTAAGCTGCAGGATACCTCTTGAAGATTTCGCCCTCGATACGCAAAAAAACATATGAAGACATAAGCGCTTGCGACTTTCTGCAGCACGTCAAGAGATGGCATTACATCTTGAATCACGCTATTGAAGTCCTCTAAATATCTTGTACTAGCGGCGGACGGGACTTCGTCCGCTTGAACTTTGATATTAGTCATAGCATGATGTTATACAGCCTAAAGCCTTCCCCGATAAATGGACTATCCATCCAACACAAAAATAACCTTTCAATTCGAACTAGTATTTCCTGAGGTTTTTTTTTTCAACCTTTTTTTTATGTCCCACTGCTGGGCACAGGTCTCCTTCTCACAAGTGAGAGGGATTTTAGGCCATAGTCCACCACGCTGGCCAAGTGCGGATTGGTGGACGTCATGCTTTCGAGAAATTATGAATTTCTCTCAGGCATGCACGGCGATGAAGAACATCGTAATCAATTAAATATCACGATATTTTCCATCACCGTGGAGCAGCGATAAATGCGCACATTACAAATTTCTTTGTCAGAGGTGCGCGCCGAGGATTTTGAACCCGGGATCGGTCGCGTAGAAGACCGCGGCTTTTACCACTCAGCCATCGCTGCTCATTTTCCTGAGATTAGCGCGTTCAAACAAACAAACTCTTCAGCTTTATAGATACCACTTGTGGGACCAATATCGTATATTGATTTCGAAAATAAATTATTTTTTGGCAAAGAGAAAATGGTATTAAATTATGCCTGTAGAGCAACTGTTCTTGACTGACTCGTGTTGGAGCTTATATATATGAGTATAGTCGGGTATTCTTCGAATGTATACGGTATTCGGTAAAACTTCGATAGCGTGATTCAGAATGCCCGTGGCGCCATCTCTTGACGAGTTACGCGAGGTCGCCACATTACGTTTGTCGATATTTATATACTTAATGTATATAAATATCGATATATTTATATATTTATATACTTAATGTATATAAATCTAATTAATAATGATGATTCGGCATTAAACATCTTTTAAAGTAACCTAAATCTCGCATTATAATTCATGTATATAAATATCGACAAACTTAAATACGTAATGTATGATGTTAAAACGATGATTTTTGTCGACAGCTCGAAGTTTCGTCCGTACGACAGCGGGTATGGGCGGGACCGGGCCGCGCAGCCTCCTCAGAAAAAACACCACATGTTTGGGAAGAGGTGCTTCCAGGTAAGACTAATTTCTTCCATCCATCAGCCTATACTGGTCCACTGCTGGATATGTTAAAGGGACAAAGACAAAGACAAGCTGTGCTCCTTCAAATAATATCGTTTTCTTGCCTTACTTTGTTCTCATCTTAGGTACTTAATTCAATTTTGTTTTTATTTTCTTAAATTATGTGTACTCGTTTTTATATGCAATTCTAAATCAGATTTTATATATTTGGTAGTAAATTGCCGAATCAAAATACAAGTACATATTATAAATATATAGTTGACGTTTAATGAATTAGTTACATTGTTTTATTTTGTGACTTTATTTGTTATTTTATAATTAGGTTGTGAAATGTAGTATGCGTGAGACGGGAAATGAGAAATGTCAGGCGCGAAAGGAATCTTAGGGCGAAAGGACTATAATATGGAGTTTTAATTATGAATAGAGCATAGACCACCGTACTGGCGTGGTATCACCTTCAGGTAAAGTGACAAGTACGCTAATTGTCGGTTAAAGTCACCCGTAACTTCAATTTCAATTTCACGATGTTCGAGTTGCAGTAATCATATGATTAAGTGACGTGTACTCATAGCTTGCCAATTAACTTTACTTGGGACGTAACTAATCAACACTTTACTTGGAGATGGCGAACGAGGCCCCAATCCCAAGTGTCAACTTACCCTGAGTCATGGCCATGTGTGAGTGGTTGTGTGGTAGGTGCGGCGGCGCGCCGTCCAACATTCGCATCGTGTACATGCCTGCAACCAAGGAAACATCGTTAAACAAGATATGGGCCGGATTTTTAGGTCCCTTTTGACGGAGCCAAGCCTCCAATAGAGTCCATCCATCAGCCTTTAAAAGTCCACTGCTCGACGTAGGCCTCTCATAATATTCGCCACTCCGTCTGAGTAGCGCTAATCATATGATAAAGTGACCTGTACTCATAGCTTTTACTTGCCAATTAACTTTACTTGGGACGTAACTAATTGACACTTTACTTGGAGATGGTGAAAGAGGCCCTTAGTAAGTTAATGTCCCCCCTCCCCAGGAGCAGCAGCCCGCACCCCCCCTGGAGCCGCTGGTGCCGGCGCGGCCGCCCGGCGTCGTCAAGTACGAGTGCGAACAGACCTACCACCATGAGAACCTTCATATGCATAATGGTAAGCGTACATTGAAGCGCGCATGGCCCGGCGGTTAGCGTAGAACGCAAACGATCTATGCAACTGAGCCAAACGGGCGCGGTCGGGTGTGAGATGGGTGACCGCTAGTGGGAAAAAATTTCATGCGCCTTCCGTGCTTCGGAGGGCACGTTAAGCCGTCGGTCCCGGTTGTTGTCGATAGATAACAGTCGTTAAACCTTGTCGGAGGCCTTATGGGCGGTTTGAAATCATCCGACAGAGGGTTGGCCACTAACCCACATGGCCACATCTCCACCAACCCGCATTGGAGCAGCGTGGTGAAGTAAGCTCCAGGCCTCCCCAATAATGGGGAGAGACCCGTGCCCAGTAGTGGGACGCAAAAAGGGTTGCAGCCTAAGCGTACATTTATATAGACGTGACAACGTCGACTTTGACGACTCGCGTGTCGCAATGGTTACCATGTCGGACTGCCAATTTCGGTCCCGAGTTCGATTCTCGGCGAAACAGAAATTTGGATAATGTGTACAAATTTCTAAACAAGTAATCCGCGAGGTAAGCCGGGGCTTTATAAACATGTTCACGTATCCTCACGAGACGTTTTATAGTAAAATAGTTGATGCTTGAGTTTGATGTTTTGTTATGACGTCACGTTTAAACTATAGTCCGGAAACCGACTTTACAGAGAACCATTTTTTTTCGTTCCAGTGGATCTAAACGCGCGCCACCAGCTGGCGCCACCACACGTGGCGGCGTTCCAACCTTCCATCGACATCAACTCTGCCCATTCCAGCCATTCGCTGCTACAGGTAACTACAAGAAAAGCCGTTGAATTTGCTTCCAGATCTTTATTCATGTATTAAATCATCGACCCACAACAGAGGACTACGTTCATCTGCGTTTTGTAGGTGGTAGAACTATGATCGTTCGCCCGGGGAAGTACCACCGCTGCACCCACTTCTGCCGTGAACCAATTCTAGTGTGTTTCGGTGGAAAGGTGCAGTTGCCGGCCACACTTACATGAGGCGACCACCAGCCTTCGGAGTAGCAGCGCAATTGCATACGACCTCAGACAAGACTTACTTATGCTTGCTTGAGGTTGTATGTAGATGTCCACGGGCTGCAGCGACCACTTAACACCACGTGGCCTGCATGTTCGTCTGCTGCTCCATTCAAATAAAAAAACATTTCCATCATACATTACATAGCGCATGCCAGTATAGCTCGCAGGTGGTAGATTTTTTTCCTACTTACTTGACACTTATCGTCATATTTTGGACATTTCACACAATATCTGCAAATTGTAGCCTATGTGTTATTCTGATGTATAAGCTATATTATTGTAAAGTTTCATTAAAATCCATTCAGTGGTTTTTACGTGAAAGAGTAACAAACATCCATACTTACAAACTTTCGCGTTTATAATATTAGTATGATGATTACGATATTAGTATGATGTTTAAAACTCTAATAATAATTTCAGTAATCATCCCACTGTATGTGTATACATACAGTCAACAATAAACATTTTTTTTCTTTGTTAGTCGGTGGGCAGCCCGGGGCCGCGGTTCGGGTTCGGTTCCGGCGAGCGCGTGCGGCACAACCACACGTACAGCGCGCCGCTGCCGCCGGCCGAGCCGCGGCAACCCACGAGGGACAAACGAGGTAACAAAAAAACTGTATGTTGTAAAAAAAATTGTCTGTGTTTTTTTTTTCGAAGTAGGTAGTTGTAGATTTTTTTTTATTAATTAGTTATTGAATTATTTAAAAAAACTTTAAGTATTACATGGTGTCCACATCGTAATTTAATAAAATGGCTGGCTGGCTGCAACCCTTTTTACGTCCCACTGCTGGGCACGAGTCTCTTCCCAATATTGGGGAGGCCTGGAGCTTTCACCACCACGCTGCTCCAATGCGGGTTAGTGGCTAGCCCGCTTTCGGATGTTTTCAAACCGTACCATAAGGCCTCCGACAAGGTTCAACGACTGTTATCTATCGATAACAACCGGAACCGACGGCTTAACGTGCCCTCCGAAGCACGGAAACGCGCATGAAATTATTCGTAACTAGCGGTCACCCATCTCACACCCGACCGCGCCCGTTTGACTTAGTCGCACAGATCGCTTGCGTTATACGCTAACCGCCGGGCCATTCGATTGAATAATTAAAAAAAACTAAGTATTTTACATGGTGTCCACATCGTAATTTAATTAAATAACAATGTAGATTTCCAATGGAAATAAGTAGTACCTTTGTACAAACTTTCTTGTCAATTTTTTTTTTTGTATTTCTTTCCTGTCACCTCTGTGTTCATAAATAAATAAATGACGACCTTCGTGGCGCAATGGTTACCATACCGGACTGCCAATCGAGGGGTCCCGGGTTCAATTCCCGGCGAAACAGAAATTTGAATGATGAGCTTAAATTTCTGTTCTCGGTCTGGGTGTTTGTGTTCCTGTCTTTGTATGTGTCCATGGTACCTACGACACAGGGTATTAATTACCTTACTGTGGGGCTATGAGTGTGTAACGTTTATTTATTATTAAATAAATATATAAATAAATGTATTGTGTTGCAGTGCGGCGTTTGACGGACGGCAGCGTGTCGGACGGCGGCTCGTCGAGCGGGACGCACCTCACGCGCGATGAGAAGCGTGCGAAGGCCTTAGGTGTGTGTCAGTATCCAAAACCAATTGTGTATCCCACGAAAAGAATTTAAAAATTATAAAATTAAAAAAAAAAAAAAATTTTAAACATCTGTGCGTTAGATTACGAGGATTTGTGGCGTGGCGACGCGTCTTCAGTATATCGCTATTGGATATTAACAGACTAAGCGGATGAAAAAAAAGAAAAAAAAATTTTTTTTTCAATCCATTTCACTGTCCCCTGCTGGACACAAGACTAGGGATTGAGAGATATAATCTATTAAGCAACATGTGCCATCGGGCAGCAATGGCCGAGTGGTAAAAACCGCGGTCTTCGACGCGATCAATCCCGGGTTCAAATCCTCGGCGCGCACCTCTGACAAAATAAATTTGTAATGTGCGCATTTATCGCTGCTAAAAAATATCGTGATATTTAATTGATTACGATGCTTCCCATCGCCGTGTATGCCTGAGAGAAATTCATAAATTCTCGAAAGCATGACGTCCACCAATCCGCACTCGGCCAGCGTGGTGGACTATGGCCTAAATCCCTCTCACTTGTGAGGGGAAACCTGCGCCCAGCAGTGGGACATAAAAAGGTTGAAAAAAAAAAGCAACGTATAATGATCTTTTTTAAAAAAAAAATCGACGGTTCATAAAATAAATTTCTGTACATAGAGTTTCATTGGTTATTTTTTCCAATTTAGCCATTTACAAAAGCATAAGTTTGAAAATGTTGTATTAAGCCTAATAAAAAACTCCACATAAAAACACTATTATTCCATTTCCAAATATGCCTCTAGTTTTACAACCTTGGAGCGACGTGGTGAAGTAAGCACCCAATAATAGGCAGAGGTCCGTTTTCATTCGTTTTACTTCAGCAAAATTTGGCAAAAAAAATTTTTTTTTTCATTTTATACTTGACTAATAAAATATTTTGTTCCCCAGGCATACCGCTGGAGGTGCACGACATCATCAACCTGCCCATGGACGAGTTCAACGAGCGGCTCTCGAAGCACGACCTCAGCGAGGCGCAGCTGTCCCTCATCAGGGACATCCGGCGGCGAGGCAAGAACAAGGTCGGTACTGAAAGATCGATCCATCCCCATCAGTCTTAGGCAGTTCATTGTCATATTCGGTGATCTATCCTGTTCCGTTGTAGCGGCTTCCTGCTATCTTTTTTTTTTAAATTATGGCATCGCAAACTCTGTGCATACTGCCAGCGTCAAGTATAATTTTTGCCAGTTTCAATGAAACTGGACGAAGTAATAACGAAGTCAGTAAGTCGTCAGTAATCAGTCAGTCTAGTCAGACCAACATTCAAATAAAACGATGGCTACTTTACTAGAACGTGTCCGATGGAATTTTGGAGGCAAGCCGAAAAAACATATTTTAGCACTGTTATTCTATTTCACTATAAATTTGATGGCATTTTGTTCGATATAGGCTAATTATAGTGCACGAGTGTTTGTGAATTAAAATAACAGTGCGAAAATATGTTTTTTCGGCTTTCCTCCAAAATTCCATTGGTCACGTTCTGGTAAAGAAGCCATCGCTTACTTGAATGTCTTGACTGACTTGACTATTTTTTTTTTACGCCTTACTGACTTTACCTATTATTACTCGTCCAGTTTCACCGAAACTAGCAAACACGTGATGCAAAAATTATACTTGAAGCTGGCAATATGCAGAGTTTGCGATGTCATAATTGAAGAAGAAAAAACCAGAAACAGGTACATCAGTGATACTTTCCCGGTCGAAACATTAAAGTGTGAACTTATGAAATATTTATTTTTTTCATTTCATTCATTTTCATTCATTTATTAGCAAGAACATAGTACAATAGAGATCTTAATATTAAAATACACAGTTCTTATGTTCTACCGTAATGGGTGTGCAAAATATTTATTCTATTTTATACATGATTAATTATTTTAAATATCATAGTTGGGTATATTTAGTTTACTAACATTATATTTCTAAATATTATAGTCATATTTATTGCTTTACGCCACAATAATTCAATGAATTTTTTACATTGATTGTAATTATATTTCTGTTTACTATTCTTGATTTACATGTTACACTTAATTCAATATCAGTCAGTTTATTATTTGTTAATTGATTTTCATAATATTAATTTTAATGTCAATTTCAATTACACAAATTTACAATTATTTATTATTATTATATTATATGTAATTCATAGATACAGATGGCAAGTTATGTACATTTCATTATAATTTTAGAATTAAATTTAAAAAGGACAAAAGTTTCAATATTATGTCTACATATGCTAATCATTTTATTCTTGGTGAAATTCTTGGACTGAGTAGTAGGCCTTATCAATTAAATGTTCTTTTAACTTTTTGGAAAACATTTGTCCAGTTAAAGTTTTAATATATTTAGGCAATTTATTATAAATGGTGGTATTAAAATTTTGTCAATGTGTAGTAAGTGTGAAAGTGGGCCCCCAGGTGGCGGCGCAGAACTGCCGCAAGCGCAAGCTGGACCAGATCACGTCGCTGGCGGACGAGGTGCGCTCGGTGCGCGACCGCAAGGCGCGCGCGCAGCGCGACCGCCTGGCGCTGCTGCAGGAGCGCCAGCGCGTCAAGGAGCGCTTCGCGCAGCTCTACCGCCACGTCTTCCAGGTCTGCCACTGCTATACTACAACACTACAACACTACAACACACCCCAAGCACCTCAACTCACTATCTAAACCGAAAAATATTTCAGTAATTTCCTCACTATAGTAACATGCTTATAACTTAAGTTACTGATGACTCAATAGGCCTTATACGAAATTTTGCCGATTTCGCTGATTTAACTCATAAGATTTTGCAGTTAAATTACAGTATACCCATAAGTTTCATTGCACATTCCACAATATAATTGATCGTTTCATTAATAATCTAATACAATAGCCACTTTTAAGTATTTTTTTCTTTAAAACTACAACTCGTATCTAAGCCGAGTTTGGATTGTAGTGCTCGAAACAGTTTCATAAATAAAAACTACATGCAACAAAAAAGGCTTCAATACCACACTGTGTCTTTCCATAGTGTCTCATACAATCAGCGTTTCATTAAGCGAATACTTTGTATCCCTAATATGAAATTAATATTTTTGATTTTGATTTTTGACCGTGTGACGTCATATTTCCTCATGTAAAATGTATGAGGATGTCACGTTTTGACAACTCATTAAAAGTATTTCTATTATCTATCCAATTGGGAAGACCTGTCGGAGCTACTCTTATCATGCTGCTCCAGTGCAGATGTCCTGGATATTTAGGAAATTTTAGGAGACACGTGGCGCCATCTCATGATCAGTAGCGGAATATTGACAGTATTGAAATGAAATGATATGATTTATTTGTCAAAATGTGGTACATAAATAATTGGTTTGTAGGTAATTATAGTCTCTCACATTAACCAAAAATTGGTGTGCAAATTTACAAAAAAGGAATACAAAAAAATTACATGAACATTGGTAGTGCGCAAAGTTACTATATAAACATTATTTGAAATAGGCATGATGACACTATTAAAGAATCAGAGAATAAATGGTTTTACAGAAAATTATATGCTAAAAAAGTTCTAAAATATGATCCCGTTTTAATATAAACATTAAGGTTAATAAGATTTTCAATAAAATAAAAGTATTAAATACAGCAATCGGTCATGTTATCTGAAACGCCAATCAAAAGGAATGTCGTCACGTCTCAGTAAAAGTCATCGTGTTGCTTGAAGTTTGACGAGCAAGCCGACGCCATGACACTTACGAGCGTTTCCGCGCTTAATTCAAATTACATAGCAGAAAATACATTAATTTACGTTAAAACTTAAGTTTATTGCTGAAATAAACTTTTTTTCGAAACTAGGAGACGTGTACCTACAATAAGGAAAGGTATATTTGTCACAGTATTCAATAAACGTTTCTTCTTTCAGAACCTACGTGACCCCGAGGGCAGGCCTCTGTCCTCTGGCCAGTACTCGCTGCAGCAGGCCGCCGACGGAAACGTCGTGCTGGTCCCCAAGATGCCACAGCATCCAGGTGAGGAATCACTACTTATAATCCCATCGTACGCCAAAATTCTAATTAAGTAATTTTTGTGTATATATTGGCAAGTAATATATAAAAATACTTTTGTATATTTTTCATCCCAGAGAGTTACAGAAATTAATCAAAAAAACGGCAAATTGTTTGTAAAGTAGGTTTACGATCGAGATGTTTACGTGATAACGTCCGCACGAGAAAATCTCCATTCGTTTGTATGCCGCTAGAGTGAGAGAGACGGAAGATCGGTCCACTCACTCGAACGCTATGCCAGCCTCCGCTCGTGAGGATTCCGCGTGACAAGTTTCACGGAATGACTGGCAGCGCTCGAGATGAGACGGGAGATCGGTCCGTCTCTCTCTCGTTATACCTGCGATCGCGCTCGTGAGGTTTTGGTGTGACACAAGTTTCTGAACATGTCACCCGACTAAAACGATTTTAAAGACGTTATCACGTCAAAACTGTCTCTTAGGCCCCATATATACAGTCCATACTGTAAATATTTTGAATTTGAACACAAATTTCAAACCGCCCATAAGGCCGCCCACAAGGTTTAACGACTGTTATCTGTCGACAACAACCGGGACCGACGGCTTAACGTGCCCTCCGAAGCACGGAAACGCGCATGATTGTTTTTTTTTTTTGCTGGCGGTCACCCATCTCACACCCGACCGCGCCCGTTTGGCTTAGTTGCATAGATCGTTTGAGTTCTACGCTAACCGCCGAGCCATGCGCGCTTCAATAATTGAATTAATATGTAAATTATTTAATTATTTTTAATTTTGTCCGCAGATCACCCAATGAACCGTACAGACGACGATTTGGACAGAAAAGCAAAACACTACGACCAATGACCGGATCGAAGCCTGAGATGGTAGCGAACGAACAATGATATAAACATACATACATCCATACATACATACACACAGTTGCTATACTTGACAACTAGATGGCGCGCATATCCAAAAACATACTGCATTGTCTAAACTTGCGTTTCACTACTTTTTGAATTTTAATTTTAAAAATAATGCTGAAAAGAAAGCTTCAGGACGGAGCTGACAAAATATACATCAAATGTATCAAAAATATAGGTACGAATGAATAAAAAATATCGCATAATAGGCAACATCGAAATCGATGGCGGGCTAAGATATATATAATAAAAACTAAATAACGTTTCACACTCATAGTCCCACAGTAGGGTATATAACACTGTGTCGTGGGTACCATGGACACACACAAAGACATGAACACACCCAGAGAACAGAAACTAAAACTCATCATTTCAATCTCTGCTTCGCCGGGAATCGAACCCGGAACCCATTATTTGCAGTCCGGCATGGTATTGTCGTCAAATTATTGCCGTCATTATCTTCGTTATTGCCGTCAAATTAAAACAAATTCAATTAGATTGAAACAAAAGTAGTGGAAGATAGGCAACTGGTCTCCAGCTCGTGGACCGATTAAATCAGGTCCCCGTCACCTAATTTCACTCAATCACAATCCAAAACATTTATTGTTTTAAGTGGTATAATCGTTACCGCTATTCAATGTTTTTTTACTCATTCGTACTAATGATTTGAGTTACATTTTGCTATCGGGATTCGATTTTTTTTATACTTTATCAAAATTCAAGCCTTTTCGGTTTCAATTTTCAATTCAATCGCTAAACTTTTCGTCAAAATCCGCAACTGTACTGTAGGCAGGCGCGGTCGCAGCCTTCAACTTTGGGGGCCAAGAAATTTGGGGGGGTGTCGCCAAAAATGTGGGGGGGTCACTAAGAAATTTATGGGAAGAGGTGTCCCAAATTGGCTTGTTTCGCCTGATGGATTTTGGGGGGGGGGGGGGAGTCATGTTATGTCAGGTCAGTCTATCTGTTTGTTCCGGCTAATCTCTGAAACGGCTGGACCAATTTTGACGGGACTTCCACTGGCAGATAGCTGGTGTAATAAGGAATAACTAAGGCTACTTTTATTTAAGAAAAATTCTAAAACAATAATCCACGCGGACGAAGTCGCGGGCAGCCGCTAGTAAATAAATAAACTATTATTTCCGAGTAAGGTTACAACAATTTATGTCGTCACTTGCGAAATCGACCGCTAAGTAACTCTTTATTATGCTGTTCAAATAAGAATTTGAACATGGTACTTTGTAAATGACCAATGATTGCAACCAATTTCATATATCTCGGACATCGAGCAACTAAGCCGCTAGAGAAGGAACCTGAGTTTCTTATCGTCAACAGTAAGCGTAGGATGAGGTTTTGTGACTTTATGACAACGCATTTAAACAGAGAACGGATTTATTTAGTTATAGATATATAAGGATTTATATCCGACTAAACTCACTTGACATTTTTCCGTAACTAGGCCGACTAGTTCCGGAAAATTTAAATTAAAATTTATTACGACAATAAATGAATTTTCCTCTATATTTACGTTGAATTGTTGTTGAATTGAATTTGTTAATTTGGGATGTTAATGCTGTCATTATAAAATCAAAAATATCGAATACTGTTCTCCCAACAAAATGCATTAACACAAATCAAAGACCAAAAATCTATACTACGCTTATTGTTTGAGCTATTCCAATTCATGACGACATTACAATTTTATAGCAGTTACGTGTCTATAGATTGCTTGCTCTTTGGTCACAGAGCAGTGATCAATTTGTGAAATATAAACGTTTAGATATAGATACATTGTATAAATCATAAGTTGTCTTAAGTCAATATTTATACGAGGTTTTGTGTAAACACCATAGATCTTTGGTGCTTGTGCAAATATTACACTGCAAAATAAATGGAGAAAAAAATATTTATTATTCTTTGATATCAACTCAATTTTTTTTGTATCTTCATACTTTTTTTTTAGCAAAGTTGATATCATTATTTATTATTATTAACATGTTTTTAGTTGAAAGCGTGTTAAAATGCAATAACTGTGTTATATACAGAAACAGCATATGGTTATGTAGTGCTGTGACCACAATTTGTACAGATCGATTATTGAAAGATGACAGTTGCAACACTTTGCGAGTGTGTATTGTCTGTGAAGTAGTGATGTGCCGGATCTTTACCAAAGTGGATCCGCAGATACGGATCCCGATACGGATATTTGGTGTTAAGATCCGCGAATACGGATCTCCATTACAACAACAATGACTGCTGATCAGTCATTTGAATCAAGGAATGAATTATTATTTTTATTTCGACTTTTACGACGTTTAACAACTCTTACATAATAATTTTTCGGTGAATATATAACACGAACTACATATATAGAATTCCATCTCTGTATTGAAAATAGGTAGGATCCGTGAAAAAAGTCACGGATACAGATCTTTCTTTTACCTCGGATATCCGCGTGTACGGATACGGATATCCGGCGCATCACTACTATGAATTACATACAGATTACACACACGCGCATTAGTCGTGACGTCACCGCCTATCGCATCTGTGTGAGTTGTCAATATGCCATCTTTCGATAATCGCCTAATAAAAATGTTACCATTTCGGGAGTTTTATAAATCGCAAGATTTTTATACTTAAAAAAAAAGAAAAAATACAACTTGTATCAAAAAAAATGTGATAAAAACAAATATTCCATTTTCGTCTAGTATTTTAGTTACGAAGGTGTAATGCCAGTGAAAATTAACAAAACTACTAAAAATATGTGAAATAGTCGATTTTTATGTGGGCAAAGTATAATTTGACATACCTAATTTTAAAAAAAAACAAAAAAAAGTTTTTTTGGGTTGAGACCCATAAATATAAGACGTTCATAGTATATTTTGCCCATCACTACAGCGACTGTACTGACTGAAAATTTGAACATATAATAGTTAACTAACTTTTTAAGATGTCTTCGACATACTATGTTGCAATAAATAATATTAAATAACATTTTTAACACTTTTTTGTAAAAACATTTTGTCTATGTTTCTATTTATGTATATTATTATTTAGGTTAATTTGTTATAGAATTATAAATTCTGTTTTAGCCAATCATTTTGATTTTTGTTTTTTGCCACTTTAGTCCAGGGACTAAAATATCGATAAAAATATATCGATAAATTTTTCTATTATTGATAATTATATCGTTAAAACATCGATAGTTAATTATCGATATTGGGCCTTGTTGTGTCATGTCATGTACAACTACCGCTTACCAAAACGCAAAACAAAAACAAACACTTGTCAATGTCGCTCCGCCGGGAATCCCCCGATCCTCTCGCTTGCCAAATCTGGCAACGTCGCACTCGCACGATTATTTCGTACATTATCAATATAAAATTATCGATATTTTAATCGATATCAAACTATCGAATTTTTTTGGTTATATCGATATTTTAAAAATATCTATTTTAGTCTCTGCTTTAGTCTCGATGAAGTACAAATTTGGATGGTGATTGCGAAAAAATTCTGGCTTGAAGATATATTATGTACGTGTAAATATAAGGTTTTAATTATACAATGTATTAAGCCCAGAGGCCCACTGGTGGGCGTTTTTTATGTGTTAGTTTCTAAAAGTTATTTTAAGAAACTGCTTTTTTAACTTGTGTCACAACTTTATTGGAAGCTAAATAAAATTATTTTCTTTCAAATGGCGTTTTTATTTTGTTCCTCTGAGGGCCTCTATCACCACCTTCAAGTAAAGTGACAAGTACGGTAATTGTCGGTTAAAGTCACCCTTCAATTTCAATTTCACGATGTTCGAGTAGCACTAATCAATGATAAACTGACCCGTACTCAAAGCTTTTACTTGCCAATTAACTTTACTTGGGACGTAACTATTAACACTTGGACATGGTGAACGAGGTCCTTAGTAAAATTACTTATACAACCTTATATTTATACTTGCCAATGTTAGCAGGGCTGTGGGACGACATTGACACATGCGGTAGCTGTATATTCTTTAACGGCCCATAGCTACTCTGTAAGGAAGCTAATTATTGTACACCCCATATTTTAAAACAGTGTTGAAGTTTTTCTCCGTCTGCTCTTTTCTTCAGCTCAGCATTGCCTAAGCACCAGAGCAGACAGAACAAAAATATAACGTTCACTAAGAGTTTGTAAAGGAACCGTACAGTGAATAAGGAACATTTCATTTCATGGCGCTCAAATACAAAGTAAACGAAACTAGTTGAGCAGAAACTATGCACCGTGAGTAGTGCCGACAGTAAATAATCATGTTATGATATACTCACGATTCGTTATAGATTAAAATAATATGACACCTGGCTGTACTCTATACTTCTCTCCAGAGCTTCAAATACCGCTATAAAATCATAACGTTATTATCTACTTGTGCCCATATCGGTATAAAAAACATAACGTTTTACAACTTAACGTTATTTACACGTCAAAATAACGCTATATCAGTAAACGCTATTTAGAAAAAATAACGTTATATTTACGGGGAATAATAATTATCATATGCAGCGAGCTAGCAACGCGGCAATATCGCTTAGCAATAACGATATTATAAAGTTATTTATTTCGATTTTGATAGTTCATAACGTTATTCTTTTAATACCGCTATTCGTCTTTTCGTTGGTAATGTCAAAATAATAACGAAACGAAATACGTATAACGTTATATAACATTATATTTTGATATTTTTTATAACGTTATGAAGCTCTGCTTCCCCGCGCACCCCCGCCGTCGCCATGCTAGTACAGTCAGCAGCACACTTAACTGTACAAGAATTTTTAGATTTTTAAGCGCTGGCCTTTCATCAAATTATACAGTAAAACACTGTTAATTTTCGTTTGTGTTGTGTTGAGTGTATATAACCCATAGATTTATTATGACTGATACGTAGTATATATATAAAATCTATGATAGAACCCTTATTGTAAACATTGTTTACAACTTTTTGTACATATATATCTCATAAAAACAAACCCTAATCGAGACGAATAACTACTCGTATGTATCATATCCTACATAGGATACTGATTATCTGACGACTAAGTTCTATTTTTATTAACCATTTCGTAATAATTTTCTTAAAAAATATGAATTGAAAACGAATTTTTTGCACACTACTTTGCACTTACGTTTTCGGAGCCAGCTGTCATGACTCGCCAGTGTTATATTCAAAATCATATACTCTAGGAATTGGGTTAAAAATTAGCTGTTTATGTACATTCTGTGATTAATTGAACATGTATAAATAAATATACCTACACACTGTTATGATGAATCCAAGCCTATATACAAATGTACTCTGTGATCCAAGCTTAGAAGGTGGCATTTCGAAAGATCTTTAGGTAATATTTGTTCTATAACATAGGTTAACTTCACTTGTATCGGCGGTAACGAAACATTATAATTGTAAAGTTAATTATGTTAAGTAGCTTTTTAAAGACAATTTCTAGTAAAAATAAAAGATGGATTTTATAATCAACTCCTGAGTTTTACTGTTTATGTCCTCTGGCTACTCAAAGTAATTATTGCAGACACAGTTAATTTTAATTTTATTAGATACTCTGTGTAACGGATTTTTAACTGTTAATTGCTTTAAAAAGAAGAAAATTAATTTTCCTTTAAAATCTTAACTATCAACTTATAACCTGGTGAGTTTTGGCGGGAAGTCGAAAAATACATATTGTGCTCTTGTTTTACTTTCATTTTCTTGGTGTATTTTTGAGTTAGGTATATCGGATAAAGTTGATGGCATTTTGTTTGTTATAGGTTAATTACAGTGCACGAGTGTTTGTGAAATAGAATAACAGTGCTAAAATATGTTTTTTCTGCTTGCCTCCAAAATTCCATCGGACACGTTCTAGTAAAGTAGCCATCGCTTTACTTGAATGTTGGACTGACTAGACTGACTGATTATTACTGACGACTTACTTACTGACTTTTTTATTACTTCGTCCAGTTTCATTGAAACTGGCAAAAAATTGATGCAAAAATTATACTTGACGCTGGCAGTATGCACAGAGTTTGCGATGCCATAATTGAAGGAAAAAGGATATAAGTTGATAACTTTAAATCGCGCGACATGCTTTTATAATCATAAATATAAATTTTGTAGGTACAGTGTGTAAGTGATTAAGTGTAGAGCTACGGTATGCCCTGCCTGATCGTAAGAGACGACTAAAAGGGGGCTTCCGTGGTTGCGGATGGTGAGAGTGGGAGCTCGATTAGTCACAGTTCAGCCAGCAGCCCCGGGAAGGACGGCGGTGTGTGCGTGGCCGCATGCCGCCGTAAGCAAAGGAAGGGGCAGGAGAGCACATCTGCTCTCCCAAAGATAAGCCCGTTCCTGGGCGCCTAGCCTGGAGAGCCGGTGCGTTCCACTGGAAATCCCGGAGTCCTCCCCAAGCGCAGAGGTAGGCTACCGAGGGGGTTTTAGTGCGGTACAAATCCCACATAACCCGGTATCCTCTCCCAAGGTGCCGGGTACCTTTTGAAGGTTTCTAAATATGTCAATTTCAATTAACAACGACATTTTCTATGCACCGACAACACTGACACCGACACACACTCTCTAGTATCCTCTCCCAAGGTGCCGGGTACCTTTTGAAGGTTTCTAAATATGTCAATTTCAATTAACAACGACATTTTCTATGCACCGACAACACTGACACCGACACACACTCTCTAGTATCCTCTCCCAAGGTGCCGGGTACCTTTTGAAGGTTTCTAAATATGTCAATTTCAATTAACAACGACATTTTCTATGCACCGACAACACTGACACCGACACACACTCTCTAGTATCCTCTCCCAAGGTGCCGGGTACCTTTTGAAGGTTTCTAAATATGTCAATTTCAATTAACAACGACATTTTCTATGCACCGACAACACTGACACCGACACACACTCTCTAGTATCCTCTCCCAAGGTGCCGGGTACCTTTTGAAGGTTTCTAAATATGTCAATTTCAATTAACAACGACATTTTCTATGCACCGACAACACTGACACCGACACACACTCTCTAGTATCCTCTCCCAAGGTGCCGGGTACCTTTTGAAGGTTTCTAAATATGTCAATTTCAATTAACAACGACATTTTCTATGCACCGACAACACTGACACCGACACACACTCTCTAGTATCCTCTCCCAAGGTGCCGGGTACCTTTTGAAGGTTTCTAAATATGTCAATTTCAATTAACAACGACATTTTCTATGCACCGACAACACTGACACCGACACACACTCTCTAGTATCCTCTCCCAAGGTGCCGGGTACCTTTTGAAGGTTTCTAAATATGTCAATTTCAATTAACAACGACATTTTCTATGCACCGACAACACTGACACCGACACACACTCTCTAGTATCCTCTCCCAAGGTGCCGGGTACCTTTTGAAGGTTTCTAAATATGTCAATTTCAATTAACAACGACATTTTCTATGCACCGACAACACTGACACCGACACACACTCTCTAGTATCCTCTCCCAAGGTGCCGGGTACCTTTTGAAGGTTTCTAAATATGTCAATTTCAATTAACAACGACATTTTCTATGCACCGACAACACTGACACCGACACACACTCTCTAGTATCCTCTCCCAAGGTGCCGGGTACCTTTTGAAGGTTTCTAAATATGTCAATTTCAATTAACAACGACATTTTCTATGCACCGACAACACTGACACCGACACACACTCTCTAGTATCCTCTCCCAAGGTGCCGGGTACCTTTTGAAGGTTTCTAAATATGTCAATTTCAATTAACAACGACATTTTCTATGCACCGACAACACTGACACCGACACACACTCTCTAGTATCCTCTCCCAAGGTGCCGGGTACCTTTTGAAGGTTTCTAAATATGTCAATTTCAATTAACAACGACATTTTCTATGCACCGACAACACTGACACCGACACACACTCTCTAGTATCCTCTCCCAAGGTGCCGGGTACCTTTTGAAGGTTTCTAAATATGTCAATTTCAATTAACAACGACATTTTCTATGCACCGACAACACTGACACCGACACACACTCTCTAGTATCCTCTCCCAAGGTGCCGGGTACCTTTTGAAGGTTTCTAAATATGTCAATTTCAATTAACAACGACATTTTCTATGCACCGACAACACTGACACCGACACACACTCTCTAGTATCCTCTCCCAAGGTGCCGGGTACCTTTTGAAGGTTTCTAAATATGTCAATTTCAATTAACAACGACATTTTCTATGCACCGACAACACTGACACCGACACACACTCACTAGTAGTATATAAGTAGAAGGCACATTGTGCATGCACGTTGGGACGAGGGGTTCGCCCGTAAAGGCCACTCCTCTGACGGGTGTCATACCTGTCAATATCTTGATGCTCCAAGCTTTTTACCTCACTTTATAAACAGTCCCGATCTAAACGTACAATGAGCGTAACGTACAATGAGACATCCTTTTTCGTGCGTGCAGCCGGCGTTCATCGAATTATTAGACGTTGTCACATCAAAAAACATGCGTATGTCACGTCGCCTCGCCGAAAATAGGTGTAACCCGCGGCATTAGATATGATTAACATTAAATATATTATCCAAAATGGGGTTAATTTACTGTTTGATAAGAGAGATAAGACATCACCTGATTAGTGGCTATCCGGAGAATTGAATATGTTTACAAACAAAACGTAACATCTGCCTTAAGAATGATAATAAAATCGTACGATGACGGTGTTATTATTACTAATTGTATATTATTACTAGTATTACTACAGCTGTTGATATCCGTCTTAGAATAATTTCATTATAGAAACCAAGTTCGCGCACCCAAATTGAAGCATGTTAATTGGTGCCATTAATGGCACCAAGCATCGGGTGTGCTGTTAAATTGTGTCACAACACTCTTGAAAAACAAAAGAAGTCTAATAACATAACTTTTCACTGTGAAGTTTTCTATATTTTGTAGTATTTTATAGTTAATTTGGGGAAAATAAAAATATTTTGTTTGTCAGATGTGACATCTGTGAGAAACTATTTAGTGCTTCAATTTTGACAGCGCGCTTATATGAAGACACTCATTCTATATGTAATAATTCTAAGATATCCGTATAAAAGAGGTAGTTGTACTACGCTAGAGTTTTAATTGATCTGTTACGTAAGTGCTGTTTCATTCGTATCAAGTGTTATCAAATATATTGACATTTGTACAAGATTTTTATGCTTGTAGGTCTAGTAGTAGATAATCATAACGTGGAGAGTGTGTAGAGTTATTGAATACTAGCGGCCGCTCGTGACTGCGTCCGCGTGGCCTTTGGTATTAGTCATAAGTGTCATAACATGATGTTATATAGCCTATAGCCTTCCCCAATAAATGGACTATTTATTTAACACAAAAATATTTTTTCTATTCGAACCAGTAGTTCCTGAGATTAGCGCGTTCAAACAAATAAACAAACTCTTCAGCTTTATACATTAGTAAGGATTTATTACCTCGTATGGGACTATTATAATGTGAGACTTTATCCTTAGAGCATCGAAGGTATAGACTATATACTCACCCGTCAGGACTTTATCATTGTATCGTGTGAGTGACTCAATCGAATCGTTGCTACGCAGTTAGGTGGTGTTATTGCGGATGCTGCGCGATTGTTATTCTTTGAATCATGATGTTGGCACATGATATACTTATTTATCATATAGGTATTCTTTGATTTATACATAGTATCGCAGTATTCATAAAATGTTTTAACAGTGTTATATTTTTTACAAGATTTTTAGAAGTTGCCTGACATAGGTTGACGTACCCTGGGCTGATCCAGCCCAAGCGTTATTAATCAAATAAAATAAAACATATATAAAAAAAGCTGCCTATGCAGCTTTGTCGCAAATTTACACGAGATACTCGGCTTGAAAAAATTTGCTCCCTGACCAAGACTTGCCCCCCCCCCCCCCCAGCCCCTGACTAAGAACCTACATCCCCCTGACCAAAAGTGTAGTGTAGTGCAGACGGTGCCGGATGTTTTCACTTTTTCGCCGTGCCGCTCTGCTACGACGCGCGATGCCCGCGACCGTCGACAAGCTTCCACCACTGTGTTCCATATAATCCATACAACACAAACAGCCGTGCGTACGCACGACTAATTACTATTAACAGGAGATATTTACGCCAAAAATACGTGTGTCTACAAGAGGCCTAAACGCGAGTATACACGTCATTTTGTAAAAAATTAACGCTCGTGTAAGCGCGAATGCCAAAACTATTGCAAAAAATACGCTGGGTTGAAATCGCTCTTACTTATCAATTCATCATCATCAGCAGCCTATTGCAGTCCACTGCTGGACATAGGCCTCTCCCAAGGCGTGCCACTGAGTCCGATCTACGGCTCTACGCATCCAGTTACTTCCCGCTACACGGCGCAGATCGTCGCGCCACCTTGCAGGGGGGCGTCCTTTTTTTTTTGGTATCGGGGGAGGAAACCTTCAAAAGGTACCCAGCACCTTGGGAGAGAACACCGGGTTATGTGGGATTTGAACCTCACTAAAACCCCCTCGGTGGCCTCCTCTGCGTTTGAGGAGGACTCCGGGATCTCCCATGGAACGCACCAGTCTCCTCCATACGCGACGCCCTGGATAGGGCCCATCTTTGGGAGAGCAGATGTGATCTCCTGCACCTTCCGATGCTTACGGCGGCATGCTTGGCGTCCTACACTACGTTTGCATATATGTGGTCTCCACTCTAAAAGCCGTCTTGTCTAACGGTTGTCAGCTCTACGACAGATGTGACCAGCCCACTGCCACGGCCAGCATTCGGGAAGCTCCGTCACATACTCTCGTCATCTATACCGCAAAGCCTCAAGACGAAAGTCTAACCAGTGCGTCATACCCGTTATGACCTACGGAGCCAAAACCTGGACACTGACGGTGCGACTGGTTCACAAGCTCAAGTTCGCGCAGCGAGCAATGGAGAAGGCTATGCTCGGTGTGTCCCTCCGAGATCCAAAGATCCTCCAAGATCCAAAATCAGGACATCCGGAGGACTATGGTCACCGACATAGCTTTGAGAGCCAGCAAGCTGAAGTGACTTATCAATTACGTTTAAATAATTATTTAATGTAAGTATCAGAACAGGTCGATATAATGAAACAAAAGTTCAATACTTCAGTTTGTATATTTGGAAGTGATTGCACCATACAAAATAGATGAGTCTACATTATTTTGACTATATCTATAAATTTCTTTAGGCACAGTAGGAAATTATAGTTTTCATAAGGTCTATTTAGGCAAGAGTGTCATAATTTTCAATTGAATATGTATGAAGTACTCGCGCATGGCCCGGCGGTTAGCGTAGAACGCTCGCTCTATGCAACTAACGCAGATCGAAGATAGAACGCACGATCTATGCAACTAAGCCAAACGGGCGCGGTCGGGTGTGCGATGGGTGACCGCTAGTGGCAAAAAATATCATGCGCGTTTCCGTGTTTCGGAGGGCACGTTAAGCCATCGGTCCCGGTTGTTGGAGACAGATAACAGTCGTTTAAACTTGTCGGAGGCGTTATGGGCGGTTTGAAAACATCCGACAGCGGGTTGGCCACTAACCCGCATCTCCACCAACCCGCATTGGAGCAGCGTGGTGGAGTAAGCTCCAGGCCTCCCCAATAATTGGGAGAGACCCGTGCCCAGCAGTCGGACGGTAAAAGGGCTGCAGCCAAGTATGAAGTACATTTCATTGGAAAATAATAGGTTACTGATAAAATTCATAAACACGACAAAAATACAGTCCCCCTATCATTGGCTATTTTTATAAAAAAAGGCTTATTATGCTATCCTATCATTAGAAGGGCTTAGGATGTCCCACAGCTGGGCAAGGACTCCTGTTTGAAGTGAAGGATTTAGGCCATCGCCTAGACGGTCGACGCCTTAAATTTTAGGAGAGGGGGTCGTCAAGTAATTTTGAGGGGGGTCACTAAGAAATTTGGGGGCAGATTGCGTTCTACGCAAACGCCGGGCCATGCGCGCTGTTTAAAAATTTATAATTTGCCCAATAAAACAGACTGATAACTACTGTGCCTATGTAGGTACATTATCATAAATCATAATCTTTACTATTTCACACATAAATACATCTGTTTGTACATTACATTTCATTCATCACAAGACAAATTACTTTAATATTTAAAATACAGTAACATCTTTCATTAGAAAGCCATATGCGCCGTTTTAGATACGTTTAGGGTTGCCAGGCTGAAAAACCTAATAGCCGGACAGACCAGCCAGTTTGTCCGGACATTTGGATAGAAAGGCCGGACACCCTAGATCATTGAGGATTGTTTGTCTCAGCAGTATTAATAGGTACGACAAAACAACTGTGGCACTGCGGCCTGAGGGAGCGATCGACAGTCGACTCGCCGATGCTCCGTCACGCTCGGCGCTCGCTCGTTTGCGAAATGTAAAAAGCCTAACAAAAGCCGGACATCGTTTATTTTGACCGGACACGCAATCAATAAGCCTACCTATGGCCGGCTTTATCCGGACGCCTGGCAACGCTACTACGTTCAATGTTACTAACACATACTGATACAATCGATTATAATAATAGTATCTTAGACAAGCTTAACAAGTTAATAGGGTCTTGGAACTTGGACAGTATAAACAAAATATTACAATGCATACATTTAAAAGATTGCACTAAACCCTGCTTGAAAAGCAGGCTAGCTCTGTAAACACAATTTTTTTCCAATTACATCACCAGAAGCTCTGTCTATTGACTATAAATTATTGATTTGTGATGTCTCAAATCAATTTTTCATACAAAATGTATGATTGGATATTATTTACGTTCAAAATGAATGAATAAAATTATCTGTTATAGTTTGCAAGTTGTGTTTGCCTATAAGTAGTAATAAATTTTACTGTAAGGTATATTATGTCAAATAAGCTGTATTATTTCATAAAATTGACTGTTGATGAACTTTAAAAATAAAAATAAAAACTTTAATCCTGGTATCCATAAAAAACAAAAATTTTATGTTACTGTCAAGCCATGAGGCTTAAGTATGTTTTGTCCTGTTCCTGTAAACAATAAATATGTCATTGCAAGAATACAAAATTATGTAAAAAATGTCTTCATTGTTAGACATTTTTACGAAGCGGATAAGTTAGCAACATTGAAACGTAAGTTTGTTAAGATTTGTTCGACAAGAGTCAAGATGTTTATATATTATTTTTACTGACACACAGAATCTTCCACCAAGATATAATATAATACTTTACAGCATTTATAAACACCTATGGCTTCTAAATTTTAGACATTATATCAATAATATATTTTATGAATATTAAAAATAAGACCATAAAGCCTCTTGTCAATTTAAAAGTATTAAATAAGCAACATCGACATTGTTGAGAACATTCTACCACACTTTTCGGTTTAGGGTTGCCACTTCCATACTAAAAACTTTGCATCAAAATTAACATTTCCTTTCTAAAGGTATCAAGGTAAAAAGCAGTCATATCTTGAATATATTTCAATATATATATTCAATTCAAGATATATATTCAGGATATACAAAAAAATCGATAGCGTGAATCAGGATACGTATTGCGCCATCTCTGGACGAGTTGTTTAAGGACGCCAACAAATGGTTCAAAATTTTAATTTTGATACAAAAATTCTAGCAACTATAGCTCAGACCTTATACTGTGTCATTATGTAAAATATGTTATCCTATAAAAATCACACATAATAACAAAATCTACATTTATTAATGTGACTATTCACAAACTGTAGTCATGTAAGCATGATGGAACTTATTTATACAATACCTCATTTAAAAAATCTATCCCACTTTGTCCAGCACTGGGGTCTTGAGCACTTTCAATCCGTTCTTAATACTATGTGTTCAATATTATAAGAGAACTGTATTATACCTAAGGTAGGTCATCGAAAAATAACAATTTTTTCTACATACCTAAATTGGTTGATTGTAGTTTCTATGGGGCCCCATAGATCAAATACAGGGGGCCCCTTTTACAAATAATGTTTTGTAGAATTGTTTAACATATAGTATTCTAAGGCTAATTTTATTATTCACTTCAATATACTCATTTCAGGTCTACTAGGTAGGTATATAAGAAGAACCAAAATAATATGTAAGCTTTGATTGCGGTTATTAATGAGCAGAAAACATAAATGATGATATCAATCTAACTTGAAAAAAGCTGGCTTTACATGTATGGCAAGAAGACCATGATAGTAGTAAAAAAATTGTCTTCATACAGACATATGTATATTTTCCTTTGAGGAATTTGCACAGTAAATATTATATAGAATGTGTTAAATAAAATTTCTGTGCAGTGGAACTACAAAGCAGATGTTGCTGTCTTGAGATTGTATGGCACAATAAGAAATAATTATCCGGTGATTGCAACACCTGCCCATTCAAACATTTTTGCAAAAATAGCCTCACTTTGTTATTTGCAGAGTATATCTTTACTATTTGATCTGAGCATACATAGGTCGCAAACATAACTGTAAAAACTATAAAGATAGCCAATTATATCTTAGACAGCTCTTAAGACTAAGTTGCAATTATTATTATGCTATTATTAACCCTAGGGCGAGATCAGGGTTGTATATATTTTTAACCTATTTAATAGGGTTATTTAATTAACACAATACTTTGGATTTACAGTGTCATAATTGGAAATATTTTTTTTAATGTTTCAAAGTCATACCCCACAATAAGATAGATATACCCTGTGTCGTGGGTGCCATAGATACATACAAAGACAGAAACACAAACACCCAGACCGAGAATAGAAACTTAAACTCATCATTCAAATTTCTGCTTCGCCGGGAATCAAACCCGGGACCCTCCAATCTGCAGTCCGGTATGGTAACCATAACGCCATGCGGGTTGTCGGGTGCATGATAAGTTTGAGTAGAATATAAGATGGCAACTGATAACCTTTATAATTCACGACTTCCAATTTCTAGGCATAAGTAGATTTGATCCTCACATTGATAAGCTTTTATAAGAAAAATTTGGAACATGGATGCAGTATTAAAACTACCTTCCTACTGTGCTTGAGTCCAGTTTGAGGTTATATGCAGTAGTGTGTTATTACTCTGGAAGTTAAACCAGAGAACACAATAGAATTGTTTCATTGCAGATATGGGTGTGGTTTGTCCCTAAGCCAAAACATGTAAGATTTACAATCTACATACCATTTAGTATGATTATATTCACTTGCAAGATTTAATCTAGCTCTGAACAATCCTGGATATTCATAATAATTAACTGTACAATAATGGCAGCCAAAGGCATTCAAGTAATTTGATCAAACTGTCATCAAATCAAAATGTTTTTCTTTATAATGCTTAAAGCCCCACATTAGGATTCCCTGTGTTGTGGGTACTATGGGACCAGGAGAGGTCGCAGCCTTCAATTTTAGTGGGGGTCGCCAAGATATTTGAAGGAAGAGGTGTCCCAAGTTGGCTTTTTCGCCTTCCATCTACGCATGACTGATGGATTTTGAGGGGCATGTCCCCTGTGACCCCCTAGGACTGCGCTTGCTATGGACACACAGACAACATGAACACCAATGTCCAGAAATTAAAACTCATCATTCCGATTACGATGTAGCATTGGCAGAGTGGTAAAAGACATAGGTCTCCGACGCAAACGATACTGGGTTCAAATCCTCTGCGTGCACCTCTAACAAAGAAATTTGTAAAGTGCGCATTTATTGTTGCTCCACGATGATGGAAAATATAGTGATATTTAATTGATTACAATGTTCTCCATTGCCGTGCATACCAGAAAGAAATTCATAATTTCTCGAAAGCATGACATCCACCAATCTGCACTTGGCCAACAAGGTGGACTATGGACTAAAACTCTCTCACACGTGAGAGGAGACCTGTGCCCAGTGTGGGACTTAAATAAAAAAAAAAACAGATTTCTGCTTTGCTCCAAATCAAACCCGGGACCCTGGATTAGCAGTCACGCATGGTAAGTGTAACACCACACTGCTTGTCATCATTGCGACCCAATGTTTAACCACTCACATTCATGGCAAGTTGATAAAACTATTTGAATCTGTCAGATTGAGCAAATTACTTGAATATGTATGGATGTCATAATGCAATTATTTTAATACCCTCTTTTAATAAAATCTTTAGAATAAATTCTGATGTTTAAGCCTTGCCATTCCATTAGTAGTAAGTTTTAAAAGTGTGTAAATAAAATTACCTATTGGTTGATTAGTTTTGGATACTATATTATACTAGCCTTCCACCAACGGCTACACCGGCGTGGAACCGTTTAATGGGTCCCGTAGGATAAAAAATAGCCTATGTACTATTCCAGGCTTCATTGCTATATTAAAATCATAGGCGTTTAGCCAGTTGCTTCAACCGTGTTGACCCTATTTCTAATGTTTTCACGTAGGAATGAAGCATTTTCCTGCAGTAAAAGTAGCCAATGTTACTCAGGGTGAATGTAGCTTTCTAATGGTGAAAGAATTTTTGAAATCTGAACAGTAGTTTTTGAGTTTATTCATTACAAACACACAATCTTTCTTCTTTATAATATTAGTATAGATTATTGGAAAATAGATGGTTGTATTAGAAATAATTATATTAAATTAGAAATTATCTATACAAATAAATAAAATTGAAGTGTCTGTAATATTATAATAATTTCTTGTTAATGAATGTATAGGTATACGGTACATATACCAAAATAACACTTTTTACAATTTTTGCCTGTCTGTTGGTTCTGGCTAATCTCTGTAACGACTGGACAGATTTTGACGGAACTTTCACTGGCAGGTAGCTGATGTAATAAGGAGACATTTAGGCCACTTTTATTTTAGAAGAATTCTAAAACTAAAGTCCACACGGACGATGTCGCGGGCAGCTGCTAGTCAGGAATATATTTGACAATTACTAGAACAATATACTAATTAAATAAAATTTCAAAGTGAGTTAAACTCACACACAATTATTTTATTTACACACTGTCAAAACAATTTTCATCAGTTGTCACACAACTGTCAAGTTTTCAACTCTTCAAAATTGGTGTGTAAAGCCTAATATCAGCATAAAACAGAAAAACACTATCATTTTAGCCGTCAAAGTGATCTCATTGTCATTATCTGGTCATCTAGACTGCTGTTTGGAAGCAGCGGTGAGCGCTTGCCCCACCAATACCCTATCTCCAGCTGCCATTTCAAATGTAAAGTCTGGAGGTGCTTCAAATAATAAAATAATCGTACTACCCATGTTAAACTGACCAAATAACTCACCCTTAGTGTGTTTGATGTTATTAATCTCTAGTTCATCTACTCTTGTTCGTTTGCCTTTCGTGTTTGTTCGTAGCTCTGGGTCGCTGTAAATTTCTATGGAACCAACATTGGTCGCTCCAACAGCTGTCATGCTGAAGAATCCATACATCCATTCGCCAACATAGACAGCGCGTTCGTTCATCGTAAACAGACCTGGGATGAGGTGAGCCATCCACGGGTTCACGGAGAGCAGTTTACCAGAAAAATGCCTCCTGAAACTCGCAGTCCAGTCGCAGGGTGAATGGAATCTGTGGTAATCGCCAGGTGCCAGGTAAATGATACATTGGTGGAGTATGTTCTTTTTGTTTTGCAGCAACGAGTTGTAGTAGTTTTTATCACTGCTTTTAGACCATTTGTTTTCGCCGAGAAATTCTTCCAAGCTGTACGTGACTCCTTTTACTTGCTCTATTTTATCCGTGTCAGCGGGTCCACAATTCAACACCACTCCATCGCAAGGAGAAACGCACGGCGCTGGTGCTATGAGTCGTGCACCTTCTCGCAGCGGACGCGTAAAAAACGCAGAGAGACTTCTATAGTACGTAAGATCACTGACCGCTGCTTCGCTCAAATTCACATTAAACATCCGAGCGTACGTTCCGTAAACGATACTCCGAAGGGACGTAGGCAGCTCGCAAGCAGCAAGCTTTCCCCACAAACGACTCGTAATCCTGAACGGGAACATTTCGTAAAATTTAATCTCCACCTTCGATACTTCGTAATTCACTGTAGCACGGATATAACACCAACCGACGTACATAACGCTTCCCAATGGCATCCAGCGAGTGAAAATAGCTCGTAAATTCATCCATTTCGTCTTCTGTATTTGGGTCTGAGTGGTCACACTCTTTGTTTGATGGTGCGATGTCTGCCTGAACGGTCGGTGAGGTCGAACCCGCTTGAACAGTGGGTTCATGACTGGAAGGCAGCTCCGAATGCGCGTCGGCGGAAACATTTCGCACTCGGCCACCTTCCAGCAGGGTTAAAAATAAATAATGTTTATTTTATTATCCAATCGCTTTCGCAAAAATTGATTTGCGTGCAAATTACCAACGTCCGATAACAAAATCACAAGGCCATTGAAAAAAAACGTCTAGATTTAGCTGCGTCAGTGTTGCCAACTCTGAAATCTAGCGGATGGTAGAATTCCTCTAAAAATACGGTAAATTTTACAAAATTATGTTGCAATCCTCATTTGTAATTACGGTAAAATTACCTTGTTTATTTAGCAGCAAATTATAGGTCAGAGTTGTGAAAATAAACTATATTTTTGATCAGAATCAGACAATATAATAGTTTCAATATTTTTATACATATCTATATTATTTTTTTGATGCATAGCGTCACTGGGATTAAAATCAACGCAGTTTTTGAAGTGAAATCTTCTTTAGCGGCGTTGTGCACTTTTTCGAGATGGGTAACAAATGTTAAACGCGCGTCAGGACACGTGGCCTGATCGAAAATTCGTAAGACGGAGGGGTGACAGCTGCAGCTGATGACGGCTCGACTGTCTATACTTGTAAAATTCGTTAATATCAAGTATTTAAAATATGAACATTGAACAAAGTGCATCTATTAATGAAAAATGTGACGAAGTACCTAATAGTGAAAGAAAATGAGTGAGTATCTACTTTATAAAAATAGTACCTAGATGAAAACCTACTGAAAATACTAAATGAAAAATAATACTGCTAATTAAAGCAATTCGTGCGAAATTATTCCCTAACCATTCCAAAATATCAAAAATAACAACTTTACATTCAAGTTCTCACTTCTGCTGGCACTCCCGGAGTGCAAACCGTTGTTTTGTAAACGCTGTAATCGGTTTCATGTTTCCTTGTCGCTGTATGGCCTGCTGCGATAAAAGATTTCGATTGATGGATTTTATCAGGAATTTATTCCGTTTTTTGTTTTAATGTCATTGACTCTGCTGAAGATTCTTTCGCACTCAGAATTCGAGTGTGGTAGAGACAAAATGCCCAACATAAACACATTCCCACATTCAAATTTGGAAAAATATTTGAAATTATATCATACATAACATATCTACAAAATGTTTAAACGATTACGATTTTCAATGTGTATTACGGTGTTTTTTGCTACCGTAATTATATTCCTACCGTAGGTGGTAGATCTATACTGATTACGGTGTTTTTACCGTAATTACGGTGCAGTTGGCAACACTGAGCTGCGTTCACGTCAAAATCACAGACTATTAATTCATTCATAGTAAACTTCATAGATAAAGAGTGCGTTCAAAATTAATTGAATTAAAAAAATTGTAATAAAACCGGTAATTTATTCAATATCGATTCGAATTCGAATCGTTCGTTTGTGACTGTTTAAGATTACCTTTCACGGGTTTCAAACAAAATTAATTAATAACGTACATAAATACATGGGCATAAACACAAACTAATTAGAGATACGACATGTGAAAAAATTAAATTAATTTATAAATTAATTCGACATGGCTTGTCCTGTACCAGAGCGTTGCCGCGTTGGGCCGATTATATCGTTTACCACACGGTACGCTTAACGATTTAGTTTGTCGGGCTCTTGTCACCTCTTATTAGCCAGCTACGTTAGAAACATCTGGCTTATCAAAAAGCGATGGCACGAGATGGAATGACTCTAGTACCGTGGCATCTGGGGCGTCCCCTGATATGAGATGTTACATGCATTATAATTACTTGGCCCCAACGCATATCTGCGACACTGCGGTGAGGGACGGGTCCGCCACCTACCAGGCCCAGCTCCTCAAGCGCCGTAAATGCAGTATTTTATCATGCAATTACTTATTTGAGGCGCTTGCTGTGGAGATCTTAAGCCCTTGGTCTTCTGACATGAAAAAATTCATGTCAGAAATGTCGTCCAGACTTGTTCTAGCATGTGGCGACCCAAAGTGGTGAGTATTTCGCCCAAAGACTCTGTTTGTTTACCGGGGAATTGTCGCCAATATCTTGGGTGCCATGCCAAAAACGAACATTTTAGAAGAAGTTTTATATTTATATTTTTTTTATTTATAGTTTTTTATATAGTTCTTTTTTTACTTGTATATAGTTAGTTATTTTTATAGCTTTTTATGATTATGTATATTTTTATTATTGTACATAAATAAATTTGAGTTTCTTAATTCAGTTATCCAAGGAATTTTTTACCATACATTTAATTTTGTTTAATCCATCGATCCAGACCATCGTTAGTGATCAAAACTGGTTTTGAGTGACAGCTGTCATTTTTTATAAATACGAACGTGACAGTTTAATGAACTAAAACTAAAAAGTTGAGTGTTGTAATAACTATTACGGAAAGGATGGCGTTTAAAGCTTAAAATAGTATGTTAGTTGTGTTTAATAACATTGAAATTTGTATTATTAGTTTATTGAGTTGTTTATTTTGTGTTTTGACAATTTCCTATCCCTATGAGTTTCTGTGAGTCTCTCGGCTCGCCTGAAGGGCCCCGCGACGCATTTTTGGAGGGATCTGATAGTTCCCCGAACTCATCTTCAGAAAGAAGCGACTCGCCGGAAAGTTCACCCTTCCGTGGTTTCTTCAAAGTGCCTAGAGTGATACTAACGAGGTTGAATTTAGGTACATTGGATGATAATGAGCCCGCCTCTCAAACTGAAGTTCCAAGGAACGAAACAACATACAGAAGTTATGAGAGTACACCATTTCTACATAATTGTTCCGTGAAGCTTGTGAGGGATAATTTGGAGCAGTTGAAGAAGGATATATTAAGGAATTCCCGTATTAATACACGTAATAAAAATGTAAGTAATAAATGTAAAAGTAAGTATAAGTATTTTGTTATGCTTATTACTCATAGTACAACTACTTGTACCTACTCTTTAACACATTGCAGGATAATCCTGCACTAAACTACCAAACAAACTTGTCTGGTATACTTTTGTTTTTGGAGGGAAACAATATTAAGTGTATTGGAAAGACATTGGGGATATTGGATTCATGACTAGTAAATCTTCATTATAGGCCTGACAATAATATTTATTTATTTCTCCACTGGTATTAAAAGAATTGTAGGTACCCATTAAGGCCCTTCCTATGTCTCTTAACACATTGAGTTGCAAAACCAGGTCTGTAAACCCTGGTGATTATCTTGCTTGCATTGTTGCTAAGAAAGATATAACAACTTTAATGTATATCAAAGATGTTATTAAATTTGACTACCTGCGTGGCACAATGGTCACCACGCCGGACTGCCAATCTACGGGTCCCGGGTTTGATTCCCAGCGAAACAGAAATTTATATGTTGAGTTTAAATTTCTGTTCTCATTCTGGGTGTTTGTGTTTCTGTCTTTGTGTGTGTCCATGGTAACCACGGCACAGGGTATACTCCACTATGGGGCTATGAGTGTGAAGCGTTATTTACTTATTTATAAGAAAAAAAATCCAGTGGGTACAAGGTTTAAAAAGCCCTGTAACACAATATTGGTAGTTTTAGGACAATCTTGTGAATGCCATGTACAGCAGCAATGAAAAGAAAACATGGTGCTGCTTGAACAAACATGTTAAGTTCTATAGAAAAAATATTTTTCTTGAGTCGCTGCTGTCATACAACTATGGGCCTCGTTCACCATCTCCAAGTAAAGTGTTGATTAGTTATGTCACAAGTAAAGTTAATTGGCAAGTAAAAGCTATGAGTACGGTCAGTTTATCATATGATTACTGCTACTCAAACATAACAGTGAAATTGAAATTGAAGTTACAGGTGACTTTAACCGACAATTAGTGTACTTGTCACATTACTTGAAGGTGGTGAAAGAGAGAGAGAGACAACATAATAATTAAGAACAGAATAAAATCCCAATTATAAATTCATTCACTCATGCTTGTTATTGATAACCTTCTGTTGTATAATCATGCAAATTGCAATAACATTTGGTTGTCCTCATTATTTATAAAGTGCTGATTCTATGCTTTACACAATATGCCTATTTCAGCTTTTCTCTGTTCATATACCATAAATGTATCTGCTGATGGTCTAGAATTTATACTGTATGAGCCAACCTCACTACTTTAAACATTCTTAATCAGCAATTTAGTAGGGAACACTATCTGATGCTGATTGGAGCAATTTTGCTTCTGCAGAATAAGACTTTTACTAGACTACTAGTTACTATTGAGAGTTTTTTCTGATAAAAGCATTGCTGTTGTTTTCAGAATGAAGAAATACTAGTGAATGAGTAAAATAAATAAATAATAAATAAATATGTTTGGACAATTCACACAACACCTGTGTTTCCAAACTGATTCCAAACTAAGCAGAGCTTGTACTATGGTAATCAGAAAGCTGATAAACATACTTATATAATTCTAAATACACACTTAAACAGATAATTAACACCCAGACACAGAACAAATAGTCATGTTCATCACACAAACATTTGTCCTGGGTGGGAATCAAACCCACGACCTCACGTTTCGCAGTCGGCTCATCACCCACTACGCCACAGAGGCTGTCAAAATACTGTAGATAATTACCATACAATATGTACGATTAAGAAATACTAGCCTTCCGCCAGCGGTATCGCCCGCGTGGACCCGTTTAATGGGTAGGATAAAAAATAGCCTATGTGCTATTCCAGGCTTCATTGCTATATTAAAATCATAGACGTTTAGCCAGTTGCTTCAACCTCGTTGACCCTATTACCCGTTTTCACGTAGGAATGAAGCATTTTCCCGCGGTAAAAAGTAGCCTATGTTACTCAGGGTGAATGTAGCTTTCTAATGGTGAAAGAATTTTTGAAATCGGAACAGTAGTTTTTGAGTTTATTCATCACAAACATACAAATCTTTCCTCTTTATAATATTAGTATAGAATATAGATTAATAGTATCAATATCACTAATTTTTGTATACTATTAATAGTTTATGTTAGGCATATCATTTGGCATGTTATAACAGTAACAGATATTTTTAAATATCTTCTGTTCACTAATACTGCTGTTTTAAAAGCCACCAGTAACATTGCAGTTCACCCTTGAAAAATCTCAAATTATAATAATATGTATTGTGACTAATTTTTAAATTCAGCAGTCGATACCAAACAATGTAACTCGAAAATTATGAGATAAGTTTTTTACATACCTAATACAGTAGAAATTTGTTATAACAACATCGAACCACTATGAAAAGTTGCAATACCCGTTGAAATCAGCACTAATTTTCGGTCATTATAACCATTACGTCATTAAACGTTACACACTCATAGCCCCACAGTAAGGTAATTAATACCCTGTGTCGTGGGTACCATGGACATATACAAAGACAGGAACACAGACATCCAGACTGAGAACAGAAATTTAAACTCATCATTCGAATTTCTGTTTCGCCGGGAATCGAACCCGAGACCTCTCGATTGGCAGTCCGGCATGGTAACCATAACGCCACGCGGGTCGTCATTATAAATAAAGTTGTTATAATTGGTTTTGACTAGGGATTCCAAACCGGGCCGGGGCCGGTCACCGGACCCGGTAAGGAAACCGCGGCGGTTCCAACTCGTATAGACTGTAGTCTCGTGTAATGTAACTTGTGTAAGTTGTGTACACTTACAGTACAGCCAGCTTATAGTTTATAAGATTTCGCTATTTACTAAATTAGTAATAGTAACACCACATAACATATTAAAAGAGTTAGAATGGAAATGTGGGCGGGGCAGACGCGCCAAGGAATTTTGAGCAAATGCTCAAAATTCCAAAATCTCTACAGAAACACCCGATCGTGCTACGATAAGCGTGCTTGTGTGTGATTCTTTCATTTGAAATCGCGTGATTGTGCGGCGCTAAGATTGGCTGGATTTGAAATTGCAAATATGTGCGTAAGCTTCGTATTTATTTAAGTACAGATGTAATGGAGGTGAAAGGCGGGGCTTGATCGGCGACACCAATCTTCATACGAACGGCGCATTATTGCCGTTCAACCTCAATTAATAATGTTCTGTGAGTAACACTCACTATATAAAAATGGAAAACAGACTACAGATTTGACATCTCCAGACCATTTGTAGCTAGGTTCAACTTTTTGTTTGCCTAAATTCGTCTTAGTTTGATCACCGGTCCAAAAGGGTTGGTAAGATAGATACATATGTAGGTAAACTTTGGTATAAATAAAATAAATTCTTATATGCTAAAAGTAAAATTTTATATTTTTTCTTAAATTTTGGCTATTAAGACTATATAGTGAGTGTTGGCTGCAACCCTTTTTGCGTTCCAACTCTGGGCTCGGGTCTCTCCCCCTTACTGGGGAGGCCTGGAGCTTACTCCACCACGCTGCTCCAATGCGGGTTGGTGGAGATACGGGTTAGTGGCAAACCCGATGTTGGATGTTTTCAAACTGGCCATAAGGCTTTCGACAAGGTTTAACGACTGATATCTCTATCGACAACAGCCGGGACTGACGGCCTCGCCGAAGCATGGAAACGGGGACGAAATTTGCCACTAGCGGTCTCACTCGACCGCGCCCGTTTGGCGTAGCTTAGATCGCTTGCGCTCCACGCCAGCCGCCGGGCTATGCGCTATATTCTTATCAGAATGGTCACAACAATATTTTTCAACAAATTAGTCAGGATAGCATTAAATATTTCAAAATATTCTTTTACATGTACAAAACTAACTGTTCATCCGCGTCTCCGCCTGCGTGGAGCACGTTTTTCTCATAGGAATGAGATATTTCCCCCATATAAAAAATCACCAACACCCAAACTTATTCCATACAAAAAAATCAGGTCAATTCGTAACCCCTTTGTGATTTGAAAGAAGGACAAAGAAACAAAACATACTTTCCTCAGATCAAATAAAAATGTATAGATAGAACGCTGTGAACACCGAAGTGTGGCCAATTTTAAACTATGAGTGAGTAAGCTAAGTGTGAAGCGTTATTTTTATTATTAAACTGCACCTAGCCGTGTACACACACATGTCACGCAAACATGTACAACGAAACTGCACCTGGCTTTGTCAGATGAATATTGTGGCGCATTGAGTAAAACTGTCAAAAATATAAAAAAATCACTTTAAAAAAAACTGTTTTTTGAAAAATTGTGATGCATATTATTAATGAATAATAATTATAATAATGAAGGAATTTGGATTATGATCGCAACATGTGTGCGTAGATCGGTCACGCACTCATGTTTACAAAACCGGCCTCACGTTGTTGTTCGCAGAGTTCCATCTACACTTTTATTTGATCTTAGATACTTTCCCGTTTATAATATTAGGATGTATATTAAAAGTTCTAGCAAATTCCAACACAGGCATTGTCCTGTCTCCGATGACTACAACTTTACCGTCATACTTGAAATGAACATATAAAAATAATGAAAAATTTTTACAGCCGAACATGACGCTGCGCTGTAAAATATGTGAAAAGGCCTACAGCAGTGAGAAGAAGCTACAGAACCACCAAGAGAACAAACACATGTTGGTGTACAGGTCCCCCAGCAAGCCACAAAAGCGTGTCTCCTTCTCGGACCACATAATAGTCCACGAGCTGAGAGAATACCACCGTTGCAGGAAGTGCACAAAGATCTTTGAGGACTACCAGTCCCTCAAACAGCACATGAAGCAGAAACACAAAAAACGAAAGTGCTACATATGCCACTACTGTTCAAAGAACTTCGTTGATAGAATGTTCTTCAAAGTCCACATAAAGTTACACTGTGATGTGTGCGGTGCGTTGTTCCCATCGAAAAGCGAGTATCTCGTCCACAGGCGCGAAGCCTGTCGAACCACGAAGAAATACAAATGCAAGACATGTGATACCTCGTTCTTTAGCTACATGGATTTGAAAGACCACTCGTATGAACATCTGGAGACAGTTTTCATCTGCGATATCTGTAAAGAACAACTTCCAAGCAGGTGTGCAGTCGCTCATCACATATTGTTCCTACATTCCGAGAAGAGACCTCGAGCGCTGTACGCCATCCAAAATATCGGCAACGAAAAGTTATATCTCTGCAACTCCTGCGAACACACTTCGGTGGACCGAGAGATGATTGAGAATCATGTTGCCGTGTTACCCGACCTGAAGAACCGTGAGAGAACTGACTACAAGGACTACTATTTCTGCGACCAATGCTCGAAGAAATTTGACTCGGAGACGAGCATGCTTCAGCACAAGTGGAGTCACTTTCTGAATACGACTGATAATCCCCAAGCCGAGAGTGAGGTGGAGGAGAAGAGTGGCTTCAAACGGATATATAAAATGAACGAGAAGTTGCCAGTGCTGATGCAGCCAAAAATCATGCTGGAGAGGTTAGAATGTAAACAGCACAGCCCGTTAGCCAACCCATTGAATGCAGACAGCCCCAACTCCTCTTTGAATGGCGAGATAAATATCAAGAAATCTATTGTAGACCCGAAGTATGCAGACAGCCCCAACTCTTGTTTGAATGGCGAGATAAATATCAAGAAAGCTATTGTAGACCCCAAATCCAAGAAGACATTGCTCTCAAGACATCAATGTAATGTAAGTTATATTATTATTACTTTTTTTTGGTATCGTGGAGAAAACCTTCAAAAGGTACCTGGCACCTTGAGAGAGGTGTTACCGGGTTATGTGGGATTTGTTACCGCACTAAAACTCCCTCGGTGGCCTATCTCTGCGGTTGGCGAGCATTCCGGGATATCCAGTGAAATGCACGGGTGTCCTTCACGCGCGGCGCCCCAGAACGTTCCCATCCTCTGGAGAGCAGATATGCTCTCCTGCACCCTCCGATACCTACGGCGGCATGCGGCCACGCACACGCCGCCGTCCTTCCCGGGGCCGCTGGCTGGACGGGTTGAGCTCCCACTTTCACTGCCCATAATCTCGGAATGCCCTTTTAGTCGCCTCGTACGATCAGGCAGAGGATACCGTAGCTCTATTCTTAATCCCTAAGCTACAGGGACTCACAAGTACACCTTGTATCACCACCTTGTACCACCCTACTGTAGGGTGTGAACCGTTATTATTTTTCGTAACCCTTTTTGCGTCCCACTGCTGGGCACGGGCCTCTCCCCATTATTGGGAAGGCCTGGAGCTTACTCTGCTCCAATGCGGGTTAGTGGCCAACCCGCTGTCGGATGTTTTCAAACCGTCAATAAGGCCTCCGACAAGGTTTAACGACTGTTATCTATCGACAACAACCGGGACCGACGGCTTAACGTGCCCTCCGAAGCACGGAAACGCGCATGATTATTTTTTTTGCCACTAGCGGTCACCCATCACACACCCGACCGCGCCCGTTTGGCTTAGTTGCATAGATCGTTTGCGTTCTACGCTAACCGCCGGGCCATGCGCGCTTCATTTTTTTATTATTATTCTTTAAATGGAAGTTTTCCTTTCCAGAAATGTAACAAATTCTTCTCATCCAACTACTGCCTGAACCGTCACATCGTGAAAGTCCACGACGATTACTCCCACCTCCGCTGCAACGACTGCGAGGAGACCTTCGTGTGGCCTTCCCTGCTCAAAACGCACAAGTGCATACGAATGAACATCCCGGAAATGCCGTTTGACGACGCACGACCGGAAATACAGCTGACCAACGACTACAGCGATTTCGGCCAGTGCGGATTCGACGAGCTTATGACAATGGACTACTCTGAGGATAATTATATGCAGGCGGTGGACTTTGAAATACCCGCGCCGATTGTCGAGTTGATCGAGTACGAGAACTGTGCAGTTAATACGATGAATAATAATCTTAATCAGAACGGGTTTGGCCCGAATAATAGTTATAATCATAATGGTTATAAGATTGTGATGCAAGAAGTGCCCATTGAGTTTTGACTGGTAAGTTGTGGAGTATTATTGTGGCTGGCACAGTGGATCCAACGTGGGTGCTAGGGGGCTGCAGCCCTCCTCCCCTCCCCCCCCCCCCCTCCAAAACCATTCGGATTCACCCTTAACAAACCTCTAATTCCTCTAAAGTCAATATAAACTAAAGGTTATATTGAAGACTATAGTCCTTTTATCTCACGAATGCGGGCTTACACTGGTTGACAGTTATCTAGCTTTCCGTTATTAGTTACTAAAGTTACCAGCAGGTCAGTAACTATAGCAACCTGACTATCTACTCGAGTGCAACTGACTAAAAGATACGTTGAGAATTTGGCGGGATTCAGTTATTAGTTACTAAAGTTACCAGCAGGTCTGTAACTATAGCAACTTGACTATCTACTCGAGTGCAACTGACTAAAAGATACGTTGAGAATTTGGCGGGATTCAGTTATTAGTTACTAAAGTTACCAGCAGGTCTGTAACTATAGCAACTTGACTATCTACTCGAGTGCAACTGACTAAAAGATACGTTGAGAATTTGGCGGGATTCAGTTATTAGTTACTAAAGTTACCAGCAGGTCTGTAACTATAGCAACCTGACTATCTACTCGGGAGCAACTGACTAAAAGATACGTAGAGAGATTTGGCGGGAGTCGGAAAAAACATATTATGCTTTTGTTTTATTTTTATTTTCTTGGTGTATTTTTGAGTTATATCGGATAAAGTTGATGGCATTTTGTTCGATATAGGTTAATTAGTGTTGCGAAATAAAACAGTGTGAAAATATGTTTTTTCAGCTTGCATCCAAAATTCCATTTTTCACGTTCTGGTAAAGTAGCCATCGCTTTACTTGAATGTCTGACTGACTTGACTGACTTATACTGACTTCATCTATTATTACTCGTTCAGTTTCAACGAAACTGGCAAAAACGTGATGCAAAAATTATACTTGACGCTGGCGTGCATATTGCCAGTTTGCGATGCCATTATTGAAAAAAATGCGTATTTTTAAAATAAAGGAACTATTAGTATAGTGTACATATTTTATAGCGGTTTATTTGTATGTATATATTTTTGAATAAAGAAGGACTTCAAAAAGTTAATACTAGGCTAAGAGATCAGTTATCAAAGATAAAACTGATAGGAAAAAAATACATATAAATGTAGTTAATGCTTCGTTTTTATTTTATAGGCTTTCATAAATATTTTTGAAGTGAAAACTTCTTTAGCGGCATTGTTCACTTTTTTTGGGATGGGTGAAAAATGTTGACTCGTGTCAGGACACGTGGCCTGATCGGAAATTCGTAAGACGGAGGGGTGACAGCTGATGACGGCTCTACTGTCTATACTTGTAAAATTCGTTTATATCAAGTATTTAAAATATGGACATTGAACAAAGTGCATCTATTAATGAAAAAAGTGACGAAGAAATAGTGAAAGGAAATGAGTGAGTACTTTATAAAAATACTAGATGAAAACCTACTGAAAATACTAGATGAAAAATAATACTGATAATAAAAGCAATTCGTGCGAAATTATTCCCTAACCATTCCAAAATATCAAAAATGCACAACGTTAATGTTCAAGTTTTCATTTCTGCCGGCACTACCGGAGTGCAACCAGTTGTTTTTTTCTGTTACTTGTACAATTATTTGAACTTCTGACTAGCCGGATTTACTCTGCAAGGGCTTCTTTCACCACCTTCAAGTAAAGTGACAAGTACGCTAATTGTCGGTTAAAGTCACCCGTAACTTCAATTTCAATTTCACGATGTTCGAGTAGCACCAATCATGATAAACTGACCCGTACTCATCGCTTTTACTTGCCAATTAACTTTACTTGGGCCGTAACTAGTCAACACTTTACTTGGAGATGGTGAACGACGCCCAAGTGTCAGGTTTTTTCATTTTGAATTGGAGATAGTGGGGAAACTTATATTTTTAACTTTGCATATAAAATTTTTTTTTTTCTTCTATTTTTTTAGCAAGCATGCCCGAATCTCAACGGATTTTAATGATGGATACATTACAAAATATTAAAATAGTTTTTTTTTCCTCCTTCTGGTTTGATCTTGGGTTTTATATCGTGCTAATACAATACAGTTGTATATATCGGTAGTATTAATCATAGACCTTTTAAGTCACGAATGGGTGTTTACTTTAATTAAGGAGTTGTAAACATTTGCGCATTTTCTCTGTGTGCATAACCTTTCACCACCATAACCTTTTGTGCATAACCTTTTTTTTGTACGGGGGGGGGGGGGGGACTTCAAAAGGTATCCTAGCACCTTGGGAGAGGGTACCGGGTAATGTGGGATTTGGCCGCACTAAAATCCCCTCGGTGGCTGCTTCTACGCTTGCGGAGGACTCCGAGATCTCCAGTGGAATGCACCGGTGTCCTTCACGCGCCACGCCCCAGAACGGGCCCATCTTCGCGAGAGCAGATGCGCTCTCCTGCACACTCAGGCGGTCACAGCGGAATGCGCCGTCACACACTGCCCCCGGGGCCGCTGGCTGGACGAGTCGAGCTCCCACTCTCTCAGCCCGCAATCTCGGTAGCCCCCTTTTAGTCGCCTCTTACGATCAGGCAGGCGATACCGTAGCTCTGGGCGCTGTATAACAACAGGTAACTATAGTGACTGGCTGTGCAGATGTTCCTGACGATTGAAAGCTTCGTAACTCACACAGAAAAAACGTGCACAACGTTTGTAAAATCTCATTGGTGACCTAAAAGGATATACAGTGAAATATAACGACCTAATATCAGCCTAAAGCCGAACTTACATTATTCGTGTCTTTTTATACGTTTTTTTTTTATTTTATTTTTATGAGAAGTTTGAAAGTATTATGTAATAAATAAGTGATAGGTTATAATTGCATGTTTTCTTGTTTCTTTATGACTTAGTCATAAATTATTTGATTTGATTTAAATGTAAGTTCGGCTTTATTAAATAAAATTTTCTCATAAGAAGAATTAAGTCTATTAGTATAATAATTATTATGTATACTTGTATAGACCTTATGTGACATCTTAGAGCATCAAGGTATGATACCCGTCAGAGGAGTGGCCTTTAAGGGCGAACCCCTCGTCCCAACGTCCATACACAATGTGCCTTCTAGTTATACAACCAGTGTGTCTGTGTGTGTCGATGTCAGTGTTGACGGTGCATAGAAAATGACGTTGTTAATTGAAATTGACATATAATTGAAATATTTGTGAATGTGTGACAAAATTAAAATCTGTGCGTTCTTTCCCCCCCCCCCCCCCCAGATTCCGCATCAGATGTGGCACAAAAATCATGTATCGAAGCGAGGCGCTATGCCGTGAGTCAGTAACTTTGATGCTCTAAGTGTGAGCTATACAATCGACAGTCAGTGTTGCCCAAAAGAGAAAAAAATTGTCATTTCAACAGTTTCACAGATAAATAAAGCAGTTTTTGATGTAAAATTGTTGTGAGCAACAAATATATGTAGGTATATTTTTATGTATCGCCTCTTTAGTCAATTATTATTTTCATTATACATAAAATAATTATATGGTTTGGTTGTGAGTGTGTTAGTTTTGTTACATTTTTAAACGGAATAAGAATACATATTGTTTTTTTAGAGGTTAATTTCATGAGGTGCATTATTATATTTTACTTGTTTCTAGCCTTAAAGTCTATCAATAGAATTTTTGACCTTTTACCCTGAATTATCTCAAAATTCTAAATCGTTATCACAGTGGGAGTAATTAATTACTTTTTACGGAGACTATTAAAATTATGTTATTAATATAAATTAGTATTAAGTAATCATTGTTTCCTATTTTCGTTCATTCATGTTACTGATTAATTTGCCATATGTGCGGTTATGTTTTATTACTTAAAGTAAGGCCAATGAGACGAGATAAAGATGTAAACAGTTTCAGGGGTTCAAAACATTTTTATTTGAATAAATTATATACAAATTTTGGATTCCACATTCTAATCGCTGTTGTCTATATTTGACGAAGATATCTCGTCAGAAGAGTCCAAATCAGCCGTATTTATGATAAAACTATCTATTGTATATTCTTTTATCTTTGTAATATTTGCATAGTTGCCTCATGAAGGTAAATATGGCATACTAAATATGTATTAACAACTTTTATAAACACCCATATTTGTGCAAATAAAGTTCTTTGTCTTTGTACTATCAATCATGTTGTCAATATGGCTATAAAAATTGACCTGGAATTTTATTATAAATGAACTTGTCCACAAAATGGCAGACCAAATGTTGACAACTGCGGTACTGCTTTCCTGTACCACGAAACACGCAACGACAGCTGTCGTCGTTTAACTGATGCCATTACTGTATACGAATGATAAGGACTGCGATAATAATCGCTCGCTATCGCAATGTAACTTGGCAACGGTCTGTGTGTTTACATTCTTTATCTCGTCTCGTTGACCTTACTTTAGATCTTTTAATGAGTACATTATGTTACTGTTGTACATAAGTAAATGACTATTTAACTTTATTTGTGTTTCATTATATTTTTAAATAAAAACCTTTTTTACGCGCCTTTATTAACGTCACCTGTATGTTTGCGAGCTTCTTCGTAACTCTCCTTTAGATTTTGAACCACCTTCAAACACCACCCACCACCTTCAGACAGATTAAACTAAAATTTTTGGAGACTTATCAGAAGAATTAGTTGCAAATTTCAATTCAATAATTTCATGAGTTTATCTAATTCTAATTTTCTAGTTTATTTTTAAATAATATAATTATTATGTAACATTCTGTACATTGTAATATAAAGAGCATCTGATATCTTTTGTACTGTACACAAACCTAACTGTATCTTAAACTACTTTGAGGAAGGCACCTGTCTTTTACAACACAGTGATATCTGCCTTTTACGGTAGGTAAAAGGCAGATATTTCTCAACTGCATTTTGTCCATATTTTCATTACATGAAATAAACGATTTGAATTGAATTCAGAGAACAATCGAACTAAAAAACACATTTTAGTTTGATGTGTTTCAAAAGCGCGTCTTTTAGTGTCTGCCTGTTTTTTGTTGTTTGTTTGTCCACAAGTTCTCGGAAACTAAGTCATATCGGAAAGATCCCTTTTGATTTAAATCAGGTAGGTATATTCCAAGTTAGAGAACTGTCTCAAGTGTAATCAAAATTTGAGAAGTCCGTATCCACTATTATCCACGCATTGATAGGTAGATTATAGACATTATGGATTAAGACTGACCTGCGTGGCGCAATGGTTACCATGCCAGACTGCCAATCATGGGGTCCCGGGTTCGATTCCTGGCGAAACAGAAATTTGAATGATGAGTTTATATTTCTGTTCTCCGTCTGGGTGTTTGTGTTTATTAATTACCTTACTGTAGGGCTATGATTGTGTAACGTTTTTTATTTATAAGACTCAGTTTTGACGTGACGTCATAAATCGATGAAAGTCGGCTGCACGCACGATAAAGGATGACTCATTGCACGTTACGCTCATTGTACGTTACGATCGGCGCTTGTAAGTTACGTTGAGGCTTGAGCTTGAGCTTGCGCCGTTCGCCGACTTTTTATATTTATAAAGTGAAGTGAGAAGTTAATGTGGTTTTCATAGAATTGTTATGGCGTTGTCACGATAAACTATCGTCTGTAAACCGACTTTATGAACTATCGTCTGTAAACCGACTTTACAGAGAACCAATTTTTTTATTAATCCGAGGATTACGATAGCTCTTTGATCAGCGCATTCGATCGATACGTACCTAATGCAAATCATAGAAAGTCGTTAGTCGTTATGGGTTTTTATGGCGTTTCCAGAATTACATTAAGGAATACAAAATTATTGGGTTGATAATAATAAATATCTAGAAAGTAACTAAGTATTTGAGAGAGCGATTCCAATACATGCACCTCTCTCATGCAACTCATGTTTTACGCTCTAACCATAATCTGTCTCTTTCTGTCCCTAGATTCTCTTCCACTTTCTACAAATATTCCTTTACTGCAGTGGCTGTGCGCGTGTGGAATAATTGCCTCAAGAAATAAGGCGGGCACAGTCACTGGAATCTTTCAAAGCACAAGTGAAGGAATGTTACTTAGCTCAAAATAAATAGCGCTTTCTCTATTTTCTTTAACCTCTTCATTATCTTTTGTTTTCATCACTTCTTTTCCTGACTATGCTATTGTTATTGTCATTATTATTTCATTTTTTCCTAAAAACGTATGTTTGCTCTGTTTGTCTACTGAATTGAATTGTTGTAAATTTGTGCACCTGAACCCGATGTTATGACGTTTTTTTGTTTGTCTGGAAGAGATCACTTTTAGTGATAAGACCGCCAATGTACATTAATATTATGTACAAACTCTGTGTATTTATTTTTTTATTTGTTGGTGTACAATAAAGAGTATTATCTATCTATCTATCTAGGTAGGTCTTACTGTGGTCTCTGCTTCGCACTACCAGGTCTACCAGTAGGTAGTGTCACGAGTCATTTCAATTTCCCGTGGCTCTACTCATTATAAATACACAGTACTTCACAGTAGTGCAATGGACAACATCGTTCTTCCTGCATAATAACTAGCAGTAATTTTCAATAAATACGAGGTCAATGGATTGTACACAAACACAAATGGAACTCGCTCATGAACCCAAAATGGAAGAAATAAAATATTAAAATATATTCGCCAATAAATTACACCACCTACGCTAAACAGCGCCATCTATCGGTCAATCCTAATCGGAAAACAACTAAGAGCTTTATCTTTTCACCAACAGATGGCAGCACTTACCTAAAACAGTGCCATCTATTGGTGAATAGAATCCCATTACGAAAATAACTAAAAGCTTCAAATGGCAGTATTTTAGCTTAACAGCGCCACCTATTGGTGCATAAAATCCCAATAGCAAAGCAACTAAAAGCTTTATCTTTTCACCAACAGATGGCAGTAATAATCTTAAACAGCGCCATCTATCGGTGGGTAGAATCCCAATAGCAATGCAACTAAAAGCTTTGTCTTTTCACCAACAGATGGCCGTACTAATCTTAAACAGCGCCATCTATCGGTGGATAGAATCCCAATAGCAAAGCAACTAAAAGCTTTGTCTTTTCACCAACAGATGGCCGTACTAATCTTAAACAGCGCCATCTATCGGTGAATAGAATCCCAATATGAAAAATAACTAAAAACTTTAACTTTTTACCAACAGATGGCAGTACTAATCTTAAACAGCGCCATCTATCGGTGAATAGAATCCCAATTGGAAAACAATTAAAAGCTTGAATTTTTCACCAACAGATGACAGTACTTAACCAATCATCTGAAAATTCAAATGGATCGGAAAACTGGAGTAAGCTCTTTATTCTGTTTTATCTACTTTTCCCCTCTTTCAGATAGCAATAATTACAGAAGTAAGAAATATTTTTTAACTTTTATTTAAGTAAGTATTATCTATAAATTATTGTTATAAGCAGCAGTAAGTTGGAGCAGCGATGACCAAGTGGTAAACTACGGCGGTCTGCGACGTTACTGACTCCGGGTTCAAATCCTCGGCGCGCACCTCTGACAAATTTTGTAATGTGCGCATTTATCGCTGCTCCACGGTGTCAAGTGAGAGTGTTCAGAAGTGGGACTTAAATTGGTTGAAAAAAAAGGAAATGAAATTTAATGAAATATTCTTTATTCACTGTACGGTTCCTTTACAAACTCTTTCTGCCTTTGGAGTAGCAAGGTGATACTCCAAAGCTACTAGCAGGGTAACTTCATACGACCTCAAATAAGACTCAAACCTTGCTTGAGGCAAGTTAGTATTCTAATAGATGTCCATGAGTTGCAGCGATATCGACAGCGACCATATAACAAGTGGCATATCCTCGTTTTCTACTTCATTTAAATCAATGAAAATATGATCATTTTATTCAATGTGATATGGCATAAATACTCATTATTCATAATAAGAAAAAAAGTAACAAGCATGTTGCAAGTAATGAATGTAATGCGGTAATGAATGTTTTTTTTTTCTTCAATTATGACATCGTAAACTCTGCTTAAATATGCATGACTTGGAGTTTTTGGCGGGAAGTCGAAAAAGACATATTATCATATTTTCATTTTCTTGGTGTATTTTTGAGATAAATCGGATAAAGTTGATGGCATTTTGTTTGATATAGGTTAATTACAGTGCACGAGTGTTGTGAAATAGAATAACAGTGCTAAAATATGTTTTTTCTGCTTGCCTCCAAAATTCCATCGGACACGTTCTAGTAAAGTAGCCATCGCTTTACTTGAATGTTGGACTGACTAGACTGACTGATTACTGACGACGGAAGACTAAGAACCGGAACCCGTAGTGTTTAATTTCTCTATGCCGGAATAATAATATAATATCTATGTAAAATAATCTATACATATTTCATTTTATTGTATACTGTATTGATTTACAGTCTGCGTCTGTTTCCAGTTTCAATCTGGGAGTTTTGGCGGTAAGTCTGAAAGGACAAGTTGTGCTCTTGTTTTATTTTCATTTTCTCAGTGTATTTTTGAATTATATCGGATAAAGTTGATGGCATTTTGCTCGATATAGGTTAATGACAGTGCACGAGTGTTGTGAAATAAAATGACAGTGCGAAAACATGTTTTTTCGGCTTGCCTCCAAACCTCTATCGGACATGTTCTGGTAAAGTAGCCATCACTTTACTTGAAAATTTGACTGACTAGACTGACTGAAACTTGACGACTAACTGATTTTTTCTATGTGTACTAAGTGATGCAAATTATTATACTTGACGCTGGCAATATGCAGAGTTTGCGACGCCATTATTTAAAATGGCTGAAAGGATTTTTATCCAATGCCGTAAAACGATTTAAAAAAAAGTTTCAATCTGTCATTAATGTCAATCAAAATCAAAAATATAAATTTTGTTGATGTTGAGATTACGATCGAGATCATTTTTCTGTTTTTCTTTTATTGGTCTTGATTTTTAACGGCAATATTTAGTATTTTGATATCCTAGTAACTATAGATGTGTGTTTTTAATCAGTTTATGTGGCGGCACTAATATTGTTGCGAAATCCTAATATCCGGCCAACTTGGGAGTGCAGTGAGGAGTTGGTTGACGCCTGTTAACTTACTAATCAATTATGTCTGTGAGTGAAAAAGTGTCGCTCTCTGACGCTCTGAGCAATGTGGATGTCCTGGATGAGCTTACTTTGCCAGGTATTGTACCAAATATCCTTTTTCATAACCCATTCATACAGTAAATTTCTTCATGCAAACATTTACTTATTATTTAATATTTTACTATCTACCTCGATAAAATAATTACAGAACATCTCTATAGTAATTTTGTTACAATATTTCTTCATTAAACTCACTAAAATAACCATTGTAATGAATTTCTTGTAATAGGGTGTGGTTCACATCACTTGTATACAAAACAGTCTGAGATGAGACTTTTCCTCTAGAGAAGTCCTTTAATAATAAAAAGGCATACATACATGGATACAAATATGTTAGGTACGTAGATATAGAAGGACCTAAAAAGCTGAGATGTGCCTTTCGGCTGGACTGGAACACGAGATCTATGCCACTAAGCAAAACAAAAATGAAAATACTTAACTGTCGACTGTTTACATACATAGAATAAGATGTTTCAAATTATAATTGGAGTTTTAAACAGCCTACCATAATGTGGCACACAATATTATTAATTAAAATTAACTAAAAATATTTGTTTTAAGATCCGTTAAGTATGGGTCAATGAGAGAAAAAATATATTGAATGGTAGATGCGGCGAATGGGATCACTTTCAAAACAAAAAGACACTTAAGGATTGATTAGCAAACTATTTATTTGAACTTAAACATTTTTGAATTTACTTATTATTAAAACATAGTTTTAATATAATAGAAAATCAAAAATTTACAGAAATTTGTGGCATAACCGGCTGTATCTTTTGATTGTGCTGGCTTAGAAGTTTGATTTTTTCACAGCTCCAAGGTACAATAGACCTGAGTATTTGATATAAATTCCAGCTCTATACCTCCATGCCTTCCTGAGAAAAAGGGTCTTGACAGACAGACAGATAGAAGGATGGACAACAAATTGATCCTATAAGGGTTCAGTTTTTCAACGTTGCCCTATTTCCAGATGAACAGCCTTGCATCGAAGCAGCACTCTGCTCCATTCTCTACCAGGCCAACTTTGACACCAACTTCGAGGACCGCAATGGCTTTGTCACCGGTATTGCCAAGTACATTGAGGAGGCTACTGTTCATGCTAACCTGGTGAGTGTTCAGCATCAACTTTGAAAAAAAGAAAGAAAGAAAATAATTTAGCTGCGCAAATATGGGTATTACAATTTGTATGTATTCTTTCTTCTTTCTTGCTTTAGCTCAGTGAGGTGTGTAAATTTTTATGACGGAAATAAAACAACAAATTAATGCTTAATTTTTTTTAAATATTATTGTGCACTTTCAAACTCATTGACGTATCCAAAAAAATATGATTCAATACTTACCTGGTGGAGGAGATATCTTTATTGATGAATTTAGATGTCTTCATTGTTTTTTTTATTTTAACTGTGATTATAAATGTATTTAGAAAAGTTTTTATGCTTATCAAGAAAAATGTATCATCAAAATTTTATCACCAATATTTCTTAATAGAAAAAAGCATTGATGTACATAAAAGTCTATTTAATGCTGCCTGGTTCATTTTGTAAAAAAATAACTTTTTGTTAAAAAAAATCTTAAATATGGTTAATACAGAAGAAAGATTAAGTCTAAGATTACAAATAGATCTATTACAAATAGAATAAAATAAATAATTATGTGACAACATTATAGAACGAGCTGTTAGAAGAGGGCAATGCTCACGCTGTGATGCTGTACACATGGCGTTGCTGCAGCCGCGCGATCCCGCAGCCGCGCAGCAACGAGCAGCCGGACAGAGTCCACATCTATGAGAGGACTGTGCAGGTGCTGGCTCCGGAGGTGGATAAGCTCTTGCAGTTCATGTACTTCCAGGTAAGTGAGCGATAAATGGATGGACTGGTAGATTAAACTATTTTTTTATTTTTTTATTTTTATTTGAATAAAGGGCTCGGGCTATATCAGCCCAGGCAGAGGCGGCTCGTCCTAAAGAGCGCTGGTGCAGTGCACTCCCAAAAAAATTACATAGGTAATCTAGGTCCCTTCATAATACATACTATCCTTACATTCCATTCATTCTATTCTAACATATCTATACATAGTATATTATATTAATTATTACACCCTATCTACGCGTACATTTAGCGTCAAGATGTAACGAGTGGAGCGCCAGCGATTGCGCTCCTATGAAACGAAGTTTAGTACGATTCCTAGCGCAGTATTCAATGAGTGCGAAAGAGAAACATCGACACAGGCCGGCGCGTGAAACAAAAGATTTCGTATGAGAAATTAAGCTAATCTGGAGCGCCGCTCACGCGCGACGTTGCCAAACCGTGGGTTCAACCTGCCTATGCGATGTTGCCGTTCTTATGTATACAAACAAACGTGTCGTCGTCTCTGTCAGTTATTTCGTAGTTTTTCTTTTAAATGAATATTTAAAAAAATAGTTTTTTATACGCGACATTTTATCTTAAAAATGGAACAATACAGTGTTTCTTTTATCATTTGTATCTTTTAGTAAGCGGTGTGAAAAAAACTTTCGAAATACGCCTTGAACTGAAAGCAAAAATGTAGTACGAAAACTATAGTATATTTCATTACAAGTGCGGAAAGGCTGTCATTGCAAGGAGTTTCGACAAATGTCTACCCGAGCCGAGGCGCAGCCGAAGGTGAGGGTTGACAGTCGGAACTCCTTCCAATGACGGTTACGCACGTGTACTGAACGACTATTTTTAAAAGTAAAAGAATACCTACATGCAGAATTTTTTTGTTTTCTTCACCCATTCTGGGTAGGCAAAGGGAACTATGCCCATACAGCCAAGTCTTCAGTAGAATTTTTTATTGATATGAAATGAAAATGTTAATGAGATGAAATGAAATGAAACCTAACCTAACTCATCGAATCAAATCATTAAATCTGATATTGAAACAAATTAGTAGCATCTTTTTAGAAATATTTGCATGAATTATAAAAACTTCTAAAACTTCGTGGTTGGTTTTTTTTTCTTTTTAATAGACATTATTTTGACAGTTGGGAAAGAGAACGCACGAGTTTGGAAAAGGTAAAGAAAAAGCACGAGTGTGTAATAGCCCACTTCCCGAACGCTATACGTCCCTGCAATATGCCACTTTTTGAGCAACTGTATTAAAAAATCTTTTACGCATGTTTTTAAATCTGAACAATATTTTAACACATTGGTTGTGTAGATGTGAAGAAAGCAATAAATTAATTTGTTTTCCGTGTCTTGTGGTTATCAACTGGAACTGACACCGACAGTGGTGGTGAATCTGCTTGGATGGCAACGGGTGGTAAAATATTTTTTTTCTTTTTTTCTTTTTTTTGTGAACCCCCATCGATAAATGTCACTAGCCGCCACTGAGCCCAGGGTACTTCAACCTATAAAGATTGTTTGTACCCGTAGCCAGATTACAGATCACCGTCCAGATTAAACTAACAGATATTCAGAATTTCAGACAGGTTAGATTATGTAGGTGGTATAACTAACTTTTATGTTTTGACCAGGGAAGTACCATCACTGTACCCACTTCTGCCATGAAACAATTTTATCTAATATCTTTAAACAAGCAATTCTTGTAAATATCTAAATATATTTTCTGAATCTCTGAAACAGCTCCATAGATTTTGATGAAATTTAGTACCCTGGTTTCGGGGGTGATAAATCGATCCAGCAAATTTTTATTGTTAGAAATTTTAAATGGTATAAAAAATTCAGTTTTAAACAATTTAAATATAAACTGAAAAATATTATTAATATTATTAGTATTAATAATATTGTGTGGTGTAAACACTGTCAAACGAGGGAGCCCACGAGGCTCATTGTGGATTTCCTCAAGTTAGTCAATAGTTATTTGAATGCAGCATGGCGCCGCGAGGCTGCACGAACCTTCTAGCGACTAGTCAAAAGAGGTTGCCCCTTGCGGCTCCGTGCTCAGTCACTTGCTCTTACGGCCGCTTCGCGCTGCTGCTCTTTCAGTGGGAACTGACCCTTACTGAGTCTGTGTCATTTATTAATAAGAAACGTATTCGTACTTATCTTACGCGAAAATAGTCTTATTTCTCGCTTCTTTTTTTTTTAAATGAAACAACCAGAAATAAAACGGACAAAGCTTTTGTATTTTTATTGACACGCAAAATGACACAGAATAATGGCTGGCGATGGCTTATATTAAGGAGACGACCCCCTCCTTATTGGCTAGGGCTTCGCTTGGCTGAAGGGAGACGTCATGTCGCATGGCTCCGATTGGCTAGCTGGCTGACACGTTCGTTACATTAAATTTATTTGTTGTCCATAGCGCAAAGCCATCGAACGATTCTGCGGCGAGGTGCGTCGCCTGTGCCACGCGGAGAAGCGACGCGATTTCGTATCGGAGGCGTATCTGTTGACCCTGGGCAAGTTCGTCAACATGTTCGCCGTGCTGGACGAGCTGAAGAATATGAAGAGTTCTGTCAAGAACGACTACTCCACCTACAGAAGGTACGTTTTTTTTTATCACACACACACACACACACACACACACTTACACACACATACAAACACACACACACATACATACACACATACACAAACACACACACACACACACACACACACACACACACACAAGCACACACGTTGCTTTGTTGCCTGTGCCGCGGAGAGGATATGGGACTTTCCAACTTTTTTGTATCAAAGGAGAAACCTTTACTGACTCTTCATTCATCACTGATTTAAAAACCGGCCAAGTGCGAGTCGGACTCACGCACGAAGGGTTCCGTGCCGTTATCTATAAAAATCACGTTTATTGTATGGGAGCCCCCTTAAATATTTATTTTATTCTATATTTAGTATTTGTTATAGCGGCAACAGAAATACATCATCTGTGAAAATTTCTAATGTCTAGCCATTACAGTTCATGAGATACAGCCTGATGACAGACAGACGGACAAACAGACAGCTGGATAGCGGAGGCTTAGTAATAGGGTTTCGTTGGCACCCTTCGAGTACGGAACCCTGTCGTGGGTGCCATGCACACACACAAAGACAGAAACACAAACACCCAGACCGAGATCAGAAATTGTAAACTCATCATTCAAATTTCTTCGCAAATTCTTCGGAATCGAACCCGGGACCCTCCGATCGGCAGTCCGGCATGGTAACCATTGCGCCACACGAGTCGTCAAGGGTCGTCCTTTGCTAGCGTTTCAATAGTTCGCACACACGTGCCCTTATCAGTACACATCACAACTACATCCAGTGCGGAACAGACTTCTGAATTATATCTATAAAAAAAAAACTTTTAAAAATACAAATTTTATTTTGATTACTGCCGTTGTTCCAGAGCCGCCCAATTCCTGAAGGTGATGTCGGACAGCCAGAGCCTGCAGGAGTCGCAGAACCTCTCCATGTTCCTCGCCACGCAGAATAAGATCCGGGACACTGTTAAGGATGCCCTGGAGAAGATTAATGGTACATGGAATAAGTTGGAATAAGCATTATGTTTCACGAAACTTGGACACTGACGATGGGACTGGAAGATCCGAAGGGATGATCTGCGCCGTGTGGCGGGAAGTAGTGGATGCGTTGAGCCGAAGATCAGGCTCAGTGGCACGCCTTGGGAAAGGTTATGTCCAGAATTGGACTGATATGGGCTGATTATGATGATGATGATGATGATGATGATAGATATTACTAGCGGTCACGGCAGACGTTATCCTGCCTTCTAAGTAGCATAAAACTGGTCACTCCGAATCGCTCCGAATTAAGTCAGTTAGAGAGCGGCTGCTCCCTGGGCATGACCACCTCTGTGATCTCACTTTGCCAAACTAAAATAAGACAAGACCTCCGACAAGGTTTAACGACTGTTATCTATCGACAACAATCGGGACCGACGGTGCCCTCAAGCACGGAAACGCGCATGATACTTTTTTGCCACTAGCGGTCACCCATCTCACACCTGACCGCGCCCGTTTGGCTTAATTGCGTAGATCACTTGCGTTCTACGCCAGCCGCCGGGCCACATGAATCAGAGCTTAACTTCTTCTAAACTTCGACGACCTGCGTGGCGCAATGGTTACCATGCCAGACTGCCAATCATGGGGTCCCGGGTTCGGTCCCGGCGAAACAGAAATTTGAATGATGAGTTTCAATTTCTGTTCTCGGTCTGGGTGTTTGTGTTTCTGTCTTTGTATGTGTCCATGGTACCCACGACACAGGGTATAAATTACCTTAATGAGTGTGTAACGTTTATTATTATTATTTTAACTGAATCTCTTCTTAAATCTATTTACTTTTGTCACTTGTTTCAGGCTACGAGGACCTGTTAGCCGATGTGGTGAATATATGTGTGCACATGTTCGAGACGAAGATGTACTTGACGCCCTGCGAGAAACACATGTTGGTGAAGGTGAGCACTTTATCACCACCATCAATCACCAACTTAAACCGTGACGTGACGTGACGACGTCTTGTAAATCAATGAACGCCGGCTGCACCAGAGCTTCATAACGTTATAAAAAATATCAAAATATAATGTTATATAACGTTATACGTATTTCGTTTCGTTATTATTTTGACATTACTAACGAAAAGAAGAATAGCGGTACTAAAAGAATAACGTTATGAAATATAAAAATCAAAATAAATAACGTTATAATATCGTTATTGCTAAGCGATATTGCCGCGTTGTTAGCTCGCTGCATATGATAATTATTATTCCTCGTAAATATAACGTTATTTATATCGTTATTTTCTAAAAGCGTTTACTGATATAGCGTTATTTTGACGTGTAAATAACGTTTAGTTGTAAAACGTTATGTTTTTTATAACGATATGGACACAAGTAGATAATAACGTTATGATTTTATAGCGGTATTTGAAGCTCTGGGCTGCACGCACGTAAAACGATGACTCATTGTGACATTACGCTTGTAACGTTACGTTGAGGCTTGAGCGTTCAGATTGCGCCGTTCGTCGACGTTTCGTTATCACGTTGTCACGTTAAATTATCGTCCGTAAACCGACTTTACAGACAGCCATTTTTTTTTTCTTTTTTTTTGTTCAGTTTAGAATATCTTTAATATTGTTGTGATATGTACTGACAACTGACAAGCGCTTGTTAACGCAAACTTTTGTAACGTTAGCAAACAAATCGGAAGTTATAAAACCTTAAAAAAATATTAACTCACTACAGACAACTCTTCTAATCCATTTATCGAGGAAGGCTTTAGGCTATAATATCATGCTATGACTAATACCAAAGTACATGCGGACGAAGTCGCGGACGGGTGCTATTAGTTATGGCTGCAACCCTTTTAGCATCCTACTGCTGGGCACGGGTCTCTCTTAATTATTGGGGAGGCCTGGAGCTTACTCCACCACGCTGCTCCAATGCGGGTTGGTGGAGATGCGGGTTAGTGGCCAACGCGCTGTCGGATGTTTTCAAACCGCCCATGAGGCCTCCGACAAGGTTTAACGACTGTTATCTATCGACAACAACCGGGACCGCGGCTTAACGTGCCCTCCGAAGCACGGAAACGCGCATGATGTTTTTTGCCACTAGTGGTCATCCATCTCACTCCCGACCACACCCGTTTGACTTAGTTGCATAGATCGCTTGCATTCTACGCTAACCACCGGGCCATGCGCGCTTTAAGAAATCTATACTAATATATAAAGCTGAAAAGTTTGTTTGAACGCGCCAATCTCAGGAAGTACCTACTGGTTCGAATTGAAAAATTATTTTTGTGTTGGATAGTCCATTTATCGGGGAAGGCGTTAGCCTATATAGCCATGCTATGACTAATACCAAAGTACACGCGGACGAAGTCGCGGGCGGGCGCTATTAGTTATAAAGTAGAAAAAATATAAATATACATAATTCGCAAAGCCGTATTACAAATATTATAATTATTGTAGCTACCGGAGACTAATAATAATTAAAAGTCGAATCCAAAAATAATCACTGTTAATTTATTTCGGAAGCTAGACTAAAGTAAACAATACAATCGTAATGCACAGCGGAAGATGTGCAAGTGTAATAATTTAACAAAAAGAATTTAAACCCTTTTGTACAAAACAATTTTTCCATTAAAATTAAATTCTATTATTTGTTGACGAATGGAGAGCGGCGCTTGCGCAGTTATATTTCTTCGCGGCCTATCAGATTGCAGCGATAGGCGGCCATTAATGCGAGTGGGCGGAGTTACCTCGCGGCCCACGAAGATCACCTCATATGACGTAGCGGTGGCGTGATCCGACGCTGCGTTTGCACTCGCTTGCCTACTCGCCACATTATTTATGTCAAAAACTCCAATGTCAATATTAATAATATCAAAAAAGGTTATAAAATAATAAAATAAACAAAGGTAGAAATACATAAAAATTGGAATTACTAATATTAGATTAAAAATCGTTTACATTACAATATTGCTTAGGGCCTCTTTCACCACCTTCAAGTAAAGTGACAAGTACGATAATTGTCAAGTTGCCAATTAATTTTACTTGGGACATAACTTATCAACACTTGGAGATGGTGAACGAGGCCCTTAGTCATAAACAACTCATATATTCATTCTACGTTTAGTAATCATGCTGACGTCACTCAACACTGACTCGTAACTCGAGTTTACGCACACTATAACAACGTTTAGTAATCATGCTGACGTCACTCAACACTGACTCGTAACTCGAGGTTACGCACACTATAACAATCTGCATATGCACACCCCACTACATTCACAGCCGAATGGACTTCGTGACACAGAAGATCTATACAAGCTTTTGGGCTACAGTAGTACTTAATAAGGATTTTTTCCAACCTTTTTATGTCCCACTGCTGGGCACAGTCACGTATGTTCCTTAACGGCCCATAGCTACTCTGTAAGAAAGCTAGCTATTGTATACCCCGTATTTTAAAACAGGGCTGAAGTTTTTCTCCGTCTGCTCTTTTCTTCAGCTCAGCATTGCCTAAGCACCAGAGCAGACAGAACAAAAAAATAACGTTCACTAAGAGTTTGTAAAGGAACCGTACAGTGAATAAAGAATATTTCATTTCATTTATTACAGGGAATGGGATTCAGGCCATAGTCCACCACGCGGGCCTAGTGCGGATTGGTGGACATCATACCTTCGAGAAATTATGAATTTCTCTCAGGCATGCACGGCGATGGAAAACATCGTAATCAATTAAATATTACAATATTTTCCATCACCGCGGAGAAGCGATGAAATGCGCACATTACAAATTTCTTTGTCAGATGTGCGCGCCGAGGATTTGGCCTCGGCATCTCCCGCTTCGAAGACCGCGGACCTTACCATTCGGCCATCGCCGCTCAATAAGGATTAGTACTCAAATAAAGATTTTTGTTTACAGGTGATGGGTTTTGGGCTCTTCCTAATGGACTCTGACGTGTGCAATATAAACAGATTGGACCAGAAAAAGAAGATTCGTCTCGACAGGATCGACAGGATCTTTAAGGTTTGTTGAGCCTTTTTACACGCTTTTTATTAGCTTCACCTGTATGTTTGTATGTTTGTTTGTAACCGACTTCTTTGGGCGCGATTTTGACCCACTTTAAACGGCCAGATTTCGTTCAAACTTTGTATATTTTATATATAGATTTATTGAGGACCGATGACAATACACTAATTTGATAAAATTATTCCATTTTTCAATTTGCAAAATATGATTTTTGTTAATTTATATAATTTTCTGGTTAACTTGAAAATTTGCATATTATATTATATTATATTATATTATATAATTTGCATAATATATTACTGTAAATAAAGCGTGGGGTGCATGGTGTCAATAGTATCTTAAAAACCACCCCACGCTTTATTTACAGTAATATACATTTTCTTCTTATTTCTTTAGTTTTTAGTTCGTATTTTCTCAAAAGCGTGTTTTTTAGTTTTTTAAACTACATTATTTTTTACCGAAAGAAAACGTAAGATTAGTAGAATAAATTACCGGTTTTACTCATGGTGAAGTTTCGAAGGTGGTTTCTTTCTGTTTTCGTTTTCTTGTTTGGTATCCTTCTAGAATCTTGAGGGGCTTGTTGCAGCGGCCTAGCGAGTGATCGCGGTGGCTCATAACATGAGGAAGGGCATTTTTTTGTAGGGGTGGTAGGGGGGTCAAAAGGCACCCGAAACCTTGGGAGAGGATACCTGGTTATGTGGGTTTTGTACCACACTAAAACCCCCTCGGTGGCCTGCCTCTTCGCTTGGGGAGGACTCCGGGATCTCCAGTGGAACGCACTGGTGTCTTCCGCGCGCGGCGCCTCAGAACGGGCCCATCTTTGGAAAATATTGATATTCCTTTAATAACAGATGACTGTTGATGATTGACACATGCGGTCGCTGTCACGTATGTTCCTTATCGGCCCATAGCTACTCTGTAAGAAAGCTAATTATTGTATACTATACCCCATATTTTAAAACAGTGCTGAAGTTTTTCTGCGTCTGCTCTTTTCTTCAGCTCAGCATTGTCAAGCGCACCCAGAGCAGACAGAACAAAAAATAACGTTCACTACTAGTTTGTAAAGGAACCGTACAGTGAATAAAGAATATTTCATTTCATTATTTGTAGGTGGTAGAATTATTATGGTTCGCCCGGGGAAGTACCACCGCTGCACCCACTTCTGCCGTGTACCAATTCTATTGTGTTTCGGTGGAAAGGTGCAGTTGCCGGCCACACTTACATGGGGCGACCACCGGCCTCCGGAGTAGCAGCGCAACTGCATTCGACCTCAGACAAGACTTACCTATGCTTGCTTGAGGTTGTATGTAGATGTGCATGGGCTGCAGCGACCACTTAACACCTGGTCTGCATGCTCGTCTGCTACTCCATTCAAATAAATAAATAAATAATCATAACATTTGTTCACAGAATCTGGAAGTGGTGCCCCTGTTTGGAGATATGCAAATCGCTCCCTTCAATTACATCAAGAGGTCCAAACATTACGATCCTAGCAAGTAAGTTGTTGAATTCGATTATCATTCCATATTTCGTAACTCGATATTTCATAAACTCAGCGCCGTATGTAGGGGCTGGCAACAAGGGGCTGGCGCAAATTGAGGAGCGGGAGGGGCATTTTGACGGCCTTCAGCTTTAGGCCGTTGGTCCACCGCCGCCGTCACCGTCACGTCATCGAGAACGAGATGACGGCGCTGAAATAGCGGGGCATGCATTTACTAAGCCCGCGTGTCCACCGCACGTCCGTCAGGGGTAAAATTTGTATGGAAATTTCCTCACTTCTGGACTTAGCAGTATGAAGATTGGTATATAGTGACATGATTACAATTAAAAATGATCTGCGTAGGCAAAGATAATTGGGACAAATGAAATCTAAGGAGAAATCAGGTCAGCGGTCCGAGGCGGTCACAGGGGACATGACCCCCCCAAACCTATCAGTCATGCGTAGATAGAAGGCGAACCAAGCCAATTTGGGACACCTCTTCCCCCAAATTTCTTGGCAACCCCCCCCCCCCCAAATTGAAGGCTGCAACCGCTAATGATCCTTACTAACGCGGATGAAACCGCGGGGCACAGCTAGTCCTGTATAAGATACGTATACATTGTTATATCCTTTCTATAGTTATCATACATTTTCAGGTGGCCACTGTCTTCCAACACCAACCCACTGTCGCCGCAGGCCGACCTGATGGTCCACCTGCCCCAGATTCGCGAGGAGCATCAGAACTACATTTCTGAGCTGGCACGCTATAGCAACGAGGTAAGTGCGAACTTTTGTGACGTTTTTAACAGTGATAGGAAGAGTGTGTAAAAAATCTCCAAATAATATCTTTCCAAAGGGACCCGCCAACTTGGGAGACGATACCGGGTTATGTGGGATTTGTACCGCACTAAAATCCTCGGTGGTCTGCCTCTGCGCTTGGGGAGGATTCCGGGATCTCCAGTGGAAGGCACCGGTGACCTCCGTGCGCGGCGCGCTGGAACGGGCCCATCTTTGGGAGAGCAGATGTGCTCTCTTGCACCTTCCGATGCTTACGGCGGCATGCGGCCACGCTCATACCGCAGTCCTTCCCGGGGCTGCTGTCTGGGCGAATCGAGCTTCCACTCTCACCGCCCGCAATCCCGGAAGCCCTCTTTTAGTCGCTTCTTACGATCAGGCAGGGGATACCGTAACTATTTTTAATCCCGAAGCTACAGCAGTAAATCTATACAGATATATAAATCTGAAGAATTTGTTTTTTGTTTGTTTGTTTGAACGCGCTAATCTCAGGAACTACTGGATCGAATTGAAAAATTATTTTTGTGTTGAATAGTCCATTTATTGGGCTTTCCCCAATAAATGGCTATAAAACATCTGGCTATGACTAATACCAAATTCCACGCGGACGAAGTCGCGGGCGGCCGCTAGTAATAAATAAAATGCATATTTGTCTTCAGGTGACGACGACATTCAAGGAGTGCGGCTCGGACGCCGAGAACAAGGCCGTGACCGAGCTGTGTCTCCGGGGCCTGCAGCTGCTGTCGTGCTGGTGCTCGGTGCTGACGGAGCTGTGCTCGTGGAAGCTGCTGCACCCCACCGACCACGCCGCCAGCCCGATATGTCCGCCCGACGCCGAGGAGTACGAGAGGGTGGGTTAACGACGCAACACCCTCATAGCCCCACACTAGGAATTTACTGTCGTGGGTACCATAGAGGATACTGGACGTTTAAGTTTTGTTTTTGTAGAAACACTCACTCCCAGACCAAGAACAGAAATTTAAACTCATCGTTAAAATTTCTGCTTCACTTGTATTTGAATCCGGGACCCTTGGTAACCATTGTGCCATGGGTCGTCTTGTTTCTGACACAGTTTTCCGAAATAGCACTTTGATACAGTCCCCTGACATTGCACATTGCACAGTCCGCTGACATTGCACTTTGACACATTTCGGTGACATCGCACGCTGACTGAGTCAGACGATAATGCGGGTTGACACAGTCCGCTCACTCAGGGCCTCGTCCACCATATCCAAGTAAAGTGATTTACGTCCCAAGTAATTTGGCAAGTAAAAACTATAAGTACGGGTCAGTTTATCGTATGATTAGTGATACTCGAATATCGTGAAATTGAAGTTACGGGTGACTTTAACCGACAATTAGCGTACTTGTCACTTTACTTGAAGGTGGTGAAAGACGCCCTCAGTCCGCAGATATTCTCGTAGCACGCAGCCAAAGTCCGCTGACATATCACGCTAATACAATCCCCCGACATACCTTGCTAATACAGTCCGCTGACATAACTCGCTGACACAATCCGCCGACATAACCCGCTGACATAGTCTACCGACATAGTACACTCACGCAGTCTGCTGACATAGTCCGCAGACATAGCACACTCATATAGTCCGCCGACATAGCACACTCACAGAGTCTGCTGACATAGCCTGCCGACACAGGCCGTTGAAGCGACTCACCCAATCATTCCTTCCCAGGCGACCCGCTACAACTACAGCTACGAGGAGAAGTTCGCGATGATCGAGGTGATAGCGATGATCAAGGGCCTGCAGGTGCTGATGGCGCGCATGGAGACGGTGTTCGCGGACGCCGCGCGCCGCTCCATCTACGCCGAGCTGCAGGACTTCGTGCAGCTAACGCTGCGGGAGCCGCTCCGGAAGGCCATCAAGAACAAGAAGGACCTCATCCGCAGGTGGGTGGCTGAGAATCGAGAATTAGTTTGGAATGAGAATTGGGTTGGAGCTAGTTCCAAAAAAAGAATTTTTTTTTTCAATATTGGCATCGCAAAATCTGTACATATTGCCAGCGTCAAGTATAATTTTGCATCACTTGTAGTCATACAAAAGTCAGTAAGTCGTCAGGTATCGGTCAGATGCTCAAGTAAAGCGATGAGTACTTTACCAGAACGTGTCCGTTTTTCAGAACTGTTATTTTATTTCACAACACTTGCATTGTAATTAATCTAAGTATAGCGAATAAAACGCTATTAACTTTATACAATACTAGGATTCCGCCAGCGGCTTCGCTCTCGTGGAACCGTTTAATGGGTCCCCATAGGATAAAAAGTAGCCCATGTGCTATTACAGGCTTCATTGCTATAAATCATAGGCGTTTAGCCAGTTGCTTCAATCGCGTTGACCCTATTACCCGTTTTCACGTAGGAATGAAGCATTTCACCGCGGTAAATTTTTGAAATCGGAACAGTAGTTTTTGAGTTTATTCATTACAAACATACAAAAATTCAAAAATTCAAAAATGCAAAAATAAAAATCTTTCCTCTTTATAATATTAGTATAGATAACGATGCGCGCTCGCACTGAATATCAATATATAAAATGGATCTGTTTGTGTCGTGTGTTTGTGCATACATTTTGATTGTGTGGTTTTGTCTGTTTGTGTATGTGTGATGTGATATATGATGACTGGAATGTATGAATACAAAAGTAAGGTATGAATGCAAAAATAAAGTAGAATGCGTGCCTACAACGTCAATATGTCTAACAAGGATAATTTTGTCCCAGCATAATAGTGTCAGTGCGGGAGACGTGCGGGGACTGGGCGAGGGGGTGCGAGCCGCAACAGGACCCCGCGCTGCGCGGGAAGAAGGACGCCGAGGCCAGCTTCTCCATCAAGGTGCCTCGCCGCAACGTGGGTGAGTGGACTGCACTGCCGGAGTAACTGCGCTAGTCCCTGTAGCTTCGGGATTAAGAATAGAGCTACGGTATCCCCTGCCTGATCGTAAGAGGCGACTAAAAGGGGGCTTCCGGGTTTGCGGGCGGTGAGAGTGGGAGCTCGACCCGTTCAGCCAGCAGCCCCGGGTGGTAGCGGTAGCGGTGTGTACGTGGCCGCATGCCGCCGTGGGCATCGGAGGGTGCAGGAGAGCACATCTGCATTCTGCTCTCCCGAAGATGGGCCGGCCGATCGGTGCGTTCCACTGGAGATCCCGGAGTCCTCCTTTGTACTTTTTTTTTATTTTTTATTTGAATGGAGTAGCACACGAGCATATGCAGGCCACGTGGTGTTAAGTGGTCGCTGCAGCCCATGGACATCTACATACAACCTCAAGCAAGCATTGGTAAGTCTTGTCTGAGGTCGTATGTAGTTGCGCTGCTACTCCGGAGGCTGGTCGTCGCCTCATGGACGTGTGGCCGGCAACTGCACTTTTCCACCGAAACACAACAGAATTGGTTCACGGCAAAAGTGGGTGCAGCGGTGGTACTTCCCCGGGCGAACCGTAATAGTTCTACCACCTACAAAAATGATCAAAATAGTGTATAAAACAGCAGATTGTGATATGTCTAAACTTGTTAAAATACCCGCATGTTCTTCTCAACAGGCCCATCTTCAACCCAACTGTACATGGTGCGCACACAACTCGAGGCCTTGATCTCCGACAAGTCGGGAGGCCGGCGTACCCTCCGCAAGGACCTGGACGCCACGGTCCTGCAGCAGATCGAGGCCTTCCACCGCCAGAGCTTCTACTGGACATACTTGCTCAATTTGCCTGGTAACTAGATATCCCATCCCATCAAAAATATAAATCTATGTTATACAAATAAATAAAATTGAAGTGTCTGTTTGAAATATTAAAATAGACGACATTGACACATTCGGTAGCTGTCACGTATGTTCCTTATCGGCCCATAGCTACTCTGTAAGATAGCTAGCTATTGTACACCCCATATTTTAAAAAAGGGCTGAAGTTTTTCTCCGTCTTCAGCTCTTTTCTTCAGCTCAGCATTGCCTAAGCGCACCCAGAGCAGACAGAACAAAAAAAATAACGTTCACTAAGAGTTTGTAAAGGAACCGTACAGTGAATTAAGAATCATTTCATTTCAACCGCTTTTTACCATATGCATATGAATGTATATACAGTACATATTATACGAAAGAGGCATTTTCTACGATTTTTGAAGTCATATTTTCTGATCTTATTAGTTGATTGAAAAAACAAAGCATAGGGGCGTAGCTTTAGCAGACTTAGATATTGTCACAAAAAATCATTCCTCTAGAAGCATTATCCAGGAAGAAAATAGGGGAATACATTTGTATGGGAACACGCCATTAGCGTTTCCTATTAATCCCGAAGCTACAGGGACTATAGTTCTACCACCTAATAAATTCTGTTGTTAGTTTTGGCGGGAAATCTAAAAGGACATGTTGTGCTCTTGTTTTGTTTTCATTTTCTTGGTGTATTTTTGAGTTATATCTGATAAAGTTGATGGCATATTGTTCGATATAGGTTATTGACAGTGCACGAGTGTTGTGAAATAAAATAACAGTGCGAAAACATGTTTTTACGGCTTGCCCCCAAAACTCTATCGGACACGTTCTGTTAAAGTAGCCATCGCTTTACTTGAACATCTGACTGACTAGACTGACTGACTGATAACTGACGACTTACTGATTTTTTCTATGACTATTAAGGGCCTCGTTCACCATCTCCAAGTAAAGTGTTGATTAGTTACGTCCCAAGTAAAGTTAATTGGCAAGTAAAAGCTATGAGTACAGGTCAGTTTATCATATGATTAGTGCTATTCGAACATCGTGAAATTGAAATTGAAGTTACGGGTGACTTTAACCGACAATTAGCGTACTTGTCACTTTACTTGAAGGTGGTGAAAGAGGCCCTAAGTGATGCAAAAATTATGCTTGACGCTGGAAATATGTACAGAATTGGCGATGCCATTATTGAATAATGAATATATGTTTTTGTTTCAGACTCACTTCAGAAATGCTGCGACCTGTCCCAACTGTGGTACAGAGAGTTCTACCTTGAGATGACCATGGGTAGGAAGGTCAATGTAAGTGTTTTTATAACACGTAATAATATTATATGTGTGTGTGTGTGTTAAAAACTATCAATTGAGATAAAACTCATTCGGTTATGACAAGAGTGAGGTGATGAAAGAAAATTGATTAAAATTAATTATATTAAAAATAACTATGAACACTTTTCGATAGGCAAGTTATCATAGGCATGTATGTTTATAAATTATATTTGATAAAAAATATGTCTCATCGAGTTATCAGATCAGTGAAGGTCGATCTTCACCGGCTCTTAGACCAAGACGGAGGGGTGACAGCTGATGATGGCTCGACTGTCTATATTTGTAAAATTCGTTTATGTCAAGTATTTAAAATATAGACATTGAACAATGTGAATCTATTAATGAAAAAAGTGACGAAGAAATAGTGAAAGAAAATGAGTGAGTACTTTATAAAAATACTAGATGAAAACCTACTGAAAATACTAGATAGTAAATAATACTGATAATAAAAGCAATTTGTGCGAAATTATTCCCTAACCATTCCAAAATATCAAAAATGCACAACGTTAATGTTCAAGTTTTCACTTCTGCCAGCACTACCGGAGTGCAACCCGTTGTGGTTTTTTCTATTGAATGGAGTAGCAGACGAGCATGTAGGCCACGTGGTGCGTGGTTAAATATAGTTTGAAATTCTCACAGCAAAGACGACACAAGATAAAATTATTATTATTTATTTTGCTAAATTCATCATTCATAGTTCTGTTTCGCCGGGAATCGAATCCGGGACCCTTCGTTTGGCAGTCCGGCATGGTAACCATTGCGCCACTCGGGTCGTCTTATTATTATTTATTGTTTAACCTTTACGTCCTTAAACTTTTTTACACTACCATTTTTTTTCCAGAAATGCACGGTCCGCCACCAGCACAACGAGGAGTGCAACGACCTGGTGACGATGGAGAAGCGCATCCAGTTCCCCATAGAGATGTCCATGCCCTGGATCCTCACCGACCACATCCTGCGCTCCAAGGAGCCGGCCATGATGGAGTGAGTGTCAGAACGTTAAAAGACAAAGAATTTTATTTGCACAAATATGGGTGTTTATTCATTTGAATGGAGTAGCAGACGAGCATGCAGGCCATGTGGTGTTAACACGAAAATGTAGATTTATATCAATTTTATTATTATTTTTATTTGATCCCATGATCCCATATTGCACCTTTAAAAAAATTCATTTTATAAATTTACACTCATTATTAAGTCACAAGCAAATTTCTACATTCTTCTCCAAACATAACCTATTAGACAAATACCAGTCTGGGTTTCGCGGCGGCCACAGTACCACTACTGCTCTTATTAACGTCATCGATGACGTCAGACGTGGAATGGACAGTCAGAAAGTTACTGTGGTCGTACTCAGATTTCTCCAATGCTTTTAACACAGTAGACCACGAAATCCTTCTATCCATACTTGTACAGTACAGATTCTCACCCCTGGCCTTGAGTTGGTTTTCATAATATCTTCGCGGCCGACAGCAGTCTGTTAGATTCGAAAATAAATCATCCGAATGGGCTGATCTTTTTTCTACAAAGAACTATGTATATCGTCGCTTTTAAGAATAAGATTCATTTGATAAGTTGCCAGCTGGTTCTTATAGGTCAAGACATCCAAACTTCACGCGCTTCGAGTGACATTGGCAGAGGTGTATGTCATCAAATGAGAAATTCAAGATGGCGACGCTAGACATCAATTTTCACGAAAACGCTTGATACCATTAAATACTTCGGTCACGTAAATTACCGTGCTTCGAATGACTCAATTCGGAACTTCATTATTTACAGGGATTTTAGAAAATTTCGATACCGTGATTCAGAATACGATTAGCGCCATCTCTTGACCGTCAAGAGCTTGACGGGTTGTGGAAGGATGGAACTTATGTCGTCATTATTCTTTTCTATTATTTCCAGATACGTCCTCTACCCCCTCGATCTGTACAACGATTCGGCGCAGTACGCGCTGACGGTGTTCAAGAAGCAGTTCTTGTACGACGAGGTGGAGGCCGAGGTCAACCTGTGCTTCGACCAGTTCGTCTACAAGCTGTCCGAGCTCGTCTACGCGCACTACAAGCAGCTGGCCGCTAGGTGAGATGGAGATTGGGATAGAGAGAGAGAAAGAGATGAAAAGATGAAGAAACAAGAAGAGTATGATTACATGATTTTTCAAGTATTCCTTTTTTTTCAACCTTTTTTATGTCCCACTGCTGGGCACAGTCCTACTCACAAATGAGAGGGATTTAGGCCATAGTCCACCACGCTGGCCAAGTGCGAATTGGTGTACGTCATGCTTTCGAGAAATTATAAATTTCTCTCAGGCATGCACGGTGATTTAGAACATCGTAATTAATTAAATATCACGATATTTTCCATCACCGTGGAGCAGCGATAATTGCAAACATTGCAATTTTTTTTGTCAGAGGTGCGCGCCGAGGATTTAAACCCGGGATCGATCGCGTCGATGACCGCGATTTCTTACCACTCGGCCATCGCTGCTTATTAGTATTTCTTAGTGATTTTGAAATACGCAGTCCATGTTTGTCGACCTGCGTGGCGCAATGGTTACCATGCCGGACTGCCAATCGAAGGGTCCCGGGTTCGATTCCCGGCGAAATAGAAATTTGAATGATGAGTTTAAATTTCTGTTCTCTTTCTGGGTGTTTGTGTTTCTGTCTTTGTGTGTGTCCATGGTACCCACGACACAGGGTATAGCTACCCTACTGTGGGGTTATGAGTGTGAAGTGTATGTTATTCTGCGTTCAATACAAGTATACAATAAAGCCGATGGGCGTATAACAATGACAAACATCAAGTGTATATTATTACCCAGGATGTTAATTAACTATTTCATTTCATTTAATAATGAGTACTTTAGGCTATTTTTATTTTAAAAAAAATATATAACTAAAGTCGACGCGGACGTAGTCGCGGGCGGTCGCTTGTAGAAAATATATGTATTGTAAAATAACATTCTGAAATGACAAATCAATGTGAAAATCGCCCGGCTTAATACAATTTGAATTGCACAAATTATTCAAGCTCGAGAAAATACTGCGACGGCGACGCACGCTTCGCATCTTTTTCATGCACCATAGATAACATAATTTATTATTTTATTTGAATGGAGTAGCAGACGAGCATGCAGGCCACGTGGTGTTAAGTGGTCGCTGCAGCCCATCGACATCTACATACAACCTCAAGCAAGCATAGGTAAGTCTTTTCTGAGGTCGTATGCAGTTGCGCTGCTACTCCGGAGGCCGGTGGTCGCCTCATGTAATTGTGGCCGGCAACCGTACGTTTCCACCGAAACACAACAGAGTTGGTTCACGGCAGAAGCGGGTGCAGCGGTGGTACTTCCCCGGGCGAACGATAATAGTGCTACCACCTACATAAACATAATATGAGTTAGCCTTTAACAGTATGTACTTGAAAACAAGTTTGTTTGGTTGCAGCATGATGCTGGACAAGCGGTACCGCGCGGAGTGCGCGGCGCGGGGGGCCAGCACGGCCGCAGCAGCAGGCCGGTACGCGTCGCTGCTGCGGCAGCGGCACGTGGCGCTGCTGGGCCGCCACGTCGACCTGTGCGCGCTGGTCAGTGCCGCCATGCCCTTCTCACTAAACTATCTATTTATCTATACTAATATTATAAAGAGGAAGGATTTGTATTTTTTTTTATTATTTAGAACCACCTTAATCTAGGGGTTACAAGGTAGACTTAATGCCTAATGGCATTCTCTGCCAGTCAACCCTGGGTGTTGGAGAGAATTTTAGGTAGGCGGACGAAGAACAGTGACATTAAGCACGAAAACTGATATTTTATTTTATTGCCAGAAATTAGCACATAAATTTTTATATGTATGTAATAAATAAACTCAAAAACTACTGTTCCAATTTCAAAAATTCTTTCACCGTTAGAAAGCTACATTCATCCTGAGTAACATAGGAAACTTTTTACCGCGGGTAAATGCTTCATTCCTACGGGTAATAGAGTCAACGCGGTTGAAACAACTGGCTAAACGCCTATGATTTCAATATAGCAATGAAGCCTAGAATACCACATAGACTATTTTTTATCTTATAATAAGTTTAAGAAATTAAACATTGATAGATATCGTGCAGCCCTTGAAAATCCAAATGCCTTATAATACCTTTTTGTCCACCAGGTGGCGCAGCGCATCAACGCTGACATGCACCGGGCACTGGACGCAGCCGTCGCCAAGTTTGAGGCCGGCGATATAACAGGCGTTGTGGTGAGATTTTTTGCACGCATTATAGTAGCTTCACTTGTACATAATAATATGTTTGTAACCGACTCCTTTGGGTGCGATTTTGACCCATTTTAAACGGCCAAATTTTATTCAAACTTTGTAGTTTTATCGAGAACCGATCACAATACACTAATTTGATAAAAATATTTCCACGTAACATATTAAAAGAGGTTAGAATGTTAAAGAGGTTAAATGTGGGCGGGGCAGACGCGCCAAGGATTTTGAGCAAACGCTCGTATCTCTACAAAACACGCGATCGTGCTACGATATGCGTGCTTGTGTGCGTGCTTGGGTGTGATTCGTTTATTTGAAATCGCGTGATTGTGCGGCGCTAAGATTGTCTAGATTTGAAATTGTAAATATGTGCGTAAGCTTCGTATTTATTTAAGTACAGATGTAATGGAGGTGAAAGGCGGGGCTTGATCGGTGACACCAGTCTTCATACGGCGCATTATTGCCGTTCTACCTCTCTTAATAATGTTCTGTGATTATTTTATTATTCAATTTGCAAAATAAGATTTTTGTCTATTTATATAATTTTTATCTATAGTCGATAAGGCAGCAATTGATGTTAAAATTAATTTCCAACCATTATCTTTCGCCATAAGCATAAATTAATAATAGTATAAATTAGAAATAAATGTACTTTATTTAAAATAAACCAAACTAAAATGTAGAAAATAATTAATACTTAAAAAATAATAAAAAACACGCTTTTATAACATACTAGCTGACCCCGCGAACTCCGTACCGCGTTTAAATGTTTGGGGTGGGCCACCCTTATCACTTAGGGGGATGAAAAATAGATAGTAGCCAATAGGCATGATGACAGATCTTTAAATACCTTCCCTTATTGTAGGTAACGTCTCCTAGTTTCGAAAAAAAGTTTATTTCAGCAATAAACTTATGTTTTAACGTAAATTAATGTATTTTCTGCTTGTAATTTGAATTAAGCGCGAAAACGCTCGTAGGTGTCATGGCGTCGGCTTGCTCGTCAAACTTCCAGCAATACGATGACATTGACTGAGACGTGACGTCATTCCTTTTGATTGGCGTTTCAGATAACATGGCCGTTTGCCGTATTTAATACTTTTATTTTATTGAAAATCTTATTAATCTTAATGTTTACATTAAAACGGGATCATATTTCAGAACCCTTTTAGCATATATTATTCTGTAAAACCATTTATTCTCTGATTCTTTAATAGTGTCATCGTGCCTATTCTCAGACCTACTGAATACGCATATAAAATTTCATTAAAATCGGTCAAGCCGTTTCGGAGGAGTATGGCAACTAACATTGTGACACGAGAATTTTATACATAAGATCACGGCTATCATAACTGTTGAATGTTTTTCGACAGGAACTGGAGGGCCTGATAGCCGTGAACCGGCTGTGCCACAAGCTGCTGTCCAGGTACCTGGCGCTGGACGACTTCGAGTCCATCCTGCGCGAGTCCGACCACGGCGTGCTGGCGCCGTACGGCCGCGTCACGCTGCACGTGTTCTGGGAGCTCAACTACGACTTCCTGCCCAACTACTGCTACAACGCCGCCACCGACAGGTTTGTACTTGTAAACGGAAGAGACGAGATAATACAGTCTGAAAGTACCATTTTTTGTATCGGGGCGGGGGGAGGGGGAGCTTCAAAAGGTACCCAACACCTTGGAAGGGGATACATGGGATTATATGGGAGGGTTATATGCGATTTGTGTCACACTAAAACCCCTTCGGTGGCCTGCCTCTGCTCTTGGGGAGGACTCCGGGATCTCCAGTTGAACGCACCGGTGTCCTCCACGTGCGGCGCCCCAGAACGGGCCCATCTTCGGTAAAGCAAATGTGCTCTCCTGCACCTTCTGATGCTCTCCGGTGGCATGCGGCCACGCACACACCGCCGTCCTTCCCGGGGCTGCTGGCTGAACGTCTCGAGCTCCCACTCTCACCGCCCTCGGAAGCCCCCTTTTAGTCGCCTCTTACGATCAGGCAGGGGATACCGTAGTTCTATTCTCAATCCCGAAGCTACAGGGACTAGTCTGGAACTACGGAATCAATTGAGACACTTTTAATGAGCCGTCAAAACGTGACATCTGCATACCTTTTGTATGAGAAACTGGTTCGTGATGTCACAAATCATTTATAGACAATTGACAAATTTTTTATTGATTTAAAAGGTCATAAAAATTATGCGTAGAAAACAACTATCCTGTTTTTCCAAGCGTGGTTTAATGCAATCTTGTGCATTTGTAGGTGGTAGTACTATTATGGTTCGTCCGGGGAAGTACCACCGCTGCACCCACTTCTGCCGTGAACCAATTCTATTGTGTTTCGGTGGAAAGTGCAGTTGCCGGCCACACTTACATGAGGCGACCACCAGCCTCCGGAGTAGCAGCGCAACTGCATACGACCTCAGACAAGACTTACCTATGCTTGCTTGAGGTTGTATGTAGATGTCCATGGGCTGCAGCGACCACTTAACACCACGTGGCCTGCATGCTCGTCTGCTACTCTATTCAAATAAAAAAACGGGTTGCACTCCGGTAGTGCCGGCAGAAGTGAAAACTTGAACATTAACGTTGTGCATTTTTGATATTTTGGAATGGTTAGGGAATAATTTCGCACGAATTGCTTTTATTATCAGTATTATTTTTCATCTAGTATTTTTATCAAGTACTCACTCATTTTCTTTCACTATTTCTTTGTCACTTTTTTCATTAATAGATGCACTTTGTTGAATGTCCATATTTTAAATACTTGATATAAACGAATTTCACAAGTATAGACAGTCGAGCCGTCATCAGCTGTCACCCCTCCGTCTTACGAATATTCGATCAGGCCACGAGTCCTGACGCGAGTTTAATATTTTTTACCCATCCCAAAAAAAGTGCACAACGCCGCTAAAGAAGTTTTCACTTCAAAAAAACGGCAAATTGTTTGTAAAGTAGGTTTACGATCGAGATGTTTACGTGATAACGTCCGCACGAGAAAATCTCCATTCGTTTGTATGCCGCTAGAGTGAGAGAGACGGAAGATCGGTCCACTCACTCGAACGCTATGCCAGCCTCCGCTCGTGAGGATTCCGCGTGACAAGTTTCACGGAATGACTGGCAGCGCTCGAGATGAGACGGGAGATCGGTCCGTCTCTCTCTCGTTATACCTGCGATCGCGCTCGTGAGGTTTTGGTGTGACACAAGTTTCTGAACATGTCACCCGACTAAAACGATTTTAAAGACGTTATCACGTCAATAAAACTTTTGAAGGTATGCATTTAGAATAAAATTGTTCTGTACATGGTGTTCAAGATCCCACTAGGGCTAATAATTACCTATAATAATTTGGTGTCGGTAGATTCGTGAAGTGCCGCGGCATCCAGTTCGCGGCGGGCGTGCAGCGCGAGAAGACGCAGCAGTACGTGCCCGCGCTGCTGTGGGGCTCCAAGCAGCTCGGCCTGGCCTACTCCGCTCAGTACGCGCAGTACGCTGGTGAGACTTCTATCACCCTGTATCTTTGAGCGTGCAGGGCCCGACGGTTAGCGTAGAACGCAAGCGGTCTATGCAACTAAGCCAAACGGGCGCGGTCGGGTGTGAGATGGGTGACCGCTAGTGGCAAAAAAAAATTCATGCACGTTTCCGTGCTTCGGAGGGCACGTTAAGCCGTCGGTCCCGGTTGTTGTCGATAGATAACAGTCGTTAAACCTTTTCGTGGGCCTTATGGACACTTCGAAAACATCCGACAGCAAGTTAGCCACTAACCCGCATCTCCACCAACCCGCATTGGAGCAGCGTTGTGGAGTAAGCTCCAGGCCTCCCCAATAATGAGGAGAGACCCGTGCACAGCAGTGGGACGTAAAAAGGGTTGCAGCCAGCCATCTTTGAGCGTCAAAATTACTGACTTACCAGGAGAGACGGCATAGCGCCTCGCTTCGATACACAATTTTTGTGCCAAATCTGGTGCGGGGAAAGAACGCACACATTTTAATTTTGTCACACATTCACAAATATTTTTTTATCACTACAGACGCATACATTTCTAAATATGTCAATTTCAATTAACAACGTCATTTTCTATGCACCGTCAACACTGACACCGACATACACTGACACACTAGTTGAATAACTAGAAGGCACCTTGTGCATGGACGTTGGGATGAGAGGTTCGCCCGTAAAGGGCACTCCTCTGACGGGTGTCACACCTGTCATACCTTGATGCTTTAAGCCCTGTATACATAGCCATACATTACATTATTGACACTATAATCAGACATAGTGTGGGCTTGTATCTTAGGTAATCGTGCAAACAGAAACGAATATACAATGCCATCAAAAACAGAACTTGTAAAAAAAACCTAGACTCGCAGCTCGTTATACCGTAAAAAGTTATAAATGTCATTTTTGTCATATTCACATAATTTCTTTAACATTAGGTGGTGAAAACTTAATACAATTGGTCTTTTTATTATTGAGTAGTAAGTTATTTACATTAAACCAATTTACCACCTCAGAGTTAATTACTTAAAAAATTAAGATTTCTAGTAACATTGATATACATACTTCGTCTTTCAAGTAATTAAAGTGTAATTTTTAGTAAAAAGCTCAAAATTGTACATAATGATTTAAATAAAATGGTTTTCATTATTTGCATTTTCTGAGCACATTTACAATAGTAATATATATTTTTTTATACCATCAGAAAGAAGACCGACTTTTTAAAAAAAGCAGATATTTTGACGGGAGGATTTTCGATTGAAAACTAGGCTGCTTTTTCGATATTAAGTCAAAATGAGGTGAAAAAAATAAATATTTTAAACCGAAACAAATACTGTATATCTGGTACATAAAGGTAAGTTTTCACCAAATTTTGTGAAAAAATAATTTTATTTGTATAAGATAAAAATAAAAAACCAAAAACATGGTTATTTGAATATTTCACTTAAATTTTGAGGTTATGTGAAAAAAGTGTAAATATAAAAGTTGTAGATCTTTTTATTAACTACATCTTTGCCATTTAACTTTTTTTCATAGTACCTGTAGTGCTGCCGGAAATCGAGATAAACCGTTTTTTATCCTTTAAAGCTTCCCCCCTTCCCGACCTCAGATCGCCCGTAACTTATTTTTCCTTTTATTTTTGTTATATTCTCTACCTTTTCCAATAGGTTTCATTCATTCTACTATAATTTTTTTTTGGTCTCAAAAATCGACACTGGTCTATTACTTGAATGTCTGACTGACTTGGTTGACTGGTTACTAACGACTTACTGACTTTACCTTTTATTACTCGTCCAGTTTCAATGAAACAAAAAATTGATGCAAAAATTATACTTGACGCTGGCAATACTCGTATGCACAGAGTTTGCGATGCCATAATTAAAAAAAAAACACATTTTAATATTATTTTTTACATAGGTTTCGTTGGCGCCCAGCATCTTCACGCCCTAGTTCGCCTCCTGGGCTACCAGGGCGTAGCGGTCGTGGTCTCCGAACTCCTCGGAGTGGCTCGCGGTCTTCTCCATGGGACTCTCGCCCAGTTCACGCGTGCCCTCGCCGCCGCCATGCCGCGCCACTGCAAGCTTCCCAGATACGACTACGGATCTAATGGTGAGGGAACTCCTGATCTATGAGGGTTGTGGTCATTGGACAAAGGTAGTGAGGGCTGAAACCTTGGGCAATTACCACAGACAAAATATAAATTGGCTTCTGCTTTCTTTTTTAAATGAAGGGTACTTTTATGATTGTGACATCGCCACCGCTATGCCAATGTGCTGCTAGTTGCCGAGACGCTTCTATGGATCAAATGGTGAGGGATCTCGTCATCTATAAGTGCTGCGGTGATTGGACGAAGATAGTGGTGTCTAAAACCTCGGGCAATTACCACAGACAAAATATAAATTGGATAGTCCTTTATTTTTAAATTTAATCGTAATTTAATAATTTTGCCGTCAATGCCGCTGTGCTAATGTACTGCAAATTGCCGAGATACGTCTGTGGTTCTTTTGGTGTGGGTTCTCGTGATCTCCAGGCTCTTTGGTAATTGGACTAAGGTCAACATGTCGTTGCTGTTAATTTTGAAACTTTTTTTACTTCTTATACAGGTGTCCTGGGTTACTACCATGCCCAGCTAACCGACATAGTGCAGTATCCGGATGCAAGAACCGAGCTGTTCCATGCCTTCCGTGAGCTGGGGAACATAATTCTGTTCTGTATGCTGATTGAACAGGTTAGTTCTCAATCTCTTTATTTTATTTCATTTATTTACAATCCTCTTAGAATGTGACTGAGGTATCTTTTATTATATACTCACGTTAGTAAGAGCAACTGCAAGTGTGTGTGTTTGAGTGTGTGTGTGTGTGTGTTTTAATTAAATCGGCACTTGTAGATAACCTTGCATACTTCACTTTTGAAGACGTTCTTACTAGTATGAAATATATATATATATATATATATATATATATATATATATATCAATACTATTAAATCTATTGTTATATTTTCTGTGTAATCTATTGATCAAAGATTTCTTAGCGTAATTATTTTTTTGTTATTTTTTTTTAATAGCGACACTTCTTTTCGTTCTCCTTTTCCTGTTTCTGAAATTTGACTATAATCTTGTAGTCTTCTTTTTATTGTTTAGTGCTTGAACTCGCGATTGCTGGCTTAGCATATTTGTATCAGTGTTGCATACACTTGTTTATTGTGTGCAAGTTGCCTCTGTGTGCGTTACCTAAGGAGTTTTCAATCAGTCATCAGTTACTATAGTTTAGACGACCCGCGTGGCGCAATGGTTACCATACCGGATTGCCAATCGGAGGGTTTGATTCCCGGTGAAACAGAAATTTGAATGTTTAAATTTCTGTTCTCCGTCTGGATGTTTGTGTTTCTGTCTGTGTATGTGTCCATGGTATCCACGACATAGAGTATATCTACCCTACTGTGGGGCTATGTCGCGGGTCGTCAAATAATAATAGTAACTATTATTATATACTTTTTGCAATGTATTATAATATCCATTGTTTTTCTTTACAGGCATTAAGTCAAGAAGAAGTGACTGACTTACTCCATGCGGCGCCATTCCAAAACATTCTGCCGCGACCTTACACTGCAGGTAAGTTAATAATTAGTTTAATAGCGACTCACGATCCTTGGATATATGTACGCGTTTATCTATGTCTAGCGGTTTTAAGCGCGCTAGTAAGAATCATAAATGAAAATTAGATCTATTTGTAATACATTAAAATATACCCGTGGGCGTGCCGAGGGGGGGGGGGACAAGGGGGGCAGCTCCCCACCAGAAACTTGCCTCCCCATAACCAAGACCATGCCCCCCCCTGACACCGAACTTCCCCCCTCCCTGACCAAGACCTTGCATCCCCTGACCAAGAACCAGGGTACGCCCCTACACTACACTAAATAAAATACACAGTGATTTTTTCCTTTAAACAGTTATTTTTTTCCAGTCTGGGCATTTATGTTTTATTAATAATTTAGTGTAATAGAAAAAAAACTATATTATATTATTATAAGTACGGCATAAAAATCAGTAATAGTCAAGTACATAATTGTTACAGAGGGCGAGAAACCAGAAACAAAACAGAAACGTCTCGAGGCGAAATATTCAGCGCTGCAGATTGTACAGAACGTCGAGAAGTTTGGCACGGCTAAGGTATGTTGATTGGCTGCAACCCTTTTTGCGTCCCACTGCTGGGCACGGGTCTCTCCCCACTATTGATAGGCCTGAAGCTTACTCCACCACGCTGCTCCAATGCGGGTTGGTGGAGATGCGGGTTAGTGGCCAACCCGCTGTCGGATGTTTTCAAACCGCCCATAAAGGTGCGTACAGATTAAATAACATGTTGTATGACTTGTGTTTTATAACACGTCCACATTATCTGACATTGTTTTTCAACTTTGCAACATATAACAATACTGTACACATTAGAATAACAATGTTATATAACAATGTTGTATAACATTTACGTTAGTCGTTCCTATTCACAATGCTCCGCGCACCACAGATAATAACATGTTAAATAACTTAATAACATGTTTTATAACATTCTGTCTCCACATTCTTGACACATGTTTTATAACATTGTTTTAAAACATGTTATGTTATATAATATGTATGCACCTTAAGGCCCCCGACCGACTACGATGTCCTCCATCGCCGTGCATGCCTGAGAGAAATTCATAATTTCTCGATAGCATCCACTATTCCGCACTTGGCCAGCGTGGTGGACTATGGCCTAAATTTCTCTCACTTGTAAGAGGAGACCTGTGCCCAGCAGTGGGGCATAAAACAGGTTGTAAACAAAGGAAGTTAATAAATATTTTGTACTATAGTTTTTGACATTTCGACCTATACGGGTAAGAATTAGGAGATAAACATTTATATGGAATGATATAAGTTTTTATATAATACTAGCTGACTCCGCGAACTTTGTACCGCGTTTAAATGTTTGGGGTGGGCCACCCTTATCATTTAGGGGGATGATGTAGCCGATTCTCAGACCTACTGAACATGTATATAAAATTGCATAAAAATCGGTCAAGCCGTTTCGGATGAGTATGGTAACTAATATAGCTGATCCCGCGAACTTCGTACTGCCTATTAATATGACTATTAAATAATTGGGTTGATGATAGAAGGATGAAAATTTAAGGTTGTATGTATTTTTAATGCATAAAAAAGGCACCAAAAAATTGTCCAAAAAAATTTTTTTTTGGGGCGAGCCACCCCATCACTTAGGGGTATAAAAATTAGTTACAAACCTATTCTCATGCCTACTGAATATACATATTAAATTTCATCAAAATCTGTCAAGCCGTTTCGGAGGAGTATAAACAATAAAACTGACGAAGAATTTTATATATTAGATGCAGCTTCCGTGGCGTAGTGGGTGATGAGCCGACTGCGAAACGTGTCGTGGGTTCGATTCCCACCCAGGACAAATATTTGTGTGATGAACATGTCTATTTGTTCTGTGTCTGGGTGTTAATTTATGTATTTAAGTATATATTTAGAATTATATAGTATGTTTATCAGCTTTCTGATTACCATAGTACAAGCTCTGCTTAATTTGGATTCAGAGGGGCCACTCTGTAAGCTCGAAACTAAGTGAATTTTCGGACCTCATTTTTGGATAAGACTGAAGAAATTCTAGCAATATTATTCATTCAGTAGCTTAATGTCATCAATGACAACGCTTATCTATATATTTCGTGAAATAAAAACGATCTGAGTATGCCAAAGATGATTCTGAAAATGTTAGAACTTACGGACCAGGGTCGGATTTAGGAGAGGGCAACTGGGGCTATAGCCCCGGGGCCTCCACAATAAAGAGTTCGGAAAAAATTATTCATATTCAGACTAGTACACACTAGTAAGTACCTAAACAACTTTTCTTTCTTGTTTCCGATTAGGCATATTTACATGTTTGTTAAATAATAAAATAACCAGTTAGTTTCACAATAAATTGTTGGTAATTGGAAAACACGAGTCACGACTGAAAAAAAAATGTCCATTTTATTTGGAAAATAATTTGGGGCCTCCACTCCTTTGTTGCCCCGAGGCTTCCAGACCTCTAAATCCGGCACTGTTACGGACGGATGCTTACAGAGTAGGCCCTCTGATGATGTTGTGTGTATAGGCACGATGACACTATTAAAGAATCAGAGAATAAATGGTTTTACAGAAAAATATACGCTAAAAAAGTTCTAAAATATGATGCCGTTTTAATATAAACGTTAAGATTAATAAGATTTTCAATAAAATAAAAGTATTAAATACAGCAATCGGCCATGTTATCTGAAACGCCAATCAAAAGGAATGAAGTCACGTCTCAGTTAATGTCATCGTGTTGCTTGAAGTTTGACGAGCAAGCCGACGCCATGACACCTACGAGCGTTTTCGCGCTTTATTCAAATTACATAGCAGAAAATACATTAATTTACGTTAAAACTTAAGTTTATTGCTGAAATAAACTTTTTTTCGGAACTAGGAGACGTGTACCTACAATAAGGAAAGGTATTTAAAAATCTGTCATCATGCGCATTGTCCAAAGATATTGTAGCGACCTTCCGCTACTCATCAAGAGATGGCGCCACGGGTATTCCTGAATCATGCTATCGAAGTTTTCGGAATATCCTACCATATATACAAGCTCCGAATTGAGTCAGTAGGAGCGCGGCCGCTCCCCGGGCATGACCACCTCGCCCGGCGGGAGATCTCCCTTTGCCATAATATTTATTATATTATATTTGTATTTCCTTCCAGCAAAGCCAGCTGGCGCGGGAGGGCGACCTGCTGACGCGCGAGCGCCTGTGCTGCGGCCTGTCGCTGTTCTCCGTGGTGCTGCGCCGCCTGCGCGCCTGCCTCACCCCCCCGCACTGGCCGCAGGCCGCGCCGCATCACCACCACGCGCCGCTGCACGCTGACGACACGGACGAGTTCCACAGGTCTGCTACATAAATATACGACGACCTGTGTGGCGCAATGGTTACCATGCCGGACTGCCAATCCGAGGGTCCCGGGTTCGATTCCTGAAGAAACGGAAATTTGAATGATGAGTTTAAATTTCTGTTCTCGGTCTGGGTGTTTGTGTTTCTGTCTTTGTGTGTGTCCATGGTACCTACGACACAGGGTATATCTACCCTACTGTGGAGCTATGACTGAAACGTTAATATTTAAACGTTATATGTACATACATTCTACTCAGATCAATTTAAAAATAATGTAGTTTAAAAAATTAAAAACACGCTTTTGTGAAAATGCGAACTAAAAAGTAAAAAATAAGAAAGAAATGTATTTTACTGTAAAAAAAAAGCGTGGGTTGCATGGTGTCAATCTGTGGTGTCAATAGTATCTTAAAAACTACCCCACGCTTTTTTTTACAGTAAAATACATTTTCTTCTTATTTTTTACTTTTTAGTTCGTATATTCACAAAAGCGTGTTTTTTAGTTTTATAATATACATTATTTATTTTTATTTTTTAATTGGATTTTTATTCTCATATTATTGCATTGTCATCGGTCCTTGACCCCTGTGCAAATTTTCAAGTTAATCGAGTCTGATTAAGTAAGTCAAAATGAAGTTAAAAGATTCCGTTACATACATACATACAGGTAAAGCTAATAAAGGCGTGTAAAAAGTATAGATGGAACTCTGTAAACAATGTGAGAATGATTTAAGCGTTAAGTCCGCCCTTCTTGTACGTTAGTATAAGGTCAAAAAGATTAAATAAACAACAATGTGAGGCCAGTTTTGTAAACACGTGTGCGTGACCGACCTACGCACACATACGAATAGTAGTCATTACACCCTTCCACCACACAAATCGACATTTTTATATTTTTGACAACGTATTGCTCGATGCACCGCGGTGCTCTATTGGCAAAATTAGGTGTAGTTTCGTCGTACGTGTTTGCGTGTCATGTGTATATATGTCGCAGTCGGATTGTATATTCCGCCGTATTACATTCCGGCTAGCTATTTCCTAAAACAGGGCTGTATTGTAATGCGGCGCACTCTCGTTCAGCCGGATTGCAATTCAGCTAAATTAGCGAACGTTGTATTGTATGAGCTCTTCGCGTTCGTCAAAGCGACGTAATATCGTGCCGCCCAATTGTCTATATGTTACTATCAATAAAGCGATAATTGACAATGAATTAATCTCATTAACTAGCAATTTTATATGGACCTATTTATGCAAACCGGAATCAACCCACACATTAATAGTTTTGAGAAAAAGCCGTTTTTATGTAAATTTTGTATACAATAAAATTGATTGCAATTTTTAAAATATTTATATTTAAATATTGTATGTACAACTTACTTAGTTCTTTCAACTCATATATACTTTTGATAAAAATCGTTTATAATTCATAAATTTATTTTAAAAAAACATGATGGTTCCTTTTTGCAAAACTGTTTGTGTGTGGCTTGGTTCTTTGTTATTTTAATTACATTAGGCGTAATATTAAAATTCACATACTATTTGTGTAATATTTTACTGAAAAATTAAATTTAACTTAAAGTATCATCATTATAATATTTGGAAATGTATAAAAAATCGAAAATATTTCTTGGAGTACCAAAAATCACTCAATTACTAAAACACATTACTTTATTCAAATCAAATTCTAATTCAAAATCAGACTGTCCTGAAAAACCGTCAACAGTAAAATCGTTGGTGTCTTGCGGTATCAGGCGTAGCCTCAGATAAATAAGGCGTAGCATATACGTTTTAAGTCATTCAGCTTGGCCTCAGGGACAGGCCTGTTGTTTCTGTTGGCCAAAGGGGCTCTATAAGTTCTTTTATTACAACATATTGTCTTCCACGAGCATTTTTATGTCCACTACTAAGTTATCTTCATTCAAATTTGTTTTCATGTAAATCTTTCACTCACTTTTCGAGTTTTTGACTTTTCTGATTTGGTGCAAATGGATAACTATCATTTTGTCATTTACGCCGAAGGCTGCTGCTAATTCAGAAGTGGTTTGAGATTGATCTGCTTCCACTATCGCGTTCAATTCTTCGTTATTCAAATGAATATAAAGTCGTCCACGAGGCTCATTGTGTAAATCGAAATTTCCAGAACGGAAACGTTGAAACTAAAAACTCACCGTTCGTTTGTTAGCGGTGCCCGGTCTGACCAGGACCATGGACCAGGTACCGCTAACTGTTAAGCAATTTTTAAATAATTTCTCATGAGTAGTCACATTTATTACATTTGGAGGCTAGTAAAGTATTATAAAAACAATTAGTATTATAGCACCTAAAGTTTCGGCATTTTCAGTAATGGCAGGACGAGGGGTCAGTGGTGAATATAGAGGTGCTTCTATGCTTTTTTTTCAACAGCAGCCTCAATATAAGCGTTACAAATCAAAACGGTAGTAGTCTTCCTTTATATATTTTTTTGTTGAAATCAGAAGTTGAGAAGACATAAAACACTGGGAAGGTTCATCAAAGGCCAGAAAAGTTAGGATTAGGTACCTACAGATTCATCTGCCTACTGTTTGCAAGCCGTTTCTTCATGCAAATTATTAGTTACAACATGCATACCAAATCTTCGTCACTTTCGAATTAATATTATTAAGATTAAAACATTATTAAGTTTTGACAATTACTTGCATATCTCCAAGAATTACTTTTTTAATTTAATACAAAGCAATACATAAAAAAACAATCGATTTAAAAATCTAAATTCGAAACAAACGGCAACACGAATCAAACTTTTTGTTTATGTAAGTTGTCACAGTGTTATTTACGCGCCATTATTTGGTTAGCTAATAATAAATAAATAAATTTACTAAAAATAAGTACACAGACACGATGTGTCAAATTTTAGGAATAAATAAAAAGGATTTAAATAATTTTGTAAATTAAAATACTTAATGTGGCATTATTGACTTGAATATTGTACATAATATATATACGTTTCAAAATGACACAACAAAGATTCAAACAACATGATTCCTTGATTTTGTAAGTATAATAATAATATGTTACGACAAGGTTATAACAAGATAGAACCATGTACATAAGTAACGTGAGTCTTTGTAAACACATACCATTATTCCATTTTTAATATGCAGACAAGAACCAACCTGCATGGTTCTATGTTATTGATAAAAAAATTAAAATACAAGGAACCACATGCTGTGGTTCTTTATAAAAAAAAACTTTTTATATTCTTTTAGATTGTCTGGTTACCATGCTGCATGAATCTTTTTAATGTATTAGACAACTGATGTTTTGTGGATTGGTAAACATGTCATGAAAATGTTTTGTTCTGTCAAAGTAGTCAGATCATTTTGATCTTTACAGGGTCGATAGAAGGTGCAATTTTAAGCTTTTCTGTGTACTTAACTCAATTTCGGCATGAGTGTGGATTGGTTCCGGTTTGCGTAAATAGGTCCATATAGTATCTTCCAAGGCTTGGATAATGTAATAAAACAAGTGGCTCTGTGACATCTCTGGCGCTGCGGGGAGACCACTCCCTCCACCCCAGCGTAGGAAAGCGCAGGCATCAAGAGAGCCGTAGCGGCTGAGGCAGGTCGCCGAAGGCGACCAAAAAGTCGAAGCTGCGAAGGACCCAAAGCACCCACCGCGATCAAACTCCCTTACTATCATCTACGTACTAAAGGGTATTTACCACCCCAACGGGAAGTTGATTGGAGTTAGTGATAATAGAGAAAACCGTGTCTTTACGTACAAAGAAAACCCTTTACTTTTTATATATATATTAAGATTAAAATAAAAAGTATGGGCATCTGAACATGTGACAGCAATTAAATTTGTTCGAGTTTTTTTTTGAGCTGATGATGGAAGGTAATGCGACGGTTAGGAGCTGAGAGCAAATTCTTTCATTAATTTATACGTTCAGGTGGACTGACAGTAGTATTCTTTCAGGGTATAAGATGGCTATTAGAAAACATGATTATAAAAGGTAAATCTCTTTAAAGTTTAGATTAAACATGCGACGTATTTTAACCCGAGCAACGCCGGGTTTCGCAGCTAGTTTTACATAAAAATATTTGTTAACAGATTGTGGTCGGCTCTGCAGTTCCTGTACTGCATTCCCGTCGGAGATACGCAGTTTACTGTTGAGTGAGTACATCATTTTTATTAAGGTTACGTACCCGAAGGGTGCCAACGGGACCCTATTACTAAGCGTCCGCTGTCCGTCCGTCTGTCATCAGGCTGTATCTCGTGAACTGTTATGGCTAGGCATTAGAAATTTTGACAAACAGATGATGTATTTGATGATGTATATGACGACCCGCGTGGCGCAATGGTCACCATGCCGTACTGCCAATCGAGGGGTCCCGGGTTCGATTCCCGGCGAAACAGAAATTTTAATGATGAGTTTAAATTTCTGTTGTCGGTCTGGGTGTTTGTCTGTTTTTGTATGTGTCCATGGTACACACGACACAGGGTATTAATTGCCTTACTGTGGGGCTATGAGTGTAAGGTTACTATTAAGGTAATCATTGTTTATTTATTTATTGTTTATTTCAATAAATACTAAAAAATGGAGTAAAATAAATATTTAAGGGGGCTCATGCCCGGAGAGCGGCTACGCTCCAACGGACTCATTTCGGAGCTTGTTTATATGTTCGGATATTCAGAAAACTTCGATAGCGTGATTCAGAATACCCGTGGCGCGTGGATCTCTTGATGAGTCGCGTAAGGTCGCCACATCAAGTAACTGATATAATAGTGTCGCGCGCATGGCCCGGCGGTTACGTAGAACGCAAACGATCTATGCAACTAAGCCAAACGGGCGCGATCGGCTGTGAAATGGGTGACCGCTAGTGGCAAAAAAAATCATGCGCGTTTCCGTGCTTCGGAGGGCACGTTAAGCCGTCGGTCCCGGTTGTTGTCGATAGATAACAGTCGTTAAGGTTTAACGACTGTTATCTACAATTTCTGAAACGGCTGGACCGATTTTGACGGGACTTTCGCTGGCAGGTAGCTGATGTAATAAACAGTAACTTGAGCAACTTGTATTTTAGAAAGATTATAAAGTATATAGTGTATACTGATATAATGGCCCTGTGTCCCCCAGGGAGCTGTTCGGCGAGGGCCTGCACTGGGCCGGCTGCACCATCATCGCACTCCTGGGCCAGCAGCGGCGCTTCGAGGCGCTGGACTTCTGCTACCACATCCTGCGGGTGCAGCGGGTGGACGGCAAGGACGAGCTGGTCAAGGGCATCGTGAGTCCATCCATCGATCCACACAGATTTTAATGCTGAGTTGTGTTGGGTGTGTGTGTGTGTATGTGTGTGTGTGTGTGTGTGTGTGTGTGTGTGTGTGTGTGTGTGTGTGTAAAATAAAGTATTTTAAACGATATAATTGACTCCCGAAGAGACTGAGAAGCAAAATATAATATGTTTTTTTATTTAACTTTAATTAAATGTTAAAACTACTGGACATAATATGACACTTTTTTTGCTAATGTAGTAATTACTTGCTTAGTAAAATTCGTTCGTTTCGTTCTGAATGACCCCTAAATACGAATAGTTTTGAGAGTCGTTACTATTAGCAAGAATCTCTTCATACACGCACCTCGGAATCGGAGGGTTCCGGGTTCGATTCCGGGCGGAAGCAGAAATTTGAATGATGAGCTTAAATTTCTGTTCTCGGTCTGGGTGTTTGTGTTTTTGTCTCTGTGTGTGTCTATGGTACCCACAACACAGGGTATATCTACCCTACTGTGGGTCTATGAGTGTGAAACGATACGAAACATTATATTTGTGTAGTTAAGTGTAGCAGTCACTTAAAACCTACCATATTTCTTTCCTTTCCTCCTTAACCACCATTCCTACCATCATTTTCCGTGCATCAAGGCACGTTAAGCCGTCGGTCCCGGTTGTTTTTGATAGATAACAGTCGTTAAACCATGTCGGAGGCCTTATGGGCGGTTTGAAAACATCTGACAGCGGGTTGGCCACTAACTCGCATTGGAGTAAGCTCCAGGCAGGCAGACATGACCCCTCCCCCCCAAATCCATCAGTCATGCGTAGATGGAAGGCGACACAAGCCAATTTGGGACACCTTTTTCCCTAAATTTTTTAGTGACCGTCCCTCCCCCTCCAAAATTGATGGCTGCGACCGCGCCTGGCCTCCCAATAATGGAGAGACCCGTGCCCAGTAGTGAGACAAAGAGTTGCAGCCAGCAGCCACCATTCAAAATATATTTTCTAAGTGTAGGTGTCACTTTAAAACCTAACATAATATTTCCTTTCCCCCGCAGCCGCTGAAGCGCATGGTGGACCGCATCCGGCGCTTCCAGGTGCTCAACTCGCAGATCTTCGGCGTCCTCGCGCGACATCTGGCGGCGGACGACGAAAGGGCCGGTGTCGAGCACGTGCGCTGCTTCCCCCCACCCGCCGCTCCACAGCTGGGCTAGACGTTGGAAGAGGTGACGTACCTTTGCACGTACCTTTCGTAACCTTTGCTTTTTTTATTATTTCAGGCTTCTTAAACGCATAAAAACTAATACACAACAATGTACAATTAAATCCTGAATGTACAATAAAAACTAATACGCAACAATGTACAATTAAATCCTGAATGTACAATAAAAACGAATACGCAACAATGTACAATTAAATCCTGAATGTACAATATAAACTAATACGCAACAATGTACAATTAAATCCTGAATGTACAATATAAACTAATACGCAACAATGTACAATTAAATCCTGAATGAACAATAAAAACTAATACACAAATTAATACATTTAGCGGCCTGGCAGTTAGCGTAGAACGCAAGCGATGTATGCAACTAAGCCAAACGGGTGCGGTCGGGTGTGAGATCGCGTGCGAGACCGCTTGTGGGAAAAAGTTTCATGCGCGCTTCCGTGCTTCGGAGGGCACGTTAGGCCGTCGGTCCCGGTTGTTGTCGATACATAACAGTCATTCAACCTTGTCGGAGGCCTTATGGGCGGTTTGAAAACATCCGACGACGGGTTGGCCACTAACCCGCATCTCCACCAACCCGCATTGGAGCAGCGTGGTGGAGTGAGCGTTAAAGAGAAGAGAAGTTAAAAATAGGCTTCTGAAGTTGTTGGCAGCTGGAACCTACCAGGTGTTGGGATAGACAAGGGGGCTGCCGGGGTTATAGAACGATTCAGGTTTGAGTACAGCGCCATCTCTGGACGGGATTAGTAACTACTGCATTACCATAGTATCGAGTGTTGTACGACTTATGTTTATAGTGTTACAAAGTTTATTATTATACACTTAGAATCTTTAATTTCTTTTGCAGGATTTACAGTATGGAGCAGACGATAGACGGTACCACGTACACGTATTAAACATTGCTGTTTGCATTTAATTTTATGAAATTTGATTTTTAATATTATACAAAATTATTTTTATTATCATTATTATTTATAAGCCAAACTGATTATGATAAGAGATATTTTAAAAGTTATACTTCTTTGAACTGAGGATTAGTGTAGTTATTTAGAAAAATTGTATTCTTTGGCTATTTGGGTGTCGCTGACTGTTTGTTAGGGAGTTTTTTCTCGGTCAGAGAAGTTAAAGTTCAGAAAAGCAATATTAACAAGATGCATAATTTCGTACGTACGTACAGTGCGCATCAAACTTTATTGCGGATCTGAAGTGAGCTGCGAGTGCTTCATTGCGCCGGTACAGTCGCGTAGATATTTGGTCATTCTGGTTCTTTTAAATATCCTAATATAACGTTCAATAGTGGGAATGTAAAGTATCTAGGGTTGCCACCGTTTTTTTTAAAGTACACAGCATGAAAATAAGAGTATTTAATTTTATTATTTTTTCATTATTTGTCCAAGCAATAAAAAATGTGTGAACATATTTTTTATTGCTTTTTGCTATATTTAACAAATATTTGTCTTTTTTTAAGATATTTACAACCTCTTTGCAATCAAACCTCTTAACCTCATTCATTTGACTATTTTTTTATTTGAATGGAGTAGCAGACGAGCATGCAGGCCACGTGGTGTTAAGTGGTCGCTGCAGCCCATGGACATCTACATACAACCTCAAGCAAGCATAGGTAAGTCTTGTCTGAGGTCGTATGCAGTTGCGCTGCTACTCCGGAGGCTGGTGGTCGCCTCATGTAAGTGTGGCCGGCAACTGCACCTTTCCACCACAACAGAATTGGTTCACGGCAGAAGTGGGTGCAGCGGTGGTACTTCCCCGGGCGAACGATAATAGTTCTACCACCTACCGATAATACTTATTACTCTACTAAATAATACTCAACAATAGATTTGACATTTTACGTGGCGTTCGGAAACGTTCAATACTTTCAAACGCCCCTGTATTCAGTTTATTTAGTTTCATATAATAGAGTATTTTAGCATACTATATTTGGTGTCGTAGATTATAAAGTCCGTCTAAATGAAAAAGAGGACTGTACTCTATTTTAGCGTACGAGTGGTAACCCTAAACGTATCCCCCTCCCTTCTTCACTTTACGCCCCGATGACACCTGAAAATAGGCGTCTTACTAACTTCAGATCCGCAATAAAGTTTTTATTTGTGTATATTCGTGCCTATTTTATATTAAAGTTTTATTCCATTTTTATATTGTTTAGCTTTAAGTATCAAGTTTAATGTAGAGTAAGGTAGAATTAAGATCTAGCTTAGCCATGACCCACTGATGTTTTAAGTTTATTAATTATTGTGAAATTGTACTATGTGTACAAACTAGCCTTCCGCCTGCGACTTCGCCCGCTTTATAGGTTCCCGGAGGATAAAAACCATCCTATGTCTTTTCCCAAGGTCCAATCTCTGTGTTCCAAATTTCATTAAAATTGGTTCAGGAGTTTAAGAAAGAAAGCGTTACAGACAGACAGTTACTTTCAAATTTATAATATCAAGTGAGGATTAAGGTGTATATTTATTTGTCAATAAGTATAGGTCAATAAGGTTTTACATCAAATTTTAATCAAACATGCAGTATTTAAATACTTGATATAAACGAATTCTAAAAGTATAGACAGTCGGAGTCGAGTCGACTCCGTCTTACGAATTTTCGATCAGGCCACGTGTCCTGACCGCGTTTAACATTTTATACCCATCCCAAATAAAGTGCACAACCCCGTTAAAGAAGTTTTCACTTCAAAAAGTCTTTCACATGACTTGCATGAGGCGGCCACCTGCCTTCGGAGTAGCAAAAAAAGGTAGCTAATATAATAAGGAGTAACTAAGGCTAGCTTTATATTAGATAAATTCTAAAACTAAAGTCACGCGTACGAAATCGCGGGCGGCCGCTAGTTTAAATATGAAATAGTAAATTGCGTTAAATGTAAGTGGTGGGCTGGCATTAGTGCTAAGAATTTTTTTAAGATAATAAAATTAAGTGCTATCTAAAATTCGCCAAAATGTAATCAAGCAATCAGTTCAACAAATTTTATCTAATTTATGTAATTCAAGCTAAATAGGTAAAGAATACCTACACTTTTGAATATAATTTTTACGTTTTGATTCTTTAAAAACGATATATTGATAACAAAATATTGAATATCATTACGTTATCAATAATTGCACCAGAGATACGTTGTATTTAATTTATATTAATTTATACTATAACGCATACAAGATATTTATCAAGTATCATTTATAAAGTTTAGAATTTTTTTTAGAAAATTACGTTATTATTATAACTAATTTTATACTTAATGTAATAGTTTGTAAAATAAACACTTCATTAGATCGATTTGTTTTATTTCAATCTCGGAAGTTTTCCCGTGTCTTTTTAACAAATAATTGTTTGAATGTTCAATGTACGAATAAAATCATTATCGATAGATGCCTATAGCAAGCTCTACTTTTAAGAGGAAACGCGGCCGCAGCCGAATTAGACAAATAGGTATTTTGGAGTGAATATTGCTATCACCCTGCGCTGTCCGCTGCGTGCGATAGGGACAGATGCAGCTCAGACCGATTATACCTACAAACTTTCTGACAAGGCCTACCCCACATTAGGCGTGCGCGTTCCTCGAGCGTGTGAGCGACGCGAGCGCCGCGTACGCGCTGCATAAACGTCGCGTGTTGCCGCCGTGTGACGTGTGTGCAGCGAGCGCGCGGCGCGCACGCGGCGCTTGCCTTGGCGTTTAACCCCCTTCCGTCAAGTCAGTCACAATTTGGACAGTGCCGTGTTATCTAGCGTAGCGTTGCGTCAAAACGGATTCTGACGAGAAAACACTACTATATTTGCTACTAAAAAGAAGTAAGACACGTAACAAAAAGACTAAACGTCTTTAGCATGATACATTATGGGTCTTCTTGTTCACAAGAGAGTCATTACTATATTTTGCATTGCAGGCATATAAAAAAAATTAAAAGCATTTTTATGATTATTTACTATCCACCCTGTGTCTGAGCGAAACAGAGCGAGAGCGCGTGCGCGCCGCGCGCTCGTTGCGCACACGTCACACGGCGGCAACGCGCGACGCTTATGCAGCGCGCACGCGGCGTGCACGCGGCGCTCGCGTCGCTCACACGCTCGAGGAACGCGCACGCCTAATGTGGGGTCAGCCTTTATCGAGGAAATAAATAAATTGAGTTAATTAATATATTTTTTCACAAATATCCAGTAATAGAATAAGTCTATGCCTCAATTTTTTTTATTTGGTTGTAAAAACCTTTCAAATTTGTTTTGCAGTGGTTGTATTGGGGCTGTATGAAAGAGGCATTTTCTACGATTTTTGAAGTCATATTTTTTAATCTAATTAGTTGATTGAAAAAAAAAACAAAACATAGGGGCATAGCTTTAGCAGACAGCTATTGTCACAAAAAAATCCTCTAGAAGCATTATCCAGGGAGAAAATAGGAGAATACATTTGTATGGGAATACGGCGCTAGCGTTTCCTCTTAAGGCGCTCCCTCACCGGGAACATTCACATGTAATGTAACGAGAGTCAAACATTACATCAGTGAAGGAGAAGAACCGAGCATTACAATGCGCACCTTGTAATGATACCATGTGTAATATTTTGACACAACTTGTAACATAAATGCGCTTTATTTGTTGCAGCTCGCCGGCCGCGGATTCCCTTCCCCCGTCCGCTCCGCTCAATATTATACGCGAATGCTGTCAGTCAGGGTACAGATACTTCAACTCAGTTGAGCGCGCGGCGCTATGTGTGGGTAAACCTGTATATACACAGTGACTTTGTGTGCGTGATAAGAGGTACAGTGAAGTTGCTCGGACGATCACAGCCGTGTCACTGTCACACAAATTAAAGCTGCATAATTACTAGCCCACGCACACATAGCGCCGCGCGCACAACTGAGTTGAAGTATCTGTAGTATTGTAATGAAATGCAGTCGAATCTATAATGTTACATTACACGCGAATGCTCCCGGTTTCACGCCTTTAGAGCGTTCACCGCCACCATCGCCGGACCGTCAACGAAAACAGTTTATTTCGGATCGATTTTAAGATGACGTGACGGCGATCGTTTGTCCACCGACACCGATCTCGCTGGTTTATTTTGTTCCAGCTGTCACGCGTGGTAATCGAGTAAATGTGACGGTGCGACGGCAGTGTTATGTTGACATTGCATGCCCGATATGTATGAACTTTTATCATTATTTTACTGTCATCTTATTTGTTAACCATATAAATGAATTATGAATTAGTGTGTGGACAAGCTTAAATGTGTTTTGTATTGCCGGTACATCGACCCCGTCTAAGGGCTGTCCACATCTCCACGTCACGACGTCAACGTACGTACGGTACGTTAACGTGACGTGCAAATTTACGGTAACGGAACGTAAAAAGAGCAGCGATGGCTGAGTGGTAAAAAACCGCAGTCTTCGACGCGACCGATCCCGCTCAAATCCTCGGCGCGCTCCTTTGACAAAGAAAGTTGTAAGATGGAAAATATCGTGATTTTTAATTGGTCACGACACGATGTTTCTCTCAGGCATGCACTGAGATGGTGCACCAACTATTGTGTCGTTAATAGTTATTTTATACTTTGCTCATTATGTGTTGCAAGAATCAATGAACATTTTTATATTTGTAATTAGTTAAGTTTTTAATCATCGTAATATTTGCATACCTCATGAAAGGTAAAAATTCCGAACCAAATGTTTAAAAACACCTTTTGTAAACACATATTTGTGCAAATAAAAGTCTTTGTCTTTGAAAGAAATTGAAGATGTTATTGCAACACATAATAAAGGATAAGGGCAAGAAATAAAAACATCGTTTCGGGTAAGGCTGTATTCACCAACGAACGCGCGGACGGTACTCGTCGCTGAGCGCGACCCGCTTGATGCTCTCGTAGCCGAGGATGATGCAGAAGGAGAAGCACGCCGACTGCGCCAGCCGCGCCGACAGCCCCTTCTTGTACAGCCCCACCAGCCCCTCTTCTCGCCACAGCTCTTTAAACACGTCTCGCATTGTGCCTACGCCTTCCACCTGGGTAAGAGCGAAGGTATTTTAAAGACTGCTCTTGGTCGGGGGGAGGGGGGGGGGGCAAGTATTTGGTCGGGGCGGGGGCAAGTACTTGGTCAGGTGTGCAAGTTCTTAGTTGGGGTGGGAGGAGCAAATTTTTAGGTTCTTTGTTGGGGGGAGGGGTTGGGGTGGTGCATTTTTTACGTACACAAAATATTAAATACTAAATGGACTATTTAACACAAAAAAAATCAATTCGAACCAGTAGTTCCTGTTCCTGAGATTAACGCATTCAAACACACAAACTCTTCAGCTTTATATATTAGTAAAAAGGAAACAGCAGGAGGTGGCTTGTCTATTTATCTTTATAGGTTTCTTTTTTCGTTAAGATCTTTTGGGATTTTTGAATCCCTGAATCCGGACCTTGATCCAGGGTTATTCCATGCCTCCCCCTCGGTACGCCCATGTCTGCAGCGCTCAATACTGCTGCTCTCAAAGGAGATGTTTCAAAATGTACATATGGACCTTTGGCCAGGTATTTGTACACCGTATCAAGAAATTGCAAATTTTTATATAGTATAGAGCTGTTTTTACTAAGCATTTTCTTAAAATCGACTGGAGTAATTAGTACAAAACCAGAATTTTAAGTTAGAACTGCAACACAATATACTTGAAAAACATAATGGCGGTAATATGTCATTTTGACAATTGAGATTAATAATCTGTGACAATCAGTTGTTCCGCCATATTGAAAAATGTTGATTAAAATTTGTTTTGTACCGAAAAAGAACATGTTTTAAGTAATTGTAAGTATTCCTTTTGGATTCTTGAGTTTTTTCTCAAATTTAGAGATGGTGAATTTAGAGATACCTAGCCAAGATTGACACATCTCATTTTGAAAAGTAGACGAAGTCGTAATAATAGAAACGGCATCTTGTACGCACATCTCCATCTTATAGTAACTTATGTAAAAACAGTACACATTTTGTTAAAAATAGTTCCAGTCTATTATAGAGCACCAATTTAGGTCCCGAGAACATGCAAACAAATTCATGAAATAACACTGGAAAATAGCTTAGAAGTTTTATTTTTTTACAAGGGACTCCTTCCCTACTGTCCCTTGGAGCCCTTCTCCAAGGGACAGTAGACCTGAGTATTTGATATAAATTGTAGCTTAATATCTCCACGCGTTTCTGAGAAAAAGGGTCTTGACCCTCTGTCTTGACAGACAGACGGTCGGACAACAAAGTGATCCTATAAGGGTTCCGTTTTTCCTTTCGAGGTATGGAAACCTAAAAATAAATAATAAATAAATTTTGGACAATTCACACAACGCCATCTGATTCCAAACTAAGCAGAGCTTGCGCTATGGTAATCAGAAAGCCGATAAACATACTTATATAATTCTAAATACATACTTAAATAAATATTAAAGATAAATTAACACCCAGTAATGCTGACAAACATCAACCAACCTGGAGCCTGGCTCGTATGATGTCCAATGGATTTGTCAGGATCGTGGTGGTGAAGCCGCCGAGGGTGCCCGCAACGCACTGTATGAACAGGTGCGACACCCACGACGGACTGATTTTGAGGAGCTCGTCTGTGGACAAAATTGACAATTTAGAATTACATTTAACGGATAAAGTTGATCGTGTTTTGTTCGATATAAGTTAGTTACAGCGCACGAGTGTTGTGAAATAAAATAACAGAGCGAAAACATGTTTTTTTAGTTTGCCTTCACAACTCCATCGGCCCACCATCACTCCACGTTCTGGTAAAGTAGCCATCGCTGTACTGACTGATTACTGACGACTTACTGATTTTTTTATGATTACTGAACGTAAGAGGTGACTCAAAGGGGGCTTCCGGGGTTGCGAGCGGTGAGAGTGGGAGCTCGACCCGTCCAGCCAGCGGCCCCGGGAAGGCAGCGGTGTGTGCGTGACCGCATGCCGTCGTGAACATCAGAAGGCGCAGGAGAGCACATCTGCTCTCCCGAACATGGGCTCGTTCTGGGGCGTCGCGCATGAAAGACACCGGTGCGTTCCACTGGATATCCCGGAGTCCTTCCAAGCGCAGAGGCAGCCACAGAGGCAGTTTAAGTGCGGTCAAATTCCACATAACCCGGTATGCTCTCTCAAGGCAAAAACCTTTCGAAGGTTCCCCCCGATATAAAAAACAATCGGTTGTCTCTAAAGTCGGTTTACTGACGATAGTTGAACGTGACAACGTCATAAGAACTGATGGAATGGTTGCATACTTGACGAAAACATGTAAATGTATTATTGTGTAGCAGTTGTCCACGCGGACGCATCGCTCACTCAAGTAGGAGAGAGACAGATGTCGAACGCGGAGGCCGATTGTGCCTCTTTGTCGCTCGTTCCGGCTTCCGCACTTCAAGCCTTAAATGGAACGCCTCAGAGCGAGGTAACGCCGCACGAGTCACGTTTTTTCGTGCAACCGGCTCCATCGAATTATAAGGCGTTGTGACGTCAAAAAAAGGTGGTACGTTCTGGTACCTTGGTAGGCGGTGTAGAGCGCCCACCACAGCGCGGAGTTGGGCACGTAGGCGGCGAGCGAGGCGCCGTAGCCGCGGTAGTAGCCGCGCGCGCCGTGCTGCCGGTACACGCGCACCGCCACTTCCCGCGCGAGTCCCGCCTTGGACATGCGCCGGTCCAGCTCCAGCCCGAGAGGGTTTATTTTCTGCAACAAGTTATAAAATAAATAATCCCTACTAATATTATAAATTTGAAAGTAACTCTGTCTGTTTGTCTGCTACGTTTTCCCGCTTAAACTACTGAACCAATTTTAAAATTTGGAACACAGATTGAGTGGACCTTGGGAAAGGACATAGGATAGTTTTTATCCTACAGGATCCTATAAAATGGGTCCACGCGGGCGAAGCCGCTGGCGGAAGTCTAGTAAGTAAATAAACGTAAGTAAAAGAGCGCGCATGGCTCGACGGTTAGCGTAGAACGCAAACGATCTAAGCAACTAAGCCAAACGAGCGCGGTCGGGTGCAAGATGGGTGACCACTAGTGGCAAAAAATTTCATGCGCGTTTCCGTGCTTCGGAGGGCACGTTAAGCCCTCGGTCCCGGTTATTGTCGATAGATAACAGTCGTTAAACCTTGTCGGAGGCCTTATGGGCAGTTTGATAACATCCGACAGCGGGTTGGCCACTAACCCGCATCTCCATGATCTCCACCAACCCGCATTAGAGCAGCGTTGTGGAGTAAACTCCAGGCACGAGTGTCGTTTATAGTTAGATTTTTTTGTTTATGAACAATTTTCAAGCATAATTTTTATATTGGGTGCAGTAAATAACTAAGTGATGACCTGATGAAGGCATAGATGAATAGAAACATTCTTGAAAACAATTTACTTCTGTGGAGGAAAAGGAGAGATCTCCCGCCAGGCGATGTCACTGCCTGGGGACCGCGGTCCGAATGCTAACTTCGGACCATTAGTATATATACTGAGAATCTAAGAAACTTCGATAGCGTGATTCAGGATAAGTCTTCTGATTGGCCAGTTCAGCATGACTCTATTGTTTACAATGTTCGATGCTTGCGTCGTCTTGCATGGTCAGCATTTCATGTGAGGCGCGGTCATGTTGCTGTATACCTACAGCGCCGCTATACTTCTAATTCTAACAAGGTACTTACAGGGTTTTTGGTGCCTTGCCGGGCCAGACCTAGCACCATCAGGTGTTGGCTCAGCACGTCGAACGGCACTATGACAGTCTGGCCCACGATGGACGCGCAACCCCCGCCTATAAATGACTGGAACAAACGGAAGATTGCCGATTTACATGTTGGGAACACTTAAAAAAGACGTTTCACACTCATAGACATACATACCCTGTGTCGTATGTATCATGGACACATACGCGCGGTTCGAAAACATCTGACTGCGGGTTGGCCACTAACCCGCATTGGAGCAACCAGTGGCGGTCTCATGGAGGGGTCACAGGGGACATGACCCCACCCCCCAAAATCCATCAGTCATGTGGACAAGCCAATTTGGGATACCTCGACTTCCCCCAAATTTCTTTGCGACCCACACCCCTAAAATTTCTTGGCGACTCCCCCCCCCCCCAAATTGTAGGCTGCGACCGCGCCTGGGAGCAGCGTGGTGGAGTAACTCCAGGCCTTCCCAATAAGGGGGAGAGACCCGTGCCCAGCAGTGGGACGCAAAAAGGACTGCAGGCATATAGGTTCAATCACAATCACAGCATATAACCTATATTTTTTGTCATATTAGCACTAGGACACTAATTTAAAGAGGTCACATCACTCCTTTAACAGGAACTAAAAATGTTCTCTCAAAACTGTGTTATTAGTTAATTTGGCGATTTTATATAATATTCTTAAGTAACTACATATTTTATTAACATGATATGTATTCCAAAACTTAGCAACACTCACCTTCATTCGAGGACTAATATCATATTTTCCTAATTCGTGTCTGACACCTTCATACGTGGAAATGTAGAACACGCCTGAAATTATCTGAAACTGAAGAGAAAACAAAGCATTAAAATTACAATAGGAGTTTTGGTGGGAAGTCGAAAAAGACATAATATATTGTGCTCTTGTTTTTTTTTTACTTTCTTGGTGTATTTTTGAGTTAAGATCGGATAAATTTGATGGCATTTTGTTCGATATAGGCTAATTATAGTGCACGAGTGTTGTGAATTAAAATAACAATGCGAAAATAGGTTTTTTCGGCTTGCCTCCAAATTTCCATTGGTCACGTTCTGGTAAAGATCGCTTTACTTGAACTTTTAACTGACTTGACTGACTGATTACTAACGACTTACTGACTTTTCTATTATTAATTCGTCCAGTTTCATTGAAACTAGCAAAAAATTATGCAAAAAGTATAATTGACGCTGACAATATGCACAGAGTTTGCGATGCCATGATTTAAAAAAACTATGTATTATTCATTCTTTCTGAATCCCGGCAATCGAACCCGGGATCGTCGATTCGCTGTACGATATAGTGACCATAGCGCCGAACGAGTCGTTACTCGATCAGTCGAGATACTCGAGATAAACTACGCGATAAGCGGGTCATCATCAGGATTACATTCCCATGTAACCATGATTCATACCGGGTTATATGAGATTTGACCACACTAAAACCCCTTCGGTGGCCAGCCTCTGCGCTTGCTTCCCGGTGCTGTTGGCTGGACGGGTCGAGCTCCCACTCACACCGTCCACAACCCCGGAAGCCCCCTTTTAGTCGCCTCTTACGATCAGGCAGGGGATACCGTAGCTCTATTCTTAATCCCGAAGCTACAGGGACTACCCAGTCGACCTAGATCCCTTAAGGGGTTGTAGTTTTCATCATCTCTGACTGATTCTACTATGAAACTCCATACCGCAAGCTACCAGATTAAATATAAAGAATTCAAAAATTTTGTAAAAAAAAAAGACAAGTTTCTGTTTATTGACAATTTTTTTCGCAACTTGACCACCCAATTTATTGGTTTTTAATTTTTTTTATAGTTATATATATAACTATAAAAATATATATATTATTTAAAGTCGTTGCGTTCTATAAGTTACTTTTTTTCTGGCACAGCACGATATCGTCACTAATTAATGTGGTTTGGCTTAAAATTGTAGAAAAAAACTCACGCTTGACAGCCAAAAGCCTCTATATAGACCAGAGACACCCTCACTCCTGTATATTTTCCTGATTGCGTCCGCTACTCCGGAGTAGGCGTCCTTCTTCCTCTGCACCTGGATCTGGGTCTTGACCAGCGTTAGCGGGTATAGTGCGCACCGAACTGTAAAAAAAGTTTTGGTGGGAACTTGAAATGGACATACTTAGTCTTGCATTATTTTCATTTTCTTGAAAACCGATGACAACACTATATTTTAACATAAATAATGTATAGACCAAGCCTCGCTAAAACGCAAGCAATCTACGCTACTAAGCAAAACAGGCGCGGTCGAGCGCGAGATGGGGGACGGCCAGCGGTTTTCGTGCCCTTTTCCGTGATTTCAGACGTTCGTCGTGACAGACGATAATGTACCCTTCGAAGGACGAAAACTCGCGTAATAATTGACTAGCACTAGCAGTCCCCATCTTAACCGGGGTACTCACACACCTGCCGCAGGGGCGATCTAGGGTGTACAGGTGGGGATGACCCTTAATTGCCACCTTAATTGTGTCGTGTGTAGGCAAGCAGAGGCAATTTCCTAGATCGGCCCTGCGGCAGGAAATTGGCTGCCTACACACGACACGATTAAGGTGGCAATTAAGGGTCATTCCCACCTTTACACCCTAGATCGCCCCTGCGGCAGGTGTGTGAGTAGCCGGCTTTACAACCGCTAGGGCCCGTTTCGCTTCTTTAGTCTATCGCTTACTTTATTTATTTATTTATTTTTATTTATTTACTCTTTTGTAAACCTACAGTTTACAAGGGCGATCTTAATGCCTAGTGGCATTCTCTGCCAGTTAACCCTTGATGATGGCGATAAATTGTGGCAGGCGAAACAAAAGCCAGCCAGGGCCAGTAGGGCCATGCGTGCTTGTTATACATATACAACTCACCCGTGAAACTGCTTAGTGTGTATAGCGGATAAAACTTGCTTTTATCCATCATCCCCCATTCTATGTTCGTGATGAGCTGCGGTGGGGGGGACTCCACCATGGCGGTCATCTTTCTGTCCTGCTCGCTCCTCTCCGTCCTTACGTTTTGTCTCTCGGTCGCTTCCCGTTTCCACGTATTCCATATACTCAGAAGCATCTACCTCCCTACTTTGCAAATTTTCAACACAACAGCTTACTATACTTTACTATTTTTTTCTCACTATGTTTTTGTAATGTTATATTTATACTCTTTGGCTATTACTATATTTATTAATTATATATTTATACTCGGTATATGTTATACATAACTAAATTATACTGTATTTTATACAGCTGTCAATGGAATTGCTATGAGTGAATGATTTGTATGAACATAAATTAATTAACGTGTATACAATAAATAAATTTATCTATATATTATTATTATTTATACGTAACACAATTTGGACTAGATATTTTGAGTTTGTTAAGATATTTTGAAGTGGTTTATATTATTTTTTTGTAGATGTTCTTTACTGTCGTCCATGATTTTTGTCACAGTGCCTTGGTGCATCTGTAAAATAAAAAAAATGTACATTAAGTGTATATATATAATAAATATATGTAATATAATAACGCTTCGCATTCATAGCCCCACAGTAGGGTAGATATACCCTGTGTTGTGGATACCATGGACACACACAAAGATAGAAACACAAACACCCAGACCAAGAACAAAATTTAAACTCATTCATAATTCAAATTTCTGTTTCGCCGGGAATCAAACCCGGGACCCTTCGTTTGGCAGTCTGGCATGGTAACTATAGCAATTGCCATATAGATGGTGTCATATTATATATGACTTGCTTGGGACTTTTTTGTCAATTTGCCACTTAAATTTTAATGATAGAGGTTTAAAAAAATATATATTAATTTTAAAAATAAAATTGATTCAAAGTTAAGCTCTTTATTTTATCAACTTTATTAAACACACTCTTGATAGGATTTCATTAACTTATAATAAAACATAAATATGACATAAGAAGTTTTGTCTTTTAGTTCTATATCATGTTCTGTAGCCAAGAAAATATTGATTAGCTTGAACCGAATATATTCAGCACCAAAACCCAATAATTTGGCAGAATACAAATAGTGAAAAAGATGCTGAATGCACCGAATACCAAACGAATATTCGGCGCATCTCTAATTATTATGTACTAGCTGCCACCCGCAACTTCGTCTGCATGGACTTTGGTATTAGTCATAGCATAACGTTATATAGCCTTCCCTGATAAATGGACTATCCAACACAAAAAGAATTTTTCAATTTGAACATTACTTCCTGAGATTAGTGTGTTCAAACAAACAAACTCTTTATATAATAATAATAATAATATGCAATGTATATTAGTATAGATTTACAAAAAAAAATGTTTGTCCATTTAAAATCTTCACACAAATGGTACAAAGCAGGATGCTTCTTATTATATATGTCTATGTCTATATGTCTATATCTTATTGTTAATTTAATTTGTGACATTGTTTTGAATTATTTAATTGTAAGTATAATCTTACAATCCATTGATATTTGCATGACTTTTTTTAATTTATTATTATTATTATGTATCTCTCCTTATTGGTCACGGGTCGAAGATGTTATTTGACCCGGTCATTTGGAAGGCTTGCGTGGGGACATAGGTCCAACACGTAGAGGCCCGTTTGAGACACTTTAATGTTGTTATGTGGTAACACGTGGCGGATACCATCCTCGGCCGTATCATATAAAGTTATATGACCCAAGAATAGTGCCCGCCAGGTGCACAGGTTCTATTGCTACAAAAGGGGAGACTAATATTGGGTCTATGGGGATGAACGTACGAGGGACTGGTAGATGGGCTATGGAGAACTATGGGACACCTGCCGTTCAGACTAATAAATAATCTAAAGTGAGGCAGGTGGTGACTCGCCACTCACTAAATGGGCCCCCAAAAATGGCGTAAATGCCTGGGAAGCAACATTGGCGTGAGCAGCTAGGGGTGTCGAGAGGAGCGGCACCGATTTCACCATCGCGGGGGGATAAATCCAACCCGGAGCGGGTTTCCTCGCTATTACGCCAATTACTTAGTTACACTTCCACCCCCGAGCATATAGCTCTAACAGATCCACTCTGGACGGCCAATTAAGGCAAGCCAGAGGTGGGGACCTGTTCCTCTAGGTTATCACTCCGCCTGCCGGAGACGAGGAACAGGGGGACTTCCCCGGGAGCAATTGGGTCCGTGGTGTCGTTACTCACCAACAGCTCGCCACAAGCCGCCCTGCTTATTGCTTTACTGCCGTTTGTGATGACATTTAGAATAAATTAATGCATTATTGTAATAATGTGGGAAATTAGGTGCACTAACGACTTGGGGCTACCTGTTATGTTAGTTTTAAGCCTATGTATGTATAAAAAATAAAAAAATAAAATATAAATCTTTTATGTCTGTCATTCTCTTATTGCACCACAGACTTCATACTATGTATAGCCATAATAGGACTCTTATAACAAGGCTAGTCAACGCTAAAAGTTTTGTATGTTTACAGATTTTCTGAATATTAATTATGTGACTTTATACCATAAATATGTTGAACATTTCCTGGTTAAAATGTCATTTGTCAATGTCAAATTATCTATGCTGTGATAACTGATAAGATAAAAATATTTTAACTAGTTTAATAGATTTTCTCTCTAACTAATAACTAATAAACAATCTTAGGCTTCTGTAAGTTATTTTATGTTTTGTCTTACTCTTACATGCTCAAATGACATATATATGTCGCAGTTGGATTGTATATTCCACCGTTTTACATTACAGCTAGCCATTTCTTAAAACAGGGCTGTTTTGTAATACACGCACTCTTGTTTAGCCAGACTGCAATTCTGCTTAATTAGCATATGCCATATTGTAAATTACTGTCGAGTGCTGTCAAAAGTAGGATGGGTGGCTTTTAAAACACATTTAGTTTGGTCATAAATAGGATGGGTGGCCATTTGAGCCATGATATGTTGAGCGCAGTCAAAAGTAGGAATGGGTTGCCAGTAAGCAAAATGTAGTGCGGTCATAATAAAGATGGATGACAATATAACTAAGTAATGTAGTACAGTCAAAAGTAGGATGGGTGGTTAAGAGGCTTAATTACAATAAGGCTAAACTGAGTCGCCATATTGTAGAATGTATATATGTAATGACAATCCAGGTTTAGCTATTGACTTTTATTCAACTTATTTTAATGTCTGATTTTTAGGCAAAGGTCACCACTTAGAATGAAGTATTCAGTTCATAGTCCACTATAATGGTCAAGTGTGAGTTGTAAAATATTGTCTTTGTGAATTTTCCGAACTGAGACTTTAAAACAGCAAGTAAAATCTTGGAAAACTTTGTAAAAAAATATTACCATCAGAATGAAAAGATTCTTAAGTGTTAAATTTAAGTTATTTCTTTTGTCAGTTATTTGATGTTTATAAAATTGGCCCATATACGTAACAGTCTGTCTGTACGATCTGTCGTTTCAGACCGATTGAAAGTGTATGTGAAGATCGTTTACGATCGATTTACTTCGGCAAACTTTTAAGCGATCGATCGTTACAATATTCTTCAGATGCATCGTACAGACCGATTGTTCCGTATATAGGCCCCTTTATACATCAAAGAGTCATCAGTGTCATCACTATTCATTTTATTCATTTATTCATATTTAATTGAACACTGATGAAAATAAAGGCTGTATTTTGTAATTACCCAATTCAATTCAAATAGATTATTAGACTTTGAATTGAAATTGAAAATTGAAATTGACTGCAAATATCATTAATAAGGTACACCATATTAGCAACAGTACTGTAACAAATTATTTGTATACTTTGTACCAGAATGTAGATCTAATTGTGTACTTACATACAGATTTTTATCTTTTACCTTTCAATATATTGTGATAGTAGACCAATTGAGCAGTCTGCAAAACCTATTATGTTTAAATTAATTGCGTTCTATTACTTTAAAATTCATCCAAGGTAATGTTTATAGGATTTACTGTAACCTCTTTCAAGGCCCAATTTAATTAACGTAAAGGTTAGAAAAATGTCACTGCATGGAACTACAAAACAAAGCACCTATGTAAGCTTTTCTTATGTCCCTTTAAGACGCAACGTTGGTGAACTTGGACGCACAATAATTTAATAAAAAAAAAACCTTCAGTATCGATAAAATTAGGAACTATAAAGTACATCGCAATTATTATCACTTACACAACTTGATATCCAATATCCATTATAAAACCACTCACAATATGTTTATTAAACCCAACATACACTGCACTGTTGTTTTAAAAATCGTTTTATGTAATAATTTACTTTAATCTTTTAATTCGAGACACTATGGAAAAATATTAGCCCTTCATAACTGTCAGTCAGCTGATTAGATTGTCTTCCTTCATCTTGGAAATTAGAAACGTCAAACTGAATAGTGAGGCGACATGAGTATGTACCTACAACAATACAATTTTCCATAAAATCGATTCGAAAATCATTAAATGTAATTTTCAATTAAAACTTTAAAAGAGTAAAACTAAATAACAATAATTGTTATAATGTACGCAGTTATCATTATTATTTTTAATCTTGTGTCTTTTAGCTTGTTTGTTTTAGAAGCCTACCTCGCTCGCATTCTCAACAATTCAACATATTCTGGTAAAAAATGCCAATACATACATAGGCATTAGGTTTAACCCTTTGTGAACCTTAGTTTTAGGTTTTTCACATAAATATAAATAAATAAATAAAATAAATAATTTAAGATTTACAATAAATTGTTTTAGGTAAAATAACGAAAAATTTTACCCAATAACTATTATCGATTTTTTTAGTATTTTGTTCCACTGATTATTAAAACGCGAAAGCGAAACGTGTTCTTGTTCGACTGTCCCTTCAAGCCTCAAAGTATTACTTTATAACGAAAAAGGCAGTTCTGATACAATGTTAGTAATTATAATATTGTTTAATTTAGAATTATTAAGAGAACAAAAAAGATATGTGGAAAGTGGGTTATATTTTCTATAATCCTTTGTCTTTCGTATCATCCGGTTTCCGGTTACTTAGTCTATGCCGTACTGTCAGATCTGTCAGAGTTTTGGCGGGAAGTCTGAAGGGACAAGTTGTGCTCTCGTTTTATTTTCATTTTCTTGGTGTATTTTTGAGCTATATCCGATAAAGTTGATGGCGTTTTTTTCGATATAGGTTAATGACAGTGCACGAGTGTTGTGAAATAGAATAACAGTGCGAAAACATGTTTTTCGGCTTGTCTCCAAAACTCCTTCGGACATGTTCTCGTAAAGTAGCTATCGCTTTACTTGAACATCTGACTGACTAGACTGACTGATACCTGACGACTTACTGATCTATTCTACAATGCAGAAATTCACTTGAAACTGGCAATATGCATGCACCTGTCTGTAGAGTGCGATGCCATTATTTAATAATGAAACGAAAATATTGAATGGCTGCAAGGATTTTATCCAATGCCGTAAAATAACTTAAAAAAATTCAGATCTGACAGTGTCACTGTCTATCATTGTCATGTCATGTCAGCTGTTGTGTCAACTTGTGTCAGTCAAGTCAAGTGAACTTTTTGAAACGATACTTATTCTTTTTCCTTCTTAATAATAAAATAACTTCTATTTTCAGTATTTTCACTTTAAAAATACCAAAATGGTGCGTAAATTTAGTATTTTGTTTATCAACTACAATTGTGAATAGAGTAACTCACAAATTTATGACTATTTGTTATTTTCAGGCTCGGTACTTCAAGGAACAAGATATTGATGGTGAGATTATTCATTTTATCATTCTCTATCCACTAGTAATCATACGATATTGCTTTTTTTGTTGAATCACAAAGTTATAATGTGAAAGCAATACAGTGATTAAGAGATAAGATCATAATTTTATTATTAGATGCAGATCTATGATGTATGCCTACTGTAAGTAGGACAAGAACAGTTATGTTAGTAGATATGTATTGTATGATTTGACCACTGCTGCTGTGTAATTCTATTGTGTTACCTTATAAAACCTTAGATTAATACAAAAGGGAAGATACGTCACCTTCTAACAACCCACAACATGTTATAATTCGTTGCTGATACACACACAGGTGTGACCCGTACCATACATGATACGATAATCCGGAAAGGGTCTTGTTTTTGCCTCCCCGGATTAACCAGGCCCTACTGTATTATACTTTTTTGTTCTTAAATTAATCATGAGTGTCTTCATCATAATGTATTTTTTTATGTAATTATTGCGAGAGCAACTGGCAAAAGTTATTGAAAAAGAATAGAAAGGAAACTCCTAAGGACAATCCCAATAAAAATGTGTAAAGTAGGCTACATTACATTACAATATACATATATGTATGTATCTACAAATAAAATCTATTGTATTACTTTGCAGAGTTCCGGGAATGCTTCTACTTGTTTGCACGCTCCGGGCAGATCACTTCCCTGGACGAGCTGACTGTGGTCATGAGGTCTCTTGGCATGAGCCCCACTATACAGGAACTTGCTGGTAAGACTGCACTTAAAGGTAGGCACAGGAACACTATCAAATTGGTTGATCATTTATTTATTTATTTATTATTTGTAGCTCCTTAAAGGGGTTACAGGGTAAGACTTAATGCCTAATGGCATTCTCTGCCAGTCAACCTTTCAATTTTCTATCTCAATCATCAATCATCGAAGTCATTGCTAATATTAGGGACCAATATTGCTAATGTATTAGTGGGACCAGTATTTCATATTGGTCCTTAACTTTCACTGTTTGCACTAAGTGTAAAATATAATATTGTACTAGATGTGCCCCATGATGATAAAAGGAAAAAAACCGGCCAAGAACGAGTCGGACTGGCGCACGTAGGGTACCATTAACTATTAAAAACCTGCAAAAAATCATGTTTATTGTATGGGAGCCCCTTAAATATTAATATATTCCATTTTTAGTATTTTTTGTAATAGCTGTAAAAGAAATACATCATGTGAAATGTCTAATATCTAGCCATCAAAGACATCACGGTTCATGAGATACAGCCTGATGACAGACAGACAGACAGGCAGAAGGGTGGACAGCGGAGGCTTAGTAATACGGTCCCGGTGAAACCCTTCGGTCACAGAACCCTAAAAGAAAATGTTATATAGAAAATCTTTAGAGTTTCAGAAACTTGTCCATGTTTTCTAATTACATGAAATTACAATTTGTTTTCTAATAAAATTTACTAAAAACTCCTATTAAACTGTTTTTAAAATTATTCTTAAAATTTCAAACAATTATTAAATTACAAACTTATATTATGTATGTCAGTTATTGAAAGTAATAAAAATGATTTTCAGGATACTTAAAGGGCAAGGGAGGCAAGATGTCCTTTGCAGACTTCTTGGAAGTCATGCATATTCATTCGCGAGCTGAAAATCTGCCCAACGAGGTAATAATAATATTTATTAATTTATATAACTAATATTATAAAAGTAAACATAACAGATATTTTATTATACAATTTGCTTAGTTACACAATTTTTCTACATAACCTTTTGCACTTTCTAGAATTACAGCAGGTATGGAATAAAAAATGTCCAAACTAGGATTTTCAGCCAGTACATCATTTAGCATTGTCAAGACGCGATCGAGCGGCGATTCGCGCCATGACCAACCTGCACGGAGGCACTGCGAAAAGTGGATGCCGGCGGTGAATAATAATAACACTTCACATTCATAGCACCACAGTAGGGTAGATATACCCTGTGTCGTGGTTACCATGGACACATACAAAAACAGAAACAACACCCAGAGCGAGAACAGAAATTTAAACTCATCATTCAAACTTCTTCGCCGGGGATCGAACCCGGGACCCTTCGATTGGCAGTCCGGCATGGTAACCATTTTGCCACGTGGATCGTCGTAATAATATTGTCACACTGGAGCGCCCAAGCCCCAGTGGATAGAACACAAGGGATTCTAAATAATGAGCGCTCTTGTATGTGAGATGGGTGGCTAGTGGCAAAAAATCAATGCGCATTTCCCAACTTGGCTGCAACCCTTTTTGCGTCCCACTGCTGGGCACGGGTCTCTCCCCATTATTGGAGAGACCTGGAGCTTACTCCACCACGCTGCTCCAATGGTGGAGATGCGGGTTAGTGACCTGCTGTCGGATGTTTTCAAACCGCCCATAAGGCCTCCGACAAGGTTTAACGACTGTTATCTATCGACAACAACCGGGACCGACGGCTTAACGTGCCCTCCGAAGCACGGAAATGCGCATGAATTTTTTTTCCACTAGCGTTCACCCATCTCACACCCAACCGCGCCCGTTTGACTTAGTTGCATAGATCGTTTGCGTTCTACGCTAACCGCCGGGCCATACGCACTTCAGCTTCTCATCTTAGAATGGCACATAAGGCACTCAGACCTAGTTGTTATCGATAGATAACAGTCATTATGCCTTATCGAAGGCAAAATTTGTGGTTCAAAAACTTCTGAAAGCAGGTTGGCCTCTAACCTGCATCTCCACCAACCCTCATTGGAGCAGCGTGATGGAGTATACAGCAGGCCTCCCCAACAATCAATATAGAGAGACCCGTGCCCAGCAGTGGGGTACTGAAAGAAGTTAAAACTATGGTCTGAATTGTTAATTAATCTGTTAATGTAAATCAGAGATAGAACTGTATACTACCACAGACAAGACTGGATTGATTGGGGTAGATAACCATGGCCACCATGCTTCTGCAAATACCATTGATATAAAAAATAAATAATGTAGTTTGAAAAACTAAAAAACACGCTTTTGTGAAAATACGAACTAAAAAGTAAAAAATAATTTTCACAATAGTGTGTTTTTTAGTTTTTTAAACTACATTATTTTTAATTTTTTAGTTTGAATTTTTTTTCATATTATTGCATTGTCATCGGCCTTTGACCCCTGTGCAAATTTTCATGTAGGTTTCATTCGCATGTAGGTGAAAATGAAGTTAAAAGATTCCGTTACATACATAATAGGTCAAGCTAATATAAGCATGTTAAAAAGATTAGAAAAAGGAGTCTTTTGTCCGAAATAGTTTGGTGATCCCTAACTATAATTAACATTACAATTACTATTGTAGGTTGTGAACGCTTTCAAAGCAGGCGACGCCGACAAAAAGGGCGTAGTTCCCGCGAAGCAGCTCCGCAATCTGCTCCAGAACTGGGGCGAAGGACTGTCTGCTCGAGAGGTAATTTGCTTTCAAAGTATAGTCTGTACATATCACATCTGCTCTCCAGAGGATGGGCCCGTTCTGGGGCGCCGCGCGTGGCGCGTGGCCTCTCCAAGCGCAGAGGTAGGCCACCGAGGGGGTTTTAGTGCGGTAACACATCCCACATAACCCGGTAACACCTCTCCCAAGGTGTTGGTACCTTTTGAAGGTTCCCCCCCCCCCACCCGTTACCAAAAGAAAAAGGGGATACAGTAGCTTTATTCTTAATCTCGAAGCTACATGCCTACCATCGATATAATATAGATACATACTATAATATAGGACTAGTATATAATAATTATGATCGATGTTACCTACAATGTTTCCCATTACTGTGCGCGCCTGAGATTTGCTGATAATTTTTCGAAGACATGATTTCCACCCATCTAGCTTGTGAAAAATTCAAAGATAAAAAGATGAAATGTATTTTTTTACCACTTTAAGTTTTATTGATTCCTTTTTAATTGTTTTTTTTCAACATCATTGGATAAACTGTTAAATTTTCTTTTGTCCAGGTGGACAACATCTTCCGCGAGGCCAACGTGTCCAACGCTGGCACCGTTAGGTACGAGGACTTCGTGAAGATCGCCTGTGCTCCCGTCCCTGATTACTATTAAGACTAACCAGTTTCAACCCCCCCCCCCCCCCCCCCCCGTATCCCTATATCACGCGTATTTTTTATTCCGTACAAAGAATCGCGTTTAACGAAAAAAATAAATACACGTAACGCCGCTTTTCAGTTGAGTAATCGCGCGTTTGCGAAAAAAAAACAAGTGATATATACATACACCCCCCCCCTCGTCTGTTACTTGTCAGAAGCGGAATCCCGGCGCTCATCTCCGAGACGACTCCATAGAATTGTTGTTGTATCGGTTGTAGACGGTTGTATCACTAGTAACCTGTGTCCAACAGAGGTACTTTAAAAATAAACGGTCCGTCCTGTATACATACTAATTCTCTGCTCAATTGTATTAAAAATGCCTTAACTAGCAAACTAATATCTATGGTAACATTCCAGTTGTAATTATAGTAAGAAAAAATATTTTTGTTTATTTTATTATAGTCTCTACGCTGGTATACCTATACTAAGTCTATGATAGTATCGCAAATATAGGAAAGGAATTTTTTTACTGATAGCAACATTAGCAACTAATATTCGTATTCGCTTAAGGGACTAATACTTATTTCAACTAATCATTAATATTATAATAAATTCACTTATTTTTTAAGAATTTCATATGTGCTATTTATTAACTTTACTTCATTTGCATTTGTATACAATTTTTTTTTTGTTTCTTGTACCTACTGTGCATTCTTTGTTTGTTTTTCGTACGTTATGAATTCGAGTATAACTCGTCCAAAAAAATTTTTTCAAACATATTTTTTGGACGGGTTATACGTACCCGAATTTATGTGTTACAGTTGTCCATTTAAAAAAATATTTTTTTTTATGCAGAGGCTGATATAAAAGTACCATTTTCATATTTATGATACAAATAGACTTTCAATAATGATGTTATGTTTTTTCTTTTTTTTTTCTTTCGTGTTATGGTTTAAAAATAATTTCACAAGTTAGAACTGTAACTATATGGCAGAATATTCTTTAGTTTTGTTATATCATATTGAATTTATTACTAATTGGACTTATTGTTATACATAATTTTAATTGTATCCATAGGTGGTTTTAAATAAAACACATTCGAAAACTGTTTGCCTTTTATTCAAATTTAACAAGTCATATACAATTAATACATGATATGGCACTATATTGGATGTGGTCCGTAGCTAAAATATATGTAGACTTTTTTTAAATTATTTCATCATACAAAGCCAAGGCTTTTTAGAAGCAGTTAAGAAAATATATTATTATCTAGCACTTTGCCCGCGTGGGCTACACACTCCCCAAGGAATGACATATTTTTCCCGGGTAAAATGAAGCTTAGGTCACACTCACAGAACATATTAAAAGAGGTAGAATGGCAATAATGCGCCGTTCGTATAAAACCGGTGTCGTCGATCCAGCCCGACCTTTCACCTCCACCACATTTGTACTTAAATAAATATGAAGCTTACGCACATATTTGCAATTTCAAATCTAGCCAATCTTAGCGACGCACAATCACGCGATTTCAAATGAACGAATCACACCCAAGCACTTGGCGCGTCTGTCCCGCCCACAACTCCATTTCGCAGCGCGATCGCGTGTTGCTGTAGAGATATGAGCGACGCTCATATACGCTCATTGAGCGTTGCTCATATCCTTGACGCATCTGCCCCGCCCACATTTCCATTCTAACCTCTTTTACTATGTCCTGTGGTCACACTCCAGCTTCCTTATAAAAAAATGGTTGTCTGTTAAGTCGGTTTACGGACGATAGTTTTACGTGATAACGTAAAGAAACATTGATGATAAATTGCATATTTTATGAATTGAGGAGTTAGTTAATTGAATATTATAATTTTTTCACTGAGCTTAGAGAGCTTGAGCTGCGCTTAGAGCAAGTCACGCGAGCAGAGAGAGAAGTGCTACAAGCCGAAGCTTGGGCCGATCGTGTATCGCTTGTTCCGCGCTCTCGTTCGCTCAGGCGGCACGCGACACTTTCATGCGTGCAGCCGGCGTTTAAAGATTTTTAAGACGTTTTCACGTCAAAAATCATGTCAATTTCGTTGCGACATCAAAGAAGGACAAACAAACAAACACCTTTATAATGTTAGTATGGATTTAAGAATTGCATACACAAAAGTCTTTTGCGTGTATATAAAAGCTCAACTTTGTATGATAAAGTAATATTGTTGCATTAAAACCAGACAATATTTATTACCTATATTAAAAGGTATTATATTAACTACTTAAAGCACAAACAATTATTGCTTGGGAGGACTCTGACAACACGACCGCTAAATGTTTTTTTTAAATATCATCATTAAATATTGAATCAAAAGAAGCTTATGAAAAAATTATACGAAAACACATCAAAAAGTAAATTTCTTAATTAAAAACTTAAGAAAGAGGAATTATTAATTAATAGTATGTATGTCTTCAATGTTTTTATTTCTTTACTTTCTCATTTTTGCATAAAACATTCTAACAAAAAACTAACTTTGTGTACAAAAACCTACGATAAAAAAGAAAACAGAAAAGGCGCTTTACTTACAAACAAACATTTAGCGATTGTATGTTACCTTCAACATAACTCTCTCACTATAACACTTAGAGCATCAAGGTATGACAGGTATGTCACCCCTGAAGTGCCCTGAAGGGTGAGACAGTAACTTTGATGCTCTAAGCTATAACAATCTCAAACTATGTGATCCTAGCTACATCTTGGTACAAACCTGTTTGACACTATCTATTATAGCTACACAATTATTTTAAAGCTAATAGCAGTAATGGAGCGATTACATTGGACAACCTGCACGGGCCGATTTGGCATACATTGCTGGTTATATAAGTACTGACTAATAAAATACTCAAGATAACCAGCAGTGTATGCCAAATCGGACCCTGCAAGTTGGTCAATGTAATCAGCCCTTAATAGCGGTTTCATTAGCGCGCGCATAAGTCAGCTGGACCGTTGCCGCGTTGTAGAGGGGACATACTATTACATAAGTCGCGGCTGACTTAGAGCGATCTCAAGCGTATATTTCGGCGCGTTCGTGCGTCATTTGTTTGTGTTTTGTAGCGGGCGTACGCCCGAAACAGCGAGATTTTGCGGTTCAAAAAGAAGCTCGCGTGTAGGCGCGTTTTGCGAAACGACCGTATACGCGTCGAAAAATACGCTTATACAACGGTAGTCTGAAAACGCTCTTACAAAATCTATTTAAAACTTGCATAAAAAACTGGCAGTGATGATACTAGAGTGAGAACAGATTACCAACACTTTTATTTATCGATATTAATTTAAATAAGTACCTATTTACAAGAATCGTACTTAGTTTGATCATAAAGATTATCTCGAAAAGAAAAAAATAATTATAAGGTGTTTGTTTAAAATTTTTGCATTCTATTACTTATTTATTGAGAGAATAAAATAGTTATTTTTTCTAAGAATAAAATTTTCTAAGATACATCTTATCTGACATTTTTATTTAAATATACATTTAACAAGCGATAGAAATCTGTCCTCCCTCGTATTCTTATAAAGTATTTAACACACAATATTGGTTTATACTAACAATCTTTTCCTCCTTTAATAATGATGTCTATAGTAAGTGCAGTGTTATAAGCAACATAGTTAGCTAGAATTATAAAACCTTATATTTTTTATGAATAAGACTTTACATACGTCTTTAGAGAGGTTGCAGACCAGCGTACATACTCCATAGAAATAACTAGTTCGAAGTTATATGTATTTCTAATTTCTATGCACTACTCCATAACTTTTCGTACCGGTGTAGCGATTACATCTGTCAGTTGCTTAGAGCATCAAGGTATGACAGGTATGACACCCGTCAGATGAGTGGCCTTTACGGGCGAACCCCTCGTCCCAACGTCCATGCACAATGTGCCTTCTAGTTATACAACTAGTGTGTCGGTGTCAGTGTTGTCGGTGCATAGAAAATGACGTTGTTAATTGAAATTGACATATTTAGAAATGTGTGCGTCTGTAGCGATGAAATAATATTTGTGAATGTGTGACAAAATTAAAATGTTTGCGTACTTCCCCCGCACCAGATTTGGCACAAAAAATATGTTTCGAAGCGAGGCGCTATGCCGTCTCTACTGAAGGGTGAGTCAGTAACTTTGATGCTCTAAGGTCAGTTGACTTATATGCGCATATACCTAATACCGGTCTGAAAACGCTCTTAGAGCCAAACTTGTAGACGTTTGCCAAAAGGCCAAAGCTGCACCGCCCGAGCCACAGAAAATATGATTTTTTTTTTCTTTTAATATGTTCTGTGACCCGCGCTATGACACCTAAACCCTACTGCGATGTTAATGTTAATTTCCACATAAATTCCTAACAACCTCTTCTATATTAATTAATATTATCTCTAAATATAGCGACACTTAACTGAACACTGGCAACTTACAACGTCAAAATATACAATCGAATTCAAACCACTTGAGTTATACTATTATGTAAACAAACAACATGGCTTCCGAGTTGATTGACTAGATTAGAAATAAATAAATAAACATCACATGTTTATCTAAGAAATTAACTTAAGTGGTTTTAAATGTAACTTATGTTACTGGCTGAAAAACACACAGTACAAGGCAAAAACAGTAGTGGCCGCTTTTTTATTCTTCTAATGTAAAGCTTAGGATCACACGAAAAACATTGAACTACAGCTCTAAGCTACAACTTTTTACCTCGCGAACGACGGTTTACCACGGTTGTGTGTACTGCAAATTTTCTTTGTGTGCACACTACCTAAAAGTAACTTTAGTAACTAACGAGTATTGATAACTCTTTTGGTCATGCACTCAACAGTGTGTACGTATATAAATCCCCACAAGCTTGATATACACGCACTTATGAGTTAAAGGAAATATAAAAAAAGTTCGTAGGTACTTATCATCATTAAATCCAAATTCAAATATTTTAAGAAAAATATTATAAATGGAGGAGTTTCATTAGAAAAAGAGAGAAGTAATGGTGACCGCTTATCCTAAGTGACGCCTCAGTTCAGTCTAATAATTTCACTTCAGCAACTTGAGGCAAACTAATGAAACTTTTAAAATTAGGTATTCAAAAACGTGAACGCTTAATAATATAATCTTTGGTCAGCTTATTTGATAAATTAAAAGTATTTAGAGGTCGATTTTCAAAAGCAGGCGCGTGCAACACATTCACAATTTCGACTGTGTATGGTCTGTGAAGCACACATTACACAACATACATGCACAATGCGTTATTTTGTCGCCTGTCGCCACCTTAATCGTGTCGGTAGGCCAGCAGGGGCAATTTCCTGCCGACTGATTGCCCCTGCTGGCCTACACACGACACGATTAAGGTGGCAGTTAAAGGTCATCCCCACCTTTACACCCTAATAGATAATAGATCGCCCCTGCGGCAGGTATATCCGCCAATGATTACTATATTTTATTGCACTCTTAAAAAGCCAGTTATAATAGATTTTAAAAGATAAAACTTTTGAAGCAACAGTGTAAAGAGAGAGAAATATAAAAGAAAACTATTTTAAAAACTTCTGATATGACAGTAATTGACTATTTCGGTTGACATATAAAACTTTTCTTATTGAAGTCTAACGATACAATAGGAACCGGGGACCCCTACTTTTGGAATAACCATTTATCAAATATCAGGGTTAAAAATAGAAAAAAATGTGTTACTCATTGAGTATTCAACATCCGTCCATGCATTTATTAAAAAAATTATTGGCATATATTACTATTATTGACACAACAGTATGATGTGACGTAACAAACTACGTTAAAACACTGTAATTAACATTAAATTTTATTATACAACGAAAGTAAAAACAAGTATTAAGCAACCAAAAAAATTGGTTAAAAACAATTAAGTATTCTCTTACACGCAATCACAACATTTAAATGTTCATTTCGTTTCGTGTCGTGCATTTGAATGCCTTTAAACCCTGAGTTTAAACCAAATAAACACGCTAATAGTCTTTACCATGAAACTCGTGAATAACAATAGAGAACTTTCGTGACTTTTTTTATTGTATCAATCGATCCTACTTGGCTTAAAGATCAACTGGAGCACAGGCACGGTCGCAGCCTTCAATTTGGGGGGGGGGGGAGGGGAGGGTAGCCAAGAAATTTGTGAGAAGAGGTGTCCCAAATTGGCTTGTTTCACCTTCCATCTACGAATGAGTGATGGATTTTGGGGGGGTCGTGCCCCCTGTGATCCCCCCCTGTGACCGCGCCTGCTGGAGCACCACATCAATTGGAGCACCCCGAAAGACAGAAATATGAGCCAAAGTTAAACCTCACCGCATAGCGTTGAAAACGGTCCATACAAAAACGAAGTGACAGATATGACGTCACCGTACGAGAACGCGAGAAAACAACTCAGGAACAAGAGAAAAAATGTTTTTTTTAAGGCTACAGTCGTAGTATTTTTATATATCAGCCTATCGATATCATTAGACCGTGAAATTGAGACTCTTTCAGTTACAACTAGTGAATTAATGTTGTGGTGTGGGCATGCCCACAGTGCCCTTATGGGTGGATCCGCCAGACCCGCAACACGTAAAATCGCATAATCGCTGTGCTCGAAATCGCTAATACGCACCATACGCAGCGTCAATCTGCGACTGAACGCTAAGAGCGGTTTCAAACTTGCTATTTTTCGGCGTCGTTTCGAAAAACGCGCTTACAAACACGTGCGGCATTTTCCCGTACAAAAAGAAGAGCGCTTGTAAGCTCGTTTTCCGAAACGACCGTATACGATACGTAGACTGTATACGTATACCGCACTATGAGTCGCAAAAACGCAACGCAACATCTTTTCTCAAATAGCAGTCTGCGCATTGACGGAAGTTTAGATTTCTTCAATTTGACGATTTCCCAAGAATAATAAACGAATCAACTTTCTATTCTTTACTTTACAATATTTATAATCAAGATGCGTAACAAACGTACAAAAGTTAAGGCATGTGGGTTTCAACCTTAGAGCATCAACGGTACTGCCTCACCTGTCAATACCTGTGATGCTCTAAGGTTTTAACGCAAGCACATTGACTATAAGCCTTAGAGCATCAAGGTATGAAAGGTATGACACCCCGAAGGGTGAGTCAGTAACCTTGATGCTCTAAGCTACTTATTAGCACTTTGATTTATACTATTTATTTTGGTCGTCGAAACGTCGAAACGATTCTTTGGTGTTTTTCGCGCGTGGTTGATGTATCGTAAGAATTTTCATTGGATTACATAACATTATGATGACAAGAAATCTTTTCGATTTGTGCCAATATTTTCTACTATTTCTACGTAAAAAGTACTTTCTTCTTCGTTGTACTGAATAGATATATAAACTTCATTGCTGAATAGTAAATTTCCTTATCGCAAATCTTATACTAGCTTAGTCTTAAAAGCTTTTTTATTATTTTTTGGCGGTTAAAAGATCAAGGTAAAAGTTTAAAATTTTATTCTAAATTCTCGAATTCAAAATTTGAAATTCCGAATTTGCCAGTGTGATCTATTGTATCTACATAGGTATTGCCATTTCGAAATCCAATATAAATTTAATTCCGAAATTTCAAATTTATTACATCGAATATATTTACATTAATTTATCATTCTTTACTCATTCATAAGGGTGCGTTTGTTATAATTATATCTAAAAATAGCGTCACACGTGCACATCTATAAAGCTAACATCAAACCGGAAATTAAAATTTAAAAAAATGTCACAATACAAGCTGAAAATCGTGGATAAATATTATGAAGAAGGCGCGATATCCGAAGATAAATGTCCATTAAAATTTAATAAAAAATATGGTTTTATTACAAAAATCCCGTGAACCAAAACATTATAAATCATAGCACACGATTGAATATTTTTCATAGATATGCTATGAAAAGTATTCATATTATAATAAAATTTATAATAAAAAAAAGTAAATGGATCATAAAATGTCACCATTTACCGATAAAGTCAATGTAATTATGTTTGTTGAAATTAAAAAAAAACACATCATAAAACCTCTCTGTAAATTCAATCATAACATTTTTCTCCACGATTACACTACACAGAATTTGTCAAAAATTTACAAACTATATTATTTTTAGTCAAGTGCACTAAGCCACACAGCCTTCAGTTTTGAGGTTGGCAACATCGATCACACATGTTTGTTTTTCAAGGTGTTCCCAGGTTTCCGTCTCCGAAAGTTGCCCATTTGTCGGAGAATTTGAGCGTTTTCGTCGTCCAACTCCCGATCCATGCCACACGTACCTGGTATGGTCCCCCAAAGCTTCAGCTTACCGGGTAGGTATATTAGTCCTAGTAGAGTTATAACTGGAAAAAATACACATTTACTGTACTACCAATAACAATTATATACATAAAAATGTTATGTTGGTTTGTGTACGCTTCAAAAACTGAAAAAGTTCTGCACCGATTGAGCTAAAATTTTAGTATGATCTATAATCCGCATAAAGGATTGTTTTTATCTATTTTTTGCATCAGTCACATATCCGCGACCGCGAAAAAACAGTCAATCACAATGTGCCACAGCGAAGCGTGGCAGTGTACAACTAGTTTTAACATAAAAAACTTTTGACAACCTCCGTCTGAGTGTTAATTTATCTGTTTAAGTATGTATTTAGTTAGAGTTATATACATGTTTATCAGCTCTCAGCTTATTATAGTACAAGCTCTGCTTAGTTTGGAATCAGATGACGTCGTGTGAACTGTCCAAAGATACAAATACAAATATGCTCTATTGTACACCATACATAACAGTAAAATCAACACATACCAATTAATAAATTTTAGTTCTAGTGGACAAAAGGCGGTCTTGTCGCTTATAGCGATCTCTTCCAGACTACCTCAGAGTAGAGGAAAAGTCGGTAAGGTAGCGTGTGGGTGAGGTGCACATAGATAAAAATGTATAAGATATTTTATTTATAAAAAAAAATTTAGTTTTCCTACTGCGAGTATACATACTTCAACTCAGTTGTGCGCGCGGCGCTATGTGTGCGTGGGCTAGTAATAATGCAGCTTTAATTTGTGTGACAGTGACGCGGCCGTGATTTTCCGAACAACTTCACTGTACCTCTTGTCACGCACACAAAGTCACTGTGTATATACAGGTTTACCCACACATAGCGCCGCGCGCACAACTGAGTTGAAGTATCTATACATTTTTTTATATTTTATTTTTAATGTTTCATCGAAGATAATCATTAGTTTTGATGAAATATAAGAAAGAAAAATATAGAATTTTCTACCATTTCTACCAAACACAAAAAGATGTTGAGCTGGCGAAGGCAGAGACACACTACCTTCGGGAGCCCTCTCGCCAGGACCGATTTTCATTAACTACCGCGTATAAGGAAATATTATCTACTGTAATAATATGGACATACATTTTATTTTAGCTAAGCAAAAAAAAATCGGTAAGTAGTCTTTATGAGGAATATAAGGTCTTTCTATAACAACAGATCCAGAAACAGAATAAAATAAATATTTAAGGGGGGCTTTACAAAAATCTGTTTTATCTCGCTATACTACACTACACTATACTGGAAGCTTGTAATATTCACAGAACATTTCAAAGTAACTTTTAAGAAAAATAAATTAATAAAAAAATGAAAAAATTACATGAAAAAATTCTGCAATGATATGTCGACCAGACTTGTCCTCGCTTCGGGCGTAGTAACTATTTAATTTAGTAATCTGTGCTTCGGGTGACCAGAGGGTTGGCAGTTATTTTGCACAAAAAATCTGCCTTTTGATTCAAAGAGATAATGCTGCCAGCGTTCTGGGAACCATGCCGCAATGACGTCTTTTGGATGGCGTATACATTTCGTAAAATATGTATATAACTTTTTCCTTTTAATGTAGTTTTAAATGCGTTTGTGTTTAAGGTACTAATTAATATTTAATAAAAAGAAAATAGATATTTAAAAGGAGCTCCCCTACAACAAACGTAGATTTTTTTTCCGTTTTTATAGACATTGTACGAAACCCGTCGTGTGCGATACCGACTCAGACTTGGTCGTTTTTCAAAATTTTAAGGAATAGATGGAAAGGGCTGTTTATGAATCAGAAGCTTAGAATAATACTTACTGTTCAAAATACAAGGAAACACAACGTAGAAATTCAAATTGGTCGATCTAAAATAAAATGCCTCGGAGAAATACAGGATGATCGTCAGCGTCAGCGACCAGTAGCCCATTGACACCACCCTGTAACAAGTAAAATATTATTTTCCTCTCCTCTCCCATATTACTCGATGTACCTATGGCTTTATACATTGGATTTATCTCGCTTCTCATTGGCGTAATGGTCAAAAGATCGATACAAATAGTATTTTTTAATACAGTTGCTCAAAAAGTGACGTATTGCAGGGACGTTTAGCGTGCGGGAAGTGGGCTATTACACACTCGTGCTTTTTCTTTACCTTTTCCGCACTCGTGCGTTCTCTTTCCTAACTGTCAAAATAATGTCTATTAAAAAGAAAAAAAACCAACCAAGTTTTAGAAGTTTTTATGATTCATGCAAATATTTCTAAAAAGAAGCTACTAATTTGTTTCAATATCAGATTTAATGATTTGATTCAATGAGTTGGGTTAGGTTGCATTTCATATCATCTCATTAACATTTTCATTTCATATCAATAAAAAATTTCTACTGAAGACTTGGCTGTATGGGCATAGTTCCCTTTGCCTACCCAGAATGGGTGAAGAAAACAAAAAAAAATCTCTGCATACCTATAGGTATTCTTTTAAGGTTGGCGCCATTTTTCAAAAATGTTCTTTGCGAGTTTTTATTATTTTATTAAATTGCTTCATTTTTTCGCAACTGTATTAAAAATAGTCGTTCAGTACACGTGCGGAACCGTCATTGGAAGGATTTCCGACTGTCAACCCTCACCTTCGGCTGCGCCTCGGCTCGGGTAGACATTTGTCGGAGCTCCTTGCAATGACAGCCATTCCGCACTTGTAATGAAATATACTATATTGTACATGAATATTAAACTTACAATACATTTTAAATACAGTGTTAAAGTATACAAAAGGCGGATTTATCGCTGATAGCGATCTCTGCCACACTGCCTATTACTACACTGACTACGGTAATAGACTGTTAGAGGAGGGTATCGGTGCACAAAATTAAGTATAAAATACATGAAATGAAATTTCGAGCAAAATAAATACTTACATCTATATCTTCTATCTAATCTAATCTATCTAATATCTAAATCTGTAACAAGTCGGTTTCTGCACATTGAAGATATTTGAGAAAAACTGCCACTAGGGCTATATATTAGCGTAATAGTACCCAAAACAATGATTTTTAGAATTATTGTCTGTTTGTCTGTTTATCTGTTCGGTTTGTGCGCGCTAATCTCAGGAACGGCTTGGATGCGGTTTTCACTGGTGTATTGGTATTTTTTTAGATTAACATTTAGTGTTTGTTTTATTAAAATCAGTTCACAAATAAAAAAGTTAAGTGGTAGGAAGTATCGTTGTTGATTTATCGAAAACATCAGTTATATAATATACATAAAATAGATACATAATACATTTATATACGTATTTATACATGAATATTATATATTTGTCCACCAATCCGCACTTGGCCAGCGTGGTGGACTATGGCCTAAATCCCTCTCAATTGTGTGAGAAGGAGACCTGTGCCCAGCAGTGGGACATAAAAAAAAGGTTGCAAAAAATAATAATTATATATTTATATATATATAAATACATAAATATAACATACGCTAGGATTCATCAAGAAAAACACCACGTAATTTGAAAACTTCAATTTCGAGGTCCACTCTCACCGCTCGCAACCCCGGAAGCCCCCTTTTAGTCGCCTCAGTACCATACGTTAATAAATTATTCTGTTATTATATTACGTAATATTGTTTTTATTCTAATTCCAATATATTAAAATTATAAAAAAATGTTGATAATCTTCAAAAGTTATACTTGTGTGAAGCCTCCAGACCTTGCCATAAAAACCAGTGGCCATACTTTGTACTACAAAGTTTGTAGAACTTCCATGTATTATTGTTTAGTGGTCGTCAACGACCCTATTGCCTGTTAATTAATCATGACTCATCATTATAATAATACCTATAGATCTCAAAATATAACAGTTCCTGTAGTACTTTAATGAGCTATTAGGAAAAGGATATTGCTCGTTGTAATTATGGCTGATTTACATTGAACCAGTGGCCAGCCATTGGATCAATGTAGGTCGACGCTGGATCCAGAGTCCTTAAGGACTCTGGACATGCCAGAGGAGTTTTATGTGATATAAATAAATAAATAACAACATTCATAGCCGAAGAAACTTCGTGACATTGACGTATATATCGATACGATAACAAGTTCTGGAAGTGCTTCAAAAATGTAGGTCGTACAAATTGTAAAGTTTGAGTGCCGCTGGATGGCAAAAAGTGGAGTTATGTACATTGAGAGTTTGCGAATATTTTTGTATTAATTGGAGCGTGTCTGTGCGATACTTGAGATTGTATTTTTTAGGCTTTCCTAACGTAAAAGCGCTTTCACACTGGCGTGTTTTAGGGCGTCTACGGTTCATTCGCCATACGCGCCGATAGGTCCGCTAATTTATGTGTTTCAAAAAATAACTAAAAAAACGCTTTTGAAGCACATCAAACTGAACATCATTAACATTTGCTCACGCAAATCTACTGTGTGGTTGTTTTATTTTGATACTTGCGGCTGCCCGCGACTTCGTCCGCGTGGACTTTGGTATTAGTCATAGCATGATGTTATATAGCCTAAAACCTTCCTCGATAAATGGACTATCCAACACAAAAATAATTTTTCAATTCGAACGAGAAGTTCCTGAGATTAGCGTGTTCAAACAAACAAACTCTTCAGCTTTATATACTTATATTAGTCATAGCATGATATTATATAGCCTATAGCGTTCCTCAATAAATGGACTATTGAACACAAAAATAAATTTTCTATTCGAACCAGTAATTCCTGAGATTAGCGCGTTCAAACAAACAAACTCTTCAGCTTTATATATTAAGTATAGATTAGTAATTAGTATAGATTTATATTCAGAATTATATTTTTCATATCAGATATATTTGTTTGTAAATAATACTCTAATTAAACTTATAATTATTTAGATTTGTATAGTACTTATACATAATTCAGATGTAAAACTTGCAACAGTCAAATTTAATGCAATTCAAACTTTTTGAGATGTCGACACTCTCGCTTCTCCATGAACCGTAGTACGTGTCGCCGCGGAAATTACGATATTGTAAAAATTTATAATTGAAGTAAATAGGTATATTCAAACCTTCAAAGATCAGTTCCATTTGCCACCCTACAGCGGGTGTGTCGCACACATTACACAATACACGAGCATTACGCGTGACGTCACCGCATAAAAAAATCATTTGTGTGCGCGTATGCATTATGTATGCGTAGCAACTGCGCGCCACCTTACAAATAATCTGCCTATAGTTTCACTGCGACTTTATCCGATCAATGACCTATATGCCCGAGTACTCCTTGCAAGCTCAAGCGGTATACATCCATACGGAAAGAACTATTTTAGATCGATATTTCCCTGTACATTTTTATTTCCCTGGTAATATGTAAGGCTTCAGACAATCGGAACTCGGATCATTGCAGGGGACTAATCCGTAAGTCGATAATAGTGGAAAATACTGGGAAACAATGATGTTAAAATTGTAAATATGTGAGCCGACACGGGATACAATATTTTGCTTCCAATTCAAATTACAAATTCATTATTTGCAAATACCCTCGCGTAATATCTTGAAATATTTTTTACAATGACCCCCATTCCCTAGTTACTAAGAAATTTGGGGGGGGCCCAAATTTCTTAGCGCCTGCCTCTTAGTATTATTTCGGCTTATACACTTGGCTTATTTTATTATCTTAAGGTACGGATGCCTAAAATTATTATCTCATACCAAGTGCTTCAGTACAATCCAATTAATATCCAAGTATCCACAAACTCTCAATGAAACTCGAGTTCACCATCCAGCGACACTCAAACTGTACAAAGTGTACGTTTACGACCTACATTCCCAAGCGCTTCCTAAGTCCGCTCTCAGCTAGTTGTCGTTATGATTAGGGTTCTGTTTCTGTAGATCAAAATTTATTTATTTATTCAAATTTATTACATAATTGACGACCTGCGTGGCGTAATGGTTACCATGCCGGACTGCCGGAGGGTCCCGGGTTCGATTTCCGGAGAAACAAAAATTTGACAAAGACAAAGAACTTTACTTGCACAAATATGGGTGTTTGTGTTTTTGTCTTTGTGTGTGTACACGGCACCCACGACACAGGGTATATCTACCCTAAAATGGGGCTATGAGTGTGAAACATTATTTTTATTTTTTAAATATTTCAACGTGTCACGTAATTCTCTCTATTATTTCGACTCACAGCTTATTTTGTGCCCTTACAGTGCAAAAGCCTAAAATACAATTTCAAGCAAAGTATCTCAGTACGCTCCAATTAAGAAACAAGTATTTGAAAACTCTTAATGAAACTCGACTGTTGGCTGTCCAGTGGCACTCAAACTCTTCAAACTGTAAATTAAAAGCACTCTCTGATCTAGCTCTCAGCTCATCAGTGAAAATTATATCTTTATTTATACTGGTTTATATGTATAAAAATCCTACACTATCTGTTTGTCCAGATTCAGCTCTGGACACTACTTAGTGAAAATGAAATAGTGAAATGAAATTTAATAACATCCTGGGTTATAATATACACTTGATGTTTGTCATTGTTGTACGGCCATCGGCTGAGCGTCATGCGCTTTGGGTTCGCTAAGGCGCGGGAAAAAACTCCAACCCTGTATTTATTATGCAGCATGACTGTGGGGCGACAAGGAGCACACGAGACAGCTAATTAATCTTAATAACAGGTTTGTGTATTGTGTCGGAATAAGTAAAAGATAACAGCTGATTGATAGTTTGATAGTGGCTATGCACATTTCCGAGCTTAGGAGGGTATGTTAAATCATGACTGTCTGTTCAGTTTGTTATTGATAGATAGCCATTGTTAAATCTTATCAGAGACATTGTAGGTGGTGGCACTTGTAATTTGTAACAGGTTTTTAGGGTTCCATACCTGAAGGGTGCCAACGGGACCCTATTATTAAGTCTCCGCTGTCCGTCCCTCTGTGTGTCATCAGGCTGTATGTCATGAACCGTGATGACTAGACATTAGAAATTTTCACAGATGATGTATTTTGTGTTGCCCTAACAACAAATACTAAAAATAGAATAAAATAACTATTTAAGGGGCACCCATACAGTAAACGTGATATTTTATAGATAATGGTACGGAACCAATCGTGCGTGAGTCCGACTCTCACTTGGCTGGTTTTTAAAAGTTCAATTGGTAGCATTCTATACAGCTAAGCATAACTGATGTGGTTGTATGTGAGGCCTTATGGGCGGTTTTGTAACATCAGCGTTTAATTATTATTTATTAGATAGTACTAAATACTTACGGTCTGTAGTGGATGTATAGGGTGCAGTGTATCAACGCCAGCGCCTTCAGTACTGAATACATCCCCAACATTCTCGATATTGTGAAGTCCCCTAAAACAATAGAGCTGAAATTAAATTTGGAAATGAAGTAAGTATTCTAAAAACCATTAAATGTTGACCTCCATAATAAAAATGCTTATTTCTTTTTGCTTCATATCTCATGCGTTCCTGAATTAGTTTTTGACAGATAGACAAACATACAAGGAAACGATGTGGATGTGACAATTGTGGATTTCTGGAGGACTTGGACAGATTTTTTTTTGAAGCAGTGAATAGTTAGCCAATCAGTTTTTGCGAGGTTGCGCTCATTGAATCGTCTCCGGAACTTTCTGCCTACTAAGATCAAAATCACCTTAGTGCAGAGTCTCATTTTTCCGATCATCGATTATGCTGATGTGTGTATGTCGGACATTGGTGAGGAGCTGCTCAACAAGCTAGATCGCCTCATAAACTACTCCATTAGATTCATTTACTGTCTTCGCAAATTTGATCACATCTCCTCCTACCGTTCACAACTCCAATGGTTTCCCATTCGGGAGCGAAGACAGATTAGAACTCTCAACACACTTCACTCTATTCTCTTTGATCCTCTCTCTCCTAAATATCTTAAAGAAATGTTTAATTACCTCTCCGATTTTCATGAGCGTCAGCTCCGCTCTAGCGATTCTTTATTACTTTCTTTCCCTCTTCACCGGTCTGGTTTTCTATCCAAATCTTTTGTACTTCATGCTACTCGGCTTTGGAATGCTCTCCCGGACGACTTAAGGAAAACTTGTAGCAAGCAGTCTTTCAAGACTAGTGTCACAGCTCTCTATTTAAGTCGCATTACTTGACGCTTTCTAATATACATATATATAATATATAATATATAATATATTTATATAAATATAAATATAAATATATTTATATATATGTATGTTTGTATTGCGTTTTTGTATTATTTCTATTAAATTTATATATTTTATATAAATTATATATAAATGCTTATGCACATATCTTTATATTTCTTTAGTTGTATTTTCATTGATAATTTCCCTATTATATATATATTTTGTTTTTGTAAGTTATTATTATGCCGCCTACAACTGTCTCTGTTTCGCCCACAGGTAGACTGGCAGAGAATGCTTTTAGCATTAAGTCCGCCTTTTATACCAATCTATGTGGTGTAATAAAGAATTAAATAAATAAATAAATAAATAAATACACTACCAGTTGCAGATCAGTGGAGGGGCGGCAAAAGAAGTCAATTTTTTTGTAAAGGGAGGAGGTGGGTTGGCTAGTGCATGTTATGTACTCGGACAGCTCCTGGAGGAATTAGAGGTTTGTCAAGGGCTTGAACCCCTTGGCCCCCTGGATCTGCTAGCGTACACTACTGTAATTATCAAAAAATGAATTAACCCTATGTTTTCAAGGATTGACTACACGCATGGGCGTAGCAAGGGGGAGTGCAAGGGGTGGACTGCTCCCCCTGGATCAAATTCTAGATTCAGGGATTCAAGAATCACAAAAAATCTCCCTTACCAAAAGAGAAACCTATATTGCCAACCCCCACCAAGAACCGAAAAATCTAAAAATTTGCCCTTCCTGACCCAAGAACCTGGATATGTCCATGACTACATATGTGACGCACTGGTCACCACACTATTGTGTCGTGCAAATGCTCCTGGGTTCAATTTCCAGATGCCTAAATGATGAATTTAGAGGGCTTTTGCTCATCTGGGTGTTCCTGTCTTTATCTTTGTGTGTGCCCATGGCACCTATAGCCATCTATCAACCAGGATATCCTACTGTGGGGCTTATTTATTTATTTATTTAGTCTCCATGAACGAAATACAGGGATTATGTATATAGGACTTAATCCTATAATCATCCTCTAACAGTCTAACCTGGGTAGCATAAGAAGCAACAGCTAATGGCTGTGGGTGTGAAGAGCATAATTAGGCCTAAATAGCTCTTTGGGTTGCAGGATACTCACATTCCCACCAGAAATACTTCCAAACAAATCAGCTGTGCAATTTCAAAACCTAGTAAGGAACACCTCTATGAAAAAAAACAGGTTTTTGTATACTTGGGCTTCTTAAGTCGTAGGGCATCTATATTATCTATTATTTGCCAGTATTTGCATTGCTAAACACCTTAAAAAGGCTTGGAAATAGGATTTTGAAAATTGAAAACCAAAAGTGCAAGGTCGTTACCCAAAAGAGCCTTAAAAACCATTTCAAAAACACAGTAAAAATGTTCTTATGTCCCTAACTAGGTTTTAAAATTGTATAGCCGAAATATTAGTTATACAAGCATTATCTTATCTCAGAGGATCTTCATTATTTCACCACCTCAACACCTATCAATTTACTCTCAAGTAAATTCTTCCTATTAACTTTTCTTACTTTTAAGTAATATTATTTTGCACTCAATCTACAAAAGAATGGAAATTTAATGTGTATTATGTATATAAATACATTGCATTGTTTAGTTACACCAAGCAAAAGGGACAGACTCAAAGTGTAGTTATAGACAGCAACTGCACTACATGCATCCATTATTTCATCTTGCATATTAGCACTGTTGATATATGGTGTTAAATGAGTACGAGGCGGAATATTAAAACAATTGAAAATTGAAAAAATTGAAAAATTATTTATTGATAACATTGAGTTTGTCAGTACATTATTCCGTTGTTGGGACATCCTTTTAAGTAAATAACATACCTGTGCCAGGATGTCCCGCTCTTCCATACATAAATCTTTAAACTCAGTATTAGAACTTAACTAACACTAAATCTAACACAAATGTGTGTGTGTGTGTGAGTGTGTGTGTGTGTGTGTGTGTGTGTGTGTTGTATGTGAATAGAAATTTTAATGTAGGAGTGACTTTAGTTTGTAACTTCAAATAGTGCCTCTATCTCTTCATAATTTAATTTATTTAGCCAGTCACTTAGGGACTTTTTAAGTTCATAGGTGTTCAGTGAATATATTTTTATCAGATTGTTTATCTTTTTGTAAATGTATATCGATTGCTTACTATATTGGTAACTAGCAAATTTAGTCCTAACAGCATCTGACACTATTTCGATGTTTGCTCTTCTTTTTTCCTTCGTGTTTGCATGTATAATTACTGTTTTGTGCCTCATTAAAATTATTTGTTGAATATAGAGCTTTCTCACACTTAGTAAATTATTAATGGTATAAAGCTCTTTTGTAGGAAACTGATATGGTTTACAATACATGACTTTTAGTAATGCACGTTGACTTCTCTCTAGTTCTAAAAATTTTGTTTTTGATGCACCTCCCCATACTGGAATACAGTAAGACAGTAATGATTGTACAAGAGACGTATAAACTTGGATTAGTACTTTATTTGTAGCTATGTATCTCAATGTTTTGAATATCCAAATAAGTTTCCTTACCCTGCTCGATAGTAGTTCCAGATGGGAATGCCAAGACAATCTTTGGTCAATAATTACACCTAAATATTTAGTTGAAACTAGTTTATTAATGGTAGGACACGCACATGTAGTCTGTTTACTACAGTGATGTATTTGTAGCTTTGAAACTGCAGGTTGGGTTTTCTTATCGATCGAAAAGCATAAATAGTTAGTTTTAGTAGTGTTAAGTGTTAAAAAATTTGATTTGAGCCAACTAGATATTTTTATTAGGCCATTCTCGGCAGTTCTATGGACCTCCTCCCATGACTTCCCATAAAAAACGACAGCTGTATCATCTGCATAAGAAATTATATGCCCATTAATTATTTTGAGGTTACATAGGTCATTTATATATATTAAGAACAAGGTAGGTCCTAAGACACTACCTTGAGGTACCCCGAAAGTCGTTTTAAGCTCATTACTGGTGTATTCTCCTATTTTTGTACATTGAGTACGGTCGCTGAGATAGTCCTTCATCAATTTTAGCTGGTTTCCTCTTATACCAATGCTTTCTAACTTGTTTATAAGGGTGGGGATAGATACTGTGTCAAACGCCTTTTTTAGATCCAAAAAGACCGTTAGGCATTTGTTTTTACGATCAAGATGATTAACAACATGCGAAGATAAATCTAGAATAGCATCTTGCGTACATTTCCCTTGCCTGAATCCATACTGTGACGTTGAAAGAATGTTAAATTTGTTAAGGTACTGAATTAGTCTATTATTAATAAGTTTTTCAATTATTTTAGAAATTCCGGTTAGCACTGAAATTGGCCTATAATTATTGATTTGAGATTTATCCCCACCTTTATGCACAGGAGTTATAATTGCTCGCTTCATTAAATAAGGAAAGATGCCTTTATTAAAGCAAAGATTGGCTAAGTGAGTGATTATCGGCGTTACCAGGTCTTTCGAGAGTTTTAGAAATTTTGTGGGAATTTTATCAAAACCAGAAGCACTATCAGATTTTAAATCTGTGATGATCGAGGTAACCTCTTTATGATCAGTGTTTAAAATAACAAAGGATGATAGCTGATGGTTAAAATTTGTAGTTAATATCGATTGCATTGGTTTTTTATGATGTAGTACTTGGTGATTAAGTTCAATTTCTCTTGCAAGATTTGGCCCGACGTTAGCAAAATATTCATTTACTGAGTTAACTGCCGTAACAGAACATGGATCATTATCTAGTAACTCAGTATTCGTTAATTTTGATTGTTTTAAATTAGTTAAGTTTTTAATGTAAACAGTATCTAGCGCAGGTATATTTTTTATACTTGAATGGAGTAGCAGACAAGCATGCAGGCCATGTGGTGTTAAATGGTCGCTGCAGTCCATGGACACAACCTCAAGCAAGCATAGATAAGTCTTGTCTGAGGTTGTATGCATTTGTGCTGCTACTCCGGAGGCTGTTGGTCGCCTCATATAAGTGTGGCCGGCAACTGCACCTTTCCACCGAAACACAATAGAATTGCATCACGGCAGAAGTAGGTGCAGCGGTGGTACTTCCCCAGGCGAACCATAATAGTTCTACCACCTACAAAATATATAAAAAAATCTCTTATTTGGCATCTCCACTAAAGTACGATTTAAGCAAAAGTTGTATAATACCTGCAATACTAACTTTAAACACAAAAATAATTGTAACCAAATATTTAAAAGTACATTTGATTTCTCACAATATTTTTCAAAGAAAGTTTTAATCCACAAGTTATATCTTTACATGCACTCACCGTCCATGTGATCAGCGTCATTATTGTTGTTTAAAAATGACCTTCCTTCGATATAAGAGCGGCCAGCTGTTCCCAAATCCATAAAAGCAACAAACGCTATCCATCCACGAAAAGCGTATAAAACTTTATTTTGCACCGGCATCTTGCACTTTTATACTCCAAAGACCACTTCAATACTTAATTTTGAACTTTATACACCAAGTTTCACTGAGTTTAAGCACGAAAACAAAGTAAAAATACGCGTAAACAATAAGCAAAGTTTCGAAAAGAAATGTTCGCTAATCAACATTAATTGAATTAAGCGGGAAAGTTCCCTACATCTAAAGTTTATTCTAAACTAACGCGCGTAGGTTCAAGCGTGCATCGCATTGCGGCATTTTACCTGCATTACATATTTTCGTATGAAATTATAATTAGATGTTTAGTATAGGTAAAGTGCCATCTCGGTCGGCGCAGGACTCATATCACAAGACGTACGGTTGTCAATATGTAAGTGACACCAACCGACTAAGACTAACAGACTGACTGCACAGAGTACATACTGACTGATAGCATCAGCAGAGTCCTACTGATAGCTTATGCTGATAGCTGATAGTCTGACACATAGAGTAGGAGTAGACCAATGAGGAACGAATCCCCCTTGAGCAGACTATAAACAGTCTGACACCATGCATGACAGCTGTCATCAAAAATTTAACTTGTCAAAGTGACATCGCATTGTTGCCACATGATAATTATATTTTTTTTTCAGGAACGTCCTTGTCGCCGATACGTCGCCGATCTTGCGCCGCCGGCCGATATGTATATTTTTATGTACATTGACAGTATAAAGTAAAAACGTTTAAATCCTATTTTTCCCGGTTCCTAGAAACCAGGCAACATATCAATATTCAAAATCAGTAATAATATCTGTTTTTTACCCAAAACCCAACATTTTGGGCTCTTCAATTTATTAAATAAAACATTGAGGAACGAAAGATGACTGCATGACTTTTCATGCTCTAACAAAATAATAGCTTAAACATGATCAATGAATGGGACAATCATGCACCATTTCTTTTATGAAGCTAGATCATGGTTTCTTTACAAAATATATCACACAACACGTCTTAAACTCGTTACAGCTAAATCTTTCTGGCTCAAAGCACGCAGTTGGTTATTATATTATATTATAATATACAACATGCATAGCTTACAATACAAAAGTTGAAGTTCATTTCCCTTTTTTTTTAATTTGTCTCATTGTGCTGTCATGTGAAGTTTTGGGGTTAATTTTTAAAGTTGCCAGATAGAAAATTGATACGCTATCCATCAGCGGCTGGTCACAAATACCTAAAAATATCGTCGCCATATTGGTATTGTCAAAAGATCGAGGTATATTGGTCTGATAGAAAAGATGAATTTTCGATCTACACCGAGTGGATCGCCTTAATTCTTGTGTTTGGATAAACAATTGTGGGACTGGAGAGTTGTTTAGATGTTTCGTTTGCTGTACGAAGTGTTTGATTCGGCTGGCAAATGATGTTTTCGATGGAGAAGTGTGGTACCTCGGAGTCGGAGGCCGGTGGAGGGACGAAGGAGGCGTCAGCGCCCTCGGATGAGGTGGCCTCGGCAGTAGCAGCAGTTTCGGACGAGATCGGAGACATTTTGAAGGATGAATTGGGGGACGAAGGCCGAGCTGATCGAATTGGAGCGGATTTGGCGGACTTGAGCGTGGAACTGGACATCCTAGCCGGTTTGCACGACGAGCCCCAGCAAGACTATCCATCTCTCTACGACATCGCGGTAAGTATCCACCCAACATGGCTGACTTGCACCCTTTTACTCAGTAATTTTCCGACCGACACCTTTCGAGAAGTTGTACGTAGATGAAATGTCAAACGTATGATTTTTTTTTATTAAAAAACACATTATTTGCTCGTATTGCATTCATGTGTCTTGTTAACATGTTTAGCTTTTAGAATAGATGCGCAGTTTTGTTTATTTAATTGTGATTTTCATTCATTTATAAAGAAGAAACTCATATTGAATGTCAAAACCGTTTTACTTTATTAAAATACGACTTAATGCGTTTTGTTAGGTCAACTATGAACATTCTTGTATAAAATTAGAAATTCCATCTATGTGATTAATGTTATGTTTATCAACACTACAACATACTCAGATTATTAAATGTGACTGATATGACTCTTTGCAATTAACATAAATATAAATGACTAAAGTTTGTATAAACAATGGGGGCTTCATTAGAATCTCAAAAGTTTGAATCAGGACCACTATTTCCATCCCAGGATAAAATGATTTGTCTAATAGATGTTAGCTCTGTCATAATCACTCTTAGGACTTGGTCAAGGATGACAATAATAATAACAAGTTTATCTGGGAAAATCAGCACTAAAGCATCAAAGGTCACTCACCCGTCAGTGGAGAGGGCATTGTGCCTCGCTTCGATACATAATTTTTGTGCCAAACCTGGAAAGTACACACACATTTTAATTTAGTCACACATTCTCAAATATTCTTTCATCGCTATAGACACATACATTTCTAAATATGTCAATTTCAATTAATGTCATTTTCTATACACCGACAACACTGACACAGACACAAACACACTAGTTGTATATAACTAGAAGGCACATTGTGCCAGCACATTGGGACGAGGGGTTCATTCGTAAAGGTCATTCCTCTGACGGGTGTCATACCTGTCAGTACCTGTGATGCTTTAAGTTGGTAGTTCTGGTCCGCATTTTGGATGAAAGAGATTTCTGGAACACCCACTATAAGGCACACCTGAACTGTTATCAATAAGAAACAACTAGATGTTTTGGTAACAACTTGTTGATATTCAATGCTCACTACCAATGACAATGAGCCTCAAAGATAATAAAAGCTAAAGTCTAGTCTTGGACTACAAAATCAATTGAGCTACTTTTAATGAGCTGTGAAAACGTGACATCTTCATACATTTTGTATGAGTAAGGGTGCGTTTCCACTGACGCAGAGCTGGACGGAAAGGAGCGGAGAAGAGTGGTGAGTGTTTCCACTGAAGCAGAGCAGAGTGGAGTAGTGAAGCGGAGATGCTCACACCCCAATACCCGTTGTCCTCCGGTCAGCATCGCCTCGCTGTATTTTTATGAATATACGTTCAGCTCTGCTCCACTCCCCATGTGCTGTTTACATTGAAGCGAAGCAGATTTCGAGCATAGCAATTGGACAATTTATGCACGGCTAAGCACTGGTTCCCCCAGCTCCGCGTCAGTGGAAACACACTCTAAATGTTTTGTGACGTCACTACTCATTTATAGTCAATTGACAAATTTTTATTGAATGAAAACGTAATAAAAATAATGTATAAAAATAAATTATCAATGCACCTGTTTTCTAAGCGTGGTTTAGTGCCACCTTTTTAAGGTATGCAATTTAAATTGTCCAAGACCTTATTAATTTCTGAATTATGTATGTTATAATGTTAGGTTAAAACTACTTTGCAACAATCTGCAATCAGAATGTATGATGGTGTATACTTTTTATCATGCAATAGCACCTCCCTCCCTCCCACATAGGACACATGCACAAGCAACAATATATTGGTGTTGGTGTATATTTCCTATTGTTGAATGTGCATGTATCCTATGTGGGAGTAATGGAGATGCTATTCCATCTTTATAACAATGGAGTTCTGCAAAATAACACCTGGATTTGACTGTAATATCATTTCTAAATGTAAGAGAAACTTTAGAGAGAGCCAGTACTGCGTATGTTAAAGATATAAAACATATACAACAACAGTGAGGAAATAGTTCAATGAATTAATGTGATTCTTAATTAATTAATTCCTTGAATAGCAATTTAGTTTCAAAATATTTTGTAAAAGATTTCACTGTAGACCATTCTATGCAAAATAAATAAGTAGTCAACAAAATTAAATGTCACGAAATTTGTTTGGTTTACCTATTCTTGAAGTAATGTATTAGTTGTACAAATTTAAAAAAATGTAATTGGTTTCATCAACAATATGGAAATAGGTATATTTATAGAAAGAGCATCGAACATATTTGTATGAAGCCTGGCATACCTAAACTTTAAGGTGATCTCCCGTAAGGGCTCCACTATGGAGACATGTAATGTTGGTGGCAAAGTATCATCAGTTACTTGCGACAATCGGCAGAGAAAAATATTACAAAATTAAAGTTATGTGATGAAATATCCATTGTGATATACTTTTGGAGATACAGAGCTTTGAAAATGAAAAAAATTGTATTATCCATATTACTTGTTTCTGTATATCACTTTCAACATTTCATCATATAACACTTTCGTTTTGTAATATTTTTCTTTGTCTATTGCCGCAACTACCATCAGTGGCCGCCAACATTTCATTAATTTTTTTTTCTATTTCATATGTCATGTCTCCATAGTGGGGCTCTCACAGGTGATCACTAGGTATGCCAAATAGGTTGGATGCTCTTTATAGGTGGAATAACCTCCAGAGTTTAACCAGTCACTACCATATCAGTAAAAAAGTTTGGTTGCCAGACATGAGGTGATCATCAGTCTCCAGTATGGACGTTGTATGTCACAGTCTGTGTGCCTATGATTGTTGTAAGGTTAGAGTGCTCAGTGTGGAGTAATGTTAGCATGATAAGTAAACATAGAAGAGCTATATATTTTTTAAAGGGTTCTTTGTTAATGACAGACTACCGCCCTAGACTTCGTGTGCATAGTTTTAGATTTTTTCTGAAATAAAACTAGTTAAAGTTACTCCTTATTACATCAGCTACCTCCTAGTGAAAGTCCCGTCAAAATCGGTCCAGTCGTTTCAGAGATTAGCCAGAACAAACAGGCAGACAGACAGACAAAAATGTTATTTTGGTATATGTGTATATTATCCCTACTAATATTATAAATTCGAAAGTAACTCTGTCTGTCTGCTACTCTTTCCAGCTTAAACTACTGAACCAATTTTAATGAAATTTGGAACACAGATAGGGTGGACCTTGGGAAAGGACATAGGATGGTTTTTAAAAGGGCGCAACGCGGACGAAGCCCCTGGCGGAAGGCTAGTACATTCATATGCATGTACTAAAAAGCGGTTGTTTTAATATTACAAAAACACACTCCAATTTTATTTATTTGCATAGATATGTTCAAATTTAGTACAGGTACAGGATGCCTGACATCCCCAATACTGAGGAGAGACCTGTGCCTAGCAGTGAGACACAAAAACGGTTACAGGCATGTTCAGATTTCTTTGCTACTAGGGTTTCAAAAGTTTAGTCCCATCCCAGTGGCCGCATGTCGCCGTAAGCATCGGAAGGTGCAGGAGAGCAAATCTGCTCTCCCAAAGATGGGCCCGTTCTGGGGCGCCGCGCGTGGAGGACACCGGTGCGTTCCACTGGAGATCCCGGAGTCCTCCCCAAGCGCAGAGGCAGGCCACCGAGGGGGTTATAGTGCCGTCAAATAAAAAAAATAAGGGTTTACTCACATAAAAAGTTTACTCACATAATAAGTGTTTTTTCAGTACATATTACTATTACAACCAGAGCTGAGCCAGAACTATAAGAGATAGTTAGAATCTCTTAGAAGAAATAGAATTATAAGAGATAGTTTAATAGGCCTGTTCTTTTCCAGCACATGAGCCACAGAGCTTCTCGCAGTGGGTCCTCCTCGTCGTCATGGTCCGGAGGCCCAGCAGTGAGGGTGCGCCGCCCATCGAGGCCCCAGCGCAGCAATAGGCGACGCCCTATTGTTAAGGGGAAGGAGGTATGTTACATTATTATTAGATCACTGTGAAAGGCTTTCCTTCAAAGTCAAGTCTTCAAAGTCTGCACAGGTCAGTTACTGATGTCCATAATATATAACCTTCATAACATCGTACAGTCTGCCTGTTTACCTGTATTTGTATATAAAAAAAGGATGATGTTCTATAATTCCTTCTGTGAGGTGGTAGAACTATTATCGTTCGCCCGGGGAAGTACCACCGCTGCACCCACTTCTGCCGTGAACCAATTCTATTGTTTCGGTGGAGAGGTGCAGTTGCCGGCCACACTTACATGAGGCGACCACCATCCTCCGGAGTAGCAGCGCAACTGCATACTTGCTTAAGGTTGTATGTGTCTAGGCTGCAGTGACCACTTAACACCATGTGGCTTTAATGCTCGTCTGCTACTCCATTAAAAAAAAAATTGCTTTATTATCTAAGTACAGTGAGAGTGAGGAGGAGGATGCGTGTAGAAGTCCATGGGCTGCTGGCTTGGGCGGACTTAACGTCACGTCACGTGTCCAGCATGCTCCCCAGCTATTTTATTCTACAACTCAGTATAAACCACTCTTCATTCCAGATAAGTCGCCGCCGCACCACTACCGCGACGACGGCGGGCGGGCGCCGCGCGGTGTCGCTGCGACTCCGGCGCGTCGACGTCGTGTCCGAGATGTCGGACATCGGCGCCGACTCGGACTCCTCCGACCAGTGGACCGAGATGGACGATGCTAGTAAGTTTTATTTATTTATTTATTTCAGGCTACTTTCGCCCATATAGCCTTTTTTTGGTATCTGGGGGAAACCTTCAAAAGGTACCCAGCACCTTGGGAGAGGATACCGGGTTATGTGGGATTTGTACCGCACTAAAACCCCCTCGGTGGCTGCCTCTGCGCTTGGGGAGGACTCCGGGATCTCCAGTGGAACGCACTGGTGTCCTCCACGCGCGGTGCTCAGAACGCGCCCATCTTCGGGAGATCAGATGCGCTCTCCTGCACCCTCAGGCGCTCACAGCGGCATGCCCATTGGCTCATACAGCCTAATACACAAATAATATAAAGTTATTTTTGTTACGCACTATGGTTAATGAAAATCACGCTTATAGTAGAAGGCGTTTATTGTCTTTTTTTTTCTTCGATTATGGCATCGCAAACTCTGCATATTGCCAGCGTTAAGTATAATTTTTGCATCACATTTTTTGCCAATTTCGGTGAAACTTGACGAGTAATAATATGTTATAAATTCAGTAAGTCGTCAGTAATCAGTCAGTCAAGTCAGTCAGACATTCAAGTAAAGCGATGGCTTCTTTACCAGAACGTGACCAATGGAATTTTAGAGGCCAGCTTAAAAATCATATTTCCGCACTGTTATTTTACTTCACAACACTCGTGCACTGTAATTAACCTATATCAAGCAAAATGCCATCAACTTTATCAGATATAACTCAAAAATACACAAAGAAAATGAAAATAAAACAAGAGCACAATATGTCTTTTTCGACTTCCCGCAAAAATCCATTTATTGTCTTCTTTCACAAAAATCCAGTTGACAGAATCCAAATCACTATGGTCCGAATTCTTCGCTGTAGTCATTGAAATATTTCTTCTTTATCGCTTGGTAGAGATCGCTTCGATTTCACTTCCGGAACTAAACTGCACTGCCGCGGCCCGGTGCGTGGCTTATATTACTACCCATGGAATACTAAAACTTTCCCAACAATCTGGGACAATAGCCTCGAACCTTCTGTTAACGTTAATATACACTTATAGCTATGTATACACATAAACAATAGCCGCAATGTAAACAATTTACAAAGTACGCTATGTAGGTACCCACTCGCCGCGCATCCCGAGCTCGAGCGGTATGGAAATCATTGTTTTCTCTTTTTTTAGAGAATTTTCTTGACGGTTCGATAATAGACCTAATACCTGTTTATGATTTTTTGGGGTTTTGCTGTACGACGGTTTGTTCACGACATATTACAAAAATACAAAATCTTTATTCGTCTCATAAAAAAAACTGATGTATACAAAGTAGTAAAATTATAATCGAATACATAAAACAATTTGAAATACCATTAAAATATACATAAGTATACATATTATTATATGTACATAGGTTTAGTTTACCAGCTTTTTCTATAGAGTTCTGTTATTTCAAATATATAATGTACTTTTTTTAAAACAGTGCTGGAAGTTTTTTCCGCCGCCTTTTTTCTCTCAGCTCAACATCTAGCCCAAACGGGCACCTAAACACGATGACCGGGAAAAAAATGACATTCATTAAGTGAATATTTTGTATTCCTAATATGTAATAAATATATATTTTCCTTTTCTTTTCTTTTCTTTTCTTTTCCCAATGAGAAAGTGGTATTAGTAGATGGTAGTATGAAGCGCGCATGGCCCGGCGACTGCTTTATTGGTCCCTACTTCACTCGCTTGCTACAAATAGAAATCTCTTGTTGTCCTTAGCATTATCACAAACTTTGTGCACATTGCCAGCATCAAGTATAGTTTTGGCATCACTTAGTAGTCATAGAAAAAATCAGTAAATCGTCAGTAATCAGTCAGTCAAACTTTCAAGTAAATTGATGGCTACTTTACCGGAACGTGACCAATGGAATTTTGGAGGCAAGCCGAAAAAACATATTTTCGCACTGTTATTTTAATTCACAACACTCGTGCACTATAATTAACCTATATTGAACAAAATGCCATCAAATTTATCCGATATAACTCAAAAATACACCAAGAAAGTAAAAATAAAACAAGAGCACAATATATCTTTTTCGACTTCCCGCCAAAAACCCTAACCTTTTTTCTTGTTAACAGCATCAGACAGTTCATCAGGCAAGGACGTGGCCTCAGTTGGTGACATGGAACCTGTATACGATCATAAAGGCGGGGTAAGCGCGCTTTGTATTAGTTTTAGTAATTACTCGCATCTGTGAGCAGGTGGAAGTGGGTTGATAGTGTCGCACACGATCAGCTGTCACGTGTGCCCATTATCGACCCATAGCCATTCTGTTATCTCAAATATATAATTTTTTTTTTCAGCTCAGCGCATTTTGCTTTTATTTTAATTTTACACTTTTGTTTGATTCTCCAAAAATCTGGAAGTAAATTGGAGGAATTTAAACTGTTTTCTGGTAGGGACTATGTATAGTCGTTTTCGTGGTAGGCAGCTCGGAATACAGCTTGGTATCAGAGAAACAACTATTGAAAATTACCGATATAATAGTCGCGTAGTACAATGTTAGAAAAATTAACTGATGAAACTTGCGCTTCTGCCGAGGTGCTCGCGACGACGCGGCGAAAGTACGATATCGGGACGACTCTCCGATGTGTGGGGTAGATGCCCTCCTTGCACCCCTCACCCGTGTGCTACGTAGACAGATTACCTTTTTTAAATCTCTGAAAAAAATCATCATCATATTAACATTTCCCACAGATCCAAGCCCCAGCGATGGGCCAGTTCCTCCTGCCGCTGCTGTCTTCAGATTCTGTGGGTCCGGAGCCGGAGCACTTCCTTATCAGACATGAGGATATATTGCAGGTTAGTACCTTAAAAGGAAAAAGAAACTCTTATAGATAGATCCCTAAGTCCCCATACCTGAGTCTGTTGAGACCCTAATTACGGGAATGCGTTGAGATATCATAATGAAATTAAAAGTTTTGAAGCCTAAACTAATGAACCAATTTAAAAAAATGTACACAAATAGAGGGAATATTGCAATGGATATAGGATAATAATTTTTGCAAAAAAAAATAGGCTGAAAATAATCTATAATATAAAAATGAATCGCAAAATGTGTTGGTAAGCGCATAACTCAACAACGCCTAGACCAATTTGGCCAATTGCTTTTTTTAAATGTTCGTTGAAGTTCAAGGATGGTTTTTACGCCGAGAAATATTCGAATAATTGCCGGAAAAACCATAAAAACAGCCCTTTTCTTTTTCCCATACAAATGTTTTCTAACTAAAACGTAGTCAATTTGAGCTTTATTGCTATTCTATAAAGTTCATATTAAATTACAAGCACTCACTGTTGTCTAAGCAATGTAGGTGTGTTCCTAACGTCAAAGATCATATTATCTATCAAAACAGTGTGCGTGTGTGCGTTGGAGCACAGAATACATCGTTGGAGGAGTTTAATGTCGCATAGCATGATGTTATATAGCTTATAGCCTTCCCTAATAACTGGACTATTCAACACAAAAAGAATTCCTGAGATTAGCGTGTTCAAACAATCAAACATCCACGCGGACGAAGTCGCGGGCGGCCGCTATCCTTACTAATATTATAAATTCGAAAGTAACTCTGTCTGTCTGTCTGTTACGCTTTCTCGCTTAAACTAATGAACCAATTTTAATGAAATTTGGAACACAGATAGAGTGGACCTTGGGAAAGGACATAGGATGGTTTTTATCCTACGGGTACCTATAAAACGGGTCCACGCGGGCGAAGCCGCTGGCGGAAGGCTAGTAATTGTATATAACTGAATAACATGCGGACGAGGTAGCTTGTATATTTATAATTTAATTAATAGTCTTGTATGGAACCATGAATGAGAGACTCAGACTGTTATTTATATATTCAAAAGTATCGTAATATGTATGTGTGTGTATGTGCATGGGATATGAGTAGAACGAATATAATTTTGATATCTCAAAAATCATCCCACGCTTTTTTACAATAAAATACATTTTTTCTTATTTTTTCACAATAGCTTGTTTTTGAGTTTTTTTATCTATTTTTCATTTGCTAGTTAGTTTTTTTCTTTTTATAATGCGTCCTTGATAAGTATGCAGAGTTTCAAACTAATCCAACGTTTCGAAATTTATCCAATCACGTTTAAAGTGTCCGTTAGTCCGTCACATACTAACATACGACCGAAGCTAATAAAAACGTGTTAAAAAAGTTTCAATAAGTTAAGAAGTGTCAGCGGTCCTCATATATATGGTCCTCATATAAAAAAGTTATTGCAGCTGTTGGAGTCGGCGGAGGTGGGCGGGGCCCGCGACGAGCACGTCGACGACGACGATCCCGCCCTCGACTCCGCTACTGATGCGTGAGTATTAGGGTCACAGCACACATATCAACTTGGAAAGGGATCGTCACCGTATCGCCTTTCGCCTCGCCGTCAACCAGGCGTCAACCTAACTGCATACGTTAGGTTAGTACGTAACCAAAGCGTATCAGCAGCTCCTGTACGTCAACTCGGCTACGGCTAGGCGACACCGCGCTTACGGCTCGCCGACCGCTGGCTGGCCTGGTTCGCACTCGCACCAGATCATTTTGAATCCAAACGTTAAGTGTAGCGCACGGTTATGTCTCGGTTTACAATACGTGAGATTGCTATCATAGCCATAGCACTTGATGAAGAGAGCCGCACGTTAGGTCGGCATCGGCAGGCAAGTCGCAGGAGCGAGGGTGGACGAAGAGACGCGAGCTCGGGTACGGAGAGACGTAAGCGCGGGAACGACGAGCCGTAAGCGCGGGATCTGCAAGTTGACCACGCACCGCATCGCGGTTCGGAGCCTGTTCCGAGGCGAGGCAATTACGTTACGATTCCGATTAGTGTGCGTTGCAGTATGGAGTTTCATACAAACAATACTGAACGGCTCGAGGCGATACGGTAACGATCCCTTTCCGAGTTGATATGTGTGCTGTGACCCTTATTGTGACATATTTATTTACAAGATGCGTTAGTGTTAGATGCTGTCGTTCAGTCATCAGTACTCATCAGTGACACTAATGGTAGGTAACTATTTGCTGAACAGACTAGAGTTATATAGCTATAGTAACAGCTATATAACTCTAAGTCTGTTTTTTTTAAGAAACGAGTACCGAAAATTGTTACTGCGTTGCTACTGGTCCACGCAATCAACATATAGTCCGTTTTAAAATATTGTTTATGAATATAATATTTTTTTATATATTTTTTTGTTATAATAACAGTGCATGTTGATTTCACGTATAAGTTACGTTTCATGAACCTTACGTGTGATGGTTGGCCGTCGATGACCGTTACAAAATGACGTCACAGGCACATCAATTGGTAACGTCGACAAAAAAAAATAAGTGTATTTTTATTGCAATATTTTTATGATTGCATTCAGACCACCGACCACACAGCCTCTAGACGCATCATAACAGGCAAATAGTTCTGTCAACACGTCTAACTTATAGTTCTGATGCTCCGATAAAAACGTCCGCTATTAATGTTCTTTTGGAACAAATTTAATTGATCGATAAGTGTATCACTAACGTAAAAAAATAATAATATACTCTTTCACTGTGGCCCTGAATTAGCAAAACACAGCGTTTCAACCTAGCTTTGTCTTACAGATCGACCAACTTAATTAAAGTGCGTACGTGATAGCGTTGCTAACGGTACTAATAGGGTCTGTCTAGGAGCGCGGTGCGGTGAAGCGGGGAGGGTGGGAGCGGCCAACTAGAAGCGAACGCGAAGTAGTCTTGGCATTAACCTTGTTGGTGCAACTAAACAATAATACACACTCATAGCCCCACAGTAAGGTAATTAATACCCTGTGTCGTGGGTACCATGGACACGTACAAAGACAGATACAAACACCCAGACCGAGAACAGAAATTTAAACTCATCATTCAAATTTCTGTTTCGCCAGGAATCGAACCCGGGACCCCTCGATTGGCAGTCCGGTATGGTAAACATTGCGCCACGCGGGTCGTCTATTAACTATTATAAATAAATAAATACCTTGTCAATCTGGCATCACTCAGGCTCGCGTGATATTAATTGCTGCGTGGGCTGCAGCAACCACTGAACACCACGTGGCCAGCACGCTCGTCTGCTATTAAATTAAAAAAAGTCATCCATGCTATGGAACAAATCGAATACCACTTGCATTGTTCGACGACCCGCGTCGTGCAATGGTTATCATGCCGGATTGCCAATCTAGGGGACCGGGTTCGATTCCCAGCGAAACAGAAATTTGAGAGTTTAAATTTCTGTTCTCGATCTGGGTGTTTGTGTCCATGGTACCCACGACACAGGGTATTAATTACTTTACTGTGGGGCTATGAGTGTGTAACGTTTATTTATTATTATTATTGTAATTTTGTGATTTTTTTTAACGTTATCACTGAATGTTATCGCAGGCTGGATGAGGAGGTGGCGAACGCGTGCGACGAGTCCGTCGTCACTCCGGACGACGAGGCGCTTCTCCTGCACTATGTTTGCGGTAAGTTTCCTTTTTTCTTAATATTTTTTTAGTAACAGTTTAGCAAGGTAAGGAACTTTGTACTTTTGATCCACTAACATGTTGCTAGTGGTCTAGATATATCATCTAGACCAGTACAGAAAAAAAATCACCATCTAGATTTTTGCCTCCCTCTCGAACCGAAGGCGTTTTGCAAGGCACACCCTCGTGGCAACCATCGCGCCGTACGAGTTTTCAATTTTTAAATTTATATTTGTAATGGAAGAGTGATAGAAAGTTACGAGAGCATACGCCGAAAAAGTAGATGTTGTTAAAAGTTATTTGAGGCCTTATGGGTGGTTGAAAAAATCTGAAAGCGGGTGGCCACTAACCCGCATGAGAACAGTTAGATGATAAGTGTTCGATCCTTGTGACTGGCTGGTAAGTAATTATAAGAAGAATTCCATCGACATTGACATCCAACGTCAATCGTGAAAAGATGGAGTTAGTATTGCGAAGACTATGGTGCTGTGCACCTAATTATATTCTGTGAAACTCCTACCTATTCGGTAGCCTAGAGGTTAAGCCGTGCTGTAACCTTGTCTACGATTATTGGGCCGTGATTCAGCCACGCTGTTTCGGATTGCTCAAGCCAAGCAAGTGAACATGACCCATCGGCCGTGCCGAACAATAAGTGAAGAACGCTGGGCTCAACCACCAGCTCCAGTTTGACTTGGAGGTTGAGGTTGGTGGTTTCTTCTTTCTTCTTATCAGCCTTTTGATGGTGGTTTAGACATTTTCTTATCAACCTAAAGGTACCCAGCACCTTGGGAGAGGTTACCGGGTTATGTGGGATTTGTACCACACTAAAACCCACTTGGTGGCCTGCCTCTGCTTGGGGAGGACTCCGTGATCTCCAGTGGAACGCACGGGTGTCCTGCACGCGCGACGCCTTGTACGGGCCCATCTTCGGGAGAGCAGTTGTGCTGTCCTGCACCCTCAGGCGCTTACGGCGGCACGCGCCACGCACACACCGCCGTCCTTCCCGGGGCTGCTGGCTGGACGAGTCGTGCTTCCACTTGCACCATCCGCAACCCCGGAAGCCCCCTTTTAGTCACCTCTTACGAGTAGGCCCCCTATTACTACCGTAGCTCTATTCTAAATGTCGAAGTTAACTAACTAACAATAAATGTTCCTGCCCCACAGACTCCCCGACCATCCCGGATGAGCCAGAGGCCCAGCACTTTACGACAATCGAGGAGTGGCTGCTCGGCGTGTACCGCTCCTGGTGCGAGATCTCTGCGCTGCTTTACACTATCCTTGGTGCTAATATGTAAGTTATATTATATATTATAAATAAACATCAAAAACTTCATTTCCGATCTACAAAAATAAATAAAATTGGAGTGTCTGTTTGTATTCGTAACCGCTTTTTACTACATTCATATGAATGTACATATGGTACATACGCCAGGTTTTTTTTTACAATTTTTGTCCGTCTGTCTTTCTGTATGACAGACGTCTGTTTGTTCCGGCTAATCTCTGAAACGGCTGGACCTATTTTGACGGGACTTTCACTGGCAAGTAGCTTTTGTAATAAGGAGTAAATTAGGCTACTTTTATTTTAGAAAAATACTATAATTAAAATCCACGCGGACGATGTCGCGGGCGGCCGCTAGTTAATAAATAAAGTTTAAGTTAGGTTTCAGAGTTCATTTCCATTTTTTGTTTTTCATTTTTTTATAGGAAAAATTAATCTAATCTTAGTATTGAAACAAGTTTCCAGTATATCTCTATTATCTTGCAAATACAAATTACATTACACATGTGAGTGAGTCTTTTAAGAAAATGTCAGTCAGTCATAAGACTCATTAGTTTTGATGGCTACAGCCCCTATTGGCCGTAATAGGCCCTAATGCCACTCGTTCAACGTGTTGATCTAGAAAATGGCATGGCTCGCACTTTGTAGTCGGTCCGCTTGGATCAGTGTCAATAAAATAGACATGTTGGTTCCAACTTTGGGACATGGTTGGGGCCAATGTGTGGAGCCGATGTTACATTTACCTATGTGTATGCACACAGCATACATCCCCACCACCACCACCACCACCTTGGTAAATCATTTTTCGTGAGATACAGAAGCTATAGCAAGATTTTTATTGGTAAAGTTTAAATAATTGTAAGATTCATTGTTATATAATACGGTTTTACTCACTTGATTTATTGGGACTGCCCGACTTATTGTAAGATCATATCATGCAGATACGATTCCTGTTTGTATATAATGTTACATTTCGGCTTGTTTTTAGTTTTCATCGTACAAATGTTAATGAAGGATTTTGTTCACAGCAACGCAGAAAGTGAGCAGAGGGAGTGGTCGTACCGGGCCAGGTTCGGCTGCCACTGCCGGCTGTGCCTGGGGCTGGCCAGCAACCCCCGCGCCCTGGCCGCCCTGCTGCGCGACATCGTGTGGGAGCTGGCGCACGGTGGGTACTCGCGACTAGCCTTGCCAGGCGTCCAGATAAAGCCGGACATAGGTAGGCTTTTAGATTGCGTGTCCGGCCAAAATAAACGGTGTCCGGCTTGTCCGGCTTTTGTTAGGCTTTTTACATTACGCAAACGAGCGAGCGCCGAGCGTGGTCGATCGCAGGCGATTGTCGACAGGCAGGCAGTTTTTTTCTTTTACCTATTAATACTGAGACACAAAATCCTCAATGATGTAAGGTGTCCAGCCTTTCTACCCAAATATCCGGCCAAACTGGCTGGTCTATCCGGTTATTATGTTTGGCGACCTGGCAACCCTACTCGCGACCAGGGTGGCGTGTAGCGTACAGCGCGGGTGTGCACCGGGCCAGGGTCGCTGCCGCTGCCGGCTGTGCCTGGGGCTGGCCAGCAACCACCGCGTACGCTGGGTAATCGCGACCATGGCCACGGGAAGATAGAATGTGATCGTCCCACTGAAGAAACACTGTCCCATAAAACTTATAAGTTGTTAGACAGTGTGTATATTTTATTTTTTTATTCATTGAGAAGCATACGAGCATGCAGGTCACATAGTGTTATGTGATTGTTGCCGCTGGCTGGACGGATCGAGCTGTCCCACTCTCACCACCCGCAACCCCGGAAGCCCCCTTTTAGTCGCCTCTTATTTTGTATGAAGATAGTATGGGGCTTGGACAAAGGCCTCCGACAAAGTTTAACGACTGTTTTCTATCGACAACAACCGGGTCCGACGGCTTAACGTGTCCTCCGAAGCTCCGTGATACGCGCATGAAGTATGAAACTTTTGCCGCTAGCGGTCACCCATCTCACGCCCGACCTTGCCCGTTTTGCTTAGCTGCGTGGATCGCTTACATTCTACACTAGCCGCTGGGCCATGTACGCTTCTTTTTACCCAGAGAAAATATCTCATTCTTATGGGGGAAAAAATCATGTAGCCCCGGCGTACGGAACACTAGTTACGCCATATAGATCATCATATCTGATGAAATCAAGTTTACTCAAGAAAATAACAGTGTTTTTTTGTCCCCAGGAGGCACAACGGTGGGCGTGGCCGTGGGCTTAGTGCGCATCCTCAAGCTGAAGTCGGACAAGGTGCCCTACAAGGAGTGGGAGCTCCCTCGGCTCAGGCGGATCAACTTCCCCGAAAACGGTAAGACTGTGCTCTTTGATAGCAATTTTGATAGCATTATTTTTGATAGATTTCTTAGTAGTTTTTATGAATATGAGCTACTGAGTCCAAGCGCCTAACATTCATTGGCTATCTTAAAGCATCAAGGTATGACACCCGTCAGAGGAGTGGCCTTTACGGGCGAACCCCTCGTCCCAACGTCCTTGCACAATGTGCCTTCTAGTTATACAACTATTGTGTCAACGTGTGTCGGTGCCAGTATTGACGGTGCATACAAACTGACGTTGTTAATAGGCATGATGACACTATTAAAGAATCAGAGAATAAACGGTTTTACAGAAAAATATATGCTAAAAAAGTTCTTAAATATGATCCCGTTTTAATATAAACATTAAGATTAATAAGATTTTCAATAAAATAAAAGTATTAAATACAGCAATCGGCCATGTTATCTGAAACGCCAATCAAAAGGAATGACGTCACGTCTCAGTTAATGTCATCGTGTTGCTTGAAGTTTGACGAGCAAGCCGACGCCATGACACCTACGAGCGTTTTCGCGCTTAATTCAAATTACATAGCAGAAAATACATTAATTTACGTTAAAAGTTGGGTTTATTGCTGAAATAAACGTTTTTTCGAAACTAGGAGACGTGTACCTACAATAAGGAAAGGTATTTAAAAATCTGTCATCATGCCCATTGAAATTGACGTATTTAGAAATGTATGCGTCTGTAGCGATGAAAGAATATTTGTGAATGTGTGACAAAATTAAAATGTGTGCGTTCTTTCCCCGCACCAGACTTGGCACAAAAATTATGTATCGAAGCTAAGCGCTATGCCGTCTCTCCTGAAGGGTGAGTCAGTAACTTTGATGCTCTAAGTTGGCTATAGATATTATGTCAAAATGTGCCCCACACACTGGGTACTGGGTATATATAGGTACTGGGTTATGTGGGATTTTTGGGGGAATGACGACCTGCGTGGCGCAATGGTGGACCATGCAGGATTGCCAATCGAAGAGTCCCGGGTTCAACTTCTTTCGATCGAATTCGATTTCGCCGGAAATAAAAATTTGAGTGATGAGTTTAAATTTCTGTTCTCGGTCTGGGTGTTTGTGTTTCTGAATTTGTGTGTGTCCATGGCACCCACGACACAGGGTATTAATTACCTTACTGTGGGCATTTGAGTGTGTACCGTTAATTTATTTATTTATTTTGTATGAGAAAGTGATTTGTGAAGTCTTTATTTATTTATTTATTTATTTATTACAATCTAAGATTAACATCTAACATTACAGGGTTCCTAATTCGTTAGTGAAGCTACGTTAAAAAAATTCACTTATAATTAATAGTCAATTGACTACATTTTTATTGGTTTACGATCGTAAATAAAAACAAATTAACAAATATCTTGCTTTCCCAGCATGGCTTAGTGCAACTTTTTTATGATATGGATTTTGAATTTTTTTGTGCATAGTATCCAAGACCCTATTCAAACTCGTGTGTAATATGGTTCTTCACAAAGACCAGAACTAATGTGATCTTTTTTTTGGTGCAGCGGAGACGATAATCCACGAGCAGCTGTGTCGCGCGGCGGAGCAGAACGAGATGGCCAACCAGATCATCAACAAGATCTGCCTCTGCCGCGAGTACACGCAGCCGCTGGAGAAACAGTGAGTTTTTTGAAGTGAAAACTTCTTTAGCGGCGTTGTGCACTTTTTTGGGATGGGTAAAAAATGTTAAACTCGCGTCAGGACACGTGGCCTGATCGAATATTCGTAAGACGGAGGAGGACGGACGGCTGATGACGGCTCTACCGTCCATACTTGTGAAATTCGTTTATGTCAAGTATTTAAAACATGGACCTTGAACAAAGTGCATCTATTAATGAAAAAAGTGACGAAGAAATAGTGAAAGAATATGACTTTATAAAAATACTAGATGAAAACCTACTGAAAATACTAGATGAAAAATAATACTGATAATAAAAGCAATTCGTGCGAAATTATTCGCTAACCATTCCAAAACATCAAAAATGCACAACGTTAATGTTCAAGTTTTCACTTCTGCTGGCACTACCGGAGTGTAACTCTTTGTTTTTATTTTTATTTTTTAACGCATTCATTAGGTCGCTTAGCTGTAACTATTTAACAAAATCTAAGAATCTGGGGCCCTACTCCAAAGTGCGATCTTCCAAAGTATGTTTTATTTTTGAGCGAAAATTTTGAAGAATTGTAAAGGGTGGTGAATAATTACTACATCCAAAATAGCTCCATATTCTCGGTAACTTTATTATAGCGTCAAGCATCCACAAAGAGAAAGGTTAGAAACAGGTCAAAACTGTGCTGAAAAATATGGGAATCTTCGGGCCATAGCGCTTAGAGCAGCCCTTCTGAATCACACGCACTTCTAATTGTATCATCATGAAACTTGACAAATAAGTGGATTAGATAACAATACAATAGGCATCAGTCTAAACCGCTATGACTCCTAGTTTAAGGTGTTGGCAATAAAAAAAAAATTAAAAAAAAAATGTCATGGTACCATCGAGCTGGGCTGATGATGGGATTGGAAGGTCCCTGATGGAACCCTGGACTATCTACTAGTAAACACATCCAGTTTGGGCTCATTAGATTCGTCTTAACATATTCTGTTCATTTCTTTTAATGACAATGCCAAGGTCGGCTTTTTAGTGCAGTAAATAAAAGCGTGTTTTTAGTTTTCTCAACTATTTTTGTTTTAATGATGTTACTCAACGGCAATGACAATTTAAAAGAAAATGCAATCGTTTTTTGCAAAGGGTCTCTTTCAGCAACCTCAAGTAAAGTGACAGGTACGCTAATTATCGGTTAAAATCCCGTAACTTCAATTTCAATTTCACGATGTTCGAATAGCACTAATCATGTGATAAACTGACCCGTGCTTACAGCTTTTACTTGCCAATTAACTTTACTTGGGACGTAACTAATCAACACTTTATTGGAGATGATGAATGAGGCGAGAATCTATTAATTGTAACAGCAATCTATAAATAAACATGTTTCCATTAGTTTGTTTGTAAGTTATGAATTTGTCCTCAGGCATGCTCTCGAGCGGTTTTTCAAGCTGCTGGAGAACTTTAAAAGTGCTTCTGTAATCACGTTCAAGGTAATTTATATTTCAATGATTTTTAGCCCCTTTTAGTGTTTCACTGTTGGGCACAGGTTATCTCTCAGGTCAGAGGCCTTAGTGTAAGTCTGCACACGCGAAAACGTTTCTAACGCGATTGCGTTAAGAATTTAATTATCGACCTTATTCGTTTCAGGTTATGATCTATCTGTCCAATTTTAACTCGGACTCAGTAGTAATGTTTGCGCGTTTACAAACTTACACTAGGGGCTCAGATTTCGTAAAATCATTCAGAATTAGTAACATCACATTAGTTGGGTTGAGCTGCATAATAAGACCAGGTGTGACAAGGATGGGTAGAGGCTTTAAAATACACAATGTCATCTTCATGTGATGTTATGTTTGGAAAAGGTATTTTTTATTTATGGTTTTGTTTTATCCATAGGTGGATTTAGTCCCTTCGGAGGGCAGCGGGGGTGGCAGCGAAGAGGAAGACTCGAGCTGGGTCGATGCGGCGAGGGCACGACTCGCCAGGTATGCGTCGACATATATATATCGTAGGGTAGTGGGTAATGGGCTGTAAAGTTAATAAAGATGTATACTTTGCTTTTTTTTCACTTTATTTACATAGATAGGTTTGAGAAGCAATGCTATGGAAATTTTTAGGTAGCACGGAAAGCCATATTTCGATGACCCTATTTTTTGCACCATAATCACGGTGAAGAACCATATAGTACCATATAGTCTGAAACACAGAACATATTAAAAAAACTACCTCTTTTGGCAATGGCAATAATGCGCCGTTCGTATAAAACCGGTGTCGCCGATCCAGCCCCACCTTTCACCTCCACTACATCTGTACTTAAATAAATATGAAGCTTACGCACATATTTGCAATTTCAAATCTAGCCAATCTTAGCGCCGCACAATCACACAATTTCAAATTAACGAATCACACCAATGCACGCATATCGCAGCGCGATCGCGTGTTTCTGTAGAGATATGAGCGTTGCTCATATCCTTGGGGCATCTGCCCCGCCCACAATTCCATTCTAACCTCTTTAATATGTTCTGTGGTCTGAAACGAGCAATGAACAACGTCAACGAATCGGTAAAAAATAATAGTCTGAAACAAAAAAAGTATGTTTTTGCACTGTTATTGTATTCCACAACATCAAAGCCTTATAATTAGACTATACTGATCAAAATGCGATCAATTTAATTCAACACAACTCAGAAATACACCAAGAAAATGAAAATAAATCGGAGCTAATGTTATATTATGTTACAGAATGTTAGATTTAAAATCACCACGTCTTCCAGGTATCTAGCGCCACATCAACGGAGGAGCACCAACGAGAGGCTCCAAGATATGGCCTCTAGGACTGTTCCTCTCGACTGTAAGTGCTCGAGGTTTATTATGTCCTTTATTATTACAGTTTTTAAAAAATAAAATAAATAAACGCTTCACACTCATAGCCTTACAGTAGGGTAGATATACCCTGTGTCGTGGGTACCATACACATAGACAGAAACACAAACACCCAGCCCTAGAACAGAAATTATAAATCATCATTTAAATTTCTGTTTCAATGGGAATCGAACCCAAGACCCTTTGATTGGCAGTCCGGCATGGTAACCATTGCGCCACACAGGTCGTCGAATGCCCCACTGCTGGGCACAATTCCTCTAGGAAGATGGAATTAAGCCATGTTTGCTATTCTAGCCAGGTGACAATTTGTGGGCGTGGACTTTTTATTGACATCTGTCAAACAAATTATTTCGATGGGAAGATACCTACTTCTATTTCGAAATAGAGCAAATGCGGATTATTCAGCAAGGTATCTTTAAAGTTCTTCCAACTAGGTAAATTTCAGAAAGAAAGAAAGAAAGAAAATACTTTATTGTTTACTGTTTACATACATACAGTTAGATGTTTAAAATTATTATAAGAGTTTAAACAGTCTACCTTGTTTTTTTCCAACCTTTTTTTATGTCCCACTGCTGGGCATAGGTCTCCTACTCACAAGTGAGAGGGATTTAGGCCATAGTCCACCACGCTGGCCAAGTGCGGATTGGTGGACGTCATGCTTTCGAGAAATTATGGATTTCTCTCAGGCATGCACGGCGATGGGGAAGATCATAATCAATTATATATTACAATATTTTCCATCACTGTGGAGCAGCGATAAATGCGCACATTACAAACTTCTTTGTCAGAGGTGCGCGCCGAGGATTTGAACCCGGAACCGTTCGCGTCGATGACCGTGGATTCTTACCACTCGGCCATCGCTGTTCTGGCATATAATATAATATTATTATTTAAAATTAAAGTTAACTAAAATAGTTTTACAGTTTTATTTTAAGATCCGCTAAAAAAATTCTGAACGGATCATCTCTTTTGATGCCTACCCACTGCTGGGTCAATGAGAGAAAATAAGTCGGCGGAAAACAACTCTCAGGCATTGTTTAGAGCTATTATTTTACGCGGAAGCTCCCCAAACCATTTTATTGCACGATTTAGAAAGTTTTGTAGTTAAAAAATTCATTTACACTACTATAGTATACTTTTTTTACGCTCATGGCTCGGCGGCTAGCGTAGAACGCAAGCGGTATATGCAGTTAAGCCAGACGGGCGCGGTCGGGTGTTAGATAGGTGACCGCTAGTGGCAAAAAAATTCATGCGCGTTTCCGTGCTTCGGAGGGCACGTTAAGCGTTAACCTTGTCGGAGGCCTTATGGGCGGTTTGAAAACATCCGACATCGGGTTGGCCACTACCCCGCATCTCCACCAACCCGCATTGGAGCAGCGTGGTGGAATAACCCGTGCCCAGCAGTGGGACGCAAAAAGGGTTGCAGCCATACTTTTTTATAAGCCATTGCGTTATTCATTACTAGCCTTCCGCCAGCGGCTTCGCGTGGACCCGTTTAATGGGTCCCCGTAGGATAAAAAATAACCTATGTGCTATTCCAGGCTTCATTGCTATATTAAAATCATAGGCGTTTAGCCAGTTGCTTCAACTGCGTAGACCCTATTACCTGTTTTCACGTAGGAATGAAGCATTTTCCCGCGATAAACAGTAGCCTATGTAACTCAGGGTGAATGTAGCTTTCTAATGGGGAAACAATTTTTGAAATCGGAACAGTAGTTTTTGAATTTATTCATTACAAACATACAAAAATACAAATCTTTCCTCTTTATAATATTAGTGTAGATTAAATGATTAGTTTAAATGTTTGTGTCCTTGTGTTTGTGTGTCTATAACACCCACGACTTGAGAGATCTGACACACAACCTCACAATCATGATATACCCAGATGAGATAAATACTGGCTGCAACACTTTTGCGTCCCACTGCTGGGCACGAGTCTCTCCCCCTTATTGGGGAGGCCTGGAGCTTACTCCACCACGCTGCTCCAATGCGGGTTGGTGGAGATGCGGGTTAGTGACCAACCTGCTGTCGGATGTCGGATGTTCAAACCGCCCATAAGGCCTCCGACAAGGTTTGACGACTGTTATCTATCGACAACAACCGGGACCGACGGCTTAACGTGCCCTCCGAAGCACGGAAACGCGCATGAAATTTTTTGCCACTAGCGGTCACCCATCTCACAACCGACCGCGCCCGTTTGGCTTAGCTGCGTAGACCGTTTGCGTTCTACGCTAGCCGCCGAGCCATGCGCGCTTCAATAAATACTAATGAATCCAAATTCCAAATATTTTCCAGTGACGGCGTGGGCGGACTACAAGCATCGGTGTGACTGTCTTAATCCAAAGACTTTAGGCTCTCAACAGCGGAAAGAGTTGCTGAGGTATGAATGAATTTTAGAAATTAATGTAGTAAAAATCGGCCAAGTGCGAGTCGTTCTCGGGCGCCAAGGGTTCCGTAAAGTATTTTTAATATAATGATACAACTAATTTCGCATATTTTTTACGCTCTTAAGACGTTGCTTCGTACCAAATTTCAAGATACAGAGTTCACGGGAAGTACCCCGTAGGTTTTGATTCCCTTGCGAGTGTCGAAAATTTGCGGCTTAAACGGCTGTATCTTTTGATTGCGCTGGCTTAGAAGTTTGATTTTTTCACAGCTCCTAGAGACAGTAGAACTGGGTATTTGATATAAATTGCAGCTTCCACGCGTTCCTGAGGAAAGGAGTCTTGACAGACAGATGGACGAACAACAAAGTGATCCTATAAGGATTCCGTTTTTACCTTTCGAGGTTTCCTCTAGGGACTGATGGTTACCAAATCCAATAGAATAGGGTTTTGGACTATGCACAGAAAAAAATCAATGGAAATGGAAAAATGCATATGGATCACACAGATGGCCCGTAAATTTTTTTCCTTTAATTTTTGTTATATTGTCTACCTTTTCCAATGGATTTCATCCTTTTATAAATTTTTTTGGTCTCAAAAATTATCGACACTGGTCTATAGTCTGTTCAAAGAAGCATGTTTTTCGGCATTTTTACGACACTTTGGAATGTAGAAAGGCTTTACTATTTATACACTAGTGGTCCCGCCCAGCTCCGCCCGGGTGCAGACGTTGTTCAAAGAGGATTTGTTTTTTATTATCTTAAAGAGACTTCATGTTAGTATCAAACAAAAATATAAAACAAATAATGACATACGAACTGTCCTGTTATTCTGAATGTGTCAAAGTTTAGAACGGCACGGCACGAAATACAAACGTTTGACAGATAGGAACAATTTATATGGGAAAACTACTTATAAAAAAAAATAATATTAAAAAACATTTCCAGTGGCCCAAATTGTGAATCTAAACCATCCTCGAATCCATTTGAATACACACAAAAAAATTCATTAAAATCTGTCCAGCCGTTAAGGAGGAGCCGTTCAGTGACATACACACTCACAGAAGAATTATATATATTAAGATTATGCTAAACTTCGTAACTTCGTTAAAGGTACTGACATACCCGTCAGTGGAGAGGGTATTGCGCCCCGCTTCGATACATAATTTTTGTGTCAAACCTGGTGCAGGGGGCAGGACGCACTCATTATAATTTTGTCACACATTCACAAATATTCTTTAATCTCTACAGACGCATACATTTCTAAATATGACAATTTCAATTAACAACGTCATTTTGTATGCACCGACAACTCTGACACCGACACACACATACACTGGTTGTATAACTAGAAGGCACATTGTGCATGCACGTTGGGACGAGGGGTTCGCCCGTAAAGGCTACTCCTCTGAAGGATGTCATACCTGTCAGTACCTGTGATGCTCTAAGGTTATACCCCTAAAGGAGATGTTTCATTCTTGGTTAGGTATTGTACACCATCTCAAAAATTCGAGAAAAAACTCAAGACTCCGAAAAAAATACTTAAAATTTGTTAAAACATGTACTTTTTTGGTACAAAACCAATTTAAATCAACTATTTTCAACATTTTTCAATATGGCGGAACAACTGATTTCACTGTTAACTGCTTGTCACAGATTAATAATTTCAATTGTCAAAATGACATATTACCGCCATTATGTTTTTCTAGTATATTGTGTTGCAGTTCTTACTTGAAATTCTTGTTTTGTACCATACATTTTGAAACATCTCCATTGTAATATCTATTTTATTTGCTGTCATATTCATTCAATATAATGTTCGATTATTGCAGGGTGTCATTTTTCATGATGCTGCAAATGGTCAAAGAGTTCAACGCCAACAAGGCTGCCACAGACGAGGAGAAGGTATGTTTTACAAAATGACCGTTCAATCATCGTAGCTATGATTGCTGAGATGTGCAAATGGTCTCCACTAAACCAGTCTGTGTAAAATCGTACATGCCAATATTTATCCTTTGAAGATTTGTTTTTAACACGCTTATATTAGCTTGACCTGTATGTATGTATGTATGTAACGGAATCTTTTAACTTCATTTTCACCTACTTCTAAGCGTCTGATTAACTTGCAAATTTGCACAGGGGTCAAGGGCCGATGACAATGCAATAATATGAAAAAAAACAACTAAAAAATTAAAAATAAATAATGTAGGTAGTTTAAAAAACTAAAAAACAAACTTTTGTGAATATACATTGACACCATGCACCCCACGCTTTTTTTTTACAGTAAAATACATTTTCTTCTTATTTTTTACTCTTTAGTTCGTATTTTCACAAAAGCGTGTTTTTAGTTTTTTAATCTACATTTATTTTTAATTTTAAACGATTTTTGCGACGACTTGTAGTCTTATAGTTTAGTCCTTTAACCTATCAATATGACATGGGGTTCTTCAAGAACGCTGTAAAAAGCGCTCCTTCAGAGCCGGCAATGCTTAACTTCCCTGGAGTTTTTCGTTTTATAGAACTTGCAAAAGTTGCAAGTATACTAGCTATTATACTAAGGGCTTCGTTCACTATCTCCAAGTGAAGTGTTCATTAGTTACGTCCCAAGTAAAGTTAATTGGCAATTAAAAGCTGTGAGTACGGGTCAGTTTATCATATGATTAGTGCTACTCGAACATCGTGAAAATGAAATTGAAGTTACGGGTGACTTTAACCTACAATTACCGTACTTGTCACTTTGCTTGAAGGTGGTGAAAGAAGCCCTAAGGGGACTTTTTTGATAGCTACTAACAACTGAACCTTGACAAAAACATTTCCTTCAAAACAAAACGGACTTGAATTTGTTGAAAGTTTTCCATTCTCATGTGTGTTGCAATTAAAAATTGAATATTGTTTCCAGCCGCCTAACGAGCAAGGGAGCTCCGGCCGGGAGTTGCAGCAGGGGGACGGGACTGGGGCCAAGTAAGCAACATTAAAACATAAATACAAATATGCTTTATGCTGATAGCGATCTCTTCCAGACAGCCTTGGGGTTGAGGAAAGAAGAAATTCCGAAAGAAGAAATTCATAATTGTGATTCTCAGCTATTTACCTGGTGTCAGTTACGCTCACGCTCGTGATCGTTGAAATGAAATACTCTTTATTCACTGTACGGTTCCTTTACAAACTCTTAGTGAAAGTTATTTTTTTGTTCTGTCTGCTCTGGTGCTTAGGCAATGCTGAGCTGAAGAAAAGAGCAGACGGAGAAAAACTTCAGCCCTGTTTTAAAATATGGGGTATACAATAGCTAGCTTCCTTACAGAGTAGCTATGGGCCGATAAGGAACATACGTGACAGCTACCGTATGTGTCAATGTCGTCCCACAGCCATCTGCTAACATCGATGTTAGATTAGATCTCGTTATCGTGTCGACAGATTACGGTCGTTGCCGCAGATTCCCATGAAATAGACACGAGCTGGCCAACTACCAACACTCTCTCCAACGTCGGAACCAATGCTGTTTTCGAGATTCACATGTTGGACGAGTGGTATTGGGGCCAAACTGTGTAGCCGGCCCTAATACTTTTGTGTAATTTAAAATAATGGCGTTAAAAGTGCACCTGTGATAGGAATTTGTGTGTGTTTTTTAGGTGTTTTAAATGCAAGTAGCATTTTGTAGGTGTTAGAACTATTATGGTTCGCCCGGGGAAGTACCACCACTGCACCCACTTCTGCCGTGAACTAACTATTGTGTTTCGGTGGAAAGGTGCAGTTGTCGGCCACACTTATATGAGAAGACCACCAGCCTCCGGAGTAGCAGCGCAACTGCATACGACCTCAGATAAGACTTACCTATGCTTGCTTGAGGTTGTATGTAGATGTTCATGGGCTGCAGCGACCACTTAACACCACGTGGCCTGCATGCTCGTCTGCTACTCCATTCAAATAAAAAAAAATAGTTGTAAAAAATCGCATTTCAACCTCTAATAAAATGTTAATGCCAGCATAAATTAATGAAACGTAGGCCCTCTGTTGTCAGCCAGCCTATGGCAGGAGATTTCTGTTCACATCTGCGAATTTCCACCCAGACCCCCGGATCACCTGCTGAGGCCTGTCCTGCTGCCGAAAGCGAACCTCATCCGCCGCCTGACCACCAGCCCGGTGCCTATCAAGGACCTGAGCAACGTGGACATGGACGATCTGGATGACAGTGAGTATTATATCTCCCACTGGCGAATTAGAATTTCTTTAAAATAAAAGTAGCCTAAGTTACTCCTTATTACATCAGCTACCTGCCAAAGAAAGTCCCGTCAAGATCAGTCCACTTGTTTCAGAGATTAGCCGGAACAAATAGACAGGCAGACAGACAGACAGACAAAAATTGAAAAAAATGTGGCATATGTACCGTATATAAATTCATATGCATGTAGTAAAAAGCAGTTTCTTAATATTACAAACAGACACTCCAATTTTATTTATTTGTATAGATAACATCTCAGACAAAATTTTATTACTGCTATCTATATGTTAATAACAACCGGTACGATCACCCATCCCACACTCGATCCCGCGTTTTCCCCTCAGATACATTAACTGCGGAAGTAAATTGGGGCTCATGGCCATCTTGTTGGATGTTTTAAATTGCCTATCAGCGCTCTGAAAAGAAATATTGGCTATCTTACGTATATAGTCGGTAACTGCATATTTCTACTGGAATTTACTATTCTACTTCACAGCTAAATTCGAATGTTAAATTCAGTGATGGTGCTATGTGGGCCGGACAGCGCAATTTTTTTTTGTTTAATTTACTTCAAAACCACCGTATATTTTATTATAGACTCCAGAGCAATATTTAACACGTTTTTATGAAAATGTCTTGCGGTCCATCCTCTATGCGATGGACTGACCAAGTAAAAAACGTAATCGGTGACTTCTTAAATGAACGTACCAGTCAACATAGAGGTATGCAAAAGACATCGACGTCGGTAGATTTAAATACCGATAGAGCGGTCGTGTTGCTCCAGAGCTTATCACCTGAGAAGTTATATGTTCATCTCATAAAGTACCTCTATCTTTCACAGTATCGCTGACGGATTCGGACGACAACGATTCCCCGGGCCACTCGATATCTTCGAGCGACTCCCTGGACTCTGCCTCCGAGCTCCTTCTAGTAGCGGCGGCAGCAGTGGAGGCGGGTCCCGACGGGGCCGACCCCCCGGCCGAGATCCACAAGACGCTGCGTCACCTCATCAAGTCCATAGCGTCCATCGAGCGCCTCATGGACAAGATGATGAAGCACTGCGATGGCTGGCCGGCAGCACGTACTGAAGGGGATGCTAGGTAAGACAAATTCTATAGAAAATTCGAAAGCTTCCATACTTCCCGTTGACGTAGAAAGTCCGGAGTTGGCTTAAATTGTTCTATGTAGTGAGCAAATAGCAGGCGCAATATGTTACTTTTAATGTTCAACTGCTTCTATAGTTCCCGTTGACTTACTGTTTGTGCAATGGGCTCAAATTAATTGTGGTATTGAGCAGTCAGCAGGGGCGAAATATTTCAACCAAGATTCAACGGCTTCCAGAGTTCCTGTTAGAGTTGAAGTCTAAAATTTTCACCCAAGGATGTTAATGAATGGCAATTACCAGGAATGAAGGGCACAATACAAAACTACATGTATTTTTGTTCATAGGAATCGAGTACAGCAGAACATAGCGGCAGTGGATCGGAAGCTGCTAGCGATGTACCACCGATTACCTGAGGTTTATAGGAAACAGCTGCACATATATCGCAAGCAGAAAAAACTGTCTACGGTTAGTAGAAAATGTTGTTCTTTAGAAAGAAAATTACGGCGTTTTACACATATTTATGCTGTTAAAAAGGTGTAAATAATGTTTTCGTTATTTTGCTGTTATTTCCTTATAACTATTGAAGACACTAGAAGTTAAATTATTTCGATCGACACTGTAGCATTTTTGTACTGTAGCATATAGGTTAATTAAAGTGCACGAGTGTTGTGAATTAAAATAACAGTGCGAAAATAGGTTTTTTCGGATTGCCTCAAAATTTCCATTGGTGACGTTCTTGCTAAGAAGCCATCGCTTTTTGAATGTCTGACTGACTTGACCGACTGATTACTAACGACTTACTGACTTTACCTATTATTACTCGTCCATTTTCACTGAAACTGGCAAAAACGTGATGCAAAAATTTTACTTGATGCTGGCAATATGCAGAGTTAGTGATGCCATGATTGAAGAAAAAAAAACCAAATGTATTTTCTCTCCCTCTCAGTCTGCATTTTGAAACTTGTGCAGGTGGTTTTTTAGTGGGAAGTCGAAAAAGACATATTGTGCTCTTGTTTTATTTTCATTTTCTTGGTGTATTTTTGAGTTATATCGGATAAAGTTGATGGCATTTTGTTTGATATAGGTTAATTACAGTGCACGAATGTTTGTGAAATAGAATAACAGTGCTAAAATATGTTTTTTCTCCTTGCCTCCAAAATTCCATCAGACATGTTCTAGTAAAGTAGCCATAGCTTTACTTGAATGTTGGACTGACTAGACTGACTGAATACTGACGACTTACTTACTGACTTTGTTATTACTTCATCCAGTTTCATTGAAACTGGCAAAAACGTGATGCAAAAATTAGACTTGACGCTGGCAGTATGCACAGAGTTTGCGATGCCATAATTGAAAAAAAAAAAAACTTGTGCAGGTGTGCGGAGCGCTGGCGGGGGGCCGCGCGCCGCCGCCGCCGCCGCCGGGCTCGCCGCCGCCGGGCGCGCAGGCCGCCTACCAGCCCGGCTGCCCCAAGTACCACCTGCGCCGCTTCCAGGAGGTACCGCTGCCCTCCTGCCCTCGCTGCCCTCGCTGCCCACCCCTCGCTTGCTGCTCGCTTGGCTTCAACCCTTTTTACGTCCCACTGCCGAGCACGGGTCTCTCCCCATTGTTGGAAGGCCTGGAGCTTACTCCACCACCAGGCGCGGTCGCTGCCTTCAATTTCTAGAGAGGGGGGGGGGGGGTCATTAAGAAATTTGGGGGAAGAGGTGTCCCAAATTGGCTTGTTTCGCCTTCATCTATGCATGACTGATGGATTTGGGGGGGGGATCATGTGACCACCCCCCTGGGACCGCGCCTGTCCACCACGCTGCTCCAATGTGAGTTGGTGGAGATGCGGGGTAGTGGCCAACCCGCTGTCGGATGTTTTCAAACCGCCCATAAGGGCTCTGACAAGGTTTAACGACTGTTATCCAACGACAACAACCGGGACCGATGGTTAATATACACACCGCTTCTTATACATATGCATAATATGCTGGCTTGAAACCGCCCCTGTAATATAAAAATGTTTCATCATGTACACCTTGAAATTAAAACACCGTCACCCCACGCCCAGCGGTGGGCTGTGAGGTTATATAAATGTCCAATATCAGCAGGTGAGGCGGAAGGTGATGTACATGAAGGACCAGCAGCTGTACTACCACCGACTCCGGATGTGGCTCGATGACCAGTTCAGACAAGAGCGGGATAGGTGAGACCTTCATTCTTTTTTTAAACTCATGTAGTTAGTGTTCGAGCCCCCGACGGGGGATATGAATTAAGTTTTGCGAGGTCTTAAATACTAGTAGGGGAGCCCACGAGGCTAATTGTGGATTTACTAGAGCGTCATCAGGACCTTGTGCATTTTATAAGTTGGGTGGTAGGAAGATTAAAAGATTATATGACGTTTTCGGTTTAACTGGTGGGGAGAGTGCCTATAGGTTTTCAATTATTTCACACGACAGGTACAGGTAAAATAACTACAATCGACGGCATTTTGGCAATCTCGGGAGAGTTCGAATTGTTATTTTTTAAAAAGTCATGCATCAACGGTAACGGGGTATACTAATCTGACCATTTTGACATCCGGAAGTAAGATAAAAAAAAATACTGTTTAGGTACAGTATTTTTTTATCTTACTTCCGGATGTCATATCGATAGAAGGTTTTTTAATGGTAGTACTCAACAGGAAGCAAGGTGTACTCCATATCTTAACCTGACGCGCTCGAGTAAATCCGAAAATCCCCTCTTGGGCTCCCCTACTATAACATAATGCATTTCCCAAAAATATTTATAAAAGACTCACAAAATTTTACTGCCAGTGGAATTCAACCCGATTCCTTGGACTGATATTCCAATAAATTGTATCAGGGAATTAACAAAAATTTAAAGAAAAACAGTGTAACTTAAAAAGTTGCTTGATACAAATCTTAAGCCTACATTTCACCCTTAGCCATCGATTCCATGATGTCTTTATGCCGTAATTATTAACTCTTCTTTGCTATGATTTCAGTTACATTATGTTTGTATAGAGCTCGTGTGTTTTTTTCATACTATGAGCATTGTTTTAACACACCTACTTCCATCCACAGCATACCGGACTGCCACGTAACATACATCGAGGAGCTCCCACGGCGCAAGCGTCGGACCGCCAGTCCACGCATGCAAAGAATCACTGCCGCACCCAAACGGAAGCTAAAGTCACCATTCATGCCCGCCTCCATCATCAGTAGACCGCACCGAATCATCCAGATGCTCAAGAAGAAGGCCAATAACCACGACGATGACGACAAGAGCGATAACCACGAAGACAGTATTAAATCCGAAGCGGACCCTCCCGAGGCCTTCCCGCTAGACAAGGAGGACAACATCAGCGATACGGACACCATCGTGGGCGAGAAGGAGACGGCAGAAATGAAAACGTGCCTCGAAAAGTTCGCCAAATTCGCACTCAGTCCCGATAATAGTTTACAGGACTTTGCCCACGAAGACTTGAAGTTCCCAAGTCCGGAATCAATTAGTCCTCCCTTGCAAGAAATGTCGCCGACTACGTCAGAACCAATATCGCTATATTCCCTAAAACCAAGTCAGCGGTTGCTAGCCGTCAATAAAATTTTAACTCGTTCCATTGCCAAGGAATTTGAAATAGCGTTCGATTTCGAAAATAGGTATTCTTCGCTGACAGATATTGATATTACCGTTCCTGAAAACGAGGAAGAAGCGAAGAATTTCAAAATTGCAACATATGGAATGGAGATTAAGAAAGCGGTAGAAGAGTGTCAGAATATCATCAACTCCTGTAAGGGCGAGAAGGAGAAACAAGAAGAAAAGGAAGGCGCTATCTCGCTTGAACGCATTGTAGAAGTCATGATGAGTTTAGACAAAAACCCTTCGGAGCTTTTGAGCAAAATAGACGCGGAAGAAGAGGACAGTGAAGCAAATACGAAATTACAGGAATTAGTCGAAAATATGCCGCAAATTCTAGCGAACATGCCCGAAATTGCGTCAAAACTGTCTGAATTTGCAAACGCGTCGTTCGAACTGCCCGAATTCGCGTCGATCATGTGTAGCTTGCCCGACGTGAACAACGACTCGCAACTGACGCCCGAAACGTTGAAACAGATTAGGGAAATAAAGCTTAATAAGACTAGGGATAGTGTTAAGGTAACGAAAAATACAACCAAACGTAAAACTAAGGTACGCGTTAAGAATAACTGTGTAGAGAACGAAATATTTAGCAGTATGTCCTTTGAATTGGACAATAAGGAGTTAAATGAAATTTTGAAAGATGAAAAGGAATTACAGAAGATTTTAAAAGGTAAAACTAACGGTAAAGAACAGTATCGAGAATTCTTGTTCTCGGCGGCCGCTCAAGTAGTTATAAACAAAGTGTTCGAATACGCGAAGAATCAGAAGTCGACAGAACTAGCGAAGTCGTTAGATTTAGACGAAAATATGCTTCCGTTAAAAGTCACCTCCGATCCTATGAATACAAACGCAAATACTTTATACGACAATTCCGTCAAAAATGCGTGTTCAATGGAGGAGTTGAAAGATATTTTAAAATCCAGGTTCGAAGCCTGGAAGAACTATGTAGCAACCAAATGCAGCACCATACCCATGGAACTGTTAGACGCTGAAATAGAATGTTTGTTGGAAAAGTTCTATGAATACGTACAAGATATGGCTAATAGGGAAATCGGGAAAGGCGAAATGATAATAGAGAAAGTCAATCAAATATTCAGCAACGAAGCAGACAGCTACATAGAGGATGATGACAACTGCCCTAAGGAATCCAAAGATAGAATCACGAAACTCTTAAGCACCGCAGCGGGAAACACGTTTGACTTACTCATTATGAGACTATCGAGGTTGACGCGACAGGACAAGAAACCAATGATGAAAATGCTCAGGTTCAAATACTTGGACGTATTACGAAGATTCGTGGACTCTCAACAGCTAGCCGCTTGGATCCTACACGATCCGGAACTCGCGGCTAACTTCATGTCAGAGTTAACAGGGCTGAGTTTGCGGAAGATCGACAACGTACCTAACTTCGGAACGTTGACGTACGAGGCGAGACGCGATTACTTTATAAATAGGTTGCGCGAGATGAACAGGTTGCACATGGAGAGCTTGCCGAAGAAAAATATGACAGGCGACGAATGGTTAGTCATACTGTTCAGGTTGGAACAGCTTGAATCAAGGTTGAGAGAATCTTTCGCGAAGGCGATGACCCCACCGGCGAAACCACCTCCAAATCACGGCGCCAGCGAAGCTGAAATACTAGCCGCCAAAGGCTTAAGCAAAATCATAGGAAAGGCCAACTTTCGCGTTGTCAAAAAACCGAGCGAACCACCTAAAATCAAAAAGGAAGCAAAAGAACCCGAACCCACCAAGAAAATAGACGACAAAAAGACTGAAATCAAAAAAGTCGATAGTACAAAGAAAGTAGAAACCACCAAGAAAGTCGAAGTGAAAAAGCCGGATGTTAAAAAAGATAAAAAATCTGACATTAAAAAAGAAGACGACAAAAAAGATAGAAGAATTAAACTCGACGAAGATTTAATAGCGCGATGCGAAGCAGAGTTAGAAGCTAAAGGCGAGAAAAGTTTGATAGAGAGCTTTAATAAAATGAAGTCTTTTATAACTCAAGGCGCGCCCATGCCTGAGAAGTACAAAAAGCAGATTTTTTCAGTATTCGCTAGCATTGACACTAAGTTAGATGAAGAACTAACAGAAGAGCTGCGACAGCGGCTCGAAGAATGTATGGAAGCTGAAGGCTTATCCTCTGACGACGTAGCGAATCTATCCGTCATCGGAACGAAGAACAACGAATTACTAGCGAAATACTCCGCGCAAGCGCTACGAAACGCGAAACAAACGCTAAATGCCGTAGCATTTCGTAGCACTCGTAACGGCCAAACGAAATCCGAGAGCGACGCCTGTGATATACCTAAGAGCCAGTGCAAATGGACGAACGACTGTGTGTGTGATACGTGTAAAGATACGGACGTGGGTGGCTCTGTGTGCTTGGGTGACATAGTGAAACAGTGCTACGATATGGAGGGCAAGAAGAACGGGCTGGATGAGAAGAAGAAAGAGTTGAAGAAGACCAAGACGAAGGCGAAACCGTGCGAGAGCGCGAACCATCAGCCGCACGTTTGTAAGGGTGAGTATTTGTATATATGTACCTTTGGAAAACTGAGATCTCCTGCCAGTCTCGACGACGAAAACGAAGGTCACTGACATATTGTAGGTTGATCTTTAATGGTTCGACGGGGGGAAATACTACCTTGACCTACCAAATCAATTGAGATACTTTAAATGAGCTGTCAAAATGTGGCATCCCCATACATTTTATATGAGAAAATGAGTTGTGACGTCGCAACTCATTTATAGTGAATAATAAATTTTTAAATTTCTAAATAAAGCGAAACGACCCGCGTGGCACAATGGTTACCATGCCGGACTGCCAATCGAGGGGTCCCGGGTTCGATTCTCGGCGAAACAGAAATTTAAATGATGAGTTTAAATTTCTGTTCTCTGTCTGGGTGTTTGTGTTCCTGTCTTTGTATGTATCCGTGGTAACCTCGACACAAGGTATTCATTATCTTACTGTGGGGTTATGAGTGTGTAATGTTTAATATTTGTCGGTGTAAAGGTACAGTTGCCGGCCAGACATACATGAGGCGACGATCAGTCTTCGGAGTAGCAGCGCATCTGCATACGACCACATACAAGACATAGGCATACTTGACGTTGTGTGTAAATATCCATAGACTGCAGTGACCACTTTTCACCAGTTGGCCTGCATGCTTGTCTGCTGCTTCATTCAATTTAAAAAAAATGCTGAAAATCTGCAAGAATGTGGCAAAGGGTAGGCCATATTTTTAGGAGGATCGGCTGATGAAGAAGTCGAAGAAGAAGAAGGTCCTCGAATGACTACTTCTCGTTAAATGGAGCACAGGCTGTCCTCCAACCAGCGGGACTGCCAACCTGAAGGTAGCAGGAATCCGCTAAATTCAAAGTGAGCCGGTTCGGAGAGAGTGTCGGAGTAGAGTAAGGGGAGGCCTGTGTCCAAACAGAATATCCTTGTTTATTAATGAACTAGCGACCGCCTGCGACTTCGTCCGCGTGGACTTGAGTTTTAGAATTTGTCTAAAATAAAAGTAGCCAAGTTACTCCTTATTACATCAGCTACCTGCCAGTGAAAGTCCCGTCAAAATAGGTTAAGCCGTTTTAGAGATTAGCTGGAACAAACAGACAGATAGACAGACAAAAATTGTAAAAAATGTTATTTTGGTATATGTACCGTATAAAGACACATCATATGGATATAGTAAAAAGCGGTTCCAATTTTATTTATTTCTATAGATGTATACAAGGGCGTACCGAGGGGAGGGGGCAAGGGGGGCGACTGCCCCCCCCCTTGGATCAAAGTCCAGATTCAGGGAATCAAAAATCCCAAAAGATTTCACAAACAAACAAAGAAACCTATAAAGAATAAGCTAGGTATGCTACCTCCTGCTGCTTCCTTTGTATATTTAATATTTTGTGTGCGTGTCTTCGTGTAACGTGGAAGGCAAATTTACGCGCGGTTTGAAAATTGAAATAGAATTTTTTTTTTTAAATCTCCCCCTTTGACCAAGAACTTTCCCCCCGACCCAGAACCTGAGTACGCCCATGGATGTATACATAATGATGAAATGCCTAATATTATCTTATGCTTTCGACAGTAGGTCATCCAGTTGGCTCTTGCTGCACCGGTGATGGTGGCTCTCCGGACCACGCCTGCCCATGCTGCTACTGTACCGTGTTTGGACACGCTGTGAGTTTCACCTATATTGTATCATTACCTTTTATTTATCGGGGCAGATGCGCCAAGGATATGAGCAACGCTCATATCTCTACAGAAACACGCGATCGCGCTGCGATATGCGTGCTTGGGTGTGATTCGTTCATTTGAAATTGTGTGATTGTGCGGCGCTAAGATTGGCTAGATTTGAAATTGCAAATATGTGCGTAAGCTTCATATTTATTTAAGTCCAGATGTAGTGGAGGTGAAAGGTGGGGCTGGATCGACGACACCGGTTTTTGTACGAACGGCGCATTATTACCATTCTACCTCTTTTATACTCTTATCTTCCGTGCCTATTCCGGAGTTCTACTGCCTTTGACAAGCGAGCTTACTTGAGTATATGTGTAGGTGTTCATGGGCTACTTAATAGCCTACTACGATTGCCACTGCGACTACTTAACATCATGTGGTCTGAATAAGTGTAATTTAAATAAAAAAACAATGGGTTGCACTCCGGTAGTGCCGGCAGAAGTGAAAACTTGAACATTAACGTTGTGCATTTTTGATATTTTGGAATGGTTAGGGAATAATTTCGCACGAATTGTTTTTATTATCAGTATTATTTTTCATCTAGTATTTTCAGTAGGTTTTCATTTAGTATTTTTATAAAGTACCTACTCACTCATTTTCTTTCACTATTTCTTCGTCACTTTTTGATTAATAGATGCACTTTGTTCAATGTCCATGTTTTAAATACTTGATATAAACGAATTTTACAAGTATTTGCAGCTCGACTGTCTGAGGCGTAATCAGCTGTCATCCCTCCGTCTTACAAATATTCGATCAGGCCACGTGTCCTGACGCGAGATTAACATTTTTAGCCATCCCAAAAAAGTGCACAACGCCGCTAAAGAAGTTTTCACTTCAATAAAAAGTTTAGGTACCTAATAAGAATATACCAGCATGTTGTAAACTTGAATAGTTTCACAACTAATAGTAATAAAATGAAATGAACATAGTTTGTCGGCACATGTAATTGTAACGTTGTTTGGAAAGAAATATTGATGACGTGGCGTGGTTACCATGCCGGACTGCCGATCGGAGGGTCCCGGGTTTGATTCCCGGCGAAGCAGAATTTTGAATGATGAGTTTAAAATTTCTGTTCTCGGCCTGGATGTTTGTATTTCTGTTTTGTGTGTGTCCATGGCACCCACGACACAGGGTATATCTACCCTACTTGAAGCGTTATTTATTTATTTTATTTATTTACTAGCGGCCGCCCGCCACTTCGTCCGCGTGGACTTTATTTTTAGAATTTCTCTAGAATAAAAGTAGCCAAAGTTACTACTTATTACATCAGCTACCTGCCAGTGAAAGTCCCGTCCAAATCGGTCCAGCCGTTTCAGAGATTAGCCGGAACAAACAGACAGACAGACAGACAGACAAAAATTAAAAAAAAACGTTATTTTGGTATATGTACCGTATATAAATTCATATGCATGTAATAAAAAGCAGTTATTTTATTATTACAAAAAGACACTCCAATTTTATTTATTGAAAGTCCCGTCCTAATCGGTCCAGCCGTTTCGGAGATTAGCCGGAACAAACAGACAGACAGATAGACAGACAGACAGACAAAAATTTTAAAAATTGTTATTTTGGTATATGTACCGTATATAAATTCATATGCATGTAGTAAAAAGCAGTTATTTTATTATTACAAAAAGACACTCCAATTTTATTTATTTGTATAGATATTTTGACTCGTTCATGTTTACTTTCCAGCCGCCGCTCACGACCCCAGTGCCGCGTAACTTCAATGAAACCAGAGAAAGACTGAGATCCATCCTCAACAAGAAGAAACAGAAGAGCAAGAGTTCTAGTGTGAGTATAGTTTCATACCTATTCACTTTGTATAATTAACACGGTTATTAAATTATTATTGTTATTATTGTAATTAATTTAAAAAAAACCTTTCTATAATGTAACAAATTGACATGTACCTTCGTGTATGAAATTGCATTAATATCCTTAAATTAAAAAATGTTAATTAATGATTTAACCTATAGACTAAGTATATACTGTTATCACTAAAGACACGATGACTTTAGCTTATTAATAAATATTTGCCCACCGACTAGGTCGGTAAAACACGCAGGAACAATATCGTAAGATTTTTATCGTAAAATGTACCGTGTTTTATGCAAATAAATATATCTTTTCATTTCATTTCATAACTAAATTGTTTGATGGTAAAAATGGTTTTACCATTTTGGACGTCTTAACATACTAATATTTTGCAGAGTAACTGTGCAGTAGAAGGCTATTTCTTCAGTATTAAAGCCGATTAATATAAACAACTTTTATCTTTATTCGTACAACGGAAGAGGAAGAAGTGACCAAGTCAACTGTCTGTCTTACAGTACTAATTGGACCTATTTATGCAAACCGGAACCAACCCACACATGATGATGACGATGATAGTTTTGAGAAAAAGCTGTTTTATTAGACAACTGATGTTTTGTGGATTGGAAAACATGTCATGAAAATGTATTGTTCTGTCAAAATTTTTAGATCATTTTGATCTTTGTAGGGTCGATAGAAGGTGCAATTTTAAGCTTTTTTGTGTACTTAACTCAATTTCGGCATGAGTGTGGATTGGTTCCGGTTTGCGTAAATAGGTCCAATTATAAAATGGACATTAGAGTTTTACATACATTAAATACTTTAACCTTAAGAGCATCAAGGTATGACAGGTATGACACCCGTAAGAGGAGTGGCCTTTACGGGCGATCCCCTCGTCCCAACGTGCATGCACAATGTGCCTTCTAGTTATACAACTAGTGTGTCTGTGTGTGTCGGTGTCAGTGTTGACGGTGCATAGAAAATGACGTTGTTAATTGAATTGACATATTCAGAAATGTATGCGTCTGTAGCGATGAAAGAATATTTGTGAATGTGTGACAAAATTAAAATGTGTGCGTGCGTTCTTCCCCCGCACCAGATTTGGCACAAAAATTATGTATCGAAGCGAGGCGCTATGCCGTCTCTACTGAAGAGCGAGTCAGTAACTGATGCTCTAAGGTTTGACGCGAGCTAACCGAATGTCACGTGATCATGATCGTTAGCTTAATGTCATTCCTATACATTCATCATTGCATTCTACAATCGTTTATGATAGTAGAGTAAGGGCATCTTTCACCACCTTCAAGTAAATTGACAAGTACGCTAATTGTCGGTTAAAGTCACCCGTAAGTTCAATTTCAATTTCACGATGATCGAGTAGCACTAATCATATGATAAACTGACCATGGTTTTTATTTGCTAATTTACTTTACTTGGGACGTAACTAATCAACACTTGGAGATGGTGAACGAGGCCGTAAAAATGCCACTTGTCCCCGTCCCCTAGTCCCCGTGGTCAGTTACCCAAACGCGTGGCGAGCGGAGAGCATACCAGCATTTCAAGGGCAGTGTTCCCCGCAGGGCGAGAACGAGGCCTCCACGCAGACCAGCAGCACGGCGTCGCTGGAGCGCGCCGCGCACACGCCGCCCGGCACGCCGCCGCAGGCCAGACCTCGACCGCACCACCTCGCGCCCAAGCCTCCCGTGAGTAGCTCCTGAAGGCCTTGCCGAGCTTCGCGCAGGCCAGCTCTTGTTTGTGCAGGCAGGAGACCTTGTCGGACACAACACCTCGCTTGTTCCGGAGAGAGGCCTTCAGAAAGGTCAGGTATCGCTGATCGAAACAGTAGGCCTTCTAGCACGCAAATCCTCGCTTGTTCAGAAAGGCATTCACGGAGGCCAAATCTCGATAATATAGGATGGAGGCCTGTACCACAAGAGGCCTTCAGAAAGGCCAGGTCTCGCTTATGCAGGCAGGTGACCTTCTCACACACAAGGCCTCGGTTGTTCAGGAAGGAAGTCTTCACACAGATAAAGATACGTTAATGTAGAAAAGTGGCCTACGCACAGGCCACGTCTCGTTTCTGCAGGAAGGAGACCTTGTAAGCAAGCCTCATTTGTGCTGGACGAAGTCCTCCACGCCGACCAAGCCTGCAAAAACTGGTGCCAAACCGCGCGTAAATAAATCTGTGCTTTAACTATCTAGTTTATAGACTTAATAGGCATGATGACATATTTTTAAATACCTTTCCTTCTCCTAGTTTCGAAAAAAGGTTTATGTCAGCAATAAACTTAAGTTTTAACGTAAATTAATGTATTTTCTGCTATGTAATTTGAATTAAGCGCGAAAACGCTCGTAGGTGTCATGGCGTCGGCTTGCTCGTCAAACTTCAAGCAACACGATGACATTTACTGAGACGTGACGTCATTACTTTTGATTGGCGTTTCAGATAACATGGCCTTTTGCGTTATTTAATACTTTTATTTTATTGAAAATCTTATTAATTAATCTTAATGTTTATATTAAAACGGGATCATATTTTAGAACTTTTTAGCATATATTTTTCTGTAAAACCATTTATTCTCTGATTCTTTAATAGTGTCATCATGCCTATTGTCCTGAGAACGATCTTGCATTGCACTAAAATCTCATGCCACGTTCCTATTTATTGCCATTTCTTTTGTATAATCTTCTAACCACATGTTTTCCTGCAACAGGCCTTACCCAAAACGCTACCACCGGCGAGTCTGACGTCGACGCAGGCGCAGGCGAAGCTGAAACAAGCGATGGAGGCGCAACAGAAGCAGCTCACCGACAAGATGGCCAAGTTAATTGTCTCTGAGAAGCCCGATGTTAAGCCTAAAGTGAGTTTGTCATTAAAATGCAACACTCATAATATCACAAAAGGATTCTCTGTGGGTACCATGGAACAGACTGGAACGTAGTTTAAATTCATGGTATTAGGAATAAATTCTATCTTTGTATCCTTCATCCAATCCATCCATCAGATATAACTGGCACAGAATGCTACGTTTTCACAATCATTAGTATGATTGACATACTGATTTTTGACATTTAATAGTTTATAACCACCAAACCAAATTCAGTTTAAGTATTAGCAGGAAGCTGGAAGATTCGTTTTATACCCTTGTTTTATTTTCATAATTTGGTGTATTTTTTTGATATTTGCTTTGAAATGTGACGAGGGGTTTGCCCGTAAAGGCCACTCCTCTGGTGTCATACTTGTCAGTACCTGTAATGCTCTAAGGCTCTTATGTCACTGAAACAGGCAAAAACAAATGATCTCTATATTATTAGATTACTGAAAAAAAACTATACAATGCGATATTTATTTCCAGGCTGTACAACGCACCGTGCCGACGACGCAGGCGGCGACGTCCGCGGTCAAGGCGGAAGGGAAAGTGAACCCTAATGCCATGGAACAGATACGATTACAGGTTGGTCGCTCTTTTAATTTATTTAAATAAATGGCCTAAATCCCTCTCCAATGTCCAGTAGTGTAGGAGTGGAGTGGAGTAGAGTGGGAGTGCCTTTTGTAGGTGGTAGAACTATTATCGTTCGCCCGGAGAAGTACCACCGCTGCATCCACTTCTGCCGTGAATTAACTCTGTTGTGTTTCGGTGGAAAGGTGCAGTTGCCGGCCACACTTACATGAGGCGCCCACCAACCTCCGGAGTAGCAGCACAACTGCATACAACCTCAGCTATACCTATGCTTGCTTGAGGTTGTATGCAGATGTCTATGGGCTGCAGCGACCACTTAATACCACGTGGCCTGCATGCTCGTCTGCTACTCCATTAAAATTTAAAAAAAAAGTGGGACTTAAAAGGCTGAAAAAAATTGCATTAGCAGATTACCATGAAGGACATTGATTACTGGATTTTGATAACCTATGTGTTTTGCTGACACTTCTATGTCACACAAATACATTTTCATGCTGCGACTTGTAATACATTCATGTCATCTTTGTGTCACTGCAGCAAATCAAACAGCAGCAGCAACAACAAGCGCTGCAGCAACAGGCCGCACAACAGAAGCAACAACAATTACAACAGCAGCAACAACAACAACAACAGAAGAAGCCGGAGCCGATCTACGACCTGCCGATACACAACAAGCCGACGCCCCAACAGCAACAGATGAAACAGCAACTCACTGAACAGGTAATTTATATTCTTTACTAAATAAATTCAAAAAGAAGATATTTGTTTGACCTAAATGTATGTTATATTTTAGAAATTGGACTACCAAGCCCTAGTGTTATATATGTCAAAAGTATATTTTCATTTTTAATAATGGCATCGCAAACTCTGCATATTGCCAGCGTCAAGTATAATTTTTACATCACGTAGAAAAAATCAGTAAGTCGTCAGGTATCAGTCAGTCAGTCTAGTCAGTTAAATGTTCAAGTAAAGTAATGGCTACTTTACCAGAACGTATCCGATGGAGTTTTGGAGGCAAGCCGAAAAAACATGTTTTCGCACTGTTATTTTATTTCACAACACTCGTGTACTATCATTAAGCTATATCAAACAAAATGCCATCAACTTTATCCGATATAACTCAAAAATACACCAAGAAAATGAAAATAAAATAATAGCACAATTTGTCCCTTCAGACTTCCCGCCAAAACTCGTCAAATGTATATGTATTCCCGGAAACTAAGTTATCAATATGATCCTTCATTTATATCTGGTATATTCCAACTGAGGGAACAGTCCAAGATTCATGAAAATCATTTCAATAATTTTTTGATACATGGGATGAGATCCACGCATAACTGAAGGAGACATGGTATAACACAGATACTGTTCAGTTGATAGGTTGATAAGAATATTTTTGTCAATGTTATGAATAATAGCCTGAATCCCTTTAGACGTGTAGGTTATGGGACAACCTTCCAGCTTAGACATTCCCAGTGGACTATAACATGGGGTACTTCAAGAAAGCTGTAAAAAAGCTCTCCTCCAAAGCCGGCAATGCTCGGGCGGCTCCCCTGGGGTTGCCCGTGTCCATAGGCGACGGTGATCGCTTAACACCACGCGGCCCGTCTGCCTTTTTGTTAGGTTTATTTGTAAAAAAAATCCAAGAGTTTTCTCTTAGTCTCTTACTCTAGTTTCCAGTAATGTTACATTAAATGTTATTAATGTAAAATTAAAAAAAAACGTTACAAAAACAATGAGCTAACGGCAGCGTTTTGAACAGGAACAGGCACAAAAAACGCAAGCGCAAAAACAGCACATGGCACAGATGCAGCAGATCTTCCAACAACAACACCAGCAACAACAGCAGCAGCAGTTGTTGCAACAACAACAACAGGTACGATGTTGCAAAGTTAGGTCAATTACTTGACTATTATAAAAATAAAAGCCTCTTTCAACACCCTCATGTAAATTGCCAAGTACGCTAATTGTCATATACATACATAAAAACTTTAGACACTGTAATAATAGCCGGGAAACTTAAGGTAATTAAAATATATTTCTTACTAGTGAGTGGACACGTTGTCGTGCCTTGAAAGTGAGTAACTTTATCATCCCAAAGAGTTTTAGGATATTGTCAAATGAAAAGAGTATGCTCACATTATATAAATTCTAACATGTAAGTTCTCATCAAGTGAAATGTAATAATTTCTTTTGAGAATAAATATCTTTAACCAGAAAGTATAAAAAAAAAGATCGATGAATTGTTATTCAGACTATTAGGATTAGACTACTAGTCAAACTTCTGGACGATGGCGCGAATAACCAATATTTGACAGTTACTAACAGTTTATATGGAAAAATAAAGTTATGTGCCTGCCCAATAATGGGGAGAGACCCGTGCCCTGCAGTGGGACGTAAAAAGGGTTGCAGCCATTTGTTTTACTACCAATTTAGCAATTTTTACATATTTTCTCACCGTTTAAACCTTCCCTGCACTTCTACTAATATTTCAAGACCTAAATCAGCCACTTCGATCCAGCCATTCTCGAGTTTTATTCAGACGAACAGCAATAAAATTCATATAGAGATAGATATATATAGAGAGCAATATATATAGAGATTTCTTTCAGTTTCTCTTTCTATTATTACGATTTCACTACTCGTCGTTCTCCAGATGAACCGTGGTATTTCTTAATTGTTAATGTTATATCAGTATATACTCTTATGCGGAAAAAATGTAGTCAGATAAATCATACATAGACTGTCATGACTCGATCGGAGACACCCACTTCTGCCGTGAAGCAATCTGCTGTGTTCCAGTGGAAAGGTGCAGTTGTCGCCCAGACTCATATGAGGCGACCATTAGCCTCTGGAGTTGCAGCGCAACTGCATACGACTTCAGGCAGGACTTAGGCTGACTTGAGGTTGTGTGCACACTATTCCATTTCAAACAAATAAAAGAAAAGGTTGTCTGTAAAATCGGTTTACGGACGATAGTTAAACGTGACAACGTCATAACAAAACAATGAAAACCACATTAACTTTTCACTTCACTTTATAAACAGTCGACGAACTGCGCAAGCCGAACGCTCAAGCCTCAACATAACCTTATAATGAGCGTAACGTTACAATCGGCGTAACGTAACGAGTCATCCTTTTTTGTGCGTGCAGCCGGCGAGCCACGGTTTATTAGACGTTGTCACGTCAACAATCATTTCTCTACTGCATTGTTGTGTTGGCTCACAGCTCAGAATGCGGGTTTTCGTTAAATAAAAGATAAAACACTTTACAAATTGCACGTTTATTTCGTAGTTATGCAGTATACAAATCACATACCTAAATCTTTCAAGAACTAATTAACGACCACCGGAACAAAAAGGAGTACTTACATATGTATTAACACTCTAATTATTATTCCTTTAATCCTGTACTTGTTTCACTATCACATGATCTACGCTTTTACACTTTTTAATACTTTTCCTTAGGCACGTCTCGATCCCTCAGTGTTTCCGATCCGAATGCTTGCCGCTTGGTCAGAGTAAATAACGACCATTCGTGCGACCGGAAGTCTGCTATCTATAATATAAAAATGAATCGCAAAATGTGTTGGTAAGCGCATAACTCAACAACGCCTAGACCAATTTGGCCAATTGTTTTTTTTTTAAATGTTCGTTGAAGTTCAAGGATGGTTTTTACGGCGAGAAAAATTCGAATAATTGCCGGAAAAACCATAAAAACAGCCGTTTTCTTTTTCCCATACAAATGTTTTCTAACTTAAACGTAGTCAATTTGAGCTTTATTGCTATTGTATAAAGTTCATATTAAATTACAAGCACTCACTGTTGTCTAAGCAATGTAGGTGTGTTCCTAACGTCAAAGATCATATCTGTAAAAACAGTGTGCGTGTGTGCGTTGGAGCACAGAATACATCGTTGGAGGAGTTTAATGTCGCATAGCATGATGTTATATAGGTTATAGCCTTCCCTAATAACTGGACTATTCAACACAAAAATAACTTTTCGGTAGTTCCTGAGATTAGCGTGTTCAAACAATCAAACATCCACGCGGACGAAGTCGCGGGCGGCCTCTATCCCTACTAATATTATAAATTCGAAAGTAACTCTGTTTGTCCGTCTGTTACGCTTTCTCGCTTAAACTAATGAACCAATTTTAATGAAATTTGGAACACAGATAGAGTGGACCTTGGGAAAGGACATAGGATGGTTTTTATCCTACGGGAACCTATAAAACGGGTCCACGCGGGCGAAGCCGCTGGCGGAAGGCTAGTGATTAAATAAAACTGACGGAACCAAAATGGCGAAGGTGCCGGAAACAGAACAATCAATACCGCTACCAAAAATATCATAATACGGAATGAACTAATACAATATTCTTCATAAATAAATAAAAGCTAACAGCTGTTACTGGTTTACTTTATAACTATTGCATTGTTCACAGGCCCAACAACAACAACAGCAGCAACAACTCCAACAACAGCAACAGCAACAACAGCGTAGGCCTAGCCCACCGCAACAACAGAGGGCAATGTCACCGCATTGCAGGGAACACAGCACTAGAGAACGGAGTGTCTTCTCTGCATATTCTGGACGAGACGAGTAAGTAGAAAATTATAGCTATCCGGTATTGAACATCCTTATACATTTGGTATGAGAGAATGTTTGTGACATTGCAAATATTTTTATAGTCAATTGATTAAATTTTTATTGAATTTAAAGGCAATAAAAACATGTATAAAAATAAATTTACAATTGAAAGCAAATCTTGCTTTCCACGCATGGTTTAGTGCAACTATTTACCTTTTATGTATGGTTGGGGAGGGAGGTTTGATGTGCTTCAATGGGGTCTTTGACACTATGCACAAAAAAATTCAAAATCCTTACCTTAAAAAGGTTGCACTAAATCACGCTTGGAATGCAATATAATTGTTAATTCTTTTTATACATGATTTTTATTACCGCTTAAATCAATAAAAATGAAGTCAATTGACTATATATGATAAGTGACGTCACTAATCATTTTCTCATACAAAATGTATGGGGATGTCACGTTTTGACAGCTCATTGAAAGTATCTCAATTGATTTGGTAGTCCAAGATCGGATTGTTACGTTTGCATCGCGTTTTTGCAAATTGGGTGCGGCATCGGAATCGCACATTTTAGTAGTTTTAGTGTTTGATGCAGGTTTCATGTCTGTAAAACTTTTTTTTTTGTATCGGAGGAGGGAAACCTTCAAAACGTACCGGGCACCTTGGGATACCGGGTTATGTGGTATTTGTACCGCAATAAAACCCCTTCTGCGGCCTGCCTCTGCGCTTGGGGAGGACTCCGGGATCTCCAGTGGAACGCACCGGTGTCCTCCACGCGCGGCGCCCCGTACGGGTTCATCTTCGGGAGAGCAGATGTGCTCTCCTACACCTTCCGATACTCACAGCGGCATGCGCCAAGCACACACCGCCTCCCCGGCCGCTGGCTGGACGGGTCGAGCTCCCACTCTCACCGTCCACAACCCCGGAAGCCCCTTTTAGTCGCCTCCTACGTACAGGCAGGGGGTACCGTAGTTCTATTCTTAATCTCGAACGTACCTATATGCAATAAACGATTTGAATTTGAATTTTCCTTTGCAGCAGTCGGAGCCCCATGGTGCCGGAGGACCCGCGTGACTTGGACGCGTTACTGCAATACATCGAGGGGCCTTCACGCCACGTGGATCGCGGCAAGAAACGGGCTAAGAAACAACGGCAGAGAGCTAAGAAGGTTAGTTCTTTAGAGCTGGAAGTGGGAGTTTATAAATAAATCCTGTCTTTTATGTGTTCCTGTCTTTGTATGTGTCCATAGTTCCCACGACACAGGGTATTAATTACCTTACTGTGGGGCTATGAGTGTGTTACGTTTATTTATTTAAATGAATATGTGATTAACATTCCCTCACCCGTCCCGGCCACAGATGGAGTCCCGGCTGGCGGCTCAGCACGCGGCGCTGGCGCACGAGCTGGCCTACCTGCGGAAGTCCAGCGCGGCGCTGCACTGCGAGCACGTGGCCTCTCGCCAGAAACTGGAGGCTGCGAGGGCAGCACTGGCGGAACTACAGCGGCAAAGGAGGAAAGGTACAGAGTCCACAGATGAACCGATGCATTCTGCTGTATAACGCTGAATCAAGCCACCGATATAGTTTTAGTATGCTACAAATTTCGCATTACCCAGTATCTTTTCCAAGCTGTCGGCTGCCTTTTATTTATTTATTTATTTAAACTTTTTGAACTTATACTAAACGTACAAGAACAAGGGCGGACTTAATGCTAAAAGCATTCTCTGACAGTCAACCACAAGACAGTCTGAAAAGCAACGAAAGGTGGTTTGCAAGGCGTGAAAGAAAAATTCGTTATAATATCTAACCAAATAATATATACCTACTCATAAAATAGATACATAGACAATATTAAATACACAAATAATATATTAAAATATAGACATACATATATACATATATATAAATATAAATATATATATACATACTCGATATCATATCTTTTGAAGGTTCCTCTCTTGATAACAAAAAAAAAACCGGCCAAGTGCGAGTCGGACTCACGCACGAAGCGTTCCGTACCATTATCATTAAAAAACCACTGTTTGGGAGCCCCCTTAAAAACTATTTTATTCTATTTTTAGTATTTGTTGTTATAGCGCCAACAGAAATACATCATCTGTGAAAATTTCTAATGTCTAGCCATCACGGTTCATGAGATACAGCCTGATGACAGACAGACGGATAGACAGACGGACGGACAGCGGAGGCTTAGTAATAGGGTCCCGTTGGCACCCTTCGGGTACCTACAAAAACGTGCACACACACACATATGGATCGGTCGGAAGGTGACGCGTAATCGCTACCCACACAAACGCATATTCTTTTGCGATGCATAATGCGCGTGTGTGTAATACTCACTCGCAGTTGACAATGTTTAGAATTAGCCTGCTGTTAGTAATCGACCTGTAAGTATACGACGCATTGGTGTAATGTGCCCTTTGCTGACAAAACACACTCGCAAATGTGCCGCTCTCAGTAACCGGTACCATGTTTTTTCGTCACTAGGAATGTTTGTTGTTGAAACCTTTTTTTTGTATCCGGGTATCTTTAAAAGGTACCCGGCACCTTGGAAGAAAATACACTTACCAGGTTATGAGTGTACCACACTAAAACCCCCTCGGTGGCCTGCCTCTGCGCTTGGGGAGGACTCTGAGATCTCCAGTGGAACGCATCAGTGTCCTCTGTAAGGTACGGGCCCATCTTCGGGAGAGCAGATGTGCTCTCCTGCACCTTCCGATGCTTACGGCGGCATGCGGCCACGCACACACCGCCGTACCTCCCGGGGCCGCTGGCTGGACGGGTCCAGCTCCCACTCTCACCGCCCGCAACTCCGGAAGCCCCCTTTTAGTCGCCTGCTACGATCAGGCAGGGGATACTGTAGCTCTATTCTTAATCTCGAAGCTACAGGGATCAGCGCAGCCCTGCACTGCGAACACTTGGCCTCTGGGCAGTAACTTGAGCTCCGCTGGTACATTATCAGTCATATGCAGTAACATTATCAGCGTGATTCAAAACCGGTACAGCTAGGGTTACCAACTTTCTATCAAATATAGTATTTTTGAAGTTATTGACAAAAAAATATAGTAGATGGCAAAAAAATAAAAAAAATATAGTATGTGGTTAAAATTGAACTATCTATGTGAGACAGAGACAGACGACCTACGCCTACGCCTACCGCGACACGTTCGATGACAGCTCGAGAGCTCGGGAGCTAGCGAAGCTCGGGAGTTCGGGAGCTAGCGAAGCTCGGGAGTTCGGGAGCTAGCGAAAATATAGTAGTTTCGCCAACTAGTTTAGAAATATTAGAAATATAGTCAATTTTAGAAATATAGTATTTGATTCCTTAAAATAGTAGGATACTATATTATATAGTAGGGTTGGCAACCCTAGGTACAGCGCGACCTAGCTAGACTTATTCAAAATAAAGCTAATTCGTTTCAGGCAAGAAACAAAAGCTAAATCAGGCGCAGCAAGCAATGCTTCAGATGTACTCGGAACAGATCGCAGAGCTGAGCAGCATGACTGCGGACATATCTAAGGTGGGATATTAATTGACGTGTAGATATGTACTCGTGTTATTGTAAAATAAATAAAATATCTTTGGACAATTTTGACGACCCGTGTGGCGTAATGGTTACCATGCCGGACTGCCAAACGGAGGGTCCCGGGTTCGATTCCCGGCGAAGCAGAAATTTGAATGATGAGTTTCTGTTCTCGGTCTGGGTGTTTGTTTTTCTGTCTATGTATGCGTCCATGGTACCCACGACACAGGGTATACTTACTACGGTGGGGCTATGAGTGTGAAACGTTTACAATTCACACAACACATCTGATTCCAAAATAAGCAGAGCTTGTACTATGGTAATCGGAAAGCTGATAAACATACTTATATAATTCTAAATACATACTTAAATTAATTAATTAACACCCAGACATAGAACAAATAACATGACTATTTGTCATCACACAAATATTTGTCCTGGGTGGGAATCGAACCCACGACCTCACGCTTCGCAATCGGCTCATCTACCCACTACGCCACGGAGGATGTCATTGTGTATTTTATTTTCAACTTTATATGTCTGCTGTGCTGGCGTCATATATATATTTATAGATATATGTATAGATTTTCCCGTACTGTTAAGTAGTCTATACTAATATTATAAAGAGGAAAGATTTGTATTTTTGTATGTTTGTGATGAATAAACTCAAAAACTACTGTTCCGATTTCAAAAATTCTTCCACCATTAGAAAGCTACATTCACCCTGAGTAACATAGGCTACTTTTTAACGCGGGTAAATGCTTCATTCCTACGTGAAAACGGGTAATAGGGTCAACGCGGTTGAAGCAACTGGCTACACACCTATGATTTTAATATAGCAATGAAGCCTGGAATAGCACATATGCCATTAAATGGGTCTACGCGGGCGAAGCCGCTAGCGGAAGACTAGTGATGAATACGCGCGTAACTTTGTTAGACGTGCTGGAGGATATGATCGAAGGAGGAGGAGGTTAGGATTTGAACTCGGTATCTGTATTGGAAAACACGCTCGTCCATAAGAATTTCCGAATACATATCAGATACGTCAAAAGTCATAAAATATCTATTGACGCATTGCGGGACATTAACATAATTATAAATCTATCCACAGGACGTGCAAGCAGCTGACCGTCGGGTACTGGAATGCACCCGCGGGCTGAACCAGATTGAACGGGAGTTAGCGGAAGCGCGCGCCTTGGCGATGTTTAGAGCCACCGACCACGACCACGACCACAGCGAGACTCGGGTAACACACACACACACACGCACCATCTCCTATACATCTGTACACGCCTACCATTTTCATTTCTCTATTACCATGTTATCTACCCAAAGGTTGTCTGGAAGAGATCGCTGCTTTAGCGATAAGACCACCTTTTGGTCACCACTGCTGTTTTTTTATATTGTTCTATTTTCCTTTTTTTTTTAGGCAAAAGCACAATACCGTTACTGCACTAAATTTTAACTAGAATCAATCATTCAACAACAGTTGTAACTGGTTCCAGATCGACCACAGAGTGCATCACACTAGTCGTAAGATGTCGCAGAACGATAGTCACAACCATCATTACGTCGACTACGACGACGACGAAATCGACGTCAAGCCGAGAGAGCCCCGTGAGTATATCGATAGTCGAAAACTAGTGAAACACAGTTTCACTTTTGACGACCTGCGTGGCGCAATGGTTACCATGCCACTGCCAATCGAAGGGCCCCGGGTTCGATTCCCGGCGAAACAGAAATTTGAATGATGAGTTTAAATTTCTGTTCTCGGTCTGGGTGTTTGTGTTCTTGTCTTTGTATGTGTCCATGGTACCCACGACACAGGGTATATCTACCCTACTGTGGGGCTATGAGTGTGAAGCGTTATTTACAGTTGTTTGCAAGAAACGCAGTTGTTTATTACCAATTTGGATCTAAAGTTAGGTAAAAACTACTTTGCAATAATCCGCAATCCGAATGTATGATGGTGTATACTTTTTTTTCATGTAATAGCACCTCCCTCCCTCCCACATAGGACACATGCACATGCAACAATAAAAAATATACACCAACATACGTACCACCACCAACACGTGTTTCGCCCCTAAACAGAGCATCTTCTGCGCCTGTACTCTCGACATTCGTTACTTATCGATTGATAGTGGATCGCTAAGCTAACGACAATCATCGAAAGTTTGACGTTTAAATTCGTAAAAACACTATTAATTGGCGACATTTTAGACAGTTAAGACTACCAATTTTCGTTAAAAAGCTATCGATATCGAGTTAACGACCGATTTCGGTCTCTAAGCTGCCTTAGCGATTGTCGAGACTGTCGCTGCAGGGCTATTGACTTTACGACGGTTACTCGCAAATAACAATAGAACCATAATAGTTCAACAACCTTTTAGGTGGTAGAACTATTATATATATACCACTTCTGCCGTGAACCAACTCTGTTGTGTTTCGGTGGAAAGGTGCAGTTGCCGGCCACACTTACATGAGGCGACCACAAGCCTCCGGAGTAGCAGCGCAACTGCATACGACCTCAGACAAGACTTACCTATGCTTGCTTGAGGTTGTGTGTAGATGTCCATGGGCTGCAGCGACCACTTAAAACCACGTGGCCTGCATGCTCGTCTGCTACTCCATTCAAATAAAATTCAAACACTAATCTTTCCATAATTTTTCACTTAATATCATATTTTACTTGAGATTTAAACTGCACTACAGCTAACAGAATAGTCCGTCCAACGCCCGTACCGCTGACGAACGCGTACAACCCACCGTTGCCCAGCGGTGGGGTCGTGAGAGTGGCGCGAGGGGCGGATGGCTCTGTCACTGTATCTCCTGCAAATCTACCCCCAGGTATGTTGATAGTTCATCCTCATTTTCGACCTGTTCATATTTCACATGGCTGAAACCTTTTTACGTCCCACTGCTGGGCACAGGTCTTTCCCCATTATTGGGGAGGCCTGGAGCTTACTTCACCACGCTGCTCCAATGCGGGTTGGTGGAGATGCGGGTTAGTGGCCAACCCGCTGTCGGATGTTTTCAAACCGCCCATAAGGCTTCCGACAAGGTTTAACGACTGTTATCTATCGATAACAACCGGGACCGACGGCTTAACGTGCCCTCCGAAGCACGGAAACGCACATGAAAATTTTTGCCACTAACGGTCACCCATCGCACACTTGACTGCGCCCGTTTGGCTTAATTTAATGCGTAGATCGCTTGCGTTCTACGCTAGCCGCCGAGCCATACGCGCTTCATATTTCACATATTTCTCCAATATCAGATAAAGTTTTTTCTATGAAAATACCGTAAAAAATATTAAATATTCAAGTAATGAATATGATTTTTGCAAGAAGGCCTGGAGCCTACCCCACTACCTGCTCCAATGCCTGAGACTAAGGTAGATTCTAGGTACTACATTATAAGAAATAATAATTTGCACAATTGAAGCGCGCATAGCCCGGCAGTAAGCATAGAACCAAGCGATCTATGTGACTAAGCCAAACGGGCGCGGTCGGGTGTGTGATGGGTGACCGCTGGTGGCAAAAAAAATTCATGCGTGCCGTGCTTCGGAGGGCACGTTTAGCCGTCGGTCCCGGTTGTTATCGATAGATAACAGTCGTCGGAGGCCTTAGGGGCGGTTTGAAAACATCCGACAGCGGGTTGGCCACTAACCCGCATCTCCACCAACTCGCATTGGAGCAGCGTGGTGGAGTAAGCTCCAGGCCTCCCCAACAATGGGGAGAGACCCGTGCCCAGCAGTGGGACGTAAAAGGGGTTGCAGCCAATAATTTTCATAACATGTTTCGTGATGTTCTCGCATTTGCTTAAAGGCCATACGAACTTAGATTATTTTTTTACAGACACTATTTTCAAACTTTATCTTTTAATAAATAAAACTATGTTCACAGTACCACCCCCGCAAGAGGAGCAGCCAGTGCAGAAGGACCCGCAGCGGAAACAAACCTGGGAACAAGCGCTGGCGCACATCAACCAACTAGCCAAGGGGGCTAACAAGGATAAGGTGAGATACTTTATACACCAAATGAAATGTTACCCAAAGGGTACAAAGGGAACCCTATTACTAAAACTCCGCTGTCCCTCCGACCGTCCGTCCGTCTGTCTGTCACTTGTCTGTATCTATAGTCCGGCCAACGAGACGAGATAAAGAATGTAAACAAACGGACCGTTACCAAGTTACTATTGCGAGAGCGAGCAATTATTATCTCTGTCCTTATCACACGTATACAGTAATGGCGTCAGTTAATCAACGACAGCTTTTGTTGCCTGTTTCGTGGTACAGGAAAGCAGTCAGTACCACAGTTGTCAACATTTGGTCGCGTTTTGACGGGAAGTCGAAAAAGACATTATGTTGTGCTCTTGTTTTATTTTCATGTTATTGGTATAATTTTGAGTAATATCGGATAATTTTTATGGCATTTGGTTCGATATAGGTTAATTACAGTGCATGAGTGTTGTGAACTAAAATAACAGTGCAAAAATATGTTTATACAGCTTGCCTCCAAAATTCCATTGGTCACGTTCTGGTAAAAAATCCATCGCTTTACTTGAATGTATGACTGACTTGACTGACTGATTACTGACGACTTACTGACTTTACCTATTATTACTCGTCCAGTTATAACGAAACTGGCAAAAACGTGATGTAAATATTGTTATGCCCTATGGGTAATAAAATACCGTTTGTAACGTAGAAGTTGTTTATTGTCTCCTTATACAAAAATCCACTCAACCAAATCACCAAGCACAATCACTATAATCAAATGTCTTCGCTGTAGTCGTCGAAATAACTCTTCCTTGTTGCTTGGAGTGATCGCTTTGATTACACTTCCGGAACTAAACTATGTCCTGTCGCAGCCCGGTGCGCTGCGATTGTAATAAATCACTACATTATTATAAAACAAATTCGCTTCCCGCCGCTTTCCCGCGTCCCTATGTATGCTTAGATCTTTAAAACTACTCAACGGATTATGTAGCGTTTTTTTTTTAATAAATAAAGTAATTTCTGAGGAAGGTTTAGGTGTATAATTGTTTTTGCTTTTAAGCGGAGATACATTAATGTTCTATAGAATTTTATAATACTAACTAAACTAAATAAAACTAAGTAAACTAAATAAAAGTCCGCATTAATGTACTCTATCTCTTACGGTTGACTTACAATAACTACTTTTATGTTTAAAATGTTTATAAAAATATCACGTTATCTCGAATCTGTTTATTCTGTTCAGTATTAATCCTTATCTAAATAAAAACGTTAATTAGCTTCGTCATTTCAGATTAAAATTGTACAAAATGTAATCAAATAAATAGGTACTTTAGATGATATTTTGTTTTACCATAAATTTAATAATTATATTATACATTTATTTATATTCAGTCTTAATAATTTATATTGTTGTTATCATTTTACTTTCTTTTGTTCTTCTCATCATTTACCGCCTTCGAATCTCTCTGTACTCCCTTAGGTAAGCTGGTAGATAATGCCATTAGGCATTAAGCTCGCCTATTGTACCACGATATATTGGGGTCAATAAAGTTTTAAATAAATAAATAAATCATAACATCCCCCGGCGCGCAATCTCATCGCGCATCTATTTTTTGCCTTTAGTACTTAAATGGGTTTTTGTAAAATAAATTTTAATGTATATCACTTAAGTCGCTAGTATACCTATGCTATGTATATGTTACGCTTAAAGATCGAAAACGCTCATTGAGCGGAAAAATAGCTCACAACGCGTTGTGGTCACAGTAAAACATCAACATAGCGAAATTCGTGTTATGGCTCTAATGAAAACGCGCACGACGCGAAGTGGCAATCAAAGAAAGACCAAATAGCGAAATTCGTGTCGTGGCTTACATGTTATTCGACCTCAATGCGTTGTGGCAATGAAGAAAAGCCATGATGCGTATGGAATACTATTTGATTACGACGCACACTACTTTCCAATATGGATCCTACTAGGCCTAGGCTGGAAACCTTATAAAATCACGGCGTATATAATTATATAAATAAAAATTAAACGATATTTATTATTTATTGAGATTACTTTATATTTAAAAAAATCAACGTATTAAGTAATAAATCACTGAACACAAAATATTCATATCATTTGTAAATTACTCATAATTCACTTCAACCAACTTTTCAGTATCACCAATCTTTAAGACATCATATCGTTTAAGACGTCGATACTGCTTCGACGACAGACTCCTTTTTATTTTTAAGAAGTTCAGACTATTTTGTTTCATTAAGTAACATTTCATATTTTTCTGTAGTCATGATAAAACTGCGATCAGTGCTTGTTTCCACAAACTCACGTAATTTATCGTAAAACAATTCTTTTTGATTCGTCATAATTAGCATGACATTAAAATTCACTCTCATAAACAGAAAAGAAATGAATAAAACTGTTTCTATGTGTCCTTGCACCCGAGCCGACACCGACAAGTTACAAGCTGTCCGTCGTGATATGGTTAACACAATGAATGCTCAGAACGCGTCATGGCTTTTCTTCATTGCCACAACGCGTTGAGATCGAATAGCATGTAAGCCACGACTCGAATTTCGCTATTTGGTCTTTCTTTGATTGCCACAATGCGTCGTGCGCGTTTTCATTAGAGCCATAACACGAATTTCGCTATGTGGATGTTTTACTGTGACCACAACGCGTTGTGAGCTATTTTTCCGCTCAATGAGCGTTTTTGATCTTTGAGCGTAACATATATAATTTATTCAAATAAAAATGTTTTGAACCCCTGAAACTTTGTTTACATTTTTTATCACGTCTCGTTGGCCGGACTATACAGACTTACTGGCATCCGTTTTATAAATTCGAAAGTAACTCTGTCTGTCTGTCTAGTTACGCTTTCCCGCTTAAACTACTGAACCAATTTTGATAAAATTTGGAATTCCGATAGAGTGGACCCTGGGAATGGACATAGGATTGTTTTTAACGGGTCCATAAAATGGGTCCACGCGGGTGAAGCCGCTGGCGGAAGGCTAGTGGTTCATAAACTATGACAGCCAGACGGTTAGAATTTTCGCAGATGATGTATTTTTTGTTGCCGCTGTAACTACTATTACTAGAAACTGATTAAAATTAATATTTAGAAAGAGTTCCTATTCAGCTCTCTAGTGTCTAGTCTCTTCAGTCTCGTGATGGTGTCTCACACGATCAGCTGTCACGTGTGACCATTATCAACCCATAGCCATTCTGTTATCTCAAATATATTATTATGTACTTTTTTAAAAGAGTGCTGGGAGTTTTTTTCCGCCGCCTTTTTTCTCTCAGCTCAACATCTATCCCAAACGGGCACCTAAAGGCGATGACCGGGAAAAAGTGACATTCATTAAGTGAATATTTTGTATTCCTAATATGAAATAAATATTTATTCTTTTCTTTTCAACAATTAAATTGAGAAGAGTTTGGTAGTACTTTTTTTGTGAAGTTTTCAATGTACATTTTGGTGTCACATCGTCTAAAGGCTTAAAATGGACTTCTACAAATATTTCAAAGTCAAAATTAGTCACATATTCTGTCATTATCGAGTTTTGGCGAGACTATCGAACAGGAAATATTTTTTATATGGCTGCACAGAAAGAAAATTACATAGGCAATCTATGTCCCTTCATAATACATACCTACTATCCTTACATTACATTCATTCTATTATACTATACCTATACAAAGTATATTATATTAATTATTACCTATATCTACGCGTACCTACATTTAGCGTCAAGTTGTAACGAGTGGAGCGCCAGCGATTGCGCTCCTATGAAACGAAGTTTAGTACGATTCCTAGCGCTGTATTCAATGAGTGCGAAAGAGAAACATCGCCACAGGCCGACGCGTGAAACAAAAGATTACGTATGAGAAATTAACCTAATCTGGAGCGCCGCTCACGCGCGACGTTGCCAAACCGTGGGTTGGCCGTGACGCGCGCCGTGGGCTCAACCTGCTTATGCGATGTTGCCGTTCTTATGTATACAAACAAACGTGTCGTCGTCTTTGTCAGTTTTCGTAGTTTTTCTTTATTTAAAAAAATAGTTTATGCGCGACATTTTGTGTTAAAAATGGAACAATACAGTGTATCTTTTATCATTTGTATCTTTTAGTAAGCATTGTGAACCCCCATCGAAAAATGTCACTAGCCGCCACTGTGGCTGCACCTTTTTTTGCTGCATCAATGCGGGTTAAAGGCAAATCCGCTGTTGTATGTTTTCCATTAGCGGTGTCTTACACCCGACTGTTTCGCTTAGCTGTGTAGACCGCTTGCGTTCAACGCCAGCTGCAGGGCCATGTGCGCTTCTATTGTTTTCATAGTAGAGGCTACAGGGACTAGGTACTACATCTAGTCCTGTAGCTTCGGGATTAAGAATAGAGCTACGGTATCCCCTGCCTGATCGTAAGAGGCGACTAAAAGGGGGCTTCCGGGGCTGCGGGCGGCGAGAGTGGGAGCTCGACCCTCCAGCCAGCGGCCGAGGGGCGGTGCGTGCGTGGCCGCATGCCGCAGTAAGCATCGGAAGGTACAGGAGAGCACATCTGCTCCCCCGAAGATGGTCCCGTACGGGGCGCCGCGCGTGGAGGACACCGGGGCGTTCCACTGGAGATCCCGGAGTCCTCCCCAAGCGCAGAGGCAGGCCACCGAGGGGGTTTTAGGGTAGTACAAATCTCACATAACCCGGTATCCTCTCCCAAGTAACGAGGTACCTTTTGAAGGTTTCTCCTTAACAGTATGCATCTTTTTGTTATTACAGAAAAAAGATAAACAGAAGGAAGCCCAGGCAAAGGCCAACAAATTGAAACAGGAAGCGGAGGAGAAGAAACGCAGCGAGGCCGCTCAGGAAACGCAGCCGCTCTCCAAGAAGCAGCGCAAGTTGTTGGCCAAGCAGCAGGTTTGTGGGATTTTGATTTTAATTGTAGTTGTGTTGTGTCGTCGTTAAAATCGTGTTATCTCACGAAAATGGGGAATGTTAGTTGTTACAATATTTTTCTGATGGTAATCTGATGACTTAATCACTCTTCTATCATACTCAAAAACGTTTGGCTCCAGGGTGACCACCCCTTTCCAATATGACCACTTCCCGATATGACTACTTCCCGATATGACTACTTCCCGATATGACCGCTTCCCCATATGACCGATTCCCGACATGACCTTCCCCATATGATTACTAAATTTCGATCTGGGGTGACCACTTCTGCAACCCTCTTTGAGTCTCTTAACACAAAACACCCATTTCCAGGCGGAAGAAGAAGAACGTAAACGGCAACAGGAGCTCCAGCAGAAGCAACAAGAGGAGAAGAAGAGTAAAAAGGAGAAAGCTAAAGAGAAAGACAAGGAGAAGAAGATCGAAGTGGTGAAGACGGAGACGGTGGACAAGAGGGAGAAGCGCGCGGAGAAGAAACTAGAGTTAGCGAGACAGAAGGAGGAGAAGAGATTGGAGACGGCCAAGCGGAAAGAGGAGAAGGCTAGAGAGAAGAAGGAGAGGAATGGTGAGTGTCATGTGTGTTATTTAATAGGTAGAAGGGAGTTATACGCGCGCATGGCCCGGAGTTTAGCGTAGAACGTAAGCGATCTATGCAGCTAAGCCAAATGGGCGCGGTCGGGTGTGAGATGGGTGACCGATAGTAGCAAAAAAATTCATGCGCGTTTGTGTGCTTTCGAGGGCACGTTTAGCCGTTGGTCCCGGTTGTTATCGGCAGGTAACAGGATGTCATGTTTTGATAGCTCATTATAAGTCGTCATTGCTTTGGATTGGATTGACGACCCGTGTGGCGCAATGGTTACCATGCCGGACTGCCAATCTAAGGGTCCCGGGTTCGATTCCCGGCGAAAAATAAACTTGAATGATGAGTTTAAAATATATCTGTTCTCAGTCTGGGTGTTTGTGTTTCTGTTGTGAAAACCATGCAGGAAACCTTCAAAACATGGTTTAATGGGATTTTTACCTCCTCCAAACCTCCTCGGAGGCCTCCTCGACGCTTGTCAAAGGCCTCGGTATCTCCAACAGAACGTGCCTACTGTTATGTAACCTCAATGTGTGTGTGTTCCAGCGTTGGCCCAAGCGAAAGAGCAACAGCAGACGCAGCAAGCAAGCCAGCAGCAAAACAGCAAGAAAGCCGCCAAGAAGGCCGCGGAGCCGCCGCAGCCCAAGAATGTCAACCCGCCTGAGGCCACTGTATTGGTTACTGATAAGGTAAATAAATAAATAAATACCGCTTCACACTCATAGGTAAAGTTTACATTTATGGGAGTCCCAAGCTAAGTCCAAATAAGTTTCTTCCAAGAACTACTTTACGCAAACAATGGAGTAATGAAATCTTCTTTAGCGGCGGTGTGCACTTTTTTAGAATGGGTAAAAAACAGGACACATGGCCTAATCGAATATTCGTAAAACGCAGGGGTGACAGCTAATGACGGCTCAACTGTCTATACCTACTTGTAAAATTCGTTTATATCAAGTATTTAAAATATAGACATGAACCATATCTTCAATAAACATAAAAAAAAATTTTTTTTATTTAGATGACGACCCGCGACACCCGACCGCGCCCGTTTGGCTTAGTTGCATAGATACAGAAAACAATAATTAAAACAAATTGTATTTTTCTAGAAGCTGACTCCCGTAGAGACAGAGAAGCTGGCATCTTCATGCAGCATCATGGAGCAACTAAGCTGTGGTGTGCAGGTAACTGTATAGCTCTTTATCTCAATACTGGTCTACCATAGATGTTGACTTAAAGCCTTAAAGCATCAAGGTATGACAGGTATGACACCCGTCAGAGGAGTGGCCTTTACGGGCGAACCCCTCGTCTCAACGTGCATGCACAATGTGCCTTCTATTTATACAACTAGTGTGTCAGTGTGTGTCGGTGTCAGTGTTGACGGTGCATAGAAAATGACGTTGTTAATTGAAATTGTCATATTTAGAAATGTATGCGTCTGTAGTGATGAAAGAATATTTGTGAATGTGTGACAAAATTAAAATGTGTGCGTTCTTTCCCCGCACCAGATTTGGCACAAAAATTATGTATCGAAGCGAGGCGCTATGCCGTCTCTACTGAAGGGTGAGTCAGTAACTTTGATGCTCTAAGGATGTAGAGAAGTGTAGTATAGATGTAGTAAGTGTAGTGTGTGTTATTGAAGAAGTTAGCAATGGGCGACCATCTGTTTCCGGATTATTAGCGGAACTGCATGCGGCCTCAGGCAAGAGTTGACAAGACTGGCCTTGTTTGAGGTTGTGCGTAGATGTACATGGGCTGCATGACAACCCTTTTTCAGGGTTCCTTACCTCGAAAGGAAAAAACGGAACCCTTATAGGATCACTTTGTTGTCCGTCCGTCTGTCTGTCAAGACCCTTTTTCTCAGGAAGGTATGGAGGTATAGAGCTGGAATTTATATCAAATACTGAGGTCTATTGTACCTTGGAGGTGTGAAAAAATCAAACTTCTAAGCCAGTGCAATCAAAAGATACAGCCGTTTTTGCCGCTAATTTCGGCATTTTTTCGACACTCTCAAGGGAATCTATACCTAAGGGGTACTTCTCGTGAACTCAGAATCTTGAAATTTGGTACGAAGCAACGTCATATAGCACAGATAAAGGAAAAATTGCGAAAACCGTAAATTTGTATTTACATAATATGTTAAAAATATTTTACGGAACCCTCGGTGCGCGAGTCCGACTCGCACTTGGCCGGTTTTTATTGTAGTAATAATATGTGTTGTTTTCACTTGGTAACCGAGTTTTTTTGTGAACTGTACTTTTTTTCTAATGCATCTATGCAATCTTGTTTCAGGTTGCGGATCTGAAACTTCCACCGGGCATCACGCTGACCAGGGTTCATCCCAGTGAGAAGAAAGAGCCGCCGCCTATTAAATCTGTGGTGAGTGTTTTTTTTATTTTAAATTATGCCATCGCAAACTCTGCATATTGCCAGCGTCAAGTATAATTTTTGCATCAAGTTTTTGCCAGTTTCTGTGAAACTGAACGAGTAATAATAGGTAGTCAGTAAGTCGTCAGTAATCAATCAGTCAAGTCAGTTACCAGAACGTGACCAACGGAATTTTGGAGGCAAGCCGAAAAAACATATTTTCGCACTGTAATTTTAATTCACAACACTCGTGCATTATCAATTATCATTTACCTATATCGAACAAAATGCCATCAAATTTATCCGATATAACTCAAAAATACACTAAGAAAATGTAAATGAAACAAGAGCACATGTCCTTTTTGAGTCCCCGTAAATATTATATAACATAACATGTTTTAAAACGATGTTATAAAGCATGTTTCAGTAATGTTATTATAAAACATGTTATTAAGTTATTTAACAGTTTATTATTAGTGGTGCGCAGGGCATTGTGAATAGGAAAGACTAACGAAAATGTTATACAACATTGTTATTCTAATGTGTACAGTATTGTTTTATGTTGCAAAGTTGAAAAATAATGTCAGATAATGTGGACGTGTTATAAAACACAATTTTTTTTTTCTTTCAACTATGGCATCGCAAACTCTGCATATTGCCAGCGTCAAGTATAATGTTTGCATCACGTTTTTGCCAGTTTCGATGAAACTGAACGAGCAGTAATAATAGTTAAAGTAAGTCGTCAGTAATCAGTCAGTCAAGTCAGTCAGACATTCAAGTAATGCGATGGCTTCTTTACAAGAACATCACCAATGGAATTTTGGAGGCAAGTCGAAAAAACATATTTTCGCACTGTTATTTTAATTTACAACACTCGTGCACTGTAATTAACCTATATCGAACAAAATGGCATCAAGTTTATCCGATATAACTCAATAATACATCAAGAATGTAAAAATAAATAATGTAGTTTAAAAAACTGAAAATTTGTATGGTGTCAATATTATCTTAAAAAGCACGCTTTTTTTTACAGTAAAATACTTTTCTTTATATTTTTTACTCTTTAGTACGTATTTTCACAAAAGCGTGTTTTTTTAGTTTTTTAAATTACATTATTTATTTTTATTTTTAGTTGGTTTTTTTTATATTATTGTATTGTCATCGGCCCTTGACCCTTGTGCAAATTTTCCAGACTCCAAGTGAAAATGAAGTTAAAAGATTCCGTTACATACATTCATATATACAGGTCAAGCTAATAAAAGTGTATTAATAAAACAAAAGCGAAGCGAAGCGCGCATGGCCCGGCGGTTAGCGTAGAACGCAAACGATCTATGCAACTAAGCTAAACGGGCGCGGTCTGGTGTGAGATGGGTGACTGCTAGTGACAAAAAAAATGCGCGTTTTCGTGCTTCGGAGGGTACGATAAGCCGGCGGTCCCGGTTGTTGTCGATAGATAACAGTCGTTAAACCCTGTCGGAGGTTTGAAAACATCCGACAGCGGGTTGGCCACTAACCCGCATCTCCACCAACTCGCTTTGGAGCAGCGTGGTGGAGTAAGCTCCAGGCCTTCCCAATAATGGGGAGAGACCCGTGCCCAGCAGTGGGACGCAAAAAGGGTTGCGGCCAATAAAACAAGAGAACAATATGTCTCTTTCGACTTTCCGGCAAAAGTGCAATGTATAAGTGTTTATTGAATGCAGCCGCTGTGGAAGTGCAGCCAGCTGTGCAGCGCGCCCACGCCGGCGCCGCGGCCGCCGCCCGTCATCAACGCCGAGCCCTCGCTGCTGCTCTTCTCCGCCGCGCACCCGGGTACGTACCTCGTATACCCATCATTTTTACACAATCATAAAATCGTAACCCTTTCATGCCCGCCTCACACGTAACGAGACTAATAATCCGGTCTTGGACTACCAAGTCACACATTCACAAATATTCTTTCATCGCTACAGACGCATACATTTCTAAATATGTCAATTTCAATTAACAACGTCATTATCTATGCACCGTCAACACTGACACCGACACACACTGACACACTAGTTGTATAAATAGAAGGCACATTGTGCATGGACGTTGCGACGAGGGGTTCGCCCGTAAAGACCACTACTATGACTGGTGTCATACCTGTTAATTTTGACGCTCTACGCGTGCGATATAATAGAAATAGATAGTGCTAGTGCTAGTTAATTTAATATATGTAGAAACTCATGACTGCTTGGACATCTTCTTTGATAAAGCAAACAGAGAGATGTGCACCCATTTTGGTGAAAAAGGTACCTTCACAAGAACATTGTACATCTTAACCGCAACCCGTACTATATGACACAAAATAATTTCTTTCAGAACCACCGAAAACGATAATAGTTCCAGAGCCGTCACCACAAACGGCCGGCAAATCGAAAAAGGCGAAGAAAAAAGCCAAGAAAGCCGCTGCGTCCGAAGCATCAGAGCCCAAAACCGAGGGCTCCAAGATGGTCACCCTCCGCAACCCGATGTTCCATCCCAACCTCCCCTCCGTTCAGATCTCCAACGCGCCACCCCAGCAGAAGAAGTCCGAGATTCGAATCCCGGACCCCATCCCGATGCCACCAACGCCCTGCCAGGCGACCATCACGCCCACCTCAAACGGAATGTACACCATCCGGAACCCACTCATGTCAATGATGCACCAGCAGAGCCTCATGGGCATCCGCAGCCAGACGCCTCAAATGACACCGGCGTACACCCAACCGCAGTACAATTACGTCAACCCGAACGTGTACAACCCGGTCCAAACGACCCAGAGTCAGGCATATGTTTTAGACCCGTCGAGGAATTCACCAAAAACCACAGAAAACTCAGACTACAACAGTCGCATAATGAACTTGGCATCGTTCACTCAAAAGAACGAAGAAGGCTACTCACTATTCAAAACATCAAACGATAACCAGCAACAAAGCTTCCTGAGTCCGGAGTTTTTTGAAAATCCCAACCCGAAGCCCGTAGTCTCACCGAACCCCATCGGCACAAGACCGGACCACAACCGCAACTTTGACAACGATTCATTATTCTCCAACCAACCCCGACCAGAACCGATCGGTACACCGTTGAAGAGAGAAGAGGAGCGGACTGATTACTCCTCTGGGCTTTACACTCCCTTTGGGCAGGAGGATAGGAATGTGTTCCGGAACGCTCTGTTCAGTGATAAAAATGACTTCTCCATCAATAAGACGGAGACCAATCACATGACCAACGGTGATCCTCTGCCGTACTTTCAGAGGTTGAGGGCAGGCTCCAAATTGAACAGTGAAGTGACCATACATTGCGTCACGGACTCCAAATATTATAAGGGACAGGTGAGTGTTATATATATACTATTTTTTTTAGTAATGACATTGCACAATATTGCTACTGTCAAGTAAAAGCATTTAAATATATTGTCAGTTTAGTTCAAAGACAATCTTAACATTTTTGTTTGTGTGTGTATTTACTGTCTTAGAGCATCAAAGTTACTGACTCACCCTTTAGTAGAGATGGCATAGCGCCTCGCTTTGATACATAATTTTTGTGCCAAATTTGGTGCGGGGAAAGAACACACACATTTTAACTTTGTCACACAGACTCACTAGTTATATAACTAGAAGGCACATTGTGCATGGACGTGGGGACGAGGGGTTCACCCGTAAAGGCCACGGGTGTCATACCTGTCATACCTTGATGCTCTCAGATTACTGTGTGTGTATGTCACTGAAGTCATTATGATGAAATTTTTTGTGTGTGCAAATATAATTTTTTTTATATTAAAAGTAGTTTTCCCATATAAATTGTCCATCAACATTTGTTTTTTGTGCGTCATCGTTCTAAACTCTGACACCGTCATAACAACTATGTTCTGTATTTTTGTTTGACAGTAATATGAAATATCTTTAAGATAATAAAAAAACAAATCCTCTTTCAATACTATGAAGGCAGGACAACATCTGCACCGGGGTGGAGCTGGGCCGGACTACTGGTAAACGTTTCAATTTTTACAGGAGCAGCCAGTGGCAGATCAGATGCCAAGAGAAGAATACTCCAGGGATTGGTACACGAGGACCTGGCCCGACGGACTGTACGGTGCCCCCGGGACACAGCCGTTACACAACTCCGGTAATTTTTAATTAAGGTTAATTACGGTTCCATATTATAATGGAAAATAATAACGTTATCATAAAGAACGCTTCACACTCATAGCCCCATAGTAGGGTGGATATACCCTGTGTCGTGGGTGCCATGGACGCACATAGAGACAGAAACACAAACACTCAGACCGAGAATAGAAATTTTGAACTAATCATTCAAATTTCTGATTCGCCGGGAATTCAACCCGGGACCCTTCGGCATGGTAACCGTTACGCCACGCGGGTCGTCTAATAATAATAAAAAAAGTCGCTGGCATTTCATCAGTGCTTATGACATTTTTAATATCAAATATTCTTATTATGACTTTTCTTTATTTTTGGTATGGAGACTTTCAAAAGATACCCAGCAACTTGGGAGAGGATAACAGGTCACGAAAACCCCCTCGGTGGATGCCTCTGCGCTTGGGGAGGACTCCAGGATCTCCAGTCGATCGCTGAACTTAAACCTGTGTCCTCCGCGCGCGACGCCTCAGAACGGGCCCATCTTCGGGAGAGCAGATGTGCTCTCCTGCACTTTCCGATGCTCACGGCGGCATGCGGCCACGCACACACCGCCTCCCCGGCCGCTGGCTGGACGGGTCGAGCTCCCATTGTCACCGCCCGCAACCCCCTTTTAGTCGCCTCTTACGATCAGGCAGGGGATACCGTAGCTATATTGTTACTCCTGAAGGTACAAGGACTGGAGATGACATGCCCGTGAGAAATATTTGAAGAGAAATTTGTTTATTTTTCAGGCATGCAATCGTGCGCCCCGGCATGTGACCCCGAGCCGCGCAGAAATCATGCCGGTAAGTACAAAATGTTTTCGATTAGAGAAGTACAAAATGTTTCGTACGATTCCTTTAGAAACTCTTAGTGAACGTTATTTTTGCAACGTAGTTCCTTAAGGGGCCTTGCAGACAGGCGCGATCCCATAGAACGTGAAACAGGGAACATGTGTCCTCAAATCTATCAGTCATGCGTAGATGAAAGGCAAAACGAGCCAATTTGAGCCACCTCTTCCCCCAAATTTCTTGGCTTACTCCAACGCACTCCAATGCGAGTTAGTGGCGAACCTGCTGTCGGATGTTTTCAAACCGCCCATAAGGCCTCCAACAAGGTTTAACGACTGTTATTTATCGACAACAACTAGGACCGACGGCTTAACGTCCGAAGCACGGAAACGCGCATGAAATTTTTGTCACCAATTTCACACCCGAATCGTTTGGCTTAGTTGCATAGTTCGATTACGTTCTACGCTAACCGCTGGGTGTGTTATTACCCCCTACATTCAGTACATAAAACTTTTTTTCTCTTGCAGATACAAACCTCTTCCTGCAAGACAGAACGATGAACAACATGTCGTGCCTGGACAGCTGCGAGCGAGAAATGGCGTCGCTCAAGCGTTTCGACCTGTTCCTGCAACCGCCGAGGCATAAGTGAGCTTCAAGAATCGATACCAAGTCGCCACGAAGATACGAGAAAAGTTTAAAAGAGAAAGAAGATACATAGAGAGACAGAGAGTTGCCAAGGAAACTTGCCACTAACATGTTCAAATAATGATTCGAAGTTATCGATTTTGTGTATGGTTTATCACAATGTAAGAAAATATATAGGTTGATTATCGAAAGGTTGCGGATTTCGAGACGAATCAGTTTCTATATTGCTATAGCTCATTTATCTTACGAATGAAGTTTTGTTTTGTTAGCACGTTGCCTAAAATCGGTTCGTCATTTGTCAGTTACTATAGTGACCTGACGGGTCACTCGGGTGTGACTGTCATCTTCTTACGTTTACTCAGTGACAATGTCTGTATGTTTGGACCGCCATGATTATCCTACTACTATTATAAAGGCGAAAGTTTGTAAGTATGGATGTATGGATGTATGGATGTTTGTTACTCTTTCACGTAAAAACTACTGAATGGATTTGAATGAAACTTTACCACAATATAGCTTATACATCAGAATAACATATAGGCTACAATTTATAAAGATATTGTGTGAATTGTCCAAAATATGACGATAAGTGTCAAGTAAGTAGGAAAAAATCTACCATCTGCGAGCTATTCTGGCATGCGCCGCCAAAACCGCTAGAGTTACACCTATGTAATGTATGATGTTAATGTTTATCTTATATAGTCCTACAAAAAAGCCGGTCCACGGTACTTCAGAAGGGACTTCACTTTATGCTAATGATCCTCTCTAACGCGGGTGAAACCGCGGGGCACAGGTAGTAGTTAATAAACCAACATTCTTTAAAATAAGTGAGCTATACTAAAGTAACAAATGAATAGTTCTGTTTACACATGAACAATTTCTTTATGTTTGGACCGCCACGATCATAGTAAATAAACAAACATTCTTGAAATAAGTGTGCTATACTATATATATATAAATGAACCATCTTAATGTTGTTGACATTTGATTATAATCAAAGTTTTTTATTTCATATAAATTTCGTATTATAATATGTATGTACTGTGATCGAAATCTAGCGTATTCTCAAATCAAAAAGCTCCTAGCCTCGCCTCTTTTGGTCGGCGAATGTTTAGGTGATTATTTGATTAATGACTTTATCTGATGACTTCTTAACATAATTACTTGACATTTGAATTTTGACGAATTTTAACATTGACATGAACCAGGCGCGGTCGGCCTTCAATTTTGGGTTGGGGGTCGCCATGAAATTTGGGGGGGGGGGGGTCACTAAGAAATTTGGGGGAAGAAGTGTCCCAAATTGGCTTGTTTCGCCTTCCATCTACGCACGACTGATGGATTTAGGGGGGGGGGCATGTCCCCTGGGCCGCGCCTGACATGAACAATTCAATATTCAATATTTTGTATTCAGGTAAAAATAGGCAAACTATTATATAAAGAGGTTTACTCCTTAAGTCGAAGGAGTTGTATTCGCAAATCGTTTTAAACGACATTTACTCGCATATTGACACAGCTCTTTCATCTCACGAATGCTGTTTTATCATGGTTGTGTGAGTGAAGTGACAATGCACACAGATACGAGCAACATGTCAACTACGCCCAAGAATTAGAAACACGCGAGCAGCTAGTCAAGTTACTAAAGTTACTGTCAGATAACTACTAAGCTGCTGGTAACTAAAGTAGACAGTCTTGGGAAACGCATACAGAGACCTCAGAACAAATGAAAGTTTAGATAGAACGCTGCGAACAACGAAGTGTGGCCGGTTTAAACTGCACCTAGTTTTGCCAATAGAACACCGCGGCGCATCGAGCAATACGCTGTCAAAAATATGAAATTCACAAGAAAAAATGTCGAATTGTGTTGTGAAAGGGTGAAATGAATAGTATTAATAAATAATAACAGTAATGGGGTGATTTGAGTTATGATGGCAACATGGGTGCGTAGGTCGGTCACACATGTTTACAAAACCGGCCTCACATTGTTGTTCACAGAGTTCCATCTTGTAGGTGGTACAACTATTACATGAGGCGACCTCCAGCCTCCGGAGTAGCAGCGCAACTGCATACGACCTCAGACAAGACTTACCTATGCTTGCTTGAGGTTGTATGTCCATGGACTGCAGCGACCACTTAACACCACGTGGCCTGCATGCTCGTCTGCTACTCCATTCAAATAAAAAAATATATACTTTTTTATGTGATCTACGCATTATGCTCGTGCATACAACACACATACAACTATGTAAAATCCACATTCGTGTTTTAAAGAGATATATTGATACTATAAGTTGTAAAGTTACTTACGACTGGAGTCGCAAGATATACAAAGGTGTTTTTGATTAATATACTTTGATTACTAATAAAAAATGCCTGACATGTTTAAAAGTCGTTAAAGAGATACAAAAGGAAAAAAAAGTGTGAGAATAGGAATAGTTGATTCAGAATTACACAATATTGTGCACAAATAGTCTTGAATTGGTCGGATGCAATTAACGTATAACCCGACCATTTTTAGAAGTATTTCGATAAATAATTACAGGAGTGGTTTCAATCTTTTAAATAAAATGACATAGGTTCATTTTGTGATGTTACTATTTGCATTTTTTTTATAAGTAATCAACATGCCTTTTGGATAAGATAAAATAATAAAGGTATAACGGATTTTAGACGGAAATTCGACTCACACTTGAATTTTACTCTAGATTTATATTATACACGTAAGCTGTAAATGATAATTACTCAAATAAGTATTGTTTTGGTAAAATAATATTTATATACAGCATTGACTCAGATATATTGGATTAGTGGTTTAAATTTTGTATTTGTACGGTTGGCACTAAATTCGCTGAATAATATTGTCTCAAACAATTTTCAGTAGTTTTGTATTGAGCGTTTAGTAGCCAAGCCGTAGGTAGTAAGATATATTTTGTCACAGATCGCTGATCTGGCTCTTGTATATACGCGATGCTTGGACCTAGCGCCACCTGGCGTCGAGTAGCGCAACGTATTTATATATTGGAATCACGTCTCATGTAACGCCGATAGTACTTTATATGATCGCTCGTGTAAAGGTTGTAAGTAAGATAAGTAAAGTGTATATTATAGCCGATTTTGGGATTTTTATTTCTTTTATTATTAACTCATCCTATTACTCCTTGGCTACAACTCTTTGCGTCCCACTGCTGGACACGGGTCTCTCCCCCTTATTGGGGAGGCCTGGAGCTTACTCCACCACGCTGCTCCAATGCGAGTTGGTGGAATTACTCCTTATTCCCTATATAACCCGAGTAAAAATGGCGGTTTTGACACCCGTCAATGGATTTCATCGAAAAACAGATGTTCCTTTCTATCGCTTAGAAACGCCCAAATTTCCGAAATATGAAAACGTAATTTTTGTATCCAAATTATTCTACACCCACATTGTTTTTTTTTTTGTATCGGGGGGCGGGACCTTCAAAAGGTACCTGGCACCTTGTGAGAGGATACCGGGTTATGTGGGATTTGACCGCACTAAAACCCTCTGCGCTTGGGAGGACTCCGGGTTCTCCAGTTCCGTTCCGTTCCGCACCGGTGTCCTCCACGCGCGGCGCCCCAGAACGGGTCCATCTTTAGAAAAGCGAATGTGCTCTCCTGCACCTTCCGATGTTTACGGCGGCATACTCACCGCCCACAACCCCGGAAGCCCCCAAAAGGGTCTAAAAAGGGACTAAAAAGTCGCCTCTTCGATCAGGTAGGGGATATAGTAGCTCTATTCTTAATCCCGAAGCTACAGGGACTATCCACATGCTGCGAATCCAAAAAGTAAGGAGCGAAATATGCTAGGTCTGTGCCGTCAGTTTCTCGCTCGCATCCATCTCTAGCACATCTCTCTCCTAGCGTGCATAAAAGATGTTTTGTACGTTTGTAAGTTTCTCTAAACTTCGCTCTGCTAAGCCGTTTTTACAGAAGCTGCATGCGAGGCTAGGTAAAAGGTATTCTATTTGTCCTTAACGAACACATTCCTCGCTACGTATCTCACATCTCTGTTGCCGGATTTAGGGGAGGGCAACCGGGGCTACAGCCCCGGGGCCTCCACAAAAGAGGGACCCCCACAATAGTCTTCGGAAAAAAAATCAAATTCAGAAATACACATTATTAAACAACTTTTCCTATTATATTTTTTCTCGTTTTACAGTACTTTGTTCAAACATGATTACATTAAATATTATCGATCTATATATTTTGTTCACTCCAATTAGGCAATCAGTGAAATATCACTGACGGAAAAAAAATGTCCATTTTATTTGGAATACAGCTTGGGGCTAAGGGGCCTCTACACCTTTGTTGCCCCGAGGCCTGCATACCTCTAAATCCGGCTCTGGCGCGGCCTACCGTGGGCCGCGGCTTTAGCCGCTACAAACACAACCGCGGTCGCGGCCACAGCTTGTAAGCAGCAGCAAGCGCCATTCGCTGCATATTTTTCATCATGTACAGACCTCAAAGTGACTTGGACGAGGAAGCTTTGCTTTGTGTAAAGATGAACAAAAAAGTGTAAAAAGACAAATATACCTATTTTTTATTTTCAGTCCAAGAGAAATATGGATTCATTAAATATTAATATTTTTGATCCGGCCGCGCTGACCGCGTCACGGGCGTCACGGCCGCATTGACTGGGGTAAATAATTTACGTATATGTAAGTACGTGGTAGTCTTCACCAGGATTATTTATGTGGGAAAAGGAAAAAAGAAATGGAAAAGGAAATTGACAATAATTAAAGACCACTAGAGCAACTTTCTAGTCGAGTTTTGGCGGGAAGTCGAAAAAGACATATTGTGCTCTTGTTTTATTTTCATTTTCTTGGTGTATTTTTGAGTTATATCGGATAAAGTTGATGGAATTTTGTTTGATATAGGTTAATTACAGTGCACGAGTGTTTGTGAAAGAGAATAACAGTGCTAAAATATGTTTTTTCTGCTTGCCTCCAAAATTCCATCGGACACGTTCTAGTAAAGTAGCCATCGCTTTACTTGAATGTTGGACTGACTGATTACTGACGACTTACTTACTGACTTTGTTATTACTTCGTCCAGTTTCATTGAAACTGGCAAAAAATCGATGCAAAAATTATACTTGACGCTGGCAGTATGCAGAGTTTGCGATGCCATAATTGAAAAGAAAAAAAAGCTTTCTAGTCGCCCTCTTTAATTTCTTCCTTTAAATTATTATTAAATTATTATTATTAAATTATTCCTTTAAATTTATATTAAATTAATTATTCATTTAAATAAAACACAATTTTGATTTATTGATTTATTCACATTTATTTCATCATATTTATAAAGTATAACATTCTGCTGTTACTGACAGACTTACACAAAACAAAGGTGGTTTAAAAACATTATCTATATTGTGAATGTTTAGGGCTTACATGGCGCTTTTTATTCAATGGTGAATTAACAGTATTGGCCGCTCTAAGTCCCAGGTTACTTAGTATTACCTGTTGTTCTTTTTCAGCACGGGTTTTACACTTTTATATTATAATTTATTTACATGATTTTTTGATACAAAATCTAATCAAAAATAAAAAATATGTTTATGAATCTCTATTTCATGTGTTTGGAAGCTGTATGAAAACTTGTTGGGTATTTTGTAGTTAAAAAATCTAAGAAAGCATGTTACGTTTTTTTATTCAAATCACTGAAGATTTTTCTTGTTATCAGTGATTTTTTTGATCTCTGTCCTTAGTAAGGTGGCTAGATTTTAGGGGCCTATACATAGTAGCCTACTGGGGTCAAAGGTGAATCTGCCACTATTTTTATCTTGTATCAAGTGTTGGCGCACAGTGCAGCAGCAGCGGCAGCAGCTAGTGGCGCTCTGCGGCGCGGCGCTTGCGGCGCGGGGGCGGTTCGAGGCCGGCGTGCGCCTGCGCCGCCAGCAGCATGCCCAGCTGCCCCTGCGCCTGCGCACACACACACGTAAATAAATAAATAAATAACAATTCACACTCGTAGCCCCACAGTAGGGTAGTTATACCCTGTGTTATACCCTGTGTTATACCATATGTCGTGGGTGCCATGGACACACACACTCAAAGACTGAAACAAAAACACCCAGACCGAGAACAGAAATTTAAACTCATCATTCAAATTTCAGCTTCGCCGGGAATCGAACCCGGGACCCTCCGATCGGCAGTCCGGCATGGTAACCATTACGCCACGCGGGTCGTCCACACGTCACTAATTACTAAATAAAATTACAACGTTTAGCCCCACAGTAGGGTATATGTACCGTGTCGTGGGTACGATGGACACATCCAGAAAAACAGAAACACAAACACCCAGACCGAGGACAGAAATTTAGTCATCATTCAAATTTCTACTTCGCCGGGAATCGAGCCCGGTGCCCTCCGATCAGCAGTCCGGTATGGTAACCATTATGCCACACGGGCCGGCAATAGAATTCATTATTCATATTACAATTATATTCGACGACGCAAACAACAATACCGCGATATTCAGCTATTCAGCCTCTGGGCAACACGACCTCCGACAAAATTAAATGGGACCAAAAATATATAACGGTCTACCGGAATTCCTCAAAATTAAAACGGGCAACGAATTTAAAAAAGGACTTAAAACGTATTTACTGAAAAAGGCGTATTACTCAATCACTGATTTCATAAACGATAAAACGGCATAAAGGAATTCCATAAAAACCTGGGAGGTTTTTTTTCCGCCGGCTTTTTTTCCTCTCAGTGTACAAACACCTGTGATATGGGTACCCAAAGCTGACGCTCGGAACCGATCCGAAATATAAATAAATAAATATTTTTATTTTTATTTATAAAAGGCGCAATATGGGACAAATAAAAATAATATTCCTTAGAGAACCCAACATATTTTATTATCAGTGACTCCCTCCAAAATCCCCCTCCCCCAACACCACGCAAGCGCAAGAAATTGGGCGGGGGGGGGGGGGGGGGGGGTCACTAAGAAATTTTGGGGAAGAGGTGTCCCAAATTAACTTGTTTCGTCTTCCATTTCACTTCACCCCCGTAGGATAAAAAATTGCCTATGTGCTATTCCAGTCTTCATTGCTATATTAAAATCACAGGCGTTTAGTCAGTTGCTTCAACCGCGTTGACCCTATTACCCGTTTTCACGTAGGAATGAAGCATTTTCCCGTGGTAAAAAGTAACCTATGTTACTCAGGGTGAATGTAGCTTTCTAATGGCGAAAGAATTTAAAGAGGAAAAAAAGAAACATAGTTTTTGAGTTTATTCATCACAAACATACAAAAATACAAATCTTTCCTCTTTATAATATTAGTATAGATATAAAATGTTCGTGTCATAGTGTTTGTAACTAAACTCCTTCGAAATGGCTGGACCGATTTTCGTGAAATAAATAAATTAGGTCTGCGAATCGGACATCTACTCTTCATCCCCCTAAGCGATAAGGGTTGCCCACCCCAAACATTTATACGCGGTACGGAATTCGCGGGATCAGCTAGTGTGCTGCTAATAAAAAAAAACGGCAAATTGTTTGTAAAGTAGGTTTACGATCGAGATGTTTACGTGATAACATCCGCACGAGAAAATCTCCATTCGTTTGTATGCCGCTAGAGTGAGAGAGACGGAAGATCGGTCCACTCACTCGAACGCTATGCTAGCCTCCGCTCGTGAGGATTCCGCGTGACAAGTTTCACGGAATGACTGGCAGCGCTCGAGATGAGACGGGAGATCGGTCCGTCTCTCTCTTGTTATACCTGCGATCGCGCTCGTGAGGTTTTGGTGTGACACAAGTTTCTGAACATGTCACCCGACTAAAACGATTTTAAAGACGTTATCACGTCAAAAAATTAGCTCACCTCCTCAAACATCTCCCTGGCCATGGAGTACACGCTGTGTTCGCTGCTGTTGTACATCAGCGCGTTGGACAGCATTAGGAGTACGTCGCGCTGAAACTCCGCCGTCGTCCTGAAATATTACAGTAAATAAGATTATTTAAAACACAAGTCGAAAGTTTTCGAGCAGGGTGTGTTGCCAGTTAGCCTTTTCCATAAGCTCAGGGTCGCCCAGCGAGCGATGGAGAGGGCTATGCTTGGTATTTCACTACGCGATAGAATTCGTAATGATGAAATCCGTAGAAGAACTAAGGTTACCGACTTCTGAGCTCTGAAAATCTGCAAGCTGAAGTGGCAATGGGCAGGCCATATAGTTAGCAGGACCGACAACCGATGGGGAAGAAAGGTCCTCGAATGGAGACCACGTCTCGGCAAAAGGAGTACAGGCCGCCCTCCAACCAGGTGGACTGACGACCTAAAGAAGACAGCGGGTAGTCGCTGGATTCAGAAGGCCCAGGACCGGGAGGAGTGGCGAACGTTAGGGGAGGCCTATGTCCAGCAATGGACAGTAAAAGGCTGATGGATGGAAACCAGAATCTAGACTAAATTCGAAATGACCTCAGATTAAATAATAAAGATCTCTCTGCGAACAAAATGTGAGGCCAGTTACTCCTATTTTTTTTGATATCGGGGGGGGGGGGAGCCTCAAAAGGTTTCCAGCACCTTGTGAAAGGATACCGGGCTATGTGCCCATGATGCTGTATGTAGGTGGCTGACTCTGCGCTTGGGGGAGGACTCTAGGATCTCCAGTGGAACCGGTGTCCTCGACGCGCGACGCCCCAGAAATGGCCCATCTTCCATCTTCGGGCACGTTCTTACGCTCACGGCGGCATGCGGCCACGCACACACCGCCGTCCTTCCCGGGGCTGCTGGCTGGACGGGTCGAGCTCCCACTCTCACCGTTCACAACCCCGGAAGCACCTTTTAGTCGCCTCTTACGAACAGGCAGGGGATACCGTAGCTCTATTCTTAATCCCGAAGCTAGAGGGACTAGGCCGGTTACTCGTACGGACATTACACCCTATTTATTACACCCACAGAACATTATTAAGAGAGGTAGAACGGCAATAGTGCGCCGTTCATATTAAGACTGGTGTCGCCGATCAAGCCCCGCCTTTCACCTCCATTACATCTGTAATTAAATAAATACGAAGCTTACGCACATATTTGCAATTTCAAATCTAGCCAATCTTAGCGCCGCACAATCACGCGATTTCAAATGAACGAATCACACCCAAGCACGCACACAAGCACGCTATCGTAGCACGATCGCGTGTTTCTGTAGAGATGTTGGAATTTTGAGCGTTTGCTCAAAATTCCGTGGCACGTCTGCCCCGCCCACATTTCCATTCTACCTCTTTTAGTATGTTCTGTGATTACACCCTTTCACAACACAATTCGGCATAAAACGGCCCGTAACATTACTGGTAGTGCGAAGCAGTAGAACCATGGGCAAGGTACCATTTCTTCGTGTTAATTATGATATTTTTGTTAACGTTTTGCCCGATGCGCCACGATATTCGACAGGCAAATCAAGATTAAAAATACAGTTTCGTGTCCCTATAACGATTCAATAACGTTACACACTCATAGCCCTACAGTAGGGTACATATACCCTGTGACGTGGGTACCATGGACACACACAAAAACAGACACACAAACTCCCAGACCGAGAACAGAAATTCAAACTCATCATTCAAATTTCTGTTTCGCCGGGAATTTAACCCGGGACCCTCCGATTGGCAATCTGCCATGGTAACGTCCGTCAGTAAAAAGTGGCCAGTATCACCCTCCTACCCCCAAACTGTTACTATTTTGCTGAATATCGATGAAACTCACTGCAACCCACAGTAAGGTAGTCATCAGAAACACCCAGACCGAGAACAGAAATTTAAACTCATCATTCAAATTTCTGCTTCGCCGGGAATCGAACCCGGGACCCTCCGATCGGCAGTCCGGCGTGATAACCATTACGCCATGCGGGCCGTCAGATGATTCGCACTCAGCTGCTCACCTGATGACTCCGTTGTCGATGTTCCGTCGGATGGCGGACAGGTCCATGGGTCGCTTCACCGCCGAACTGTACCCGGGAGCTTCCTCGTCGCTGATTGGTCGGAGGAACAGCGATGCGTACTTGTGCGCGCATAGCCTGCAAACGAGAATCATTAAAAAAAACAACGGGTCGCACTCCGGTAGTGCAGGCAGAAGTGAAAACTTGAACATTAACGTTGTGCATTTTGATATTTTGGAATGGTTAGGGAATAATTTTGCACGAACTGCTTTTATTATCAGTATTATTTTTCATCTAGTATTTTCAGTAGGTTTTCATCTAGTTTTTTTATCAAGTACTCACTCATTTTCTTTCACTATTTCCTCGTCACTTTTTTCATTAATAGATGCACTTTGTTCAATGTCCATATTTTAAATACTTGATATAAACGAATTTTACAAGTATAGACAGTCGAGCCGTCATCAGCTGTCACCCCTCCGCCTTGGTTTAAGAGCCGGTGAAGATCGACCTTCACCGATCTGATAACTCGATGAGACATATTTTTTATCAATTATAATTTATAAACATACATGCCTATGATAACTTGCCTATCGAAAAGTGTTCACAGCTGTTTTTAATATAATTAATTTTAATCAATTTTCTTTTTCACCTCACTCTTGTATATTATCAGATCGGTGAAGGTCGATCTTCCACGTCTCCTCTACTATCTTACGAATATTCGATCAGGTCACGTGTCCTGACGCGAGTTAAATTTTTTTTACCCATCCCAAAAAAGTGCACAACGCCACTAAAAAAGTTTTGACTTCAATAAAGGACACATTTCACACAAATAATCCTACTGGGTCTTTCACAGTTAGCCTTTTCCACAGGCTCAAGGTCGCTCAGCGATGGAGAGGGCTATGCCTGGTATTTCTCTACGCGACAGAATCCGTAACGATGAAATTCGTAGACGAACGAAGGTTACCAACCGACATAGCTCTCAAAATTTGCAAGCTCAAGCGGCAATGCGCAGGCCATATAGTTAGGAGAACCGACAACCGATGGGGAAGAAAGGTCCTCGAATGGCGACCACGTCTCGGCAAAAGGAGCACAGGCCGCCCTCCAACCAGGTGGACTGACGAGCTGAAGAAGATAGCGGGAAACCGCTGGATTCAGAGGGCGCAGAACCGGACGGAGTGGCGAACATTAGGGGAGGCTTATGTCCAGCAGTGGACTTCAAAAGGCTGATAGATAGATAGAATCCTACAGGCACGAGTGTTGTGAAATGTAATAACAGTCAGATATTTGAGTAAATCGATGGCTACTTTACCAGAACGTGACCGATGGAATTTTGGAGGCAAGCTGAATAAAACATATTATTATGTTATTTTATTCACAACACTCGTGCACTGTAATTAACCTATATCGAACAAAATGCCATCAAATTTATCCGATATAACTCAAAAATACACCAAGAAAACGAAAATAAAACAAGAGCACAACATGTCCTTTCCGTCTTCCCGCCAAAAGTCTCGATTGTTAGGTTAGTTTACTATCTATGTCGTTGCCATATCGGTTACGCAGACTCACCGGGTGTATACGAGCATGACGCTCTTCCTCCAGAGGCGATGCTGCCTCTCCGCATCTCCCGCGCTCGGCGACTCCGGAGCACTCGCTTCGGCACTTTCCGACCCGGAGCGATCTGACAAAATAAGTAAACATATAAATGTATGTATATAAAACATAGTCATGTTAGTTACCCCCAGTGAGCTTATAGTTACTATAGTAACATTTAATATAATTGGTTACCCCACTTATAAATGAAATGAAATGAAATATTCTTTATTCACTGTATGGTTCCTTTACAAACTCTTAGTGAACGTTATTTTTTTGTTCTGTCTGCTCTGGTGCTTAGGCAATGCTGAGCTGAAGAAAAGAGCAGACGGAGAAAAACTTCAGCCCTGTTTTAAAATATGGGGTATACAATAGCTATCTTTCTTACAGAGTAGCTATTCAAGAACGGCTGGACCAATTTTTATGATTTTTGAATTTAGATTTACCTTCGACGGGAATAGGATAGTAAGTATTAAAATATGAAAAAAATTCTTAATTTTTATTATTTTTTCCATATTCTATTTATTTATTTTTAACACGCTTTTATTAACTTGACCTGTATGTATGTATGTATGAATGTACATATGTATGTAACGGAATCTTTTAACTTCATTTTCACTTACTTCTAGGAGTCTGATTAACTTGAAAATTTGCACAGGGGTCAAGGGCCGATGACAATACAATAATCTTATAACTTTATATTGAAGTCCTAACTAGGATCATTAGGATAAAAAAATATACGAGGAGCGGCTGATAAGTTCGTGGCCTAAGGTACTTAATGAAACAAATATAAAGTTTTATATTTTTAACACATCTAAGCGTCTGATAAACTTGAAAATTTGCACAGGGGTCAAGGGCCGATGACAATGCAATAATATGAGAATAAAAATCCTGTTAAAAATAAATAATGTACTTTAAAAAACTAAAAAACACGCTTTTTTGAAAATACGAACTAAAAAGTAAAAAAAAATAAGAAGAAAATGTATTTTACTGTAAAAAAGCGTGGGGTGGTTTTTAAGATAAATACTATTGACACCATGCACCCTACGCTTTTTTACAGTAAAATATTTTTTTTCTTTTTTTTACTTTTTAGTTCGTAATTTCAAAAAAGCGTGTTTCAGTTTTTTAAACTACATTACTTATTCCATATAAACGGTTCGTCAATCATTTCTTGTTCGTGCTTTTGTTTCATTATTCAATAATGGCATCGCAGACTCTGTGCATATTGCCAGCGTCAAGTATAATTTTTGCATCACTGTAGTCATGTAAAAAATCGGTAAGTCGTCAGTTATCATTCAGTCTATTCAGTCATTGAATATCTGACTGACTTAGACTGACTGCGAGGACTGCTTTAGGATCAATCCCACTGAAAGAGCAGCGGCGCACAGCGGCTTTTTGAGGCAAAATATTACAAATCAATTTGAATCTTATCTGTGTGATTACACAGTTCATAGTTATTTGAATGCAATGGACCTTCAAGCGACTAGTCAAGAGGTTGCCCCTTGCGGCTCCGTGGTCAGCTACAAAACTGTGCGGTTATCTACGCCTGTACATGCAACCTGACTAATATCAAAATACATATTTTAATATAATATGTGTATGTATGTGTGTAATTTGTTTGTATTTAGTATGTAAGTTTATGTACGTCTATTTATATAAATATTTTTATATAAATATTTATGTGCGTCTATGTATATTTAAATTTAAGCTTTCGTGTGCACCCCTCCTGGATCCTATTTTGCTAAATTCTCTACCCCAAGGTTGCCTGGAAGAGATCGCTAGAAGCGATAAGGCCGCCTGTTGTTCACCGTGATTTTTGTGTTTATAAAATACTCTTTGTGTTATTTTTTTATGGTGTACAATAAAGCATATTTGTATTTGTATATTTTTTTGCAGGCCTCAGTTTTCGATTGAATGGGACGCTGGCAACACCGATAACCTATATACCTACGATACCTGGTCTTTGAATTAACGGGGCTACCAATGACAAAAGTTTCAAATAAAGATAATCGTTATAATCCCACCCATAGCCCCATAGTAGGGCAGATATACCCTGTGTCGTAGGTACCATGGACACACATAAAGACAGAAAGAAACACAAACACAGACGTGAACAGAAATTGAAACTCATTAGAAAAAAATTAATGGATTCTGCCTCGCGAGTAATCGAAACCCTTGGTTGGCAGTCAAGTCATAACATACAAAAAATATAATTGTTTTGACAAATCAAAATCAAATAAGACTTACTTCTCGAGTCAGACTTCTTCTTTCTTGAATAATCTCTCTTCTTTTTACCGTCCTTTTCTTCTTCTCTGCTGAGCTGCAAAAATAAAAATTATAAGGTTAGATTCGGGACCAAGAATATGAGCTAAGGTATCCTCTGCCTGTCGTCGCGACTAAAAGAGGGCTTTTGGGGTTGCGGGCGGTGTGAGTGGGAGCTCAAGCCGTCCAGCCAGCAGCTCAGGGAAGAAACAACGGTATGTGCATGTGGCGGCACTCTGTTAGAGTAGAGAGCTCATACTCATGCGCAAGGGCACCGGCATCTTCCTTTGGAGATCCCGGGGCCCTTCACAAGCGCCGAGAAGGCCATCGAGGGGGTTTTACTGTGGTAAAAATCCCACATAACCCAGTACCCCTCCCCAGTGTACTGGGTACCTATTGAAGTTTTCTCCCCCGTTAACAAAAATAAGGTTACACATCCCTCCCTCTTATGCATCCCATGCATCCCATGCATGCATGTTATTGCATGAAATGTATACACCATACATTCTGATTGTTGATTGTTGCAAAGTAGTTTTAAAGTACGTTAGATTGTATTACAGTCATTACGGGTAACTTTGAATTGGCGTTTAACTTTGAATAAAGTTGGAAAAAAGATTTAACAATTTATTACATCGAAACTTTTTGATGTTTCAATATAATAACCGTGTTAAATGGATTGCCAAAATGTTTTAGTACCAAATGAAAATTAAAGAAATAAACTGTCAATGCCATAATTCTGAAAATTCCCGCCTTTTCCGTGGTTAAGTTGCTGGAAGTTTTTGAGCTCAGGGGGGCCACTCGCTAACTCCGTTTCCGTCGCTTACGGGCCGTCCGTAAGTCGTCCGAAACTTCAGAGTGTACCCTACTCTCTAAGAACTTCGGTTGCCATCATTTCGAACGGGATCATAGACTATTTTCATGAATGATAGATTCCAAGGCTTGTCAGCCCTAGGGAGGACAATTTTATCGTGATTATTACCGGTTTTTTTATTGCGACATTTTTTTCTTTATAAACGTATAAATTATATATCTAGAATCACCAAACATTTATTTTACTAATATTAGTTCTCAATTACCTACTGTTTCATTTATTTATGTACTTATGGCAATATTTTATATGGTTTTATCTATATAAATACCTTTCCCTCTAATAAGTACTAAAAAATTAAGTTATGTCTATGACAATTGTCTATTTGACATATTTTTATTGATGTCTAACGGATGTAAATTCTTTTAATATTTATTGAAATAAGAGAAAGTATTTGCATTTAATGTACGAGTAAGTATCCTTTAATGTGTTATGAAATATGAATTGAATTGTGTTTACTCAATAAACGACCTATTATTGTTGTAACTTATTTTAGTTAAATGTTTTACAGTAACAGTGGACAAGAAACATTAAGAAAGAAATTAGGGCCTGTGGAAGACCGTCTACGAAACAAATCCTCTCCAAAGTTAAATAGTAGAGCTGCAATGGGATGGATTCTTGGACAGCTATAGCAAAAATTCTTTTCGTCAATCCACGCTCCTCCCCGGAACTTATCGATTTATTTCTTAATTTCGGATCATGACGCATAAAGATGATGATTAGGCAATCCTTCAAAGATCAAGTATATTGCATGCATAATGGCTTATTAAAATATATAGTACAGACAGGTACATAGATTAGTACGTACCTACATGCTTCTATAAATAAATATAGAATTACAAAATGTTTCCATTGTTTTACTTCTTGCAAATATAATTGTCTCTCATATTATTATGTATGCGCGTGTAGTAGAAAAATGCGCGTAGCCCTGCGGCTTGCGTAGAAAGTAAGCCATCTCCGCGGCAAAGCGAAACTCGCACGATTTGGTGTAAGGGAAACCGCTAGTGGCATAATTTAATAAAGTGAGTAGAAGGACTAATAAAATTTCATGAGAAGTTAAATTATTAAGGACTAATAAAATTTCATGAGAAGTTAAGCTATTTTATTTATTTACAAAAGTACATGTAATTAAGGTTAGGTAACTCTACAGCATAACATGTGACAGAAAATTTGTACAAACAGATATAAACTGACTTAATGAATAAAAGAACACATCAACATCCAGATAATGAAATATAAGGCATTTAGCGGCAACAGGCAACAGTCCAGCACAATCCGGCGACGCAGCCGTGCGGCACGCGTGCACCACTTACTATGCGAACAGCCGGCTGGGCCATCTACCTCCAGTCCATACCCTCCACGCATTTGTGTCGATAGAACCTCCAGTCCACAGTTTTATAGAACCTTTAGATACTACAATTATTGACTGGAATAGAAAATTCTATAAAATTATTTACTTGGCTTGAATAAAAATCAAAATAAATATTAGGAAAAGGGTTGAAAACTTTTAACACGAGATCAAATTCGATGTCGTGTGATTTGACACATTCATCCGATATATCTCATGTCAAACTCAAATTTACGGACGGGCTTAAAGCCTTACGTAGTAGGTTTTTGCTGTCACTTGAAAGTCATTCATTCTACGGACGAGCCCGTCAGAAATGGGCATCCGTAAGTGTTACAGAGTACGAAATGCCGAAACTTTGGCCGAAACTTCGAGTTTAGTGCTTAGAGAGTGGCCCTCCTGATTTGGAATCGTAAACTAGTCCACTTTGATTCATATGGCAAAACCAAGTTACTTTTTTACGTCAGTGTAGATGTCATTTTTATAGATAAGGTTTTTAAATTTGATAATACCTTCTTTTTGTTTTACCTAAACCTTAAAATATTAAGGTTTAATACATTCTAAAAAAAATTATTCAAAGTTACCCAAAACTCATGATAACTTTGAATTCGAGTTTTAGGGGAAATTATAGGTAGTTCTGTTGTTTCTTCCGTAAATTTATTTTGTTAGGCAGAAAAACCAACTCAAAAGGACACTATTCATTCAATAAAATAAAGGTGTCATAAATAGAAATCAGTTTTAATAATACAAATAATGTAAAAAATGTTCAAAGTTACCTGAACTGTACGTAATGAAATAAAAATTGTTCAAAAAAAATTATATATCCGCCGTTATGCCCTAAAAGTGACACTATTCTGTATATTTTAGTCTTAGAGCATCAAAGACACTGGCTCACCCTTCAGTAGAGACGGCTTATCGCCTAGATACATAATTTTTGTGCCCAATCTGGTGCGGGGGGAAGAACTCACACATTTTAATTTTGTCACACATTCACATATTATTTGTCTGAAATTGTCAATTTCAATTGACAACGTCATTTTCTATGCACCGACAACACTGACACCGACACAGACTCTCACAAGTTGTATATAACTAGAAGGCACATTGTGCATGCACGTTGGGACGAGGAGTTCGCCCGTAAAGGCCACTCCTCTGACGGGTATCATACCTGTTAGTACCTGTGATGCTCTAAGATTTTAGTCTCCTACTCAGAATTTCCACACAAAGTTGTGGCGACGTTCAATGTTTCCGAACGCGGCCATTTGACATGACATCTGTCATGCATGACTGTCAAGTGACTGGGACTTTTCGCGCGGAATATAATAACGACTTTTCACTTGTCGACGAACACGGTCTCTCTGTAACTATTAATTATTACCTTGCCATGTAATAAGTAATAACAAAGCTACTTATTGTGTTAACCGTATTTGTATAATCACAAGTAGTGATTACATTATACGCTACAACCGCAAGCTAGTGTTTTCTTCACCTGCGACGACCATCGATATAATATAAGTAGGTAGATTCACAGTCGCCGCATAAAAGTGGCACCGGCAAAAGAAGGCATAACGGCAGCAATATGCCTTCTTTCGCCTTCATTTGTTAAACCGCCACGCACGTGTCGCACGTCAATGATGCCAAAGTCCGCAGTAAAAATTTGTAAAAATTACACTCTAAAAACGCAAAAAAAGTATGGAGTATCATACTTCCAGTAAGTACATCTTTATCTTAATTTAATAACGCATATTTATTATACTTTAAGACTATTTATTATTATTTTAGTAAAATTTGTTTGGTGGTGTAAATATGGCGGTAAATGAATCTTGTAAACGAATTTGTGCTTTATTGTAATGCTTTTGGTTTCATTTCTCAATAAACTCCTATTTCGTAAGTCTAAAGTCGTAAAATTTTATTGCCGTATTAATATCGAACCAGAAGGTGATAAGTAACAATTTAACATGGACTTATAGTCTTACTTATGTCAGTACCATAAGGTTTAAAATAGATAAAAAGTAAGATACCTTAAAATATTTTTTTGTTTAGAATACTTGTATACATCTATAATAAGTACGTTTTTACGCGGGGCCACCTTTTGACTCAATTTTGTATGGGAACCTTGCATCTACCTACTTATAATATATCGATGGCGACGACTCATCCGTGCCAAGCTCCAACGAAGTCTACTTAAATAACTATTTTTACTACTATATAAAATTTTGATACGATCTTCCAAAATCGAATGAGATCGATTCAATGCAATACGATTCAGATCGTGAATCGATTCATGGGGTTACGATCCGTTAAAATTTACCTTAACGGATTGTTAAAACTTTAAAATAAACTTTTAAATTTAAATTAAATTATAATTATAAATAATTTAGTAAATAAATAATAACTTTAATATTTTGGCAAAGGGAGATCTCCCGCCGGGCGAGGTGGTCATGCCCGGGGAGCGGCCGCGCTCCGACTGACTCAATTCGGAGCTTGTATATATGGTAGGATATTCCGAAAACTTCGATAGCGTGATTCAGGAATACCCGTGGGGCCATCTCTTGATGAGTAGCGGAAGGTCGCTACATCACCCCCTGCTCAGACCGGAGGTCGATAACTTCTATCCATGCTTGAGTAATCTTCGCTTACAAGCGCCTTGAATGCCCTCTATCTGCGGTGAGTCGAGATGTGAGGGTGCAGACCTTGTGTCGCCCTCTGTCCACGGTGAGTCGGGATGTGAGGGTGTAGCGAAGTGTGAAGATGCCCTCTATCTTCGGTGAGTCGAGATGTGAGGGTAGGTTGGAATGTGGAGGCGAGTAGAGTGGGTACTCGAGCCGTCCACGATGTCGCAGGAGGTAGCTGGATCAGGATCAGGAAGCGTTATCACGATGCGCTGCGATGACCCTGACGAGCTGGTGAAGTGATGCTGCAGTCCATCCAGGGAGTGAAGGTGCGACTGATGAAGGTCAGAAGGGACGTATTCTTGTCCGGGGTCACCAGTTATGGTAATCGAGTAGCGGCGTGTGTGGTTGCTAGCAAGCAAGTAAAACTAATAACTATTGTCTATGTACCTACCTAACTAATAAAGTCTCTGTCTTAATGTCCTATAGTTAAAGTGATAAGCGGGTGCAAGGAAGCAAACGTCCGTATAGCGTGGAACACTTTAATCACGATCACAAACACAAGTCAATAAAATAGGTACAGCACACACAGGGAGAAAAAGTTAATACCATATAAAATAAAGAAGGCGAAAGAGTGACACAAGCGATATATAAAGTCTTAACACAAGATGAAATAGTCCAGCACACTGAGAAATAGTTTTATATCACAAACAACAGTACGAATAGTATTATTCGCGATCGCGGCGTAGGCACGGATAAGCAGTGTCAGGCGTACGGACGACACGGGCTTCGCGCGAGAAGGTTAGTAGCCGACTGCGGGGGGCGGCAAGTCCGAGCCGCGAGAGTGAGTCGATGGAATGCGTGTGCGCCGGGCGCCGTGACGTCGGCCAGGGATGGCCGAGATGTTAGAAGATCGGCATCCGCCGGCGCGGCGCCCGGGTTCAGCTCGGACTTGCGAAGACACACCAGGTGTGTATGTGTCTGTGTGTATGTTGTATATGTGTATGTATGTATATGTGTGTGTGATAAATAATAAACATAAATATAATATTATATGTGTGTCGCTGTGTGTGAGTGTAAATATAAACTTACATATAATAAATATGTGGGAGTAGCCCACATCACTCCCCCCAGAGACCGGGTCTACGGTCGATAGTAGTCCGGAAATCGAACTCGGCGGCCTGAGCGAGTTGTTTTAACGCCCTCCGGAGCATGGGCATTCGACCGAGGAGGAGCAGGATCGGGTACGGGGGGTGGACAAGGCTTGGGAGCAGGTCGAGGTGTAGGAGGGAAGCTAGGAGTAGGGACAGGATTGGTGGGAGGGGATGGGTCTACGAGTAGGTAGGCCGGTTTAAGGCGGTCTATCGTTACTGTGACCTCCTTCCCTCTGACCAATATTTTGAAGGTCTTGTCCCTACGTTCGAGCACTTTGTGAGGACCTGTATAAGGTGGTTGTAAGGACCCTCGATTTGCATCGTCCCTCAAAAAGACGTGGCTCGACACCTGCAAATTCTTAGGCGCGTCGTGAACTCCGAAAGGTCGGTGGTTTCGGGAGTGGTCGCCTGGAAGAACTCTCCCGGCAGACGTAAAGGCTCACCGTACACCAGTTCGGCCGACGACGCTTGTAGGTCCTCCTTAAAGGAAGACCTAATGCCCAAGAGCACAAGGGGCAGGGACTCGACCCAGTTGCTGTCGGCGTGGCACATTATCGCTGCTTTGAGTTGCCGGTGGAATCGCTCAACCATGCCGTTACAAGCCGGATGATATGCGGTGGTGCGGCGGTGTTTGAATCCAATCACTTTTCCAAGGTATTGGAAAAGTGACGATTCGAACTGCCGCCCACGGTCGGTAACGATATCGGTAGGACATCCAAATCTGGACATCCACGATACCAGGGCCTTACCGACCGTTTCCGCGGTGATGTCAGTCATCGGTGTAACTTCCGGCCACCGGGTGAAACGATCCACAGCGGTCAAGCAGTAGCGGTAGCCCTGAGATGGAGGTAGGGGACCGATAATGTCCACGTGGACGAACGCGAATCGAGCGCGAGGTAAGTCGAACGTGCCCAACGGCGCTGACACATGGCGACTTACCTTGGCGCGCTGACACGCCTGGCACTTTTGTGACCACTCTCGACAGTCTTTGCGCATGCCAGGCCAGACAAAACGTTCCGCGACCAGTTTAGTGGAAGCGTTGGGACCTGGGTGGCTGAGGCTGTGCAGACTGTCGAAGAGCTGTTTACGCAGTGACTCTGTCACAAAAGGCCGTGGTGCTGGGGTACTTACGTCACAGTATAATTCACTGGAGCTGCCAGGAATTCTGAGCTTCACTAGACGTAGTGACGAAGTACCGTCAACATATTGTTGAAGCTCCTTGTCGGTAGCCTGCGACTGCGCAAGCAGGTCGAGATCGAGTGGCATCTGCAGTTCATCGACCCGGGACAATGTATCAGCCACGACATTGTCCCTTCCGGAGATGTGACGGATGTCGGTCGTGAACTGCGAGATGAAGTCAAGGTGGCGGAATTGACGGGGCGAGCAGCTAGACTTTCGCTCGCGGAACGCAAAGCAGAGCGGCTTATGATCTGTGTAGACCGCGAAGTGCCTGGCCTCCAACATGTGTCTAAAATATTTAATGGCTTCGTAAATGGCCAGGAGTTCACGGTCGTAAGGCGAGTATTTCTGCTGCGATGGTGACAGGTTCCGCGAGAAAAATGCCAGCGGCTGCCAGTCGCCCTGCTTGAGCTGCTGCAGGACTGCACCCATCGCAAGGTCTGATGCATCGGTCACTAACCCTAACTGTGCATCGCAATCCGGGTGCGCGAGGAGTGCAGCGTTACCAAGACTTTCTTTACATTGGTCAAAGGCAAGAAGTGCATCACCAGTAAGATCGACCGGCTGCGACCCCTTCACTGAACCGGCAAGCAGGGCGTTGAGTGGGGCTTGTATAGTCGCAGCGTGTGGCAAAAATCGCCGATAAAAGTTTACCATCCCCAGAAAACGCCTAAGCTGCTTGACGGTTTTTGGAGGGGGGAATTCCCTTATGGCCTGGACCTTGGATTCCAGAGGCCGCGTACCAGACTGCGAGATGTGATAGCCCAGGAAGTTCACCTCACTGGCACCGAAGACGCACTTCGAGGTGTTGACGAGGATGCCGTACTCCTTCATCCGGGTGAACAATTGATGAAGGTGGGACTCGTGTTCCTCCTCGGTCCTTGAGAACACCAAGAAGTCGTCAAGGTAGCAGTAGGTGAAGTCCAGGCCTCTCGTCATCTCGTCCACGAACCTCTGAAATGTTTGGCCGGCGTTCCTGAGACCAAAGGTCATATAAGGGAATTCAAACAGACCAAAAGGTGTTGTGATGGCTGTTTTCGCTATGTCCTCTTCGTAGACCGGGATTTGGTTGTAAGCTTTAACAAGGTCGATGGTGCTAAAGACTTTGCATCCAGCAATGCTATGAGCAAAGTCGTGGATGTGCCTAATAGGATAACGGTCGGGGACCGTCCGTGCATTCAACAGCCTGTAATCGCCGCAAGGTCTCCAACCGTTGTCCTTCTTAGGCGCGAGGTGTAACGGTGAAGCCCACGGACTCTCGGAAGGACGTGCTGTGCCGTTACTGAGCATGAGTTCGAATTCCTTCCTAGCTATCTTCAGCTTGTCTGGAGCGAGGCGGCGTGGTGTGCATGAAACGGGTGGGCCGGGTGTGGTGCGTATGTGGTGTACCGTGGTGTGCCTTGGGGCAGATGGTGTGCCTGAAGGCCGGGTAATGTCTGGGTACTTACCAAGGATCGCGTGATATCTCGTGTCGCCCGTAGCTACCTTTACAGAAAATATATTAGTTTTTTCTATAGTTACATTCGTTGACAGGGATGTCAAATTATCAACAAGGCGTTGGTTGCGGCAGTCGACGACTAAGTTATAGTGACTCAGGAAGTCGACGCCTATAATAGCCTTGGTGACGTCTGCAACCGTAAAACGCCATGGAAAGCTTCTCCTTAAACCTAAATTTAAAATTAAATTAACGTAACCATATGTTTTTATTTCAGTACCGTTTGCCGCACACAAACTGTAGTTAGTTACGGATCTTTGTTCGCGTAGCGCTGAGCGCGGGTACACGCACAAGTCACTCCCGGTATCTACCAGAAACTGAGTACCGGTGTCGCGGTCTTTCACAAAGAGGCGTCCAGTAGCATGGGCATCAGTGGCCATTACTTCCTTCGTGTCGTGGTTCTTGTTTGGGTGGTTATTAATTTGCGCGTTAGGTGAAGGTGAGCGGCGCGGCTGTGATCTCACACGTCGGGCGGGCTGGTGTGGGCTGTGCGCGTCTAGTTCACGTTTCAGCCTTTTAACTTGCTCGCTGAGTTCAGCGATGTCACCAGCGGTGTTCGCGACAGGTGACATGTAAGCTGTGGTGAGCGAGGTGACCGGGCAGGGTAATTCTATTTCCCGCAGTCGGTCAGCCAGGCTAGCTAGTTTTTCCAGTGGACTGGATGCTGTGTGGTAGTCTGTCGTTCCAGATGCTGCGTATAATTAGTTCGGGTGTTGATGGCCCCGCCAGGTCCTGCAGGTGTTGCAGGAACTGTGACGGGGTCCTTTCTCCGAGAACCTCATTTTTGAGAAGGGTCACTAATTTCTTCTCGTTTGATGAAGTGAGTCGGCTGCACAGCGCTGATTTGATGCGCTGGTAACGTGCCGTGACTGGAGGGTGGATTATGATGTCCCTCACGGTCTGCGCGTGGTGTGTGTCCAGGAACCCAAGGACATGAGCATACCTTTCGTGGTCGTCCGTGACATTATGGTGGGTGAACTGGTTTTCCAGGAGTGCGAACCAGAGCTCCGGGTCGTCGGTGCAGAATGGTGGCACTCTTAAGGTCACCTTTTGGGTGCGCGTTGCGGCGCGTGAAGAAACGCGCGTCATCCTTGCGCGTCGTGTGCATGCGCGGGCGCGGCCATTTTGCATGGCGCGGGCGCAAAACGTTGTCTCGTATTCACTATCGTCACTCATTATTACCGTGCACAATAGGGGTCACCAGTTTGGCAAAGGGAGATCTCCCGCCGGGCGAGGTGGTCATGCCCGGGGAGCGGCCGCGCTCCGACTGACTCAATTCGGAGCTTGTATATATGGTAGGATATTCCGAAAACTTCGATAGCGTGATTCAGGAATACCCGTGGGGCCATCTCTTGATGAGTAGCGGAAGGTCGCTACAATATAATTTTGTGATTATTGTATGCCTGAATGAGGTACACTGTTTAAATACTAAACACAAACACTTTTTTTTTTGTAAACAGTCATCAATAAACAATTTCCATTTCATTTCATCACGATTCAAAAGATCGATTCAAAGCAAATAATCGGACATCCCTATGTTCGAGTAAGATAAAAAAAAAATTTTTTTTTAATGACAGAGATAATCAGATTTCTTTGCTAACGCTTCAAAAGCTTACGCACACAAGCGCGCTTGTAAGTACACAACACTACTACAAACAGAGCGGATCGGACTTCGTGAAATAGAACATCTACACCAGGACTTACTTCCATAGGAGTGTCATCATCGGTCTCTGTGTGAGTCTCTTCCACTTCTTGCTTCTCCTCTTTGGGCTGCGACTGGGACGCGTGGAGCGACTCTTCTTTCATCATCTCCTTCAGAGGGATTGAGTCCTAGTACATAAGTAAATACATTAACTAAACGAGTATTAATAGGTAAAGTCAGTAAGTCGTCAGTAATCAGTCAGTCAAGTCAGTCCGCCATTCAAGTAAAGCGATGGCTTCTTTACAATGGAATTTTGGGGGCAAGCTGAAAAAACATATTTTCGCACTGATATTTTAATTCACAACACTCGTGCACTATGATTAACCTATATCGAAAAAATGCCATCAAAATCCGATATAACTCAAAAATACACCAAGAACGGAAAAATAAAACAAGAGCACAATATGTATTTTTCGACTTCCCGTCAACTCCTGTGAGATATTTTCAAACCTCATGACAACAATAGTTTTGGCATGAATGTGAAAAAGACGTATTTTTGTTTAGTTTTCATTTTCTCAGTGTATTTGTGACGTCAATAATTACTAATCTGGTCTTGGACTACCAAGTCAATTGAGATACTTTTAATGAGCTGTCAAAACGTGACTTCCCCATACATTTTGTATGAGAAAATGATAAGTGACGTCACTTATCATATATAGTCAATTGACTTCATTATTATTGATTTAAGCGGTAATAAAAATCATATATAAAAAAGAATTAACAATTATATTGCTTTCCAAGCGTGATTTAGTGCAACCTTTTTAAGGTAAGGATTTAGATTTTTATTTGCATAGTGTCCAAGACCCTATTACATACAATTACCTCCAAAACTCCACCGTACTCTGGTAAAGCAGCCATCACTTGTATTGAATGTCTGACCAACTTTAATAATACACGAGTGTCAAGAATAATAAATACTCACCTCGGCATCTTCGTCCTTCTGAAGTTCTTCTTCTGTCTTCTGTTTAACTTCTATTACTTCTTCTACGAGCGGCTCTTCCGGAGCCACTTGGGCCTCTTGACGCACTTCCGGCTCCTCAGGAGGTACCTCTGGTTGTAATGGTTGAGGTTCGGCTGCAGGTTCTGCAAGAAGATTGTAATCCATACTAATATGTCTCATAGGATCAGCTGTCTCGTGTGCCCATTATGGACCCATTGCCATACTGTTATCTCAATTACATATGTATGTACTTTTTTTTTAAAAGAGTGCTGCTGGGAGTTTTAACATCTAGCCCAAACGGGCAGATTCCATTACATACATACATACAGGTCAGGCTAATATAAGCGTGTTAAAAATATAAAACTTTATATTTGTTTCATTAAGTACCTTAGGCCGCGAACTTATCAGCAGCCCCTCGTATATTATTTTTTTATCCTGATTATCCTAGTTAGGACTTTAATATAAAGTGATGAGATTATTGCATTGTCATCGGCCCTTGACAATAGACTTGCAAATTTACAAGTCAATCAAACTCCTAGAAGTAGGTGAAAATTAAGTTTAAAGATTCTGTTACATACATACATACATCTCTACAAAAGATCTACATACCTTGTTCACCTTCAACCTGGGCCTCCGGAGTAGGTTCCCGCGCAAGTGGCGTTTCTACCGAGACAGGTGGTAATTCTTCTGCTTTTTCTTCTGTCACTTCTGGTTGAGACACTTCTTCTTTATCTTCTGGCTCTATTTTCAATTGAATCTCTTCTACTTCTTTTAATTCTGGGACGCTGGGGAGTTTTAGATTCTTGTGACTTTTAGCAGAGTAGTTAACGAATCATATATGTATTTATTTTATGCTAATGGCCGCCCGCGACTTCTTCCTCATGGACTTTGGTATAAGTCATAGTATGATGGTATATAGCCTAAAGCCTTCCTCGATAAATGGAAAATCTAACACAAAAATATTTTTTCTATTCGAACCAGTAGTTCCTGATTAGCGCGTTCAAACAAACAAACAAACTCTTCAGCTTTATATATTAAGTATATATAGATAGATTAATTGCTGTTCGTTAGTCTCGCTAAAACTCAAGAACGTCTGAACCGTAGTAGCTAATTTTGGTCTTCAAATATTAGTAGAAGTCCAGGGAAGGTTTTAACGGTGAGAAAATATGGAAAAAATGCGAAATTAATAGTAAAACAACTTATTTTATTTTCCTGTATAAACTGTTAGTACTGTCAAACACTGGTTCTTCGCGCCATTGTCCTAAAGTTTGACATAGTCTGTATAACAATTCATCTGTCACTATTTGTTTTATATCTTATTTGACAGTTAAGTAAAGTTGAAGCGCGCATGGTCCAGCGGCGAGCGTAGAACGCAAGCGATCTATGCAGCTAAGCCAAAACGGGCGCGGTCGGGTGTGAGTTGGGTGACCGCTAGTGGCAAAAATTTCATGCGCGTTTTCGTGCTGCGGAGGGCGCGTTAAGCCGTGGGTCCCGGTTGTTGTCGATAGATAACAGTCGTTAAACCTTGTCGGAGGCTGAAGAGAGTGTTTGTTTGTTTGAACGCACTAATCTCAGGAACTACTGGTTCGAATTGAAAAACATTTATTGAGTTGAATAGTCCATTTATCGAGGAAGGCTATAGGATATATAACATCATGCTATGACTAATACCAAAGTCCACGCGGACGAAGTCGCGGGCGGCCGCTAGTAAGGTTATATATATACTTAGTATCTACTCACATTTCTTCTTGAACTACTGGTACTTCTACCACTATCTTCTTCTCAACCTCTTCTTCTATCTGCTTCTCTTGCTTTACTTCTGGAGGCGGCGGTTCCACTTCTCTTATCTCTTCTTTGTACTGAAACAAATATTACAACTTTGTAGTAAAGAATTAATTTGTAACAGCAGTGATACCCGACTGGTTGTAGTACGCAAGTGATCTGCGCAAGTCGAACAGTGCGGTCAGGGGTGTGATGGGTGACCATCCATCCATCCATCCATCAGCCTTTTAGAGTCCACTGCTGGACATAGGCCTCCCCTAATGTTCGCTACTCCATCCGGTCCTGCGCCCTCTGAATCCAGCGGTTTCCCGCTATCTTCTACAGGTCGTTAGTCCACCTGGTTGGAGGGCGGCCTGTGCTCCTTTTGCAGAGACGTGGTCGCCATTCGAGGACCTTTCTTCCCCATCGCTTGTCGGTCCTCCTAACTATGTGGCCTGCCCATTGCCACTTCAGCTTGCAGATTTTGAGAGCTATGTCGGTAACCTTCGTTCGTCTACGGATTTCATCATTACGAATTCTGTCGCGTAGAGAAATACCAAGCATAGCCCTCTCCATCGCTCGCTGGGCGACCCTGATGGGTGACCGCTAGGGGCAAAATATTGAGCGCATCTGAGTGCTCCGAAGGGCACGTTACGCTGATGTTCCCGGTTATTATCGATAGATAACAGTCGTTAAACCTTAAAAATTCTTCATCGTCCATACCTGCCTTTGGTGGCGCTAGTGTCGCAAAATTACGCACAACCGGAAATGAACAAGCTGGCTATCGCAGAAAGTTAGGTATAGGGGGCGCTGGCGATTCGGATATAAGTAACTAGTCTACGGAAACTGAAGCCACTCTTTTAATATTAGGTCGAATAACGGTATAGTACTTGTTTAGTAAAAAAAAAACAATGTGCTACAAACGAATATTACCTTTGTATTTTCGGGCTGAATAACCTTAATTTCCGGCGTCGGGAACTTGACTTCCGGGAACGAGATTTTGACTTCCGGTTCCGGTGTCGGTTGACGAGGTGCCGGTTGTTCTGGCTCATTCTCTTCCGGTGGAGTTTCTGAGTGCTATGAAAAAAAACTTTGTGTTATTAAAAATTTACAGTGAAACGTAACAGTAACAGTCAAAATGAAATAAATTTATCTGAATTTCTATTTTAAAACTAAAAATTTTTGGCATCCCTGAGGCTGAGCTATCTATAGAAAAGGCCGATATTAATAAATCGCTCTCAAACATATCCAGAGAGTGAATCACTCTTAAGACTTAACCGAAAAATGGTAATTATTCAATATTGCGCCACCAGCTATTTTGAGGGTGATTTTTTTTATGACTTCGTCATGACTTGCTCATATCATATCATGTCATGTCATGTTACGTTGGCGCATGACCTTTTTGAAAAAAAAATGAAAAACAACCTTCGATCACTCTACATTCGTTTTGTCGAATTTTTCGGGCGGCGAATTCGGGTAGTTAATAGATTAATACAAACAGGTTTACCAGAAAGTTAAAAGGTGGAAACATTTTTTTAATAGTTCCCACAGCCTTGAATATCATCCTTTTGAGCCTATCAAAATTGAATTCCTTTTTTTATGATTGAAATATAATCTTATCAACCACTCAGCTGTTGACATCTCAGACGGCGTCTTAGGAGGCTTCTTGAGTGGTGATTTATTAATTAGGCGTTATGATGATAGATCTTAAGTGAGAGCGCGTTCTTTGAACGACTCTTCATTGTTATGCTGTTGACATCTCAGACGGCGTCTTAGGAGGTTTCTTGAGTGGTGATTTATTAATTAGGCGTTATGATGATAGATCTTAAGTGAGAGCGCGTTCTTTGGACGACTCTTCATTATTAAGCTGTTGACATTTCAGACGGCGTCTTAGGAAGCTTCTTGAGTGGTGATTTATTAATTAGGCGTTATGATGATAGATCTTAAGTGAGAGCTAGTTCTTTGAACGACTCTTCATTGTTATGCAGTTGACATCTCAGACGGCGTCTTAGGAAGCTTCTTGAGTGGTGATTTATTAAGGCGTTATGATGATAGATCTTAAATGAGAGCGCATTCTTTGAACGACTCTTCATTGTTATGCTGTTGACATCTCAGACGGCGTCTTAGGAGGCTTCTTGAGTGGTGATTTATTAATTAGGCGTTATGATGATAGATCTTAAGTGAGAGCGCGTTCTTTGAACGACTCTTGATTATTAATTAGAATACGAACTAAAGAAAGATTGCAACTAGGCGCATTCTTACTTCTGAGAGCTTAGAGCATCAAGATATTGACAGGTATGTCACCCGTCAGAGGAGTGGCCTTTACGGGCGAACCCCTCGTCCCAACCTCCATGCACAATGTGCCTTCTAGTTATTCAACTAGTGTGTCTGTGTGTATCGGTGTCAGTGTTGACGGTGCATAGAAAATGACGTTGTTAATTGAAATTGACATATTTAGAAATGTATGCGTCTGTAGCGATGAAAGAATATTTGTGAATGTGTGACAAAATTAAAATGTGTGCGTTTTTCCCTCCGCACCAGATTTGGCACAAAAATTATGTATCGAAGCGAGGCTCTATGCCGTCTCTACTGAAGGGTGAGTCCTTTGATGCTCTAAGCCTGAGTGCGTAAAACGGAAATTGTCGTCTTTTATTTCTAATATTACACAGAGTAATATTACCATTTCAAGACCCGCGGCGACCACGTCTTCACTAACCGATTCCGTTGGAGGTGGCTCCACCTATCCAAACACAACAACATTATCTTTTTTTTTCTGTTTTAAGTAATGGCATTGCAAGGTGGCATACTGCCAGTGACATTCAAATTTTGTCCGTTTTGTTGAGATTGGGCGACATTATATTGAATCCGATCTTGGACTACCAAATCAATTGAGGTACTTTTAATGAGCTGTCAAAACGTGACGTCTCCACACATTTTGTACGAGAAATGGTTTGTGACGTCACAAACCAATCATCGTCAGTTTACTTACTTAAATGTTTTGTGACGTCACAAACCATTTAAGTCAACTGACTAAATTTTATTTTATTTATTTATGTCTTCACACAATTTTTATTGATTTAAGCGGCAGTAAAAATCATGTATGTAACGGAATTAACAATTATCCTGCTTTCCAAGCCTAGTTTTGTTCAACCTTTTTAAGGTATGAAATTTGATAAATTTTCTGAAAAGTGTCAAGACCTTATAATGAATTAATAATTATTATTATTAACATAGGACTCGCACACAAAGGAGTTCCGTACCATTATCCATACAACATTATTTTTTCTATTTTTAGTAATTGTTGTCATAGCGGCAACAGAAATACATCATCTGTGAAAATTTCTAATGCCTAGCCATCACGGTTCACGAGATACAGTCTGATGACAGACAGACGGACAGCGGAAGCTTAGTAATAGGGTCCCGTTGGCACCCTTTGTGTACCCTATGATTTGGGTTACATTTACTATGTGTCAAATCTGGATTTTTTTTAACTTTATTTCTAATCCGATTACAGATTCGGGCGTATTTAACCTCACTGACCAATCTAAATAAACTGTATATATATGATGCAAATTCACAGTTTTGGCAAAGGGAGATCTCCCGCCGGGCGAGGTGGTCATGCCCGGGGAGCGGCCGTGCCCCCACTAACTCAATTCGAAGCTTGTATATATGGTCAGATATTCAGAAAACTTCGATAGCGTGATTCAGGAATACCCGTGGCGTCATCTCGTGATTAGTAGCGGAAGGTCGCTACGCTATTTACCTTTTCTTCCTCAACAACCTCCATGTTTTCAGTCTCCGGTACCAGCTCGACAGGTGGAGTTTCCTCCTTCCGAACCACTAACTTCTCCGTCAGCCTGAAACAATATGAGTTGTTTTATTTGATATAATATATAATAAGGGCAATTTTCTCTGGGAGAGGAATTATTGCCACAACCCACTATGCTGGCCAAGCGGATTAGTTGACATCATGCCCTCTAGAAATTATGAGTTCAGGCACGAACAGTGATGGAAAACACTCTCATTAAAACGCGTCAAATGAAGTATAACTTCAAAAAAAGAAAACAGAGACCTGGGCTCCGGTGCAGCGCGGCTTGCAGCGGGATGTAGATGTCAAAGTCCACCGCTGGTGTAAGCCAGCGTGGACCACCGTGACCTAACTTGCCTGCAAGTTACTGTACCGATTTGGGGGTGGGCCAGTGCAGCAAGATATAGATGTCGACGTCCACCGACAGCAAATGGCCAGCGTGGGCCAGCGTGGCCGCGAGTTACCTGGGCGCGGGCCTATGCAGGGCGGCTTGCGGCGGGATGTGGATGTCGACGTCGCGGAACGCGTACACATCCTCCGCCTTGATCTCGATGTCGTCGATGTCCACCGCTGGGGGTGGCGCTGGCAGCGTGGCCGGCGGTGGGGCGCTCGTACCCGCTGTGAACCGACCGATTATTTATTAATGACTAGCGGCCGCCCGCGACTTCGTCCGCGTAGACTTTAATTACTTAAGTTTGATTTATCTAAAGTAAAAGTAGCCTAAGTTACTCCTCATTATATCAGTTACTTGCAAGTGAAAGTCCCGTCAAAATCGGTTCAGCCGTTTTAGAGATTAGCTGGAACAAACAGACAGACAGACAAAAATTGTAAAAAATGTTATTTTGGTATATGTACCATATATAAATTCATATGGATGTAGTAAATGGTTATTTTAATATTACAAACAGACACTCCAATTTTATTTATTTGTATATATTCATTTTCACCATTTTTCCTTGTGCACATATCTTTCTCCCCATTATTGGGCAGGTCCTTTTTTTGGTATCAGGGGGGAAACCTTCAAAAGGTACCCAGCACCTTGGGAGAGGACACCAGGTTATGTGGGATTTGTACCTCACTAAAGTCCCATCGGTGGCCTGCCTCTGCGCTTGGACTCCGGGATCTCCAGTGGAACGCACCGGTGTCCTCCACGCGCGGCGCCCCAGAACGGGCTCATGTTCGGGAGAGCAGATGCGCTCTCCTGCACCTACCGATGCTCACGGCGGCATGCGGCCACGCACACACCGCCTCCCCGGGGCCGCTGACTGGAGGGTCGAGCTCCCACTGTCACCGCCCGCAACCCCGCAAGCCCCCTTTCAGTCGCCTCTTACGATCAGGCAGGGGATACCGTAGCTCTATTCTTAATCACAAAGCTACAGACGTTTTGTCTTTGTACATTTTCTCTCACCTTTAAGCTGCTGTTCGATCTGCACCAACTGACTTTTGATGTGTTCTATGGCGGCGTGTTTCTCGTGCGGACTCGTGCTGCCGGACTTCTCTAGAAGCATCGAGAGCGTCGGCGCGCCGGCAGATGGCGACACTGTGTCTGAAACATTTATTTATTTTATTTTATAATTATTTTGCATTTATGTTTGTCTGTCTGTTTGTTTATTTGTTTGTTTGCCGATTGATCGATTGGTTTGTCAATTGATTGATTGGTTGGTCGGTTTGCCGGTTGGTCGGGTGATCGGTTGGTCGGTTGGTAGGTTGGTCAGTTGGTCGGTTGGTCGGTTTGCTTGTTTGTTTGTCGGCGGCACGACAGTACAATGGTGGCGCTAGGGTCGAGGTGACCATAGAGAGTTGCTCTAGCGGAGCATCGTATCGATGGTAGCGTGACAGCCATAGTATCATTCCTCGCTTCATATGGAAGGAGACATGGTGGACGGTTTACGAACCACGTAACCAACGAATAGTTGATCTAAGCAATCCTGAGTGATACTCGTATCTAAGTGATAATCCGGTCTTGAACTACCAAGTCAATTGAGATACTTTTAATGAGCTGTCGAATCGTGACATCCTCATACATTTTGTATGAGAAAATGATAAGTGACATCACTTATCATATATAGTCAGTTGACTTCATTATTATTGATTTAACCGGTAATAAAAATCATGTATAAAAAAGAATTAAGAATTATATTGCTTTCCGAGCGTGATTTGGTGCAACCTTTTTAAGGTAAGGATTTTGAATTTATTTGTGCATAGTGTCCAAGACCCTATTCCATAAGTTATAAAAAAGGGATTATAAGGAACCAACCTTGGGGTGTTCCATTTACATCCAATAAAAAACCGACGAAAATCAATATCAAAAATAAAAATCAGACAACATACTTTCTAAGTAGTGATTAAACATAAAAAAATAATAATAATAAAAAACGTTTCACACAGTGTGAAACTATTATTGAGTGTGAATCAATCTAATTTGAACCCGGGACCCTCCGTTTGGCAGTCCGGCATGGTAACCGTTGCGCCACGCAGGTCGTCAATAATGAACTCCTCTACTAGAGAGTACATGTTTGCCTCAGATGCATAGTGGTACAACCACAGAACATATTAAAAGAGGTAGAATGGCAATAATGCGCCGTTCGTATAAAAACCGGTGTCGCCTATCCAGCCCCACCTTTCACCTGCACTACATCTGTACTTAAATAAATATGAAGCTTACGCACATATTTGCAATTTCAAATCTAGCCAATCCTAGCGCCGCACAATCACGCGATTTCAAATGAACTAATCACACCCAAGCACGCACACAAGCACGCATAACGCAGAACGATTGCAGAACGTGTTTCTGTAGAGATACGAGCGTTTGCTCATATCCTTGGCGCGTCTGCCCAGCCCACATTTCCATCCTAACCTCTTTTAATATGTTCTGTGGGTACAACCCTTAGAGTATCAAAGTTACTGACTCACCCTACAGGAGAGACGGTTTGCTCGCTTCGATACATAATTTTTTATTTCAAAATATATCAATTTCAATTAACAACGTCATTTTTTATGCACCGTCAACACTGACACCGACACACACAGACACTAGTTGTATAACTAGAAGGCACATTGTGCATGCACGTTGGGACGAGGGGTTCGCCCCTAAAGGCCACTCCTCTGACGGGTGTCATACCTATCATACCTTAATACTTTAAGGTACAACCATCTTACCTACAACGGTGGCCGGATGCGAGATGTGTTGTGGAGTTGTGACCACCGGTGATGACTTCAACAATGACGTCAGCAGTGGGGAAGATGGCGCCGGCGGTGTTGGTGAAGCTGAAAGTATATTTATTTATTCCTTTAAATTTGTTTTTTAAATCGTGTGGGAGCTGACTCGGCGATAGTGAGCCTCGCGCCAGCACCTCCCCCGCCCGGCAGTGACTCTCTGACACTGCATGTGTACAGACAGTCACACACATGTTAGGTATATATTTATTAAATACCAGCCTTCCGCCAGCGGATTCGCCCCTAAGATAAAAAATAGCCTATGTGCTATTCCAGGCTTCATTGTTATATTAAAATTATAGGCATATAGCCAGTTGCTTCAACCGCGTTGATCCAATTACCAGTTTTCACGTAGTAATTAAAATTTGCGCGTGGAGGACACCGGTGCGTTCCTATGGAGATTCTGGAGCCTTCCCCAAGCACAGAGGCAGGCCACCGAAGGGGTTTTAGTGTGGTAAAAATCCCACATAACCTGGTACCAAAAAACAGGATACCAAAAAAAGGGGGTCACTGATAAGCTTCCCAATTTGAATTACAAAATTTCTGCGGTTTTGGTTAAAAGGATTTACTAAAATTGTAAGAATAATACAGATTAGCATAACATAACAATATGTTTTTGTTTCTGAATACCAACAAAACCTTTGTTTTGCAAAATTAATGACCTGATCTGATAAGCAGGTGTCATGTAATTTATCTGAGTAGTATACCAGTGTCAACAGAAGGCGGGCGCCAGTTCCGTTCGGCCCTAGCGCGTCTTTCCCCCCGCTCCTTAAGCCAGGCCGCGCGTCGTGCGTTCTCTCTCTCACGCGTGCGCTTCGCCGCTTCTATCCCATTCCACAGCTCCTGCAGACGCTCTTCCGTAGTCGCCGGGTTGTGGGCTTCCGCTATCTCGTTCTGGTGAAGATACATTTTTAAGAATTTTTGTTCTTGTGTCTCAATGTATACTCCTATACTCCCAACTAAATGGCTTGACATATATTTATGAAATTGGTAAACTTTAATCAGGGCTCCACCTCGAAAGTGCTCAAATTTTTTTTCTATCGTTTTTTACCACTAATATGGAGTATCCCGAGTAATATTGAGGAGGCGCATGGCTTTGGACCCGTATTTTTTTTTAAAAAAAGTAATAATATTGAATGAATAGTGTAAATGATATCATCCCAGTTACCAGTAAGTCCGCTTGAGTGTGAATCACCAAATATGGAGTATCCCGAGTAATATAGAGAAGGGGCATGGCTTTGGACCCTCTTTGAAAACATATGGAAGAAATGCATTGAGTTAGATGGAGATTATGTTGAGAAATAGAAATATTTTGGCATGCAATTTATTTTGTTTGCTAGTTGAAGCCGCAAACTTTTCAATCCACCCTCGTAGTATAGATAATGATGGTTTTAATATACCTGCAACTGTTCATATTGCTGGTTCATATCAGCCAAAGTCTTCTGTATCTCCAATATCCTATCCTGTGTCAATCTCTTGAGGATGCTCTCTTGCGGAGTCTCCACCGCACCTTCGGAGCTCCGCTTCTTTCGCTTTGGGGTCTCCACGTGTTCCAGCAGAGCTCCATATTGAGCAGCACAACTGTTGATGTATGATTTTGTTACTTATTTTTATTTGAATGAAGTAGCAAACAAAATATTTCTACGAAAATAAGAGCAACAGAGAATGTAGGATAGGACAGCCGGTGCAATGACCTTCCATAACATTAAATTTTACTATAATTTATAAATAAATAAGAATATTAAGACAGAATAGTAATAAGAATATTAATAATAAGAATAATAAGAGAAACAGAAATTTGAATGATGAGTTTAATTAAATTTCTTTTCTCGGTTTGGATGTTTGTGTTTCTGTCTTTGTGTGTGTCCATGGTACCCACGACACAGGGTATATGCACCCTACTGTGCGGCTATGAGTGTGAAATGTTTATTTATTTTATTTTGTTGAATAAAATTAATGTTATGTTGTCATTGTTAATTTTAATGACATATTAATTTATTTTAGACTCATCAACGAGGTAACATGTTACATTGCTACTAAATACTAAGCCTTAAGATATTTTTTAAACGTGACCTCTACTATACATGAATTGTGTTGACATAGTGTATTGATTCAAGACAAACCTTATGGGCCTGATAATGGGGGTTCCATAAGATGAATCAATATTACAGTTTGCTTTTAACGTGAGCTGTAAATAGCAACTTTTTAGTGCTTAAGTTATTAAATTCTTTACGATTTCTAAATATAAAACCTAACATACTACGGGGGAAAATATAGCGATTATATTAAAGGACAAATAACAATAACAAGCTGGGGATTAAGTAATTGAGAAATATTAATAAAATACCTAGCGGCGTCACCCGCCATAAGAGTTTTGTCTCTAAAAAATCTGAAAACATGGAAATGAACTATTTACCTCTTCTGCGAGTACCAATCTGGAGGTCTGTTTGGCTCCCCTACCGTCTTCAAAGCGCGAGAGACAGACATCCAATTCTGGTCACCACTTCTCACCACTGCCGACGCTAAACACAACTGTTCACGCACGTTCCATGTGTCTAGAGGCACTCGCTTTAACTGTAATCGCTCCTGGATCGAACTCATTTTGACCAATTACTAATATATGCAATTGTCTTGTAATAGTACAATAAATAATTTATTTATAAATAAATAAAAATTGCGTCCTTACAGCAACGTGACATTCACAGAGTGACATTTGACATGTGCCACTGCCAACGTCATTGTCTTGTCATGTTTTTTCTTAATTCGTCTATGGTCAAATAGTTTTTTTATAAGTTGGCTACGGAGTTTTTAAGAGAAATACTTTTAATACACAAAAATAAATCATGTCCATGTTCATAATGAATGTTTCAGAATAGGAATCTTAATAAAAATTATAGTTAGTTAAAACATTATTTCAATGAAATATTTAGATTGTTCTGTTTACGTTATTTAACGACTGTTTGATTAATGATCCCTAAGCCAGGCTTTTCAGCATTCAACGATAAAAAGTTTTATGTTGTCTATGGAAGTAACAAACTTCAAAAAAGTTTAAATTCTCCCACCCGCCAGTAGAGTATTATTTTTGCGTGGATTGTATTTTTTTTGCGATTACCCTAACCCACTACACTAATTGATAACTTTAATAGAACCAAGCCCAAGTATTTCTTTATTGAAATTTCTACCAATAATCAAGTCAAGCAATGCTATTCTAAAGAATATTTGAAGCTCAAGTGTATTTTATGTGAACTAGTAATTGCGAACCTGAGGTGTGTATATAACTTAACTAAGAACTCAGATTTAAAGTAAGTAAAACCATCAATTTTCCTTATTGCTAATGAACATATTCCCAACTTTTGTTTTGTATATTTATCAAGAATGTTTAATTAAATTAAACGGAGTAGGTAGCAGTCGAGCATACAGTCAACGAGAGTGGTAGCTGTTAGTGGTAGTTCATAAACTCCATAGGCTTACAACCTCAAGCAAGCAAGCAAGAGACTAATGACAACCTCATGTAAGTCTGGTCGGCAACCACATCATACCCCCAAAACATGACAGAATTATTGCATTTTTGCAGGTCTGGTACTCTCCTGGTTAAACAAAGAAAGTTTCCATAGATGGTAGAGCTTGTTGGACCAGGGAAGTGAGGGAAGTACCACCACAGCAGTTAGTCAATCCTATTCTGTTTCCGTGGAATGGTGCCGTTCAACTTAGTATTATTGAATTAGAGATTAAAAAAATGTTTAAAATATATATGTATGTTATTTTGATTTATTTATTTGTATCAACTTAAAATAAGGGTTACAGGGTAAGACTGAATGCCTAATGGGATTCTCTGCCAGTCAACCCTAGATGATAGTGAGTACCTACTTACAGTAGGCAGATTAAATCAAAAAGAATATTAGATCCAACAATTTAATTTCTTCTAACAATATTAAAGAGGCTGGAAACAAATTTCAAAAGCTAATTATTGTATACCTCATATTTTAAAACAGGGCTGAAGTTTTTCTCCGTCTGCTCTTTTCTTCAGCTCAGCATTGCCTAAGCGCACCCAAAGCAGACAGAACAAAAAAAAAATAACATTCACTAAGAGTTTGTAAATGAACCATACAGTGAATAAAGAATATTTCATTTCATAGTTCATTTCATTTCATATCATTTCAAAATGTTATTGCAGTAATTGGTGGAGCTATATGGAATCAAATGTTTTTATACTGCTTGAACGTTTACAACAAGATTCCCCTCAAATTCGATGGGCTCAAATATTGCCTTTTTTGGTATTGGGCGGGAAACCTTAAAAAGCCTTTGGTGGCCTGCCTCTGTGCAGTGTTGTGTAAGGACTCTGGGATCTCCAGTGGAACGCACCGGTGTCCTCCGCGCGCAGCGCCCAGAATGGGTCCATCGTAGCATCCATCGTAGTTTTTTGCGTTTTCCGTAGCAAGTGATAAATACACGAAAGAACAATTTTTTTGCAAAGGCGATTGCTATATCGAACCTAGACCAGGTACTCTGAGACCTAGACCTAGACTCCCGGTGTGGGATTACAAGATTTAACCCACTACCCGCGATGCACTACGATCTAGCTAGCTAAGCTAGCTTCATATATAGCTACGATTTTTTAAATTGCTGACAACCCTAGTCATACAGCAGTCACAGGCCATAAATCAGTCAGCGCTGTATAGGTACCTACTAACTATGTGACTATGCCTACCTTTTGAAAAAAGCCGTTTTTAGTGTTATATTTTATCGTAATTCATTTGTGTAGCGACCTTCCGCTACTCATCAAGAGATGGCGCCACGGGTATTCCTGAATCACGCTATCTGAAGTTTTCTGAATATCCGACCCTATAATTATACAAGCTCCGAATTGAGTCAGATGGAGCGCGGCCGCTCCCCGGGCATGACCACCTCGCCCGGCGGGAGATCTCCTTTTGCTAAACTGGTGACCCTGGACAAGAATACGTCCATTCTGACCTTCATCAGTCGCACCTTCACTCCCTGGATTGACTGCAGCATCACATCACCAGGTTCATCGCAGCGCACCATGTACACGCTTCCTGTTCCTGATCCAGCTGCCTCCTGCGACGTCGTGGACGGCTCGAGTACCCACTCCACTCGCCTCCACATTCCAACCTACCCTCACATCTCGACTCACCGAAGATAGAGGGCATTTCCACACTTCGCTACACCCTCACATCCCGACTCACCGTGGACAGAGGGCGACACAAGGTCTGCACCCTCACATCTCGACTCATCGCAGATAGAGGGCATTCAAGGCGCTTGTAAGCGAAGATTACTCAAGCATGGATTGAAGTTATCGACCTCCGGTCTGAGCAGGGGGTGATATAGCGACCTTCCGCTACTCATCAAGAGATGGCGCCAAGGGTTTTCCTGATTCACGATTTCGAAGTTTTCTGAATATCCGACCATATAATTATACAAGCTCCGAATTGAGTTAGGTAAGTTGGAGCGCGGCCGCTCCCCGGGCAAGACCACCTCGTCCGGTGGGAGATCTCCCATTGCCAAAATTTGTTTAGTCCATTTAAATTTTAAACAGATACAAAGTACACAAAAGGTGAATAAGTTAAGAATTTTTTATTTTCAAATAAAACGTACGTACGTTACGTACGTGCAGCATACCTGCTACATACCTACCCATCAATTATGCACTATGTACTATTCACTGATAGAAGTTTTAAGTTTTGATTTAAATATTAATAGCATTATAATGACGACCCGTGTGGCGCAATGGTTACCATACCGAACTGCCGCAAAGGGCCCCGGGTTTGATTCCCGGCGAAACAGAAATTTGAATGAGGAGTTTAAATTTCTGTTCTCGGTCTGGGTGTTGGTATTTCTGTCTTTGTGTGTGTCCATGGTACCCACGACACAGGGTATATCTACCCTACTGTGGGGCTATGAGTGTGAAGTGTTTATTTATTATTTTATTTATATTTTACATTTACTTTATATTTTTGTTCCAGAGATGGCTGAATACCCACACATTAATCTTTCAAGTTCCACAAAATATGTTATGTCCTTGGATGCTGTAGATTTAAGCCTTCTACCTATCAAATACCAGCCTCAGCTTATCAATAACAATGCGGTACTCTGGACACCCTATAGTATGAATAATGATTACTTTGAATTTGAAATTAAATCGCCACAATATTCATTGTCTGAAAAAGAAGATGATGGTAAGTATATAGGTATACTTTTATTTATTATATCAAGAATAATAATGTTTAAATAAATAATAAATAAAATTAGAAATGATGATGATGGATGGATGTTTGTTGCTCAATCATGCAAGACCGGCTGAACTAATCCAGATGAAATTTGGTACAGCAATAGATTATAGTCTGGAATAGACATAGGCTACTTTAATCCTGAAAATATGTACTGTTTCTGTGGGATAAATATAATTAAATAGATTCATACAGAGCTTAAATCATCTGAGGGAAGACAGGCCGGATCTAGTAAATTAATAAAGCAGAATAGATCTGTACAGCTGTCTTACCAGTGTGTGAGGTCTGTGAATTGTAATGTCTTGTGATGTAGTCGCGGACGGTGTGTGTGTATTATTTATATTGTAGTGTCGTCGCGACTAGTGTGCTATGTTGTGTATAGCGTGTCAGTGTTTGGTTTCGAACAGCTGTACATGAAATTATATTACCTATGTGTGAACGTCTACCACCCTAACAACCCTACGGTCCCTAGCTTCTCTGTGGATGTGTCGTATTTATGTATGTGTGAGTGAGTGAGGTACTCGCCGCCAGTCAAGCAGGCTCACAAGACTGATTCAGACGGAACGGCCGGCAAAGTGTCTTGGGCCACGGCGAGGGGGTTGCGGAAGGGAAATGGTGGGAATGCTTAGGAAAGGATCTCACTGTCAGTCAAGCAGGCTCACAAGACTGATTCAGAAGGAACGGCCAGCAAGGTGTCTTGGGCCACAGTGAGGGGATGTAAAGGGGGAGGAAGGAGTAGTAAGGATAGGGATCTCACTGCCAGTCAAGCAGGCTCACATGACTGATTCAGAAGGAACGGCCAGCAAAGTGTCTTGGGCCACAGTGAGTAGTAGGGTGGAAATGAGACTTGCACTGAGACAGTAACAAATCTCATTTATTTCTAATTATTTACATTATTTATACTAGCTTAACCTAATGCACACATTCATACAGATTTATCTGTATTACATCGGTGTAAGTTGCGACGCCGCAGAATCCGTGAACTAGATCATTCATGTTGTTTACGCGCAGAGGTGTTTTGCTGCGTCGACGCCCCAGATCAGCGCTCCAGATGCAAGTCGATTTGCGTCATCTTATGTTCGCTTGAACAAGATCTGTTACATTACAAAAAAAGGATACTAAAGAAATCCCATGTCCATTCATCTATCAGAAGACTTAAGTAGGGAGTGTTCTGTGTCTTCTGGTTACAAAGGTTTCCAAGTGCCTTAATTAGGTTGTCAGTCCATCTTAGTTTGAGGAGTGGCCTGTGGTCCTTATATTAAACAATGTATTCATTTTTTTCATTTTTTATTTTTGACTATATATCCATACTAATATGTATTATGTGAAAGTAATCTCTCTCTCTCTGTGTTTGTGTGTGTGTGTGTTACGTTCTCACGCCTATACTACTGGACCAATTTTAATGAAATTTGGTGCACAGATAAAGTTGACATTGGGTAAGAGCATATGATACTTTTTATCCCGGAAATCAATTCCTGTGGAAATGATTACCTAGTATAATTATATAAACCCAAAATAACCTGAGTAAAGCCTGGCTAGATAACTAGTATTTTATGTACAAATTTCAGATAGCAGTGATAATGAGACGCACATAGTTTGTCATATCTGTAAAACATTAGTACCAAGAGCTTATGTTAAAGAACACTTAAAGAGTTCAAAACACATATCTTATCAAAATATAACAACAACTGCCCTGAATAGAGCAGCTGTTAGAAATTCTTTAAAAGAAGAAAAGAGACAAAAAAGCAAATTGGACTACTTTTGTGAAAATTGTGTATCAGTTGTGCGTTTATCAAACCGAGTCGACCATGAACAGTCCAAAAAGCATAAGAATTTTGTAGCCCTTGATAGATTCTTGAATAATTTTGCATTATTTTATACAAATAGTGCTGAAAATGATTCTGAACTTGTTAAATATGAAAGTATTCGCTCAAAAGCGGAGGTTTCGTATCTTAAAGTTAATAAAAAAGCAGTCCATATAGAATATGGACTTGATTGCAATGAAAACATTGAAGTAGCAATGGAAAATCTAAACTTGGTTGAAGAAAGTACTGCAATAAACATTAAATTGAAAGAAGCCTCAGATCTCATTAATAATATTGAATCTTGTATAGAAAATAAACATAATGAAGCTGACAACAATAACATCGATGTTAATGAAGAAGCAAATATAGTGAACAATTTAAAACAATACATAAAACTTGTGAAGAAATATGGTAAAGTAAAACTAGAATCATTAAATTCTGGTAACCAAGATCACGTTAGAATTGTAACATTGGATAGTTGTGAAGTTATTGTTGCTCTAAACAATTTTCATGGCTTCAAAAAGACAGGGAAGAAATATGTGCACTGCAAACTGTGCAAAGTATTCGTTAGTAACGTAAATGATCATATAGTGTCTGAAAAGCATATTCAGATTATTGCACAGCCATTTGAAAATCAACATTGTTTAAGAAAGGTGCGTAATTTTTTTAAAAAGAGTAGCCACAGAACAGAACACAGTAGAGATGTTATAACCTGCTATTTACATCAGAAACAGTGTCTCCAAACACACACAAAAGCCGTACACATTAGAACTCATAAAAAAGTTTCATGCCATTGGTCACTAATTTAATAAAAAGTTTGACAGTATAACCATAAATAACACTATTAATGATATTCAACATGCGATCTTAAAGTTACAGACATAAGATTATTTTTTGTTTAACAATAATTTCTATACTGTAATGCTACAACTAATACATAACTTATATTTTACCTTCTTTTCAGCTGGATAATACTCAATATCACTGTGTTATTTGCAACGAAGTGATAAATAATCCTGAAGTTCACGTTCTGTTCAACGAACACACCAAAAAAGTTGAACAATCACTATCTCCCAAAATTTACTCTAAAACTTCTGCAGAGTCAGAGGCGACACTAGCAAGTAAAGATGCACTTCGCGTAATAGATTTAGTTAAAAATGAATTCATTGCCCCAAAAATTGAAAGTGCTAGTAGCAACATACAAAACAATGATACCGATAATGACACGGAACACAGTGAAAGCGTTGAAGAGAATAAAAATATGGACCTTTTCACAAAATCCGAATATTTTTGCACAATATGTAACAAGTATATGCATGTCAACAATATGGACAAACATAATACTGGAACAAAACACATAACGAATGCGAATAAGTTATTTATAGATTATCTCATGAAAAGAAATAATAGTTTACTAACTTGTAGAATTTGTGATATAAATGTTTCGAGATACACTTGGGCTGTAAAAGACCATATAGCATTGCCAGAGCACATAACAAAATATAACCAAGTCCTAGCTGAGAACAAGATAAACGAATGTGACAAAAATTTCTTTTGTAAACCTTGTTCTGTTACATTACCCAAAATGAGTGAGCTACATCACATTTCGACACAGAACCACCAATTGAAGCTAGCTTCATATAACATAAACTACATTGCATCTATCGATCAACATAAGTTTATTGAAAAAAATTACAAAGTTGACAATATCGACAGCGAAATAAGTTCAACTGTAAGTAGCACAGTTGATATGGATAAAGAAACTCAAAGTAATTGTGAATCTCTATATCAATGTGATGCTTGTAATGAGCAGTTTGAGAATAAACCAGAAATTATTAAGCGTCACAACGAAAGTGCGAACCATAAAATAATGGATGTTCTTCTGTCTAAAGTGAATACTTTGCTTGAAGAGTTACTGAAGCACTTTAATAATCCTCCAGAACTACACTATCAATTGGAAAGGGCTGAAGATAATGAATTTAAATGTAAGATTTGTCCTGAAGTAAGAATCGAAGATGCAGACAAACATATCAACAGTCTGAAACATGTACATAATCACAGAAGTTTAATGGAAGCAAATAAATTAAAACTTAAAGAAGATAGATATATTTGCTATGTTTGTAACGTTTTTGTGGAAGAAAGTAAAGAGCTTAGACATATAGAAACAGATTTACACGTAGAACGACTTGAGTCAATCAAAAACGGTGACTACGTACTTGTAGCAGTTGAAACGAAAAAGCTGATTGAAAAAATATCTTCCGAATTGAAAGATGTCGAATCTAAAAGAGATTCAACCATAAGAGCTTTAGAATTCGGTGATTTTATTCCGTGGAATAAGAGATTGGAATTTAATATTAATAATGACCACCATTTTAAAAACATTGTGGATAATGACAATGAAATAATTTGCGTTCTATGCCATGTAGTAATTGAGAACACTGAAAAAGCGATAACACTACACACTAATGAATTAGTTCATAAGTTAAATTACAAAGATGTGATGAGTTACAATCAGATTTACAGAATAAAAAACGGCTTTGTGTGTGGTTTTTGCGAATGTGTTTTTTACGGCAGCGAATTTGATCACATTATGGATATAAAACACGAAGATAGTTACAATAAGGACCCTAAGAAGAACTTTTGCTTTAAATGCAATGTATCTACGATAGATACAGAGGCGAAACATTTAACAAGCTTTGAACACATACGCATTATCACTAGTTCGCCAACTTTACATTATTGTAATATTTGCAACATCAAACTCTCGAATAGTGAGAGTAATATCCAAAGGCACAACGATGGATTTCAGCACAAGAACAATTGTTCTATTATGGAACAAAATAAGTTAACTTTGAAGAACAAAAAGTGTTACTGTCAAGTATGTGAGAGCAGGTTCAATCGAGATTTCTTAGAAAGTCATATTGGTAGTTCGAATCACTTGATGCTCCTAGGAGAACACAATTAGTCCCCTTTTTTTGGTATCGGGGGAAATCTTCAAAAGGTACCCGGCACCTTGGCAGAGGGGATATTGGGTTAATGTGAAATTTGTACCACACTAAAACCCCCTTGGCGGCCTGCCTCTGCGCTTGGGGACGACTCCGGGATCTCCAGTGGAACGCACCGGTATCCTCCACGCGCGACACCCCGTACGGGACCATCTTCGGGAGAGCAGATGTGCTCTCCTGCACCTTCCGATGCTCACGGCGGCATGCGGCCACGCACAAACCGAAGCCCTACCCGGGGTTGCTAGCTGGACGGATCGAGCTCCCACTCTCACCGCCCTAAACCCCGGAAGTCCCCTTTTAGTCGCCTCTTACGATCACGCAGGGGATACCGTAGTTCTATTCTTAATCCCGAAGCTACAGGGACTACAAAGCAACAGGGTCAATTAGAACCCTACTTTTCTGATTCAAAATTGTAGATTTGTATTATATTATTTCACGAAATCCGATCTCTGGTTGTAGTAACGTGTATGTGATACAGAAGCGCGCTTGTGTGCGAAAGTTTTTGAAGTGTTAACAAAGACATCTAAACATCGCTGTCATTTACAAAAAAAAAAACCTTTAAAAATATTTTACTCACACAACCACAACCCTTCATGCTGATTGCTGACGATACTCGACACTGAGAGCTCCGAGGTCACGCACACATTGTGCATGTGCAGTTGTGCACGCCTCACAACATTTCATAGCGGAACGGACTTTGTGACATAGAATATTCTTCTTTTTTTCTTATGTTTCTTTTAACATACTAAGTATGTGGTAACCATGGCACTACTTTAGTGCTAATTTGATCTGATCTAAGAAAAACCTGAATATGGATTCGTTTGTAAGCTTTATATTTAAGTCCTAAGAATCAGCTCACATCATCGTCTTTAATTCTGCTGAATGTTTTTTTATTATTACTTATATTTTTTTAAATATATTTCTCTTAACTGATTGATAAACGAAATATAATTAAAATTAAAATGATTAGAATCACTTAATTAAGCTTCAGAACTGATTAATTAGATTAACCATTAAATCTATACTAAAATAATAATGTGAAAGTTTTTTCCTACTCACTCCCAGACGCGGTCGCAGCCTTTAGGGGGGGGGGTCACTAAGAAATTTGGGGGAAGAGGTAAGGTGTCCCAAATTGGCTTGTTTCACCTTCCATCTACGCATGACTGATGTATTTTGGGGGGTTCATGTCCCCGGTGACCCCCCCCCCCCCACCGCGACCGCTCCTACTCACTCTTTTCATGTCGCATCGCTACGGTGCTACGGATTGACCTTATGCATATGTGATTTCTTGTATGGAGAAGATTATTGTTTTTAATTAAAGTTTGTGATATATTTTGTAAGTATATTAAATATTCTCAACAAATATGTATGTTTTTTACTTCAATTTACTATCCCACTGCTGGGCTTAGGGTTTGTCTCGTATTAAAAAGAAGTATTTGGGCCATGTAGTCCACCACGCTGGTCAAGTGTGGGTGCTTCGCATTGACAAATTTTTGTATGTATATCTCTCAGACACGGTAACGAAAAACACTGAATAGTGTTTACCTTAGAGCAAACGAATTGAAATGAATATATTTTATTTGCACAAATATGGGTGAAAAAATGTGAAAAATATTTAGAACTCCATATTTACCTCTTAGGGATTGCCTAGGGTCTTAATTCATTCATCTGAGCTTAGGGTGTTCAAATTTTGATTTAATTTAATAAACTAATTAATTTAAACTGATATTCTTAAAATGACGTTTTTTAAAGTTAATTTTAATTACCAAATTAGACATTTAGTTTCGTTTTATAATAAAAAAGGTTACTATAGTTAATAAAAGGTTATTATGGTTACCAAAAGGTTATTATGGTTACCAAAAGGTTATTATGGTTACCAAAAGGTTATTATGGTTGAAAACAGGTTACTATAGCAACATTACAGATCCCTCAGGTTGCTGACTAGCTTTTACGCATTCAAAGGCATTGCAAAAACTGCATTCAGAGCTTTTCAAATTACATATATTTGTACCTATATGTATGTATGTATGTATATATTATATTTTGTATATTGTTATTGTATATATATATTATTTTATTATATTTATAATTATATGTAAGATGTTGCATTTTAGTACTTTGTAATATATTTAATGTGTTTATTATGTATATAGTTTATTATGTTTAGTAGTCATTATTATTGTAGAATAATTTAAATGTTTAATAAGCACGCTTTGATACAGTTCGCAGTAAAATTACTGTTACGTAAATTTATTGTTGCCACCTACTGAAAATTCTCACCATCAGCCAGGGTTGACTGGTAGAGAATGCCTCTAGGCATAAAGTCCGCCCTTTGTACAACTTAGATTTTGTTGTAACAATAAAGGATAAATAAATAAAATAAAAAAAATATATTGTAAGTTCATATAGTGAATATTACGTCCTTTAAAAAAACAAAAGCATATTATAAAAATAACAATTTATTTAGAAAAGACAAAATCCCTTACATGATAATATCACAATATAGAATGTTATTAAACTTACACACTATAAAAATAAGGTGAAAAACAATTTTTATTTATAGTAGCAAAAAAACGACAGAAACTTAGATTAGTTTACTATGGCTAAATTTAATTTTTTAAATAAACGAACGTTCGACTTTTATAAATGTTGATTTTAAAAACTGATATTTTTGTGAACATAATGGTATTACTTTAAAAAGCATCAAGGTATGACACCCGTCAGAGGAGTGGCCTTTACGGGCGAACCCCTCGTCCCAACGGAAAGAATATGTGAATGTGAGACAAAATTCAAATGTGTGCATTCTTTCCCCGCACCAGATTTGGCACAAAAACTATGTATCGAAGCGAGACGCTATGCCGTCTCTCCTGAAGTGTGAGTCAGTAACTTTGATGCTCTTAGGCACCAGATTTGGCACAAAAACTATGTATCGAAGCGAGGCGCTCTATGCCGTCTCTCCTGAAGGGTGAGTCAGTAACATTGATGCTCTAAGGGTATTACACACATTTTTGGATGGTATTTCAATTCGAATACGTAGGTATAAAAATAATAAACAAGTACAGAACTTAAACAATTATTAATTTTGATGATAAAAAATGGATATCCATGGATACAAACTTACATAAAGTTCTGTTCACACTGAACATTAAATTATATATTTTGTGCTGACTAAACTGTAGTACCTATACATACCACCTTAGGGAAAGTTATGATATAATACAGAAATCTTGTAGTTATGTATTACACAGCTGTACTCACGTTAATGTTTGTCTGTTGGGGATGTTGACATGTTTCTATTCTGACCGTCTGGATCAGGAGGTCCCGTGAGCAACATTAACGTGAGTACAGCCGCATAATACATAACTACAATGTTAGCGTACACTCACGATTCGTTCAATAATAAAATAATACAGAAATCTTAATAATAGATAAAAAATACAGTAGTAAAAAGTATCCTAACCTAAAAATAAAAAAAACAGTAATCACATACAAAGGGTTTTTTAAAGACACTGTCATGGCAGTTACAAAAATTCAATATTTTTAAAAAACAATCCTTTTTTGCTGTGATTGGGATACTTACATTGCCTGCTGTATTTTGTATTTAAGAGGAAACGCGGGTTCAGCCGAATTTGAAACTTTCTGACTAAATCGAGGTTTCGTATTCTCCTGTTTCCTCCTTCAAAATTAAGTTTATTAAATATTTTTTTTCACAAATACTTATCAAGAAATAGAATTAGTCTATGCCTCTATGTTTTTATTTGGTTGTAAAAACCTTTCAAATTTGTTTTGCAGTTGTTGGATTAGGGCTGTATGAAAGAGGCATTTTTTAATTTTTGAAGTCATTTTCTGATCTAATTGGTTGATTGAAAAAAACAAAACATAGGGGCATAGTTTTAGCAGACTTAGATATTGTCACAAAAAATCATTCCTCTAGAAGCATTATCCAGGGAGAAAATAGGAGAATGCATTTGTATATTTCCTCTTAATAGTGGCAGAAACTGAGATAAATACAAAAGGGAAGATACGGCACCGACCCACAGCGCGTGTCACAGGTAAACTGAGTAAATGTTGCTTGGTACTCCCTAGTCGCAAGCGGAACTTTCTCGTATGTATTTGTGTTGGTTGATATCGCCAGTGAAGTGTTTTACGACATAAATGCCTGGTTGCACCTTTGATAATGTGCAAGAACCATTATAAGAAGGACAATAAACATAATGGAGTGGCTTTTCATGAGTGAGTATACCAAAATTCAATAATTTCAATATTTCTGTCGAAAAGCTTGGTCGAGCGAGCCGCCATTTTAAAAGTCCAGTTACAATGGCTAGAAATTTGTCAAAAGATGCCCCGCGGGGGCCCGGTAATTCAGCAGCAGCGAGGGCGGAGGTAGCGCTTCTAATATTTGAGCATAGCCCCGAAAAGCTATACATACGATGCGAGTGTGTGCGTGTGCGTGCGTGTGTGTGTGTGTGTTAGAGACTCATTATAACAGTGGTTTGTTAGAAGGTGGCGTATCTTCCCTTTTGTATTAATCTAAGGGCATAAGTCGAAGTTGTGACATTTTGAGTTAAGAATTCTTGTTCTAAATTAGTTACTTTATGCATTAAAAAAATCATCTCGATAGTTCATAAACGACCTTTTTGGAGTTTTGGAGGGAAGTCTGAAGGGACAAGTTGTGGTCTTGTTTTATCTTTATTTCCTTGGTGTATTTTTGAGTTATATCTGATAAAGTTGATGGCATTTTGTTCGATATAAGTTAATGACAGTGCACGAGTGTTGAGAAATAAAATAAGTAAAATAACAGTGCGAAAACATGTTTTTTCGGCTTGCCTCCAAAACTCCATCGGACTCGTTCTGGTAAAGTAGCCATCCACTTTACTTGAACATTTGACTGACTAGACTGACTGATACCTTCATTCACCCACCACCAACCCACCATTTATTAATATGCAGAGTTTGCGATGCCATAATTGAACAAAAAAAAACGGCCTGTTCCAAATTTGATATATAACTTATAAAAGTTGCGCCCACGCTTTACTCATATTAAACATCAGTTGGTGATGGCTGCTGGCGACGTGCTCCTCGACGAGTTCCCGCGTGAAATACAGATCACAGATAATACAGAAACAGAACTTGTCTTTCACCACCAACTTGTTGATGCGGATTTTCGCGCAGTACTTCAAATGCTGTCCAATAACAGTTCTGGTTATCAACAGACCGCATTTCGTGCAATAATGTAGAAATTTTTGTTGTTCTTTAACATTTGATATGTGTTGCATGGTATACATGTGCTCCTTCATCGGAGCGTTTACGTTGCAAAGCTCGCAAGATTTCTCTTTAGTAAGTTCAGTTCGCTTTTTAATATGACTCGACCCGAAAACATGGAGTAATTCCCCCTTGCCGGGGATTAGACAGTCGCATACGCCGCAAAAGAAAAGAGCCGTATCAGATTCGAAAAGTAAGTTGGTACTTAAAATTTCTTTGTAAGCATCTTTATGTTTCGACTCTGAAGCATGATTTAGAGCTCGAGTGGGACTATTTTCAATGTATATGTTGCAAACGAGACACTTTAATAGAGCCTTGTCTATTTTCTTAAAATGGTGGTTTAAAATCGAGTACAAGTCTATTGGATTTTTAGTTGTCTTTTCCATACTTTCGGCTTTTTCTGTTGCTTCATTATGTGTTTGGATTTGAACTGTGTCAACTGTTTTGACTTTAGCTTCTGAAGTTTGTTTTTTTAAATTATTCGTGTGTTTAGGATCATCCATATGAACAAGTTCTTTTTCGTTTCCAATATACTGTTTGCAAACGTCACAGTAGTGTTTTTCATTTTTCACTGTTATTTGATTCTGTTTCAATTTAGTTTCGTATTTATTTTTGTGTTTTAACCCGTTCACATGTTCGTGGACACCCTCTTTTGTGTTCGGGATAGCAGTTTGACATATTTTGCATGACAATTGTTTCACATTATTTGTAACCTCCATATGGTAGTGTAGATTTGACACACAAATGTAGGAGGTCGACGAACTAGGCCTTGACAACTCCGCCAATGCATTCTTAACTATTTCCATATTTTTCTTATGCCTCTCTCCATCGTTGTGCTCTTTGATATTATTGGGATTATTAGGAACAGCTACTTCACATATGTGACATAAATGCTGTGTTTCTTTAGTGCCGTTGACTTTATCATTATTGTTGTCTTTAGTAGCTTTGTCAGTGGTATTGACTTCGTAAGTCAATACGGCTTTAGCAGTATTATCAGTGCCGTTTACTTTATCATTAATTTCTTTAGCGGTTTCTTCTGTATGAGCGCTGAGATTTATTTCATGTGCAACTCTTTCGATATGATAGAACTCGTTCGTTTTCATTATAGAAACATTACAGGGCTCACAATAGAACGTATTATTCCTTTCCATGATATGATTGTCTGCTAAAAACGCTTTTACCTTCTCTCTATGTTCAATTGTATTCACGTGAGACTGAATTTGCTTTAGGCTATCTACAACATAGACACTGCATACTCTGCACATCAATTCATCTGATCCCTCAACAGGTTTCATCATGTAATGCAAGGGTGATTTTGAATTCCACGCATGTTTTGTACCGTTCAAATGAGAATGAATATTATTGGCGTGTATCAATATGTTACAAGTTGAGCAATGGTGCTCGAAACCATTTTTTTCAACCTGTTTAATGCTTATAAGGTCAGTAACATCGTTCATATTGGTTTCGTCAGGATTTGGCGGAGGAGGTTTTGGCGGTTTCGCATCGGATTTCTCTGGTTTAAGTAAGTCAGGAAATTCTTCCTTTTTCTTTGGCGGAGGAGGTTTTGGCGGATTCACATCCGATTTCTCTGGTTTAAGTACGTTAGGAAATTCTTCCTTTTTATTTCTTTCCTCAATAGCTTTCAAATTCATAGTATGTCTATATCCATTAAGGTGATCTTGCACGTTATTCACATGCATAGTAGTACCACATGACTCACAGTAATATGTAAGTTTGCTTTTGTCTTTTTTTGGTTTAACAAATTTATCTTCGGCTGCCACTAATGCCTTTTGCAGTAACTTATTATGGTATTCATTACAAAGCGCGTGTACATCAGAATTGTCTATAACTTCGTTGCAAATAACGCAGTGGCTCCAGGAGCTGTCCAGCTGAAAATATACAAAATATAAGGTTGAAAAGTTATTTTTATTTAAAAGAGTAGCAGATATGCATCATAAATTATACACCGTGTTAAGTGGCTGCTGCAGCCCATAGATAACGGTTCACAACAAACGGGACTACCACTAGATGTCACTCATCTCACACCCGACAGTGCTCGTTTATATCTCTACTAGCGGCCGCCCGCGACTTCGTCCGCGTGGACTTTGGTATTAGTCATAACATGATGTTATAGCCTCCTTCCTCAATAAATGGACTAATCAACACAAAAATAATTTTCAATTCGAACCAGTAGTTCCTGAGATTAGCGCGTTCAAACAAAAAAACTTTTCAGCTTTATATATTAGTATAGATTATAAATCTCTTACGTTCCACGCAGGGTCATGCGCGCTACTATTATATTACTGATAATTTTCATGCAGGTACTAATATTTTTGTCAAACCTTTTTTTAAGTCTCACTGCTGGGCACAGGTCTCCTTTCAGAAGTGAGGAATTTAGGCTATAGTCCACCACGCTGGCCAAGTGTGGATTGGTAGACATCACGATTTCGAGAAATTATGAGTTTCTCTCAGGCATGCGCGGGGATAGAGAATATTGCAATTAATTAAATATCACAATATTTTCCCTCACCGTGGAGCAGTGATAAATAAGCCTTTAGCAAATTTATTTATCAGTGGTGAGCACTAGAGTTTTGAACCCAGTATCTTCGTATAGGAGACCATGGATTTTACTGCCCTGCTATCTCTGCTCCCATGCACATCCAACATACGACACATGAATACTTACCGCTCTAACACAGTTTTTATCTGCAAAGGCTTTCACAATTTTTCTTATATGTGTTTCAGAGTTTTTATGTTCCTCCTTATCCTTTGCAATTACTTTACAAACTTGGCACTGTGTAAGCTTTTGCCCAATACGTTTGAAACCATGAAAATTGTCCTCTGAGACAATAACTTCGTAACCATCTTTCGTTTCAATCCTGATGTTATCGCCTTCAGGCGTTAATGTATTAAGTTTTTCTACATCATACTCATCCAGCAATCTTATATAATTAATTTTGTCTTCTATACATTCCATTTTGACCTTTGTTTCATGTTCATCCAAGGAAGCTTTGATATCACTAATAAGAACCATATTTCTATCATATTTATTGTTATCATTGACAAAGTTTGTATTTGTATCTGTTAATTCTTCTGTGTCATCAATATCATTATGATCATCTGTGTATAGTGTTGTCAAATCATAAAGCAGCCTGTCAAAGGAGACTGATTTCTTATGTGCATCAGATTTCTTGTGTTTATTTCTATCAGTATTACGCACTACTACTACACAATGATCACAGAAGTATGTTGACTCAATTTTCTGTATGTCACTCGTGTAAACTTTTTTTAGCATGTGTTTTCTAGCTCTCTCAAGTACGACATCTGCTATTTTGGCAAACGCTTTGTGTTTTAAGCTGTCTTCGTGGTCTAGTATATACGCTGCTGGCACTTCAGTATTGCATATGTAACATGTTGTTGTCTCAGTAAATACATCTGAAAAGAAATTTCTTAAATTTTACTAAGGGCTGATTTATCAATTCCCCAATATCAATAAAATTATTCCATCTATCCATCCATCAGCCTTTTATAGTCTGTTGCTGGACATAGGCCTCCCCTAAAGTTTGCCACTCCTACCGGTCCTGGGCCTTATGAATCCAGCGACTACCTGCTATCTTCTTCAGGTCATTAGTCCACCTGGTTGGATGGCGGTCTGTACTGCTTTTGCAGAGACGTGGTCGCCATTCAAGGACCTTTCTTCCCCATTGGTTGTTGGTCCTCCTAACTATATGGCCTGCCCATTGCCACTTCAGCTTGCAGATTTTGAAAGCTATGTCGGTAACCTTAGTTATTCTACAGATTTAATCATTACGAATTCTGTCACATTAAATAAAATAGTGAGTGAATATTATTGCTGTCCTTTTCATATGTTATAAGAGTAACAATGACAGCACTAACTAACCTGGCTCCAAGTCCCAATCCTGGGCGCAGATCCCTTCCCACTATTGAGGGGGCCCGGAGCTTACTCCACAACACTGCTTCAATGCAGGTTGTTAGAAATGCGGTTTATGCCCGCCCCACACGAAATCGTTCGATTTTAGACTACAGATAAATCGAACGCCCCTAGTGCCTCCACTCGCCACAGATATCTGCGTCGATCGTCAGTTTTCCCCAGAAGTTCACACAAAAACAATGTCATCCACGATGGATAATAATAATAATTATGTGATTAAATAAAAAAAAATAGAAAACGATAAAATAAAACGCGCTTTGCGTGATACGCACGTTTGAACACAAGCGGGGTCCGAGACGATCACGACCGCCAACGAACGATTTATCTAATGAGCTACTGACGCCGATGACTGCGCAAACAGATCTGTACGTGTTTACGTGTGGGGCGGGCATTAGTGGTCAACCCAGTATCAAATGTTTTCAAATCACTCGTAAGGCCTCCAACCAGGTTAAACAACTATTACCTATCGATAACAAATGGGACAGATGATTTAACGTGCCCTCTGAAGCATGGATATGTGCATGAAATTTAACAATAGCTTGTGACAGCTCGCATCCAGCAATGGCTATTTTGCTTTGATTATGTTCTACGCTAGCAGCTGGGCCGTGCAAACGTTTTTCTTTTTTTTCTTTTTATTTGAATGGAGTAGCAGACGAGCATGCAGGCCACGTGGTGTTAAGTAGTCGCTGCAGCCCATGGACATCTACATACTACCTCAAGCAAGCATAGGTAAGTTTTGTCTGGAGGTTGTATGCAGTTGCGCTGCTACTCCGGAGGCTGGTGGTCGCCTCATGTAAGTGTGGCCGGCAACTGCACCTTTCCACCGAAACACAATAGAGTTGGTTCACTTTAAGCAGGTGCAGCGGTGGTACTTCCCCGGGCGAACCATAATAGTTCTATTATCACCTACTAAACTGACTACATACAAGTACCTTTAACAGTTCCATCAACTTCCACAGAAACTGGTTCCGTTTTGGACTTGATTTCAAATTGGAGATAATCATTTTGGTGTCCTTTTGATTTATTTACTGTCCACAATGTAGAAGTGTTATGGTCAGAAAGATAGGCTGACTGCAGTAGATTTAAATCCAGTGCATCCAAAGACAGCACAAATTTATTTGGCTGTTGGATGATGGAGCAGGGATCCATGGCTCTGAAAAAATTTAAAAAATAATGCAAGGCCCCAAAGCTGGCAGAGAATAAATCTATACAAATAAATTAAAATTGAAGTGTCTGTTTGTAATTTTAAAATAACCGATTGTTAGTACATGTATACAAATGTATACATGTTACACCAGCTATGCCCTGCCATTTCACCCGCTGTTCGGAGTTTAGTTTAAGTTACCGAGACTAGATGTCGCTGTACTGTTTCCTGAATCACAGTGTTAAAGACCTTCTGTAGCGTACGTAAATACCGTCGAACAAAATAAATTTTTGTACTCGCTTGAACTTTGTTTCATTTTGCCCTATTGGACCTTCGGACACCCGTATTTTTTTTAAAGTATCCTATTTTACTTCTGATAACTCCAAGAATATATGTAAACTTTTTACATGATGATTGGTTGAGTAGTTTTTGTGTGAAAGAGTAACAAACCAACTTACTTTCGCATTTATAATATTAATTAGGAATTCCAAAATATTTTTTTTACAATTTTTGTCTGACTGTCTGTCTGTTTGTTTGTTCCGGATAATCTCTGAAACGGTTGGACCGATTTTGACGGGACTTTCACTGGCAGGTAGTGGATGTAATAAGAAGAAACTCAGGCTACATTAATTTTAGAAAAATTCTAAAACTATAGTCCTTGCGTACAATGTTGTGGGTGGTCTTTATATAATTAAATATAAATGGCTGTGACTCTTTTAGCATAATTTCTCCCCATTATTAGGGAGGCTTGGGGTTTACTCCAGCAAACTGTTCCAATAGGATAATAACGCTTCACACTCATAGCCCCACAGTAGGGTAGATCTACCCTGTGTCGTTGGTACCATGAACACACACAAAGACAGAAATACAAACACCCAGACGGAGAACAGAAATTTAAACTCATCATTCAAATTTCTGTTTCGCCAGGAATCGAACCTGGGACCTTTTGATTGGCAGTCTGGCATGTTAACCATTGCGCCATACAGGTTGTCAAGGGATGGTGGAGACATAGAGTAAATATTATTAATCTATGGCTTCAACCCTTTTAGTGTCCTACTGCTGGGCACGGGTCTCTCCCCATTATTGGAGCTTACTCCACCACACTGCTCCAATGCGGATTGCTTTCATCAAGATTCCCATGTCAGTCTATCTACTGGAAATGCCTCGGCTAGAAGGCTGTCCCATAACCTACACTTCCGTGGTAAAAAGGAGTGTGCAAAGCGGACTGTGGAGGATGCCACAAGTCAAGATGGTGCCAGTGGAGGGTCGGACTTAGAATCCAGCCGCAAGAATTTGGGGATGACTAATATTGGATTATGTTGGGGTTGTTTTACCCTTTTAAATTATACCCCCCTCACCCCGCGGAGACGCTTAGTTTTTTAAAAAAATGCATTTTAAAGTGCGTATAAAGGAACGTGAATTTTTGTATAACATATTTATTGTAGCGAAATATTGTTGTAAAACCAATTCCTATTTTATCAAAATACAATAAATTTTAATGTTATATTATTTTATGTTGTTTATAATATTTATTTTAGGACTTTTTAAGTAGTAATTTTTATTTGAAACTGAACGAAACGTAACATTTCACGAAACGTCATATAGCGAGCGTCTTGGTTGATGCGTCATTCCGTTGCTATCCTGCGTACGCGAGTTTTGTAATCCCGAGTTTTAGATATTTTTGACGACTTTTGCTTGTTTTTGGATTCCGATATAAGATCAAAACTTGTAGTCGATCATAACATTATTACCAAGCAAATGTTAAGGCGATTCCTTATATTAGTTAAGTTTTAGGTTCGTTTGTTGCCCTTGCAGTCGAGATCGTTTTACGTACCCCTGTAAGCTTCTTATATGAAGCTGTGATAGTGATAGTATATAGATATAATTATTTATTTATATTCGAAAAATGCCCAAAACCGAATCAGAGCATCCCACTGTCCACGTGGTCTTGTCTGTACTACCCCTAGAGTGTATATAAAAAGCCGGAGGCGCGGAGGGAGACCACTTCCCGCCCGCCGTAGGAAAGCGCAGGCAGCAAGAGAGCCGTAGCGGCTGAGGCTGGTCGCCGAAGGCGACCAAAAAGCCGAAGCTGCGAAGGCGAGCGCAGGTGCCGCGCTTTCTTACGCTGGGGTGGAGGGAGTGGTCTTCCCGCAGCGCCGGAGAAGTCACAGAGCCAGACCTCTTCCCACTCCCCCCTTCCCACTAACCATTGTAAATAACTAAATAGCGCTATTTTAATTCTAACCTCAAAACTTTAAACATGGATATCTCCATAACCATAGGGTTCCGCGGAGTGAGGATGGTACAGGGGGTAGCTGTCATTTCAACGGACCCCCCCTCCCACTCCCCTGCTACCCCCTCCCACAAACCATTGTAAATAACTAAATAGCGCTATTCTAACCTCAAAACTTTAACCATGAATATCTCCATAACCATGGGGTTCCTCATGTTGGGGATGTTACAGGGGGGTAGCAGTAGACCCCCCCCCTCTCCCCCCACCCCCAAAACCCCATAAATCCTGCGGCTGGATTCTAAATTTTTCCCCCAGTGGAACTTAAACTTCGTCTGGTGGTATAATCATGAAATGGTGGCAGAGGCATCATTTTGAAAAGTTAGAATAACTCAATAAAATTGATGGCTGTACTTTAGGGGTCGAGTTGGTGTCTACTCCCCCCTTTTACTAGGTATATACTATACTACATTATTATGCCGCGACCCCTAAAGTACAGTTCTTCCAACTTGATTCACGGCATTTGTGGGTGCAGTGGTGTACACACTTACCTAGAGGAAACATTAAAGGCCTACTTCCTGTTAAATGTTCTTTTAGTTCTAACGTAAATGTATATATTAGTTAAAATGAATATTGTAACGAAGCACTTTAATAAATATCTTAGGGACAAACAGCGAAATTTGTAACGTTATCTCGGTGTTTTAACTCAGAACAATGATTTTGTAACTTTGTATGATATCAAACAAAGACACAAAAACTTACCGGTCTTGTGAAGTTTTGATTATAATGTTATAAGCACTAACTAAGTACCTATACACTTCACTGCATGGTAACGCATATCCTTATCGAAATAGTTTGCTGATTCTGAATTGCTGATATGAGTATAACATTCAATTTACAATTTAATTTCAAAAGAATACCAACTGTTTTCTATCAGTCTACTCACAGAGCAGAGAAAGCTGTCATTAATTGACATAAGTGAGTGACAAAACCTCAGAGGACACAACTGACAAAAGGATGGAGTGTTGTAAGTCTAAAATTTCTAATTCGCTATTCGCTAGGCTAAAGGAGAAAAGTCGGTAATATATGTCACAAATATACTGTGATGTCTGTGATTGAAGCATTACACGAACAAAAAAGTATATTCAGCAATATACGTTTTTGTTCAAACAATGTAAAATTAATAGAGTCAGGCGTTACTTTGCGGAACTCCATTGTTATAAAGTTAGGTAAAAACTACTTTGCAACAATCCGCAATCAGAACGTATGATGGTGTATACCTTTTCATGCAATAGCACCTCCCTCCCTCCCACATAGGACACATGCAACAACAAAAAGTATACACCAACATACGTACCACCACCAACACGTGTTTCGCCCCAAAACAGAGCATCATCAGGGTTATTGACTCTACGACGGTTACCCGCAAAGTGAGGCAATGGCCGATCCAGCCCCCTTATATACGTTTTCAACTCCCCTCCGTCGGACTAGGTGAAGTGACGTTTGTGATACGTCAAAATGTATTATGTCAAATGTCAAGTTGATGTCACTCGAAACGTTAAAAAGAATCGAGTGAAATCAACTGACCGATTGGTTGGTAAAAATATGCAATAGAGGAGAGTTGGAAACATCTATTTGTTCATTCAGCAGTGTAATACAATCGTTGTTATTGTGTTTAATGATTTCTAACTGCTCAAGCACGCTGAGTCGAAGGCCCTTCTCGCAAGTGTGTAAGATGTTGTACGTGTGGTTATTCGGTATAACATGCCCCGTTTCTATTAGATGTTTAGCAAAATTTGACCTATCGCTGTGGCCATGTCTGTACGCAGCAATATGTTCGCGATATCTACGATCGAATGTTCTACCAGTTTGACCCACGTATACTCCGTTGCAATCAGAACAAGTAATTTTGTAGACACCGGACTGTTTGTGTCTCTCTCTTCGCTCTTTTGCATTACATTAATAGATCTAATGTTATTGCTTGTTCTGAATGCAACGTGGATGTTATTACGACGTAAGGTTTTAGCTATACGTTCTGTTAGTGGACCGAGGTAGGTCAAACTGGATGTATATTTAATGGGATTTTTATCCCTTGGTACCGCGTACAGTTGACCAAGCGCAGTCAAATCCCGCTTTTTCCGTACGAGCCTATCCACCATCTTACAGTCATATCCGTTGGCAACAGCAATATGGTAGATATTGTTTAATTCTATGTTATAGTTCTCGTGTGACAACGGTATGGTCAATAATCTATTTATGTATGAGTGGAAAGCTGCTATTTTATGTTGCCAGGGGTGACAGGAAGATGATGGAATGACTGTGTCAGTATGTGTTGGTTTGCGGAAAATTCCAAAGGAATGCTTATTATTTATTCTGCTGATACTAAGGTCCAAAAAATTTAAGGTATTGTGTTCCTCAACTTCTAATTTGAATTTAATTTTAGGGTGTATTTTATTTAGTTTATTTACGAATACGTCCAGCTGCCTTTGTGTCCCTGTCCAGCACATAATTATGTCGTCAACATACCTATAATAGTACAGTATAAGGCTGTCACCCACAATATATCTATTCTCAAAATTATCCATAAATAACTCGACCAGCAATGGACTCAAAGGTGAGCCCATTGCAAGGCCTTCTCTTTGAGAATAGAATTGGTTGTTAAATTGAAAATAATTCTGATTCATGCATAGAGTGACAAGCCTTATAAGATCATCCTTTTCCCCAGGATGTAATTTTGATTTATCAAAAAGATTGGACAAAATATTTATTGTTTCTGAACAAGGAATGTTTGTAAATAAATTCTCTACATCTAGTGAAACTAATTTTGATTTAGTGGGTAATGTAATATCTTTAATATTGTTTACTAAATGGAGACTATTTTTGAGGCCAAAAGTTGGGGAAAAAGATGTCTTTTCCTTTATAAGGGAGTTAAGATGACGAGCCAAATTATATGCTGGTGCCCCAATGTATGAGACAACTGGACGCATGGGAATATTTTCCTTGTGAATTTTCGGCAAACCATACAAAATGGGAGTACGAGGATTCATCGGGATCAAGGATTGTGGTGGTTTCGGAAAAACATATGGCGTGCTCTTAATAGTTAATTTTAGCTCCGCGGTATATTTACTGGTTGGATCCGTATGAAGCCCGATGAAATCCTCCCCTTGGATTATGTCACCGATTTTCCCATTATATGTGTTTCGGTCCATTATCACGATGGTGTTACCTTTGTCTGCTTTTGTAAGTATTAAATCATTGTGATCTAAGCGACGCTGAATTGATTTAAGAACAGGTACTTCACCGTTGATAATAGACCGATTCGGTCGCATCGCAGACTTGATCTGCTGTGCGACCACACACTTGGTTGTGTTATCCCCTTTATTAATAACAACAGCCGTCTCTGCATCCACGGCCAAGCCCTCCAAAGAGTGCTGAGATAAGTTAGGTGAAAGGTTATATTTCAAACCCTTGTTTAAGAGATTTAACTCCTTGTTGGGAAACTGAACACTAGTGAGGTTAAAAATTCTCTTTTCGGAACTTTCATACCATTTACATAATGTTGAATTCGATTTATTAGATCAAAAAGCTAGAGAGTTGGCCTCTCTAGAAGCTCACAATAAATATTTAATTCAGTCAAGGAAATTACAAAAGTTAAGAAACAATCAAACTACCAGGGAACCAGTGAATAGTGATTCCAATAATACCGTACCGTCTTTTCATCCACGAGTAAAGAACCTCACTAGTGTTCAGTTTCCCAACAAGGAGTTAAATCTCTTAAACAAGGGTTTGAAATATAACCTTTCACCTAACTTATCTCAGCACTCTTTGGAGGGCTTGGCCGTGGATGCAGAGACGGCTGTTGTTATTAGCAAGAGCACGCCATATGTTTTTCCGAAACCACCACAATCCTTGATCCCGATGAATCCTCGTACTCCCATTTTGTATGGTTTGCCGAAAATTCACAAGGAAAATATTCCCATGCGTCCAGTTGTCTCATACATTGGGGCACCAGCATATAATTTGGCTCGTCATCTTAACTCCCTTATAAAGGAAAAGACATCTTTTTCCCCAACTTTTGGCCTCAAAAATAGTCTCCATTTAGTAAACAATATTAAAGATATTACATTACCCACTAAATCAAAATTAGTTTCACTAGATGTAGAGAACATAAAATAGCAGCTTTCCACTCATACATAAATAGATTATTGACCATACCGTTGTCACACGAGAACTATAACATAGAATTAAACAATATCTACCATATTGCTGTTGCCAACGGATATGACTGTAAGATGGTGGATAGGCTCGTACGGAAAAAGCGGGATTTGACTGCGCTTGGTCAACTGTACGCGGTACCAAGGGATAAAAATCCCATTAAATATACATCCAGTTTGACCTACCTCGGTCCACTAACAGAACGTATAGCTAAAACCTTACGTCGTAATAACATCCACGTTGCATTCAGAACAAGCAATAACATTAGATCTATTAATGTAATGCAAAAGAGCGAAGAGAGAGACACAAACAGTCCGGTGTCTACAAAATTACTTGTTCTGATTGCAACGGAGTATACGTGGGTCAAACTGGTAGAACATTCGATCGTAGATATCGCGAACATATTGCTGCGTACAGACATGGCCACAGCGATAGGTCAAATTTTGCTAAACATCTAATAGAAACGGGGCATGTTATACCGAATAACCACACGTACAACATCTTACACACTTGCGAGAAGGGCCTTCGACTCAGCGTGCTTGAGCAGTTAGAAATCATTAAACACAATAACAACGATTGTATTACACTGCTGAATGAACAAATAGATGTTTCCAACTCTCCTCTATTGCATATTTTTACCAACCAATCGGTCAGTTGATTTCACTCGATTCTTTTTAACGTTTCGAGTGACATCAACTTGACATTTGACATAATACATTTTGACGTATCACAAACGTCACTTCACCTAGTCCGACGGAGGGGAGTTGAAAACGTATATAAGGGGGCTGGATCGGCCATTGCCTCACTTTGCGGGTAACCGTCGTAGAGTCAATAACCCTGATGATGCTCTGTTTTGGGGCGAAACACGTGTTGGTGGTGGTACGTATGTTGGTGTATACTTTTTGTTGTTGCATGTGCATGTGTCCTATGTGGGAGGGAGGGAGGTGCTATTGCATGAAAAGGTATACACCATCATACGTTCTGATTGCGGATTGTTGCAAAGTAGTTTTTACCTAACTTTATTCAAACAATGTACCAATTGTATTGTATCTTCAATACATTTGTACATACAATACAATTGGTACATTGCTTGGTTATTTTTACGTTGTTTTGTTTTTCAAAACATAGAAATAATGCCGTAAGTATATAATCATAAATATATCTAATTTGTTTTACAGGTGTAGGTTAGTTAAGTACAGCGGTTTGTGCGAATGTTAAAGAAAAGAAGAAGCTGATCAAAGAAAGCCAGATGCCAATATGCAACAACTTGTTGCTGAGGCATTTAATAATATATCAGTTGCTGAATGGCAAAAACATTGTGCTCATGTGAAAAAATTGAAAAAGAATACTTGGAAAAGATGCATATTTAGATGGACCGTTCACTTGAGGGAGTGATTGTCAAAGTGAAAGCAGCGATTCTGACGAAGATACAACTGAGCTTGATACTTCAAATATAGGTATTGATGGCGCACATTCTTTACATTGTACTGATGATATTTTACATGATTATATTATAATATTAAAATATAAAATTTATTACTTACCTGTTTATTATTATTACTACAACCTTTAAGTGTTTGTTATGTTTCTTTCAGTATTAAAATACATTGATTATGTGCTGTGCTTAATTTTAATCAGTCCTTGCATCGTATTTTTACTCTAAAATAGGGATAATTGATTTTTTGGCAACACTTAGCTTTGACAATACTTGAACAGATTATACAGGCATAAATTAGTTTTTTTTTCAATTTCAATTTTATTTATTTGCTAGATAAGGTATGTTGTACATTGCAGTTGTTACACATAATAAAGCACTCTTATCTAAACCCACCAGGGTATGCAAATTAATGTTAAAGTTAACACTAAATCATACTTACAATTACATGCAAATACAACAACAACAACAATATCACTAACCATAATAGAAATAACATAATATGCATTAATTTGAATCAAAAGTATACATCTATATTAAAATAATATAATTAAAATAATTTACAATTAATAAACTCTAATTCAATCAATTTCATTTTTATTATTTAATTTAAATTAGTTTATTCCATCGATTCTTTAGATTGGTCATTCAACTTTAATAAATTAATCTTTAATATAATACTATGTAGTACATATACAATTGATTATAAAATTGTTTTGTTTTGGATTCAGGTTCTTCCCAAAGTATAAACTATTTTTTTAAATATAATCAGTCAGCACACTAAAGACTGATAGCATTTTATGTCTGATTACGTTGTCAACCTGCAGGGGCCGTCCCGGCATACATTGCTGGTTATCTGAGTACATTGTAATAAAATAATCAAGATAACCAGCAATGTATGCCAAATCAGACCCTGCAAGTTGGTCAATGTAATCAGCCCTTTTGAAAATACGTACATTATAATTAGTAGTAGACGCAGACGGTCGATAATTTTGAAAATGGTAAAAACTGAAAAAAAAAATAGTAGGACCTCAGAACAATAGCCTATAGTTATTGTTCTTAGGATGAAACCCATTGGAAAAGGTAGAGAATATAACAAAAATTAAAGGAAATCGGGAAGGAGAAGGGTAGGCTTTTAAGGGGGAAAAAACGGTTTACCTCGATTTCCAACAAAACTACAAGTCCTTTGAAAAAAAGTTAAATGTCAAAGTTGTAGGTAATGAAAAGATCTATAACTTTTTTATTTACGCTTTTTCAACATAACCTCAAAATTTAGGTGAAAAATTCAAATAACCAAGTTTTTCTTTTTTTTTCTTTTGCAAAAAATATTATTTTTTCACGAAATTTGGTGAAAACTTACCTTTTTATGTCCCAAACTTACAGTATTTTTTTTTAATTCAAAATGTTTATTTTTTACCATACTTTGACTTAATATCGAAAAAACACCCTAATATTCAACCGAAAATGCTCACGTCAAAATATCTGCTTTTTAAAATAGTCGGTGTGCTTTTTGTTCGTTCAAATCTATACTTTCTGATGGTATAAAAAATATACATTACGATGGTAAATGTTCACAGAAAATGCAAATAATGAAAAAAATCTCGAATCCGGTACAATTTTGAGCTAATAACACGCTTTATTATTACACGCTTATTTATACCTTTTATTCTGAGCCTTTTATTCGAAATTTTTATTCGGAATTTATTATTCGAAAACGTAAGATCCCACCAAAAACATAAATGTAAAAAAGGAGAGCTAAGTTCAATACAAAAATTATGCTTGGCTGTGGGCTTCACCGCAAAAATACAAATATGTATTTATAGGAACAAAATAACACTATGAACAAGTATTTTGAGTTACAGAAGGGTCAAAAGTGGCACCAAATGGTTCGTGTAAGATTACTCTTGGCGCTGGCTAGCCAGTTCCTTTACTTGAACTTGGCTTGACACGCTGCCGCGTGTCTAGATTTCATGTTACATTGATACAAAAAAAAATTTCCCACTCTATACTAAAATTATAGATCCGCTTCTGCCCGCTAATCCGTCGTTCCTCAATCCTTGTATCTAAAAATACCCAACAAAAATCAAAGGAGAAAGAAACAACTTGTTCAATAGAATCATTTACTATCGTTCTTTTTTACTGTCGTCGTTTTTAATGTTGTCGTTAACAGAGAGGAATTTGCATCTGGGATCATCTGTAAAAAAAGTACGCAAGTATTAGTAGGTATAACAAAAAAAAATTTTAAACAAAAAAATAAAAACTGACTTCAATAAGTGATTTTTTTGTAGTATTTTGTGTAGACACGAGTACGTTTGTACGTACGTAAGCTGATTTACAACCCTAAGGCTGATTTACATTGATCCAGCAACTGGAACGTAGCGCACCGCACGCCAGTAGCACTGGAACCGTGTAAACGCAACGGGCCAGCCTCCTACGCGTACTCGTATAGTGACCACACTCCTGTTTGTCTGTTTACCAAAAATGTGTAAATCAAAACAGGGTCTGTTTTGACATTTTTTTAAGAACTCTGCCTATCTCTAATCTATTTTCTCAAATAAGCTTTTCCTTTAACCAATTTCCTTTCTTTCTCAAACAATTTATTCACATCGTGAAGCCATAGATTTAGATTTTTTTTGCGTAAAGCTGTATATGAATAGTTAGTATGATACAAAGTTTTTTCACAGTATTTTAATTGCATGCGCTGTCCAAGACGCAGAATACTCATTTTTGCTGCAAACTTGTTATCACCCTAACAAAGTAAGAGTGTCTACTCACTACTGGATTGAATGTAAACGGCCTGATCCAGTAGCAACGCCAATCGAGCGCTGAAATTCAGCGACGCTGGATCCAGCCACTGGATCAATGTAAATCAGCCTTAAAGTTTCGAAATTTTGAAGTAGGTAGGCACCAACTCCAAATCAATTTTTTGCGATCAAACTCCAAAAATCCAAATCCATAGAAGTAGGTACCTATCATTTATCAAAATCGGTTCACTGGTTTAACATAACACAAGGGAATAATATAAAATAACTGACATACAGACATACGCGCGGCTTGACATTATGATGGGTAAGAGCGGCTTCAGACCAGCGCATTTTAAGTTTTGAAAGCGAAAGGTATTTGACATTTTCAAGTGCAAAAATTTGCATGCCTATAAGCGTGTTTGCTTTGCCTAACGACCGTACACGCGTAGAAAAATACCACAGACATCCACAGACTTTGGATATTACTAGTTTGAAACCGCTTGAAGCACCGACTAGGAATGGACGGCAAGTCCCTGTAGCCAGTCCACAGGGTAACGGAGGATATGACCCCCCTCCCAAATCCATCAGTCCTGCGTAGATGGAAGGCGAACTAAGCCAAATTGGGATACTTTTTCCCTCAAATTTCTTAGTACCCCCCAAAATTGAAGGCTTTCTTAGTACCCCCCCAAAATTGAAGGCTGCGACCGCGCCTGCCTGTAGCTTCTGGATTAAGAATAGAGCTAGCCCCAACTTAATCTCACCGTTTATGAGTTTCCCATTTTCTCGGCATCGAATAAATTTTAAAACAACGTCCTCGTCGCCTGGTTCAGAGAGCCTGCCTTTGGGCGCAGGCGCGCCAGCCAGGTGGGGAGCCGACAGAACGCAAGGCAACCGCGAAACTAGTTCCAGTTCTGCAGAATAAAATTTATACAAAAATATTTGTAAGTAAGCTACACACAATAAATTATGCAGCGACGCGCAGCGGCCGTAAGAGCAAGTGAGTGACGACGGAGCCGCAAGGGGCTTTTGACTACTCGCTAGAAAGTTTGTACAGCCTCGCGGTGCCGCACTTGCATTCGAATAACTATGAACTATGTATCACACAGATAAGATTCAAAATGATTTGCAATATTTTGTCCCAAAAAGCCGCTGTGCGCCGCTGCTCTTTTAGTGGGAATTGACCCTAAGGGGTCTTAGCTAGTAGTACTGTATAATTCGACAAATTCGATAGTTCGACACTGCCCTGCAAAACATTTGTCGGATTACCGGGGGCTGTACATAAACAAGTACCAGTATGGAATTTCAGTTTGAAAATTGTCCCTTGGATATTTTGTTGTAATATCATGTAATGTAAGCACACAAGATAGCGAGGGAGCTGACGTATTTAATATGAGTGTAATAGTGCCATTTGCCAGATATAAAGGTGTAATTTTTATCAGCGGCTGTAACATTTACATTTTTGCTGTTTGCTTTTAGGTTTTACTTTAAGAAATGAACATTAGCCTTCCGCCAGCGGCTTGGCCCGCGTGGACCCGTTTTATAGTTTCTCGTAAGATAAAACCATCCTTTGTCCTTTCCCAAGGTCCACTCTATCTGGGTAAATTTCAGTAAGATTGGTTCAGTACTTTAAGCGGGAAAGCGTAACCGACGGACAGACACAGTTACTTTCGAATTTATAATACATATTAAGTGTATATGGATGACGCTCAAACGTACAAATCACTCAACGTACAAATTATTAAATAATTATTTTAATAAATAAAAGTTTATAATTAAAGTCGACTTACTTTCTTGAGGATGCTTGCAGTTGAACATCTTAAGATGGCAAATGCTCATGAAAGTGCGGTATACGTGGTCCTTGCATCTAGCACATACCATGACGTCACGCGCTGGGCACTGAGTCGGGCATTCTTTATTGTACTCCTCCATATCCACTGAAAATATTCTAATTTTATTAAAAATAATTTCACTCAAATATGCATCTTACATCCATAAGCTTAGGGTCGCCCAGCGAGCGATGGAGAGGGCTATGCTTGGCATTTCTCTACGCGACAGAATTCGTAATGTTGAAATCCGTAGGAGAACTAAGGTTACCGACATAGCTCTCAAAATCTGCAAGCTGAAGTGGCAATGGGCAGGTCATATAGTTAGCAGGACTGACAACCGATGGGGAAGAAAGGTCCTTGAATGGCGACCACGTCTTGGCAAAAGGTGTACAGGCCACTCTGCAACCAGGTGGAATGATGACCTGAAGAAGACAACGGGTAGTTGCTGGGTTCAGAAGGCCCAGGACCGGGTGGAGTGGCGAACGTTAGGGGAGGCCAATGTCCAGCAGTTGACAATAAAAGGCTGATGGATGGATGGATGCATCTTACTAAAATATAATAAAACAATTTCACAAATATTCATTAATTAAATTTAATGCGGCGATGGCTGAGCGGTAAGACCCGCGATCTCAAATCATAAATTTATTAAGTGTGTATTTATCGCTACTCCATGGTGAGGGTAAATTTAATATTATGATTTAATTATTTACTATGTTTTCCATCACGTGAATGCCTGAGAGAAACTCATATTTTTTTAAATTTTTATATTAATAAACCGAACAAAAAGGCATACAGGCCGCGTGTTGGTAAGCGGCACCGTCGCCTATGGACACGGGCAACCCCAGGGGAGCATTTCTCGAAGGCTAGTCCACCCATCTGCACTTGGTTGGCGGTGGACAGTAGCCTAAATTCCTTTCACTTTCGAAAGAGTCGTAAGAGTCGACTAAAAGGGGGCTTCCGGGGTTGCGAGCGGTAAGAATGGGGGCTCGACTCATCCAGCCGCGTGCCGTTGTAAGCATCCGAAGGTGCAGGAGATCACTTCTGCTCTCCCAAAGATGGGCTTGTTCCAGAGCACCGCGCGTGGAGGACACCGGTGCGTTCCACTGGAGATCCTGGAGTACTGGGTACATTTTGAAGGTTCCCCCCCCCCCCCCCCGATACCAAAAAAAGGGATGTTACCGAGGTTCGATTCCAGTGTCCGAAAAGTTGGACCATCAGATCAGCACATACATGTTACCATGTAACATGCGCAAATTCAGTAAGTGGTATAACTTTATAGTACGTTCGCGGAAGTACCACCGCATTGCTGGCCAGACTTACATGAGGCGATCATCGGGCTTTACATCTGCTACATTCAAATAAAACAATACTTACTTCCTCCCTTTAAGTAAAATGTCTTACCTGTTTCATTGACAGCATCTAGATCATAATCCTTTAACCGTTCAGTAACGGTTGGTTCATCTTCGTGATTAGACACACCGTTGTTGTTCACGTCGTTATTATCAACGTTATCATCATTGGGTTTTGCTTTTGTATCTTCATTTTCATCAGCAGTGGGTGTTTCTTTTGTATCGTTATTTTCATCAGTATTGGGTGCTTCTTTTGTATCGAAATTTTTATCCGTATTAGGTGTTTCGTTTGTGTCTACATTTTCATCAGCATTGGGTGTTTCTTTTGTATCTTCATTTTCATCAGCATTGGGTGTTTCTTTTGTATCGACATTTTCATCAGTATTGGGTGTTTCTTTTGTATCGACATTTTCATCAGTATTGTGTGTTTCTTTTGTATCTACATTTTCATCAACATTGGGTACTTCTTCTGTATCAACATTTTCATGAGTATTGGGTTCCTCTTTTGTGTCTTCCCTAATATTAGAAACCTCTTTTGTACTGCAATCTTCATCAACATTGGATACGTCTTTTGTATCAACATCTTTGTCAGTATTGGGTACTTCTTTAGTGCCCACATCTTCATCAATGTTAGATACATCTTTTGTATCGTCAGCTGTTAAAAGTGCGAAACTTTGTTTACTGTCATTGCTTTCTTTATCGCCATCTGAATATTAGAATATTTTATTTTCTTCATTACTTAGACCACAACAATTTCAATCGACCAAAATGAGCAAGAATTGGTTATTTTTGCTATTTTACACCATAGAAGAGAAAGTTATGATAATACTATAAAACTAAATTATTTACCTTAACCTTATTTACTTAATAGCGCTAATCTCAGAAACTAGTGGTTTGAATTGAAAAAATATTTTTGTTTTTGATAGACAATTTATCAAGTAGTAGGTAATAAAACATTAAGCTATAACGTGGATAAAACCGTGTGGCACATCTAGTTAATCGAAAAGCTATTATGTGTTATAAGGTTGTTTTTCTTTTGATTTATTTTTAGTGATGAATTTATCAAAGACGAATTTGTTATGTGTGAATTTGCGGCTGTTTTATGGTAAAGGAAAACATTATGTTTATTTCAACAGGCATGCATTGTGATATAATACCAGTAAAATATGCTTTCCGTTATGTGTACGTGCCCCCCCTGACCAAGTACTTGCCCCCCTCCCCCCCTTCAATTGGCCAGCGAGTAGACTATGGCCTAAAATCTCTCTCTATTTGTAGTGCTTGCAAATAAATGTTTTGTCTTATCTTACCGGCTTGTCTAAAAGCATATTCTTGGCTTTCAGCATCCGATATCATTTGATTTACATCTGATTCCATATGATCTTCATGATCTTCGGTTTGTTCTTCGTTCTCACTTCCATCTCTTGCCAAATCCGAGTCATCGCAAGATTGCTCGGCTGTCGCCGCTTCTAGATTTTGAACGTCTTGATCTGTGTCTGATCTAATACGGTCGGCTCTAATACTTTCTGAAGATGTGAATTCTGGATCTGTATTGGATGCAATGGGGATGGTATTAGTAAATTTACTTTTCTTACCCAGATTGGCGACCCTTGTGGCGCAATGGTTACCATGTCGCACTGCCAATCGGAAGGTCCCAGGTTCGCTCCCGGCGAAACAGAAATTTGAAAGATGAATTTAAATTTTTGTTCTCGATCTGGTTGTTTGTGGTTTTTGTTTCTCTCTTTGTATGTGTCCATGGTACCCACGATACAAGGTATATCTACTCTACTGTGGGGCTATGAGTGTGAGACGTAATTTTTTTATAACGCTACACACTCATACATACCCTGTGTCGTGGATGCCATGGACACACACAAAGACAGAAACACAAACACCCAGACCAAGTACAAAAATTGAAAGTCATCATTTCAATTTCTGCCTCGCCGGCAATCGAACCCGGGACCCTCCGATCGGCAGTCCAGCATGGTAACCATTGCGCCACACGGGTCGTTATTTGTTTATTATGGTCGTTATTTATTTATTATTACAAATACAAATTGAGAGGCTATATCAAAATAGTTCTAAAGTAAATCTTCAGAGTACGACCAGGTTGCAATGTAGCAGCATGGAGAAAGCCCCAAGCCTTCTAAACTATAGGGAGAGACAAGCCAGCAGCGTACGTAACGCAAAAAGGGTTGCCAGTTGGCACCAATTCAACACTTCTAGCTCTCTAGAAAAAAAAAACAGTTTTCAGTAATATTTTTTGGTGAAACTCTTGACCCCTTTGCAAATTTTCAAGTTAATCAGACGCTTAGAAGTAGGTGAAAATGAAGTTAAAAGATTTCGTTACATACATACATACAGGTCAAGCTAATATAAGCGTGTTAAAAAAATGTAAGCGTACCACACCTTCTGATTGTGAAGACATATGCCGTTTTGTTTTGCGACTTTTGGCTACTGTGGAAAAATACAGAAGGATATTAAAAGTCATTTTGAACTTGTTGTTTATGTCTAATATCAAGAAGTACCTATAAGAAGTTCTTGACTCTAACCTTTACTTAGATCGCGCTTCTTTCGCGTATTTCCTGTAATATAAGAATAATTGTAAATAAGTTACATGTGAAACAAACGTTGTAACATCAACGTGATTCAGACAGCGGCTAAGTAACACATAAGTACATAATACTATTTATTAAATTATTAATTGAATTACCCATTCGCATTGACTCTTCGTGATGGTCGCAGATCTTAATAGGCAAGTTAGAAACATGAAATCCTGTTGAAAGAAAAGAATGCAATATTTTTATATGATTGTACATAGTTGTACGCACCGCACAATATGCACGTGCTCATTGTGTGTGTTTTGAACTGCGTTACCTACACTGTTGCCGGGTTGGGGGGATCCACGCCAAATTTGGGGGGATTTTAAAGCTATGGAGGGATTTTTTTAAACATATTTTTGGGGGGAAAAGTGGAGTGGGGAGATTGGCGTTTGGTGAGATTTGGGGGATTTTATTATAAAAAAACATATATATACAGTTACCTAAGAAATTTCATTTCGTTCGCAGGTACTGTGCCCAAGTGTTGTGAAGAAAAATTACATATTTTTCGGGTTGCCTCTAAAGTTATATCGGACACGTTCTGGTAAATTAGCCCTCGCTTCTATTGTAGAGTATGTTAAGTTTATGTTTATGTTATTAGAGTGCAGCCAACTTTATCATATTATTTGGGTGCTTATAACCTTGTATTAGATAAATTTAATACAGTATTATTCGGACACGCATGGGTTTCATTTCTCCCAACACCGCACCTTAGATGGCGACCCGCCAGGCCCGGAGTCAGGTTGCGGCGCCCGCCACTCCGGCGTCGCGAATTTGAAGCTTAGCTTTGTGCGGCCCGCGACTTAGTGCTAAAGTAAAGACTATTAATTACATAAAGATAATTATAGAACAATGGAAGTGAAAAGTTATTGTATCTTTGTTTTCGGGACGATAATCACGGTCGAGATAGAAAAATATTACGAGTATAATGGGAAAACAACAGTCTAAGGAGGAGACCATTGTGGTACAAAATGCCGCTGGTGGTAACAATCAGTCGGAAGCCTTGATGGTTCATGTGACCGCAACCACCATCATTTTGGGAATAATATTACTTGTAATTCTGCTGGGCGTATTTTATATTATACATCGGACGTATAAAAAATGTATGGTGAAATGGATGAGTAACGAGATAAATCGTACAGCAGTTCGGAAGTCTTTCTTTCAACGAGAGATCCAGTCGAGAGGTCCCGAGGGGTCCAAGATGTATCCAGATGTACGTGCAGTGTAAATCGCCGTGTACCAAAAGTGTCGTAAAAGTGCGTTATTATGTCCGTTATTATAATCGCGTTTAATCTATTAGTGTTATAAAAGTATGTGCCGCGTCGCGTAACATAGAAGATGGAATTCGTATATTCGCGACCTGCAAAGTGAACTTTGGACTTTATACGTGTACTTCTCGTTCAAATGCATGAAATGTAGCATTTTATATTATTTTGCAATGTTTATACTTATATGTTAATATGAATTACAGGTACTTATGTGTTTACTTTTCTCTACATTATGGTGGTGAGTAATGGATATTATTATAAGTTTATATAACGAGTTGAAAAAGATTAGAGTTTATTTAATTAAAATTGGACCTAAGAGAAGAATAGGGAAAACTTTAGAAATTAAATTAAATAAAATAAATCAAGTTTATAGACAATATCAAGTGTGGTTAATAGATTATGATAATAAAGTAAAAAGTAAATGTTTTAGTTCGAAAGATATTGCGCTAATAGAAAACTATTGTCGTTCATTTTTAGATTTATATGAAGAGGTTTTATTGTTGTGTCGTAGTGATAAAAGGGAATTAGTTTCAAATATGGAGTCATTTGATATGAAAATTGCGTTAAGTCTATTGCCTATTATGACTAATGAGGAATCGAATACGAAACAATTAATTGATAATATTCAGTATTATGATTCGATTTTAAAAGATGATTCTTGTAAACAAAATTTAATTAATTTTGTGTTAAAATGTAGATTATCTCAAGATGCAAAATTAAAATTAAAATCTAAATATAATAACGTAAGTGAATTAATAACTGATATGAAAAATGTATTATTGTGTAAGAAAGCTGCAACTGCTATACATAAGAAATTGCAAATGATTAGACAAAATGAAAAGTCAATTGTAGACTACGGAAAAGAAATTTCAGAATTATTTGTGGATCTTACTATTTCGCAATCTAATGGCGTTGAAGAATGCTATAATATTTTAAAACCAATTAATGAGAAAATGGCTATAAAACAATTTGCTGATGGTCTGCGTAACCGTAGGCTAAGTACAATTATTTCAGCTAGGGATTACACTTCACTAAAAGATGCCATACAAGCCGCTCAAGATGAGGAGGTGTCAGCCGTTTCTAAGTCTGGAGAAGTTATGGGTATGTATAAAAAACCATATAATATGTTTTATAACAGGAGTAGAAATAGCGTTCGTAGGAATCAACGAGGTGAACGTAACTTCACTTCATATAGAGGACATGGCAGAGGTTTTGGTTATTGGAATCAACCTGTTGATCGAGTGCAATTTAACAGAGGACGCTTTGTTTCGTCGTCAGCTCGAGGAGGTCAACAGCATAGAGGTAATTCTCATTTTTATAGAGGAAACCAAGGGATACGCAAACAACGTAATATTAATGTAATAAATTGTTCAGAACAACCTATTGAACAGGAAAACAATTCGAAGCAGTTTTTTCGTGACTAAATCAGAACATTTAATTTTGGCTAGCGATAGTAATTGTTATATATTTTTTAAATCGTCTGTGGATCAAAATAAAAAACATTTTTATTCAATTGATACAGGAGCTTCGTTATCAGCTTGCACATATAAACATGCGCTAGAATATCAGAGTACAATTTATAAAGAGAGTGTAAAGATCAACGGATTAGGTGGAGAAGTCGAAGCAATAGGATATATTTATTTACCTTTAACTATAGGAGATGAAATCATTAGGCAAAAATTTTACGTTTTTAACAGCTTACCAATACAGTCGAATGGAATTTTGGGACGTGACTTTTTAAATAAATATAAAGCTAAGATAGATTTTTCTAAAAATAATTTAACTTTGCACACGACTAAGTCTGTATGTTCTTTTCCTATAGTAAATAAATGTAAATTGCATTTTGATATTCCTGCGCGTAGTGAATCTGTACACTTTATACATACTGATTTAAATGAGGATTGTGTAGTCTTATCAAAGGAAATAAAGGAGGGTGTATTTTTGGCAAGTTCCGTAGCCACACCTACAAATGGTTTAATACCCATCAGAATACTAAATGTGACTGAAAATAATTTTTCATTATCGGATATCAATCCTAAAATTGAAAAACTTAAAGATTTTGATTTTTGTGTATTTGACAAATCAAAAAATAATGCCAAAAGAGTTAAGAATTTATTCTCTTCCTTGAAATTAAATCATTTAAATGATGAAGAACAGAGAACAATTGAAAGTATTTGTGCTAAGTATGCAGATATTTTTTATTTGCCAGGAGATAAACTGAGTACTACAGATGTTTACAGTCATACTATTAGTTTAAAACCTAACACAAAACCAGTGTTTTCGAAACAATATAGATTGCCTATATCACAAAAACATGAAATTAAAAGTCAAATAAATAAAATGTTAGATGAAGGTATTATAGAACCTAGTAGAAGCGATTGGTCTAGCCCAATATTGTTAGTTCCTAAAAAGTCTGATTCTACGGAAGATAAAAAATGGCGATTGGTAATTGATTACCGAAAATTAAATAATTGTATAGAAGATGATAAGTTCCCTTTACCAGACATAACTGAAATTTTAGAATCATTATCAGGTAGCATTTATTTTACACATTTAGATTTACACCAGGGTTATTATAATATTAAATTAGATGAAAATAGTAGAAAATACACAGCATTTTGTTCAGGACAGTATCAGATGACACGTATGCCAATGGGTTTGAAAACTAGTCTAAGCTCTTTTTCTAGAATGATATCAATAGCAATGGCAGGTTTAAATTATGAAAAATGTTTGATTTATTTAGATGATTTGATTGTTTTCGGAAGAAACTTAGAAGCACATAATAAAAACTTGCAAGACGTATTTGAAAGACTACGTAAAGTAAAGTTGAAACTAAATCCATTAAAGTGTGATTTTTTGCGAAAGGATATTCTTTATTTAGGACATATAATTTCGGGTGACGGAATATTACCTGATCCTGACAAACTAACTACTGTAAAAAACTATCCACAACCTAAAAATTCTGATGAAGTGAAAAGATTTGTAGCGTTTACTAACTATTATAGAAAATTTATACCAAATTTTGCCGAAATTGCCAGCCCTTTAAATAAATTAACTAGAAAGCATGTTCCTTTTAACTGGGATCATGAGTGTCAACAATCATTTGAAACGTTAAAAGAGCATTTAGTAGCTCCGCCTGTGTTAGAGTATCCAAATTTTGAGGAAGGGAATCGTTTTATACTTCAAACGGATGCGTCGAATAATGCTATAGGTGCGATTTTATCAAATGGAAATGGAAAACCGGTAGCATACGCTAGTAGAACTTTAAATAAAGGTGAAAAGAACTATCCAGTTATTGAGAAAGAGTTGCTTGCTATAGTTTGGGCAGTAAAATACTTTCGACCTTACCTATATGGCCGTTCTTTTAAAATACTTACTGACCACAAACCTTTAGTTTACTTATTTAACATGAAAGATCCATCAAGTAGACTTATGAAGTTCAGAATAGCTTTAGAGGAGTATAACTTTGAGGTAGAGTACATCAAAGGTTCTGACAATGCAGCAGCTGATGCACTGTCAAGAATAACTTCTGATGATTTAAAAGAAATGCATCAAAACATAATAAATGTTATGACGAGAGCACAAGCGAGAAAATTAAATAATTCAGATATTTTATCACAGAGTGCATCCAATGACTTGAGGCCTGATCAACCGAAAGTCGTGAGCACCTGTATCAAACCAAGAAATTCTGTTGAATTGAGGTTTATTGGCAGGAAAAAGTTAGGAAATTTAAAAAATCGAAAATGATAACTATCGAAAATAAAATATTTTGTTACGTGGAAAGTAAAAATACTTTATATGTAAAATTTCTAGACTCTCAATCACAAATGACGCGAGACGAATTTGTGAGAGAACTGGATAAATTTTGCAAAATTTTGAATTTAGAAGAGATATTCATACTAAAAAATAAAGATAATGATATATTTATTAAAAAGTTGTTAACGGAGATAAAGAATAATAAAAAATGGTCCGGACCACGAATATGTATTTTGAGTAATGTAGAAAGAATTGAGGATAAAGATGATAAGAGAGTTATTTTAAATGACTTCCATCTTCTACCTAGCATTGGCCACGCTGGTATAAGTCGGATGACGAATAATATAAAAAAGTATTATTATTGGACAGGTATTGAAAATGATGTTAGAGAGTTCGTAAAGCGTTGTGATAAATGTCAACGACAAAAACATTCGGTACCTACAAAGGAACCAATGGTGATAACGAGCACAGCGAATAGTGCATTGGAAAAAATATATTTAGATCTTGTAGGTCCATTAGAGACAGATAATGATAATTATTCTTATATTTTAACATTGCAATGCGAGTTAACAAAGTACGTCGAAGCTTATCCTTTAGTTTCTAAAAAATCAGAAGAAGTTGCAAGAGTTTTTGTCAACAATTTTATCCTTAGGTATGGTGTTCCTAAAGAAATTGCGACCGACAGAGGAAAGGAGTTCGTTTCGGAAATATTCCAACAGGTATGTAAACTACTTAATATAAACCGTCTTAATTCTACTGCCTACCATCATCAGTCCATAGGTGCCTTGGAGGTAACTCATAAACATTTGAATGCATTTTTACGTATTCAAACTGATAACCATCCGGAGATGTGGAGCAAATGGCTACCATTCTGGTGTTTTTCATATAACACATCAGTACACACAGAAACAAGAATCACTCCATTTGAGCTAGTTTTCGGAAAGAAATGCTCACTTCCAAGTAATTTGACAAAAGATTTAGATCCGCTATATAATTTTGATAGTTATCCGCACGAATTAAAATATCGGTTGCAACTTTCACAAAAGGAAGCAAGAAATAATTTAATAAAAAGTAAATGTAATAGAAAATTAAGATATGATGAACGTATTAATCCTGTGTCGTATAAAGAAAGGGATTTAATTTTAGTGAAAAATGAAACGCCTAATAATAAGTTTGATAATATTTACTCAGGTCCATATACTGTTGTAAGAGATATACCACCTAATGTAGAGATAATTATTAATAAAAATGGTAAAAAAGATACGATTCATAAAAATCGTACCAAACTTTATTATGCTTAGTTTATAAAAAAAATTTGTATTCAAACAATTTTTTTTTTCAATAACAACGGTGATGTAGAGTATGTTAAGTTTATGTTTATGTTATTAGAGTGCAGCCAACTTTATCATATTATTTGGGTGCTTATATTAACCTTGTATTAGATAAATTTAATACAGTATTATTCGGACACGCATGGGTTTCATTTCTCCCAACACCGCACCTTAGACTATGTATGCTTCTCACATTTCGAGAAATAATTTTTATACGCAAATTAAGACATTCAACTAATTATAAAATTAAATTAAAATTAGTGTAAAAGTGATGGTTAACGGTAAAACCTACGGTCTCCGACTCGTAGGGTACCGAGTTCAAAGTTCCGGCGCGCACCGCTGTCGTATTTATCGCTGCTCCACGGTGGGGGAAAATATTAATTAATTACGATGTATTCCATCATCGTGCATGCCTGAAACCTTGGCCAGCGTAGCGGACTATAGTCTCCCTCTCACTGAGTCTCATTTTCGAGAAGAAGAGGGAGATCTGTGCCCAGACTGCCCCTGCTGGGCATAAAAAGAGATGAAAAAAAAAAGTGTAACAGATTTTGACAGATAACATTATTTTTTCGTGCTCCGTGTTCCGTGCGGTCCCGGTTGTCATTAATAGATATCAGTCGTTAAATCTTGTCGGAGGCCAAATGGGCGTAACATCCAAGCATCCCAATAATTGGTGAGACACATGCTCAGCTGTGGGACGCAAAAAAGTTCTGACTATACGGTTTTTAAACCAATTTGCAATTCTAAAGTATACCTTCAGATTACCTCGACATTTCGCATATTCTAGATCGCATTTGTTCAGCAGAATTGTAATCGCATCTCGTGTGACATCGTCCTTATTCTTCAATTTGACACAGAAGAGATCTTCTGATGGACAGTGTACAGGCCTTTTACACGCTGACTTTAGTACTTTCGAATTTATTTTGCTTTTTCCTTTCAATCCAGACACGCTAAGTACGGTTGGCAGAGCTGCGTAAAATAAAAATTGCATATTTTTTTTATTTGAATGGATAGTCCATTCAATTAAAAAAAAACGATATCAACAATCAACTCAAACAAAATAATTGAAATTATTAAATTTAAATTATATGTAGGTGGTAGAACTATTATGGTTCGCCCGGGGAAGTACCACCGCTGCGCCCACTTCTGCCGTGAACCAGTTCTATAGTGTTTCGGTGGAAAGATGCAGATGCCGGACACACTTACATGAGGCAGCCTCCAGAGTAGCAGCGCAACTGCATACGACCTCAGACAAGACTTACCTACGCTTGCTTGAAGTTGTGTGTGGATGTCCATGGGCTGCAGCGACCACTTACCACCACGAGACCTGCATGCTCGTCTGCTACTCCATTCAAATAAAATAAAAAAATATTAATATTAATTTAAAACATACCAAGCATTAGGATAAAACAGTATTTCATTTTAGACCAATACAAAGTAGCTATGATAAAATCGTTTTCATTTCATGAGTATATCACAGTAAATTAATGTTTGTTGTTAATTTAATTACACGCATGAGAGAGAAGTAATTTTGAAAGTAATCTTATTGTATTTCTGAACAAGGATTTTTTTTAGTTCTTTTTAGTCGGGTGTAGTAAAAATATGATTTATTACTATTATTATAGATTATAAATAATCATCTAATATATTATTATTATTGAATAATAATCTCTGCTTCGCCCAAGGGTGGACTGGTAGAGAATGCTTTTAGCATTAATACCGCCTTTTATACCATTTTATGTGGTGTAATAAAGTGTTAAATAAATAAATATATTATTTTGAAATAGATTAACGCGCTACGGGCTTACGGCAGGCATGGATAGCGCCGTATCCAGGGGCTGGCAACAGGGACGAAGGATTGGGGAGGGGTGCGTATTTTGCCGACCTACAGCTTTATGTGTGCTGGGAAATGTAGGCATACGAGTGGCTGAAATTTTCGAGGTCAAAAAATTTGCCAACGGGTGCGGGGTCAGGCCCATCGCTAGTGTAGCCATACATGGCCATACTATAGTATAATTATTGACCTTCTGAGTCCGGAGACAATACTGCGGCAGCTGCTGTGATCACTTAATGAAAGGAACCTAAGAAAAAGTTAATAGAATTAGAACGGCTGCATAGAGCTGTTTTATTTAAGTTTTTTTTTTTCAATTATGGCATCGTTAACTGTGCATACTGCCAGCGTCAAGTATAATTATTGCATCAAATTTTTGTCAGTTTCAATGAAACTGGGGACGAAGTAATAACAAAGTCAGTAAGTAAGTCGTCAGTAATCAGTCTGTCTAGTCAGTCCAACATTCAAGTAAAGCGATGGCTACTTTACTAGAACGTGTCCGATTGAATTTTGGAGGCAAACAGAAAAACATATTTTAGCACTGTTATTCTATTTCACAAACACTCGTGCACTGTAATTAACTAATTAACCTATATATTAAACGAAATGCCATCAACTTTATCCGATATAACTCAAAAATACACCACAAGAGCACAATATGTATTTTTCGACTGTTAATGTTAATTATAGTGCACGAGAGATGTGAAATGGCATATTGTTCTTGAATGTTTGACTGACTTGACTGACTGATATCTGACGACTTACTGATTTTTTCTATGACTTCTAAACTAATCTTAAAGCATCACAAATATTGGCTCCCGTCAGTCAATACCTGCAATACTCAAAGTTACTAAGTAATGAAAAAAAAATATTTGACGTTGGCAATATGGACAGACTTTGCGATGCCAATGTTGAAAAAAATGTATGAATTACATCCTGTGACAATGTAATCAGGTGACATTTGACAATGACACTGACACATTATAAATTTAAAAAATAATAATGCCATGGCGGCAATAACAAATTGGGGTCATTAATAATAGGTTAATTTACTAAAAGATAATGAAATTAAAACCATGACCATGTATCGATAATACTTAGTATATTATTTAGAACTACGATTTTTGTTTGAATTAAAATACTACACAAAAATTGTGACTGCAATGGAGGACTACCTTTCAAATACAGTGACGAAATTGGTAATTCCTTGTTAATTTTCACGGTCTGGGTTTGTAATTAAATTATTTATTTTCCTTATTGATGATGTAAGACTCTTTGGACTAATTATTTTATTACAGCGATTGTAATTATTTCTGGTGGTTTGTTTTAGCCAATTATTTTTTTCTGTGTGAATTGATTTTTTATAATTTTATTTTACTAGCTGTGCTATTTTTCTATATAAAGTATATTAATTTAAGTACGTTAAGTATACATGCACAGTATAAATACTGAAGCTAATTTTATTGACCCAGCGGTGGCTAGGCATCTAAAGCTGATGATCCGTTAAGATTTTCTTAATGGATCTTAAAACAAAATATTTTTAGTTAATTTTAATTAATAATATTGTATGCCAGAATATGGTAGACTGTTTAAAACTCAAATTATAATTTTAAACATCTAATTCTATGTATGTAAACAGTCAACAATAAAGTATTTTCATTTTGTTTCATTTAATTTCAAGACCCATGCCCGGCAGTAAAGCGTTGCAGCCATTTCTAAAGAGAAAGTAGAGTAGTATGTAGACTATATTAAAAACATTACAGTTAGTTTTAGAAATAAATTTAAACTTTATAAAGAAAACTTTTTTGTTTTTTAAAAATAACGTTTCACACTCATGGCTCCACAGTAAGGTAGATGTACCCTGTGTCGTGGGTACCATGGACACACACAGAGACAGAAACACAAACACCAGACCGATAACAGAAATTTAAACTCATAATTTTCTGCTTCGCTGCAAATCAAATTGGATCCGAAAATAAAAATAAATAAACTAAAAGCCGCAATATGGGTACAAAGAAAGATAAATGTAGTATACATATAATAAAATAAATGACACTATTTCAATGTACATTTTTATGTTTGTAATTTGTAATTAGTTAAGTTTTTAATTATTGTAATATTTGCATACCTCATGAAGGTAAATATGGCGAACCAAATGTATAAAAACACCTATTGTAAACACCCATATTTGTGCAAATAAAATCCTTTGTCTTTGTCTTCAATTGGCAATCCCTCATGGTAACCATTGCACCATATGGGTTGTCATAAAAAAAATACTAAAACCAATATTTGAAAAAAATATCCTGTTAATATTCATAAACTACCACACTGCACTGTTTGTTTCGGTTATATATAAAAAAAAAATCTTAAATTCTAGTTCTCTTAAAGATTAAAAATATAATAATTTCAAAATACTGAGTAGGTATTATTTATTGGACATTAAGTTTCAAATTGCTCTGATGTCACTGATTTCATAAACGATAAAACGGCATAAAGGAATTCCATAAAAACCTGAGAGGTTTTTTTTCCGCCGGCTTTTTTTCCTCTCAGTGTACAAACACCCTGTGATATGGGTACCCAAAGCTGACGATCGGAACCGATCCGAAATATAAATAAATAAATATTTTTATTTTTATTTATAAAAGGCGCAATATGGGACAAATAAAAATAATAGTAAAATAGATGTAAATGTATATTTCGTAATTGTATTATAGTTTAGTTTTTTCCTTTTATATTTTTATCATTGTATATTTGCATACCTCATGAAGGTAAATATGGCGAACTAAATATATATAAACAACTTTGTAAACACCCATATTTGTTCAAATAAATGTCTTTGTCTTTGTCTGTAACTGCAATTGATTTTGAATAAGTTATTTTCAGTCAAGTATTTTTCTATTCTATTTTTATTTATTTATTTATTTTTACATAAATTAAGCCAAAAACAACAGAATTTATCCAATTCGTTTTAAAGCTTTGCAATAAATGCTCCTGCCCAGCTGCGAATTTCAGCAAGCGGTGTGCAGTGTGTGCATTTATTCTAATAATAGGACAGTATAAGTGATTTTTGGTCCGCTAATCCGCAACAATCTACTCTTTCCAGAAATCCAAAGACTATTCCAGTGTCACAATAGTCCTAGGGAACGAGAGCTGTGACTTAGACTCCGCCATCAGCTCGCTGGTCTACGCAGTGTTCCTGCACTGGCAATACCAGCAGATACGGTGTGGAGTCTGTACAAGAGTCACCGAGGATGTCAAACATGAGATCTTTGTACCGTTGCTGGATGTTGATAGAGAGGACTTCGAGGTGAAGACCGAGGTGGCTTATAGCTTGAACGAGGTTGGGGTCAAGAAAGAGAATCTCATTTTTAGGTATATGTTTTGGATTTACTTATAGATAAGATTCATCTTTTTTTATGTATCTTTTAACAATATCTGTACATGCTTGGAAATGTGTTAAGTCCAGTTTAGTGAATCTAAAAAAAAACTCCCTAGTTATATTTGAAGCATGTATAGCTCAGTGGCCAGTGATCAATGCAGCTAAGCCAATTGGGCGCGGTTGGTGAGAGATGGGTGACCTCTATTATCAAAAAATTATATATTATAACAACTTGACATATCTTATATATAAAATTCTCGTGTCACAGTTTTCGTTGCCATACTCCTCCGAAACGGCTTGACCGATTCTCATGAAATTTTGTGAGCATATTGAGTAGGTCTGAGAATCGGCCAACATCTATTTTTCATCCCCCCCCCCCCCCCCAACTGATAAAGGTGGCCCACCCCGAACATTTAAGGGCGGTACGGAGTTCGCGGGCACAGCTAGTAGTATATAGGACATACATATATTATGTCCGCCTTTATGTTTTCTGCACTTCTTGAAGGTTAGCTGGTAGAAAATGCCAATAGGAATTAAGCTCGCCTTTTGTTCAAATTGTAAATTTGGTAATAAAGAATAAATAAATAAATAAAAATAAATATGTCAAGTCGTTGGTCTCATTTGTTATTGATAGATCTGTTATCTAGGTATCTTGGTAGACCTTGTTGGAGGCTTTATGAGCTATTTAAATACATTCAACAGCAGTTTGACCACTAAACTGCATCTCCAGTAACCCACCGCATGGTGGAGTTAGCTCCAGGCCTCCCCAATAATAAGAAGAGACCCTTTTCTCTTCTTCTTTATATGGGGGGGACCTTCAAAAGGTATCCGGCACCTTGGGAGAGGATACCGGGTTATGTGGGATTTGTACCGCACTAAAACCCCTCGGTGTCCTGCCTCTGCGCGTGGGGAGGACTCCGGGATCTCCAGTGGAAGGCACCGGTGTCCTCCACGCGCGGCGCCTCAGATCGGGCCCATCTTCGAGCAGGTTTGCTCTCATACATTTTCTTACACTCACGGCGGCATGCGGCCACGCACACACCGCCGTCCTACCCGGGGCTGCTGGCTGGACGGGTCGAGCTCCCACTCTCACCGCCCGCATCCCCGGAAGTCCCCTTTTAGTCACCTCTTACGATCAGGCAGGGGATACCGTAGCTCTACTCTTAATCCCGAAGCTACAAGGGAGAGAGAGAAGGTTTATTAGGTACCTATTCATTTCCTTTTCAGAGATGACATTAACATACAAGATTTGGTGCAAACTGTTACAACGAACATAGTACTGGTAGATCACCACAACCTGACGAAGAAGTTTGAGTTCCTAGCGCCGTATGTGACAGAAATAATTGACCATCGTCCTCTGGACAGATCAAGTTGGAAGTACAGGGAGGATGTCCGCAGCACTATAGAGGTTGTGGGTAAGCATTTATTACATATACTGCTCTCTACTACTATCTACTACTACTATCTTTGGACAATTATTCACACCTGTGATTCAAACAACACCATCTGATTCCAATCTAAGCAGAGCTTGTACTATCGTAATCAGAAAGCTGATAAACATACTTACTTATATAATACTAAATACATACTTAAATATAGATAAATTAACACCCAGACACAGTTACAAATAGTCATGTTCATCCATCACACACATATTTGTCCTGGGTGGGAATCGAACCCACGACCTCACGCTTCGCAGTCGGCTCATCACCCACTACGCCACGAAGACTCTCCGCTTTGAAAATAAATAAATAACGCTTCACACACATAGCCCCACAGTAGGGTAGATATACCCTGTGTCGTGGGTACCATGGACACACAAAGACAAGAACAAACACCCAGACTGAGAACAGAAATTGAAACTCATCATTCAAATTTCTGTTTCGCCGGGAATCGAACCCGGGACCCTTAGAAGGCGCGGTCGTAGCGTTCAATTTTTGGGAGGGTCGCCAAGAAATTTTGGAGCGAAATTTGGGGGAAGAGGTGTCCCAAATTGGCTTGTTTCGCCTTCCATCTACGCATGCCTGATGGATAGGGGGGGGCGGGGGGGGGGGGATCATGTCCCCACGCCTGACGGCTATATTGCTTAGCTGTCGCGTCCACACTATTGTCTTAGGAAAAACAGTGAACTTACGACAATAGGCATGATGACACTATCAGAGAATAGACGGTTTTACAGAAAAATACCTATATGCTAAAAAAGTTCTAAAATATGATCCCGTTTTAATATAAACATTAAGATTAATAAGATTTTCAATAAAATAAAAATATTAAAATATACAGCAATCGGCCATGTTATCTGAAACGCCAATCAAAAGGAATGACGTCACGTCTCAGTAAATGTCATCGTGTTGCTATAAGTTTGACGAGCAAGCCGACGCCATGACACCTACGAGCGTTTTCGCGCTTAATTCAAATTACATAGCAGAAAATACATTAATTTACGTTAAAAGTTGAGTTTATTGCTGAAATAAACTTTTTTTCGAAACTAGGAGACGTGTACCTACAATAAGGAAAGGTATTTGAAAATCTGTCATCATGCCCATTATTATTTTGTTTCTAGGATCTTGCGGCACCCTTATTGGTCAAAGAATTAAGGATTTGAGCTCTCTCCTGTCTACAGATGTCGCTTTCTTCGATACGTATCCTGTTTGCGCCCGTCTGCTCCACGGTAAGTGGTTTGTATGGAGATTTTGGTTGCAACCCTTCTTTGCGACCGACTGCTGGACACGGGTCTATGCTGAGAAGGCCTGCAGCTTACTCAACCACGAATCAGAGCATGATTTGGATTCGTGGAGATGCGGGTTAGTGGCCAACCTGCTGTCGGATGTTTTGGTTTAAAAACCCACAAGACACCTGTCTGTCTGTTTGTTCCAGTGGCGGTCCCAGGCGGGGGGTCACAGGGGACATGACCCTCCCCAAAATCCATTAGTCATGTGTGGATGGAAAGCTAAATAAGCCATTTTGGGATACCTCTTCCCCCAAATTTCTTAGTGACCCCCCCCCCCCCCCCATATTTCTTGACGACCCCCCAAAATTGAAGGCTGCGACCGCGCCTGGTTTGTTCCGGCTAATCTCGGCAACGGCTGGACCAATTTTGACGGGACTTTCACAGTTCAATGGCAGGTAGCTGATGTAATAAGGAGTAATTTAGGCTACTTTTATTATAGAAAAATTCTACAACTAAAATCCACGCGGACGAAGTCGCGGGCGGCCGCTAGTTGAAATATAAAATTTGGATAAATTAATAAATAATAATAAATAACGCTTCACACTCATAGCCCCACAGTAGGGTAGATATGCCCTGTGTCGTGGGTGCCATGGATATTCATAAGCAAAAAATAACGTGTTCTGTTATCAATTATCATGTTTTGCCGGTTTTTACTATTCCTGTCAGAATATATTTTGTTTTTATATTTTGCTTACTTTGGCTATAATAATAATAATAAACGATACACACTCATAACCCCACAGTAAATTAATTAACACCCTGTGTCATGGGTACCATGGACACATACAAAGACAGACACAAACACCCTGACTGAGAACAGAAATTTAAACTCATCATTCAAATTTCTGTTTCGCCGGGAATCGAACCCGGGACCCTCCGGTCGGCAGTCCGGCATGGTAACCATTACGCCGCGTTGGTCATCATTGTACATAAATATCAGTGATTGTGGTAGATTAGAGCCTTTTTTTTATTTTATTTATTTATTTTTATTTTATTTTAATTAATTCCCCGCGTGGCGCAATGGTTACCATGCCAGACTGCCAGGTTCGATTCCCAGCGAAACAGAAATTTGAATGATGAGTTTTTTCTGTTCTCGGTCTGGGTGTTTGTGTTTCTGTCCTTGTGTGTTCATGGTACCCACGACACAGGGTATATCTACCCTACTTTGGGGCTATGCGTGTGAAGCATTATTATTCTAAGTCGGGCACTCTTGCAAAAAAAAAATTACACATGTATTATTACTTCATCATACAAAATTATTTCCAGGCTTAATACTGTTGGACACAGTGAATTTTTCGAAAGAGCTCAACAAGGCGACGCCTCACGACGTAGAAATAGTTCTGTATTTGGAAAATCTGTTAAAGATTAATAATCGTGAGGAAGAAAGGTTAGTCTAGTATCATTTTATAAAAAGAAACATCCGTTTTACTATCCCACTGCTGGGCACAGGTCTAGAAATTGAGAGGGATTTAAGCCATAGTCCACCACGATTGTTAAATGCGGACTGGTAAAGATAATTATACTATCTTTATCTATCTTCTCTCTATCTATATCTTCCTATATATATGTAAAAATTTCGTCTCATAGTGTTAGTTACCATTGGCTGCAACCCTTTTTTGCGTCCCACTGCTGGGCACGGGTCTCTACCCATTATTGGGAGGCCTGGAGCTTACTCCACCACGCTGCTCCAAAGCGGGTTGGTGGAGATGCGGGTTAGTGGCCAACCCGCTGTCGGATGTTTTCAAACCGCCCATATGGCCTCTGACAAGGTTTAACGACTGTTATCTATCGACAACAACCGGGACCGACGGCTTAACGTGCCCTCCGAAGCACGGAAACGCGCATGAATTTTTTTGCCACTAGCGGTCACCCATCTCACACCCGACCGCGCCCTTTTGGCTTAGCTGCATAGATCGCTTGTCTTTTACGCTAGCCGCCGAGCCATGCGTGCTTCATACACAATACATAAATACAGTATAACATGTAAATGATCTATAAATTCATATTCGATATAAATCAGAAACACCCAAGTAAATAATAATAAAACAAGAGAATAACATGCTTTTTTGAACTTTCTGCCAAATCTCCAAAAATAACTTGTTCCTTTCTTTGTTTTCAGTTTTCATTATTTCAAAATAGGCTTTTCTTGGAAAAAAGAAAAGAAAATGTTTTATTTGCACAGATATTGGTAACAAAAAAGGTTTTACAAAAATATTTAGATCGCCATATTTACACTTAAGGGTGTACAAATTTTATTGTAAAAGTTATATATATTACAAGTTAAAATTAAATTTAAATTATAAACTAATTATTTACAATAAACACTAAAATAAATAAATAATGTAGTTTAAAAAACTAAAAAACACGCTTTTTTAGTTTTTTAAACTACACCGCGCACACGGGGTGGTTTTTAAGATACTATTGACACCATGCACCCCACGCTTTTTTGTACAGTAAAATACATTTTCTTCTTATTTTTTTAGTTTTTAGTTCGTATTTTCACAAAAGCGTGTTTTTTAAACTACATTATTTATTTTTAATTTTTTAGTAGGGTTTTTATTCTCATATTATTGCATTGTCATCGGCCCTTGACCCCTGTGTAAATTTTCAAGTTAATCAGACGCTTAGACGTGTTAAAAATATAAAATTTTATATTTGTTTCATTAAGTACCTTAGGCCACGAACTTATCAGCCGCCCCTCATATTTTTTTTATCCTGATGATCCTAGTGAGGACTTTAATATAAAGTTATGAGATTATTGTATTGTCATCGACCCTTGACCCCTGTGCAAATTTTCAAGTTAATCAGACTCCTAGAAGTAAGTGAAAATGAAGTTCAAAGATTCCATTACATACATACATACATACATACATACATACATACATACATACATACATACATACATACATACATACATACAGGTCAAATTAATAAAAGCGTGTTAATATGCACGCACGCAGTAAAATACTTGTACTAAGATATAAATAATTGTACATCATTATCACTTTGATTACTTAAATTAAATTTAACCCAATTTTGTGCTTTTTGTACAAATTTATTTTATTTGAACCTTACGTGCTTCATCGTCATCAGCTTTGGGCACCCACCATGATGGGTTTTTGTACGCTGAGAGGAAACAAAGCTGGCGAAAAAAAAACCTCCGTGGCCTTCATTTTTTTTTTTAAGAAAAGCGATAGTGGAGCGTCTAGTAGCTGCCAGAAGTGATGTTTCGAAGCTCACGGCCGCTCAGTTGCTGAGGAAAGACGTCAAAGTGGTCGAAGACATCATGGTGCCCAGCTTTCCCATTCTAGTCGAGGTTAGTGACAGAAGCTTTCATTGTATCTCTCTTTATAGTCGTTTACTCTTGACAGAGTGGTCGTGGTTTTTTTTAATAAATAAACCTAACAATAAGGCAGACGGGCCGCGTGGTGTTAAGCGATCACCGTCGCCTATGGACACGAGCAACCCTAGGGGAGCCACCCGAGCATTGCCGGCTTTGGAGGAGAGCTTTTTTTACAGCTTTCTTGAAGAACCCCATGTTATAGTCCACTGGGAATGCCTCAGCTGGAAGGTTGTCCCATAACCTACACGTCCGTGGTAAAAAGGAGCGTGCAAAGCGGACTGTGGAGGACCGCCACGAGTCCAGATGGTGCCGGTGGAACTTTAACCTTCGTCTGGTGGTATAATCAGGGAATGGTGATGTAGGCATCAATTTGAAGAGTTCCTAGTAAAGTCGGTAGAACACGCAGAGCGAGCCTATGTCTCTTCGCAAGCTGAGCAGTTCTAGCCTGTCAGTTAATCTTGGGTCGTTGACGATTCGGACTGCGTCTTAAGATTATCCTTGTAGTGATAAGTTTTCACTATCCTTGAATATAGCGGCTTTAGCGATGCATTTCCAGCGGCTTCTGTTAGTTGTATTGCGGGAAATCGACGATGGAACATTTTGTTAGCCTTTTTCCAGCATCCGTCTAACGAGTCGGTGATCTGCCTTGTTGCTTTCATTGTATATTGCAGCACTTATGTCGGTTTAACCGGGGAAGTACCAACACTTAATCTGTAGCGACCTTCCGGTACTCATCAAGAGATGGCGCCACGAGTATTCTGAATCACGCTATAGAAGTTTTCTGAATGTCCGACTATATACACAAGCTCCCAATGGAGTCAGTTCGAACGCGGCCGCTCTTTGGCATGACCGCCTGTGGGGAGATCTCCCTTGGCCACTAACCCGCATTGGATCAGCGGGGTGGGATTAGCTCCAGGATTCCCCAGGAGTATATACCAAATGATTACCTTGCCGAACTGCCAGTCAGAGGGTGGCGGGGATTCGATTTCCGTCGAAGCAGAAATTTGAATGATGAGTTTGAAATTTCTGTTCTCGGTTTGGGTGTTTGTGTTTCTGCCTTTTTGTGTGTCCATGGCACCCACGACACAGGGTATATCTATGCTACTGTGGGGCTATCAGTGTGAAGCGTTATTTATTATTTATTTATTTATAACTAGCCTTTCGCCAGCGGCTTTGCCCGCGTGGACCCGTTTTATAGGTTTTCGTAGGATAAAAACCATCCTATGTCCTTTCCCAAGGTCTACTCTATCTGTGTTCCAAATTTCATTAAAATTGGTTCAGTAGTTTAAGCGGGAAAGCGTAGCAGACAGACTAAGTTACTTTCGAATTTATAATATTAGTAGGGATAGGGATTATACGAATACCTTCGTGCGTGAGTCCGACTCGCACTTGGCCGGTTTTTTATTAATGCATAAAGTAACTAATTTAGAACAAGAATGCATTACTTCTTTCTTCGATTTCGACTTGCGCTAGTATTGAATTCAGCGGGCGATGATTTGTGGCCATAATCTGCCTCGTTGATTTCATTGTATATTGCAGCACTTATGTCGGTTTAACCGGGGAAGTACCAACACTTAATCTGTAGCGACCTTCCGGTACTCATCAAGAGATGGCGCCACGAGTATTCCGAATCACGCTATAGAAGTTTTCTGAATGTCCGACTATATATACAAGCTCCCTATGGATTCGAACGCGGCCGCCCTTTGGCATGACCGCCTGGGGGGAGATTTCCCTTGGCCACTAAACCGCATTGGATCAGCGGGGTGGGATTAGCTTTAGGACTCCCCAGGGAGTATAATATATACCATATGGTTACCTTGTCTTGCAGTCAGGGGATTCGATTCCCGTGGAAGCAGATATTTGAATGATGAGTTTGAAATTTCTGTTCTCGGTCTGGGTGTTTCTTTTTTCTGTCTTTGTGTGTGTACATGGTACCCACGACACAGGGTATATCTACCCTACTAAGGGACTATGAGTGTGAAACGTTATTTATTATTTATTTATTATAATTATACAGAACCCTTCGTGCGTGAGTCCGACTCGCACTTGGCCGGTTTTTTTATTAATGCATAAAGTAACTAATTTAGAACAAGAATTCGTTACTTCTTTCTTCGATTTCGACTTGCGCTACTATTGAATTCAGCGGGCGATGATTTGTGGCCATGATCTGCCTCGTTGATTTCGTTGTAAATTGCAGCACTTATGTGGGTTTAACCGGGGAAGTACCAACACTTAATCTGTAGCGACCTTCCGGTACTAATCAAGAGATGGCGCCACGAGTATTCCGAATCACGCTATAGAAGTTTTCTGAATGTCCGACTATATATACAAGCTCCCTATGGATTCGAACGCGGCCGCTCTTTGGCATGACCGCCTGGGGGGAGATTTCCCTTGGCCACTAAACCGCATTGGATCAGCGGGGTGGGATTAGCTTCAGGACTCCCCAGGGAGTATATACCATATGGTTACCTTGTCTTGCAGTCAGGGGATTCGATTCCCGTGGAAGCAGATATTTGAATGATGAGTTTGAAATTTCTGTTCTCGGTCTGGGTGTTTCTTTTTTCTGTCTTTGTGTGTACATGGTACCCACGACACAGGGTATATCTACCGTACTTAGGGGCTATGAGTGTGAAACGTTATTTATTATTTATTTATTATAATTATACAGAACCCTTCGTGCGTGAGTCCGACTCGTACTTGGCCGGTTTTTTTTATTAATGCATAAAGTAACTCAAGAATTCGTTACTTCTTTCTTCGATTTCGACTTGCGCTACTATTCAATTCAGCGGGCGATGATTTGTGGCCATGATCTGCCTCGTTGCTTTCGTTGTAAATTGCAGCACTTATGTGGGTTTAACCGGGGAAGTACCAACACTTAATCTGTAGCGACCTTCCGGTACTCATCAAGAGATGGCGCCACGAGTATTCTAAATCACGCTATAGAAGTTTTTTTGAATGTTTTGCTACTATTGAATTCAGCGGGCGATGATTTGTGGCCATGATCTTTTCAACTTGATTTCCCAGGAGTTCCTATCGAAGCCGGACGCGATCCCAGCGCTGGGCGCGGCGCTGCAGCAGCGCGGCTGCCGCGTGGCGCTGCTGCTGGGACTCAAGCAGTTCCGCAGGGACGTCGCCGTGTTCGCGCCCGACGAGCCGCCGTGCGTGAACGAGGTTGTATCGTGTGTATGTCTAGAGTAGACAAAGAACCAATTACTATAACAATTTATTTTACACACACACTCATAGCCCCACAGTAGGATAGATATACCCTGTGTCGTGGGTGCCATGGACGCACACAGACCCAGTACCTGATTTATATTTTTTATGAGTGTAGGCCACTTTACTCAGCCTTACGATGCCTGAAATAAAGGGATTATTATTATTATTTATTTCCGCCGCCCCATGTACATACCTAAGGAAAGCGAGGGTTGCTACGTCGCCACTGCCGTCCGCCCGCCTTGCTGCTCTCATCTATCACTCACACGATAATATAGGTTTCGATAGGAATGAGTTTCTATAGGGATTTTTTTAAAGTATAAAAAACCATGAGAAAACCAGTGAACGTGTTTGACTTTTATCCTCTGAAATCTGCCGCCTATAGGCCACGGCCTATTTATAAATCCAGGACTGCCCAGAAATTTAAACTCTTCATTTAAATTTCTACTTCACCGAGAATCGAACCGGAACCCTTCGATTGGCGGGCAGTCCGGCATGGTACCATTGCGCCAGGCGGGTCGTCATTTGTAGTGTTAGTGAATTGGTCCGAGGAACTGTCTTGAAAATTGAACATAGATAAACATTTTATAACAACTTGTCACCCTAATATTTAAAAAAAATGTTAATTTGCGACAGTGATAATACTTAAGGGTTTTTGGCGGGAAGTCGGAAAACACATGTTGTGATCTCGTTTTATTTTCATTTTCTTGGTGTATTTTTGAATTTTATCGGATAAAGTTGATGGCATTTTGTTCATATAGGTTAATTATATAATATATATATAGTATAATATATAGGTTAATTACAGTGCACTAGTGTTGTGAATTAAAATAACAGTACGAAAATATGTTTTTTCGGCTTGCCTCCAAAATTCCATTGGTCACGTTCTGTTAAAGAAGCCATCGCTTTACTTGAATGTCTCACTGACTTGACTGACTGATTACTGACGACTTACTGTCTTTACCTATTACTCGTCCAGTTTCACAGAAACTGGCAAAAACGTGACGCAAAAATTATACTTGACGCTGGCAATATGAAGAGCTTGCGATGCCATAATTGAAGAAAAAATAGTTTATTCTATGTGACAGTTCGTTTTTCTTTATTACCAGTCTTATGTCCGATTATCCGAAATTCGATTATCCGAATCGATCCCGGTTAATTCGGATAATCGGCGTTCTACTGTATATAACTGTAAAATAAAAATGGGTGCAGCGTATTTATAGATAAATAACTGTTTTTTTAATTGTAGCTGGCCCAAGCCCTCCAAGAGTGGTCCAGCCCTCCGCTGCAACTGTCCCGGAGTCCTCACGCGGCCTGCCTTCACTTCTACCAGGGCAACTTGGAAGCGTCCAGGAAACAATACTTACCAGCTCTCAAACATTATATACAGAACCGATAGATTTCAAAAATGTGTAGATAGGTGGGAATAATGTGAATATAATTTATATGTATTTAGTATATTATGATATGTGGTTTAGAATAAAATAATTTGAAGATGAAGCTTTATCGCGTTTTATTGATGGAAGGAGGTGGCTTGAGTTAAGGTCGCTATCCCACTCATAGACCTAGGATATAGATCAGTGCCGGATTTATATTTTTTATAAGTGTAGGCCACTTTATTCCCACCGCCCCATGTACCATGTTCCATTATTTATATTACTTTCAATGGAACCTGTGTTTTCATTTGTAAATATTACTGTACTATCATCAGCAAATAGTACCATCGGTTCTTTTACTGCTTGGGGAAAATCGTTAATATAAATTAAAAAAAGTAAAGGGCCTAAAATACTTCCTTGAGGCACTCCATACAGTACTTTTTCTAGAGAGAGAATGATGTTTCTCTTCAGTTTTTGTAATTTCATTATTTTTTGTTATTTCTGTAATGTGTTCTCTGTCATTTTCTTCTTTATATTATATTTCTACCTTAGAGCATCAAAGTTACTGACTCACCCTTCAGTAGAGACGGCATAGCGCATCGCTTCGATACATAATTTTTGTGCCGAATTTGGTGCGGGGGAAGAACGCACACATTTTAATTTTGTCACACATTCACAAATATTCTTTCATCGCTACAGACGCATACATTTCTAAATAAGTCAATTTCAATTAACGTCATTTTCTATGCACTGTCAACACTGACACCGACACACACAGACACACTAGTTGTACAACTAGAAGGCACATTGTGCATGCACGTTGGGACGAGGGGTTCGCCTGGAAAGGCCACTCCTCTGACGGGTGTCATACCTTGACGCTCTAAGATTTCTACTTACCGACCTCATATTTGACCTTATCTATGACGACGACGAATCCGCTTGAAAAGCATTTGAAATAAAACAAAAATTGTATCAAATTTTTTTTATTATAAAATATCAATAACAAAAAAATACTAAATTTTTAAGTACTTATGTTGTGAATCCTTATTCTAATACAAATTGCGATCAATCTTACATTTTTTATTTTAGTACTTTGAGCTCAAAAATCTAGTTAAAAAACTCCGTTACATACGATATGTATATATAGAAAATCTACAGGTCCGTTATTGAATGTTCGTGCCTACAACTTATCCATATTTGCGAGTGTGTATTGTCTTTGAAGTTCACATTCCACAACACTCGCGCATTTTAAGTCAGACAGAGTCACGTCTTCACTAGTGATGTGCCGGATCTTTAAGTGTATCCGCGAAAACGAATACGAATATTTGGGGTTAAGATCCGCGGAAACGGATCTTTGGATTTCCATAAAAACCTGCTGATCGGTAATTTCAATGGAGGACTAAATTAGTTTTCATATCCAAACGGAAAGGTGTTATTTATAGTGTTACTAACAACAACAAAATAACACGTACCATATTTATTTATTTATTTATTTCATAAAATTATCGCTAACATTACAGTATAACACTAATGCGTTAGCGTAGTCATAATATTTTTAACAAAATTTGTACCTGTAATTCTCTAATACTAACAAAGCACATATACGAAATATAAATAAAAAAGATGATCTATATTTATACGGATTTCACTTACTAATATTAATAACTTAATTTAATTAACTGAATTCAAAAATAGATTCATGTCAAATTTTAAATGTCAAAAGTAGAATGAAATATAACGGATAATAAAATAAAATTATAAGTATAGTCATGTCACAGAAAAATAATTAATTAAATTACATAATATGTCAATTTTTTTTATGTCAAGTCAATAAAAATAAAATTAAAATAATTATGTACATTGAAAAATAAAATTACGATTAAGTTATATTGAACAATTCAAATATCATCATTAAATTATTAAACACAAAATACTTTATAAAAAATAATAGCAAACTCATCCAGTGTGCAGGTAAAAAGGTCCACATGACATGCCACAGCGTTTAGCGCCCGCATCGCCCGCGTGAGCGGCGCGTTGCGCAGCAGGTTGGTGCGCGCGTGCGGCAGCGCCAGCAGCGGCACATGCCGACGACGCTCCACGCTGTTAGCTGGTGCACACAGTCTTAACTCTGCCAGAACAGCAGGACAGTCCAACTCACCCCGCAGCACCCTTAATAGGTACTTCGCTGATGCGAGCTCCCGCCGTGTTTCCAATTTACTGTATCCGACCATGCCTATTACAAACAAGGTAGGATACAGCAAAGGATAGCCCGGGTAGACGCCGTACATTTTAAGATAGAGGAACCTTGTAAATTTATTTTGAATGCGTTCCATCATCAATTTATACTTGATCTCGCCCGGATTATTATATGTATATATATAGGATTTCTGCTCTGTATTGAAAATTAATAAGGCAAAAGATCAACCAAAAAAGTCACGGATGCGGATCTTTTTCCTCCATCGGATATTCGCGGATATCCGACACATCAATAGTCGTAAATTTAAAATGCAATTGTGCAGTGCTGGATTTACCAAAAAGCTGAGCAGGCTGGAGCCTAAGGCGGCAGATATTTGGCCCAAAATATTATTTTTTAACAAAATTAAAAGACAATCACTGCGTAAAAATATTTTAATATGAACTTGTTAAAGTTTGCTAGCTAACTTTTTTAGAGAAGCCTACTGGCGGCAAATATCTAAATACGCCATTGCAATTGTGTGTCCACGGACTACTAGTCGATAATGGGGCTATAATTGGACCTATTTATGCAAACCGAAACCAACCCACACATGATGATGATGATGATAGTTTTGAGAAAAAGCTGTTTAATGTATTAGACAACTGATGTTTTGTGGATTGGTAAACATGTCATGAAAATGTTTTGTTCTGTCAAAATTGTCACATCATTGGGATCTTTACAGGGTCGATAGAAGGTGCATTTTAAGCTTTTCTATGTACTTAACTCAATTTCGGCATGAGTGTGGATTGGTTCCGGTTTGCGTAAACAGGTCCAATTGGTATTTTTAGCCCCATATTTTATAACGCTACGCACTCATATCTCTAGGCTTCCCAGTTTTGTGGGTAACATGGACACACATAAAGGCGTGAATACAAATACCGAGATCAAAAAACAGAAATTGAAACTCATCATTCTAACTTATGCCTCACCGGGAATCGAACCCGGAACCCTTGATTGGTAGTCTAGCATGGTGACCAGCAATGGCGGATTCAGGTTTTGGGGATTTGAGGGTCATGAGTTACGACCCCTTTTTTCACTTTAGGCAAGTCGAGTTCTTGTTATTTTTTTTTGTATCTCCATTCATCTTACGAAATTGTTGATTGATTTATTACATACACATTGGTTTCAATAAGCAGAAGCAAGTTTCAAATAAATGCTACAATATTTTTTGTTACTTGTTTGTCACTTTAAGTAAGCCTACTTAAACATTACACAGTTACTTAAAGTAAACAATTACAATAAATACACAATATAAGCAGTCAATTCTTAAAATTAATTGATTAATATTGTCATATTGGAGCAGGGCCGCATTTAGGGGAGGGCCACCGGGGTTACAGCCCCGGGGCCTCCACAAAAGAGGGGCCCCCACAATAGAGACTTCAGAAAAAAATTATTCAGACTACTATTCCCTAGTAAACAACTTTTTATATCATATTTTTTCGCGTTTTACGGTACTTTGTACAAACATGATTACTCGTACATTAAATATTAACAGAAATCATCGATCTATATTTTTTCACTCCAACCAGGCAATCCGTAAAATATCACTGACTGAACAAAATTGTCCATTTCATTTGGGAAAATAGTTTGGGGCTAAGGGGCCTCCACTCCTTTGTTGCCCCGAGGCCTCCAGACCTCTAAATCCGGCCCTGTATTGGAGGTAGGTACACTTCTCTCATAGAAGCTTGCCTATGAATGTAGTCTCTTCAGTGTATGAATAGACGTGGCCACATTTTGTGAACAAATTAAAAACCAGATTTAATTTTATTAGTAATAGAGATTAGTGATGTGCCGGATCTTTAACCAATTAGATCCGCGGATACTGATCCGGGTACGGGTATTTGTCAGTCAAAATCCGCGGATACGAATTAGGATACGGATCTTCGTTTTTCCATAGAAAACAACTTCTGCTGATCGGTAATTCACATAAATAAACGCTTCACACTACATAGCCCCACAGTAGGGTAGATATACCCTGTGACGTGGGTACCATGTACACATACAAAGACAGAAACACAATTTGAACTGAGGATTTAATTATTGTTTCATTTTAACGTTTAGCAACGAACAAAAGTTGCTCTTTATAGTCTTACAATCTTACTAAAGGCCTCGTTCTCCATCTCCAAGTAAAGTGTTAATTAGTTACGTCCCAATCCCAAGTAAAGTTAATTGGCAAGTAAAAGCTATGAGTACGGGTCAGTTTATGATATGATTAGTGCTACTCGAACATCGTGAAATTGAAGTTACAGGTGACTTAAACCGACAATTAGCGTACTTGTCACTTTACTTGAAGGTGGTGAAAGAGGAACCAACTCTTACAAAGGATGTTTTCGTTGAATATGTAACGTGATATATACTATATAGAATTACATATCTATATAGAAAATTAATACCGTACATCACTATTAGAGAAATCTAAAGAAAAAATGCCATGCCCATTCTTTTCCTGAACATACTATATGAGTAAAACGTGTAATACAAGTAAATACCGTATCAAAATTGTATAAGCTCGTTCTGTTACAGAAATAGTAAATGTTTTGTGTATGAAAATAGTATATTGTGTAGCAAGGGGTGAAACAAGACCATTTCTGACGAGGGCGTTCGCTCGGGCTGTCATCGCCCTGGTCTGAAATCGTCTTTGTTTCATCCCGTGCCACACACTGTATTTTTCATATCACATATAATGAAACAACGAGTTTTGATTTCTGTAGCTAGTCGAAGTAAGACTATTTCAGACAAATAGCGCAGTAATATCTTTTGACAACGATTTGACGACAGTTGTCAATACGATTCTGACAGACTTGAAATAAAGACGTAAATTATAAATAAATGAAGGTGCCGGGTAGAAACAACGTTGTTTCTCTTAGACTAAGAATAATGTACTTAGTTGTTTCTCCTCTAGGGCAGAAACAACGTTGTTTCTGAGTGACACATTCGCATAGGTTTGAAATTGTCTTATTTCGACTGGCAAAACAGAGATCAAAACTCGCTGTTTCAATGCATGTGATATGAAAATACATTTTCTTCTTAATAACACATATAAATAACATTATTAATAATTACATACTACATTTATTCAATAAAACTGGCGAGATTTTTTAAGCTTCCTCCTTAAGCTTTCAGCATAAACTGTCAAAATATTTTGTATTTAGTTGTAAAAAGAACATTCTATATTTAAACACAACTACTGAGATATTTGTTCTCCTTTACAACATAGAAATGCAATAGAGTATTCGTTCATTACAAATATTCTATTCCACGAAATCGGTACAAGCGTAAAACTTTTGAATCGTTATCTGAAAAGATATACCTAATATAAAACCTTTAAAAATATTAACTCATGATAACTCTTCTACGTTTAGTAACCAGACTCGTGTGGCGTAATGGTTACCAGGCCTGTTACTATAATGGTACTAGTTATTATAGTGGTCCCTTCGATGTTGTTAATGTTGTTATAACCGATTTCAAAGTAAATAGTAACTGTAAACTGGCGTTTGTCAAATTCATGACCTTTTGTTTTCGGGGGGGAAACCTTCAAAAGGTACCCGGCACCTTGGGAGAGGGTACCGGGTTATGTGGGATTTGAACGTACTAAAACCCCCTCGGTGGCTGCCACTGCGCTTGGGGAGGACTCCGGGATCTCCGGCGGAACGCACCGGTGTCCTCCACGCGCGACGCCCAAGAACGGGCCCATCGGGATGCTCACGGTGACATGCGGCCACGCACACATCACCGCCCTTCCCGGGGCTGCTGATTGGACGGATCGAGCTCCCACTCCGTCCACAACCCCGGAAGCCCCCTTTTAGTCGCCTCTTACAATCAGGCAGGGGATACCGTAGCTCTATTCTTAATCCCGAAGCTACAGGGACTGTCAAATTCATGACCTACAAGACAAATGAACCTTGTTCGGCTTTATCATTGGCAATTACGTTGTTCGCATTATAAGGCAGCGTTAAAATTATAGGTACTGTTGGACCGTAACACCTAGATAATAAGAAACAGTTTCCCATACACAATATATTATTATTATTATGTAGAACAAGATTCGGTGTAAATAAATAAATTTTGACAGCTGTCAAAAAGATTATAACGAATATATTGATTGGTGTTTTGGCGGGAAGTCGAAAAAGACATATTGTGCTCTTGTTTTATTTTTATTTTCTTGGGGTATTTTTGAGTTATAGCAGATAAATTTTATGGCATTAATATTGTTCAATATAGGTTAATTACTGTGCACGTGTGTTGTGAAATAAAATAACAGTGCGAAAATATGTTTTTTCGGCTAGCCTCCAAAACGCCATTGATCATGTTCTGGTAAAGAAGCCATCGCTTTACTTGAATGTCTGACTGGTTTGACGACGACTTACTGACATGACCTATTATTACTTGTCCGGTTTCAACGAAACTGGTAAAAATGTGATGCAAAAAAATTATACTTGACGCTGGCAATATGTAGAGTTTGCGATGCCATAACTAAAGAAAAAAAGTATTATTGATCCGGTATGAGTATGTTAAAAATGACACATCCAAGATGGCGGCGTTACCTTCGATTTTTAACAAGTGCCAAAAGACCCTTATTACTGTAATACTAACAGCATATTAATTACAACTGTTGTCTAAACATAGCAGTAATTTCATCGATGGGCTTGTTCTTCGTTTCTGGCACTTTGAGAGCGATGAATACAATGAATATCAGTTGTAGGACTGCGAATACCACGAACACGTTCATGCCCATGATTTGCTGAAAACATACAATGTAAATAAATTAAGTGTTAGGGGCCATCCATAAATTACGTCACACGAATTTCAGGACTTTTTAACCCCTCCCCCCGTCCTTGTCACATTTTTGATGTGACGTCACACATTTTCTAATTTTATGCATGTATTTAAAAATAATCAAAATAAAACGGTTATTTTCATTTTCAGAATGCTAAAGTATTAATAAAAATAGATCGTAAATATTGAAAGTTTTTCATTCACATATAAATTTCGCGTTTGAGTATTTTAAATTTTAATATGTGCCCCTTGTCACACAATGTCACATTCTGGTGATAACCCCCCCCCCCTTAAGGTGTGACGAAATTTATGGATGACCCCTTAATAATTATGATCATTAGTATTTACAGTAGTATCTTAGAGCGGTTTCAGACCAGATTGTATATATAATAATTATGTATGACTAGCGACAGCCCGCAACTTCGTAATTTAATTTTTCTGAAATAAAAGTAGCCTAAGTTACTCCTTATTACATCAGCTACCTGACAGTGAAAGTCCCGTCCAAATCGTACCAGCAGTTTCAGAGATTACGCGGAACAAACAGCTCGACAAATAAAAATTGTAAAAAATGTTATTTTGGTACCTATTAATCCATACACAGGGTGGGCCAGAAAGGCGTGCGAATTTCAAAATCGCATTACTCGTGACAGGAACGCTAATGGGACAGGGAGGCCTGGAGCTTACTGCACCACGCTGATCCAATGCGGGATGGTGGAGATGCGGGTTAGTGGCCAACCCGCTGTCGGATGTTTTCAAACCGCCCATAAGGCCTCCGACAAGGTTCAACGGCTGTTATCTATCGACAACAATCGGGACCGACGGCTTAACGTGCCCTCCGAAGCACGGAAACAAACGCGCATGAAATTTTTGCCACTATCGGTCACCCATCTCACACCCGACCGCGCCCGTTTGGCTTAGTCGCATAGATTGTTTGCTACTACTACTATAACTACATTCTAAGTACTAAATTCTCTCAAGTGATTTAGATATTATATATAAAACCGGATTACTCACAGAGAGCGGGAAGAAGCTGAGCTGCAGTATGAAGTTAGCGGCCCAGTTGGCCGTCACCGCCACCGACGAGGCGGCCGGCCGCGCCGCTTGGTTGAACAGCTCTGGAAAATTTAGTTTATGAGATATGGAATTGTATGCAAAATCAATAATATTTCAAATTTACGTAGGACACGTCATCACGCATGTTGTATAATACAGACAACAGTGGTTATATACATTATCAGTACCTAATGAATCAGTACACAAGTAACGATATATCGTAGCGATTTATATATTATATAACCATAGATTTTTTATGACTGACTACGTCAAGATTGGCAACGTAAAAGAGAAAGAACATAGTTATGCGTGCCTTGGAGCGAGATAGATATGATAGGACATTCGCGTACACTATATAGTATTTTATTGTCCTGGCGTAATTCGTGAACGAAATAAATTCAGCTTATTTTCCTACAATCCCAGCATTTGAAGCTTAAAGTAGTGTTTATTGGACATAACAGAGCAGAAGTGGTTGCAGGGAAAAAAAATTGGTTGTCTGTAAAGTCGATTTACGGACGATATCGCGATAGTTTAACTTCACAACGTCATAACCACAGAATATGTTAAAGAAGTTTGAATGGAGTTGTGGGCGGGGCAGACGCGCCAAGGATATGAGCAACGCTCATATCTCTACAGAAACACGCGATCGCGCTGCGATATGCAAGCTTGCGTGCGTGCTTGGGTGTGATTCGTTCATTTGAAATCGCGTGACTGTGCGGCGCTAAGATTGGCTAGATTTGAAATTGCAAATATGTGCGTAAGCTTCATATTTATTTAAGTACAGATGTAGTGCATGTGAAGTTTTTATACGTAGGGCGCATTATTGCCATTCTACCTCTTTTAATATGTTCTGTGGTCATAACAAAATATAAAAATCGCATTAGCTTTTCACTTCACTTTATAAACAGTCGACGAACGGCGCAAGCCGAACGCTCAAGCCTCAACGTAACGTACAAGCACCGATCGTAACGTACAATGAGCGTAACGTGCAATTAGTGATCCTTTTTCGTGCGTGCAGCCGGCGCTCATCGATTTCCTAGACGTTGTCACGACAAAAAGATGAAAAAACCAGATTGACAGCCTCCGTGGCGTAGTGGGTGATAAGCCGACTGCGAAGCGTGAGATTGTGGGTTCGATTCCCACCCAGGGCAAATATTTGTGTGATGAACATGACTATTTGTTCTGTGTCTGGGTGTTAATTTATCTGTTTAAGTATGTATTTAGAATTATATAAGTTTGTTTATCAGCTTTCTGATTACCATAGTACAAGCTCTGCTTAGTTTGGAATCAGATGGTGTTGTGTGAATTGTCCAAAGATATATAATTATTTATAATTAAAAAAAAGATACGCCACTTTCGACTAAACAGATTCCATCGACTCAACAGTCGGCGATTTTACAAAATAAAGTAAGTACCTAAAACCAAGCTTACCAGTGACAAGGAACCACGGTATCGAACCCGGGCCGACGGAGAACATGACCACGAAGGCGAGCACCAGAGCGACGCACAGGTACGGCACCCAGCTTACCGAGATCTGAAAAACATAGAAATTAATTTTAGTAGACGTAATTTTACTTTCTTTATTACTAGGGTTTAGCTGCGATGGCCGAGTGGTAAAAAGCCGCGGTCTTTCACGCGACTTCGGCGCACACCTCTGACAAAGAAAGTATGTGCGCATTTATCGCTGCTCCACGGTGATGGAAAATATACGGTGATATTTAATTGATTACGATGTTCTCCATCGCCGTGCATGCCTGAGAGAAATTAATAATTTCTCGAAAGCATGACGTCCACCAATCCGCACTTAGCCAGCGTGGTGGACTATGGCCTAAATTCCTCTCACTTGTGAGAGGAGATCTGTGCCCAGCCAGACATAAAAAAGGTTGAAAAAAATGTTTAATAATCCCTACTAATATTATAAATTCGAAAGTAACTCTGTCCGTCTGTCTGTCTGCTACGCTTTCCTGCTTAAACTACTGAACTAATTTTAATGAAATTTGGAACACAGAGTGGACCTTGGGAAAGGTCATAGGATGGTTTTTATCCTACGGGAACCTATAAAATAGGTCCACGCAGGCGGAGCGGAAGGCTAGTATTAAATAAGATAAAAAGTAATTCAGTTTTTCTCCTACTGTATACATATTCTAGGTCACGAAGTCCATTCGACAATGAACGTTGTGAGGCGTGCACATGCACATAATACTTATGTAGTTTTAGAGTGCGCAACCTCTAGAGCGCTCAGTGGCGAGTTACGTCAGCATGATAACGAAATGTAGAAGAGTTATGTGAGTAAGGCAATATTATTCAAAGGTTTTTCTGTTTATGTTTATTAATTAAATGTTATTATATGTACCCGTTATACATATATATTTTTTAAATAACACTTTACTGTCATAGCCCCCACAGTAGGGTAGATATACACACATACAGAAACACAAACACTCAGACCGAGAACAGAAATTTTAAACTCATCCTTAAAATTTCTGCTTCGCCGGGTATCGAACCCGGAAACTTCCGATCGGCAGTCCGGCATGGTAACCATTACACCACGCGGTTCAATTATTTGCTAACGCTTCATTTAATTACCTTACCACTGCGTCACCCATCATACTCTCCAGATCTTGCCCCAATCGATTACCACATTTTTTTTCAAAATTTGGATAACTTTTTGCAAGGAAAAAAAGATGAGGCAGTTAAAATCGCCTTCAAACAGTTCATAGACTCGCTCCCAGGACTTTTTTCCCAAAGGGACCGATGATCTGCCTATAAAATGGCGGTAGTGTATCGATAACAATGGCGCATACTTCGATTAAATCATAAATATCATAATATCATTAAAAAAACTTTTCACTTTTTTGATACTGATCGAAAATTTCATGTTTTTTTTTTCATAAATGTTATAACAAAGAATAGCATCGGCGTTTAGGCTCTTGTTTTATTTTTATTTTTTTGGTGTATTTTTGAGTTAAATCGGATAAAGTTGATGGCATTTTTGTTGGCAGATTTTGTTTAATATAGGTTAATTACAGTGCACGAGTGTTTGTTAAATAGAATAACAGTGCTAAAATATGTTTTTTCTGATTCCATCGGACACATTCTAGTAAAGTAGCCATCGCTTTATTTGAATTTTGGACTGACTAGACTGACTGATTACTGACTTTGTTATTACTTCGTCCAGTTTCATTGAAACTGGCAAAAAATTTATGCAAAAATTATACTTGACGCTGGCAGTATGCACAGAATTTGCGATGCCATAATTGAAAAAAAAAGGATTGCATCAGTAAACCACGGAGGGAGTTTTGGCGGGAAGTCGAAAAAGACATATTGTGCTCTTGTTTTATTTTTACTTTCTTGGTGTATTTTTGAGTTATATTGGATTGATGGCATTTTTTCGATATAGTCATGTGCGAAAATATGTTGTTTCGGCTTGGCTCCAAAATTCCATTGATAACGTTCTTGTAAAGAAGCCATCGCTTTACTTGATTGTCTGACTGACTTGACTGACTGATTACTGACGACTTACTGACTTTACCTATTATTACTCGTCCAGTTTCACCGAACCTGGCAAAAACGTGATGCAAAAATTATACTATTATAATATGCAGAGTTTGCGATGCCATAATTGAAGAACAAAAAAACACGGAGGTTTGTGTACTTTGTGTTGAATGCTAAGTAATAATAATGCTATGGTAAGGAATGTAAGGACCTAATATACATAAGCGCACACAATACTTACGTAAGAACCACAGATACTAAGCGCGATAGAGCAGACGAACATGCCGCCAAAACCAGCCAGCAGCAGCGTCTTCCGACCAGCTCTCTCCACCAGCACCAGACTGACTATCGTTATCAGTGTGTTGGTCAGTCCCGTACCTGTGGACAAAAATAATTTCTCAACTTCTCGTTCGAATAAAATTTACCACCACTAGCGGCCACCCGCGGCTTCGTACGTATAGACTTTGGTATTAGTCAGAGCATGATGTTATAGAGGCTAAAGCCTTCCCCGATAAATGGACCATCCACCACAAAAATAGTTTTTCAATTCGAACCAGTAGTTCCTGAGATTACCGCATTCAAACAAACAAACAAACTCTTCAGCTTTATATATTAGTATCGACGATTGGATAGGTACAGATACTTCAACTCAGTTGTGCGCGCGGCGCTATGTGTGGGTAAACCTGTATATACACAGTGACTTTGTGTGCGTGACAAGAGGTACAGTGAAGTTGCTCGGACGATCACGGCCGCGTCACTGTCACACAAATTAAAGCTGCATAATTACTAGCCCACGCACACATAGCGCCGCGCGCACAACTGAGTTCGAATTCGAAATGACAATCAATCAACCTTAGAGCAACAAAGGTACTCAATGGTACAGACTTACTCTGACGGGTGTCATACCTGTCAATTTTGACGCTCTACGCAATCAACAGATAATTCCACAGAACATACTAAATAGGTAGAATGGAAATGTGGGCGGGGCAGACGTGCCAAGGAATTTTGAGCAAACGCTCAAAACTCCAAAATCTCTACAGAAACACGCGATCGTGCTACGATATGCGTGCTTGTGTGCGTGCTTGGGTGTGATTCGTTCATTTGAAATCGCGTGATTGTGCGGCGCTAATATTGGCTAGATTTGAAATTGCAAATATGTGCGTAAGCTTCGTAATTATTTAAGTACAGATGTAATGGAGGTGAAAGGCGGGGCTTGATCGGCGACACCAGTCTTCATACGAACGGCGCATTATTGCCGTTCTACCTCTCTTAATAATGTTCTGTGGATAATTCCATCTGAAAAATTCTCCTATTTCATAGGCTAATTAAGGCCGCTATCCCACTAGCGTATTACGAGCGTCGGCGTTTCTCCGTCGCGATTTTATGCAACTTATAAAAAACGCAACGTCGACGCTGCGTTGACGCGACCATGACGTTGGGAAGCCGCAGTCATATACGCACCGAACAATGGGCATGATGACAGATTTTTAAATACCTTTCCTTATTGTAGGTACACGACTCCTAGTTTCGAAAAAAAGTTTATTTCAGCAATAAACTTAAGTTTTAACGTAAATTAATGTATTTTCTGCTATGTAATTTGAATTAAGCGCGAAAACGCTCGTAGGTGTCATGGCGTCGGCTTGCTCGTCAAACTTCAAGCAACACGATGACATTTACTGAGACGTGACGTCATTCCTTTTGATTGGCGTTTCAGATAACATGGCCGTTTGCCGTATTTAATACTTTTATTTAATTGAAAATCTTATTAATCTTAATGTTTATATTAAAACGGGATCATATTTTAGAACTTTTTTAGCATATATTTTTCTGTAAAACCATTTATTCTCTGATTCTTTAATAGTGTCATCATGCCTATTGGCTAGTTTGACACCGCTGTTAGAGATTCCCAACGTCAACATCACGTTTACGCGGCTGCAACGTTGGAAACGCCAACAGCAAAACTCGTAAAGCGTCAGTGGAATTCATTGGAATTCATAATTTCTTTATTGCAGTCATGCTTATTATTAGGATGTTACAATATATAGTGTTAGTATGAGCATGAACCCTGTAAGGGCATCGCAATATTATAGGAAGTTTTACAACTTTATCATTATTTTTATTTAATTTGTTAACATTACTAATTTATAAAATTACAGAATTACAAAATTTCATTACCTATAAAAAAATAAAGTTATATAGATAGATAGATAGAGAATTTTACAATACAATTTTGATGTCAAATAATTCAATTTCATTTATAATAATCAATGCAGGGATAATTTCTTAAATAACGATAGCGTCCTTAAAATAGGCACTTACCCAGTGTGGCATACTGCGAGTAAGCCTCACTGAGCCCGGCGTCGGAGAAGATGGAGGTCGAGAAAGAGATGACGGCGTTGATCCCGGAGAACTGCTGGGCCACCATGGCGACGATGGCGATGATGAGCGGCTGCCGGAGCTGGCTGTTGCTGAGCAGCTCGCGAAGAGTCACCTTCTTGCTGATTTTGTTCTTTTCTGCTTCCTGGAGAATAAAAGTTTTTTAAATTTAGTTGGAGTAGAGAAGCGCGCATGGCCCTGCGGTTAGCGTAGAACGCAAGCGATCTTTGTGACTAAGCCAAACGGGCGCGGTTGGGTGTGAGATGGGTGACCGCTAGTGGCAAAATCGTGCGTGTTTCCGTGCTTCGGAGGGCACGTTTCGGTCCCGGGATGTCGATAGATAACAGTCGTTAAACCTTGTCGGAGGCCTTATGGGCGGTTTGAAAACATCCGACAGCGGGTTGGCCACTAACCCGCATCTCCACCAACCCGCATTGGAGCAGCGTGGTGGAGTAAGCTCCAGGCCTCCCCAATAATGGGAAGAGACCCGTGCCCAGCAGTGGGACGCAAAATGGGTTGCAGCCAGTTGGAGTAGTAGACTTGTTGCAACCAATGAAGCGTTTCCGTCTAAACTTTATCGGATGCGTTAAGAAGCGATTTAAAAATAAATTGCAGGTTTTAAAAAAATCCGGTCTTGGACTACCAAATCAATTAAAGTATCATATTAAATCAAGTAAACGCTTGTAGAATCTATATCTATATAATAACATGAATCCCTATTTCCTTGGTCGGGGCATCACGCGTGAACGGCTGGGCCGATTTCGTTATTTCTTTTTTTGTTGTGTTTGTTATTGTCAGGAGAAGGTTAAAAATAAGATAATTGCGCGGAAAATTAGAAAATTTAAGAATACTTATCCACCATATTTTTTTTTCATTTAAAATTCGAATTCAGTATTCATACAGACAGGACAACGTCTATCGGGTCGGCTAGTAGAATGATTAATGTATGTATGAGACGCTTAGAGCATCACAGGTACTGACAGGTATGACACCCGTCAGAGGAGTGGCCTTTACGGGCGAACCCCTCGTCTCAACGTGCATGCACAATGTGCCTTCTAGTTATACATATACAATACAACCAGTGTGTATGTTTGTGTCGGTGTCAGTGTTGTCGGAGCATAGAAAATGACATGTTAATTGAAGTTGACATATTTAGAAATGTATGCGTCTGTAGCGATGAAAGAATATTTTTGAATGTGTGACAAAATTAAAATGTGTGCGTTCTTCCCCCCGCACCAGATTTGGCACAAAAATTATGTATCGAAGCGAGGCGCAATGCCCTCTCCACTGACGGGTGAGTCAGTACCTTTGATGCTTTAAGATGGGTCAGGAATGGTATGACGTGAGCTAATGAAATGTCACGTGATCTCGGTCGAAGGTGGACGTTAGCTGATGTTAATCCCATATATTTTTCATTCTATTCTGCGAGTAAATATTACGACTCGCATGGGCTATCTTATTTCGGACTGCCTATCGAAGGATCTGGGTTTGAGGTTCGAATGATGAGTTTAAAGTTTGGTTATTGGTATTCTGTATTTGTGTAATAATAATAATAAATATCTTTACACAATGCACACAACACCATCTGATTCTAAACTAAGCAGAGCTTGTGCTATGGTAATCAGAAAGCTGATAAACATACTTATATAATTCTAAATACATACTTAAATAGATAAATTAACACCCAGACACAGAACAAATAGTCGTGTTCATCACACAAATATTTGTCCTGGGTGGAAATCGAACCCTCACGCTTCGCAGTCGGCTCATCACCCACTACGCCACGGAGGCTGTCAGTAAGACAGATAATAAAAACTGAAAATTACCTGTCGCATGTCTTCCATTTCACTGTGAACGGAAACATCGCCTCTCAACCACGTCAGAGCTGGAAAAGAAAAAATACATTTAAAATTAAATGTTACTATTGTTACTAATGTTCCGTTTCGGCTTGATTGAAAGCATGGCCACTCCTCAGCCATGACTACCTAGCCTGACGGCAGATCTGGCTGCAACCCTTTTTGCGTCCCGCTGCTGGGCACGGATCTCTCCCCATTAATGGGGAGGCCTGGAGCTTACTCCACCACGCTGCTCCAATGCGGGTTGGTGGATATGCGGGTTAGTGGCCAACCCGCTTTCGGATGTTTTCAAACCGCCCATAAGGCCTCCGACAAGGTTTAACGACTGTTATCTATCGACAACAACTGGGACCGACGGCTTAACGTGCCCTCCGAAGCACGGAAACGCGCATGAAATTTTTTGACACTAGCGGTCACCCATCTCACACCCGACCACGCCCGTTTGGCTTAGTTGCATAGATCGTTTGCGTTCTACGCTAACCGCCGGGCCATGCGCGCTTCTTCGACGGCAGATCTACTAATGCCAAAACCAGGTTTTCTTTTTATTGTTTTGAATACATGAGATCTACTTATGCCAAAACCAGGTCTTCTTTTTGTTATTTTGAATAGGTACGTGAAGCCAGGCCGCTGTACCAGAGTCTGGCCTCGAACGCCACACGTTTATAACCAGAGAGTATGTAATCACTACGTTTTAAGAGACGTATAGACCATACTAGCCAATAGAATCAATTTACATGGCATTCCAATACCAACATAACCAACAAATACCACAAAGATGTCAAACAACATCAGGAGTACCAACCTAACAAACCAAATAGTGCTTAACAAATAGCTTTTTATCGATGTCGATAAACTATACAGGGTAGAAACCGAGATAGGGGTTACTACTAAATATTTTTATTTATTTTAGGTAAGTATCGAATCCGTATTTATGAGTCCAGTGTTGATATGGGGATGTCAAAAAAGGTAAACAAACATTGTATCAAAGTAATGAAGATATTAACAAGGAAAAGTAAAGATAATAATAGTAGAACAAAAGGATATAAGTTATAAAAATGATAATGGAAGTGAATGAAGTAAGTAATAACATGTAGTGTATTTATAACACTACAAATTTTTGCTACTAGCGGTCACCCATCTCATACCCGGCCGCGCCCGTTTGTCTTAGCTACGTAGAAAGCTTGCGTTCAACGCGAGCCCCGGTCATGTAAGCATCTTTGGTGTTGTCACTGCTGGATATAGGACATGTTGGCTACTTCAACCGAGACTGTGCCCTTTGAATGGAGTATTTACCTGCTGTCTTAGAATAATTACAGATACTTCAACTCAGTTGTGCGCGCGGTGCTTTGTGTGGGTAAACCTGTATATACACAGTGACTTTGTGTGCGTGACAAGAGGTACAGTGAAGTTGCTCGGACAATCACGGCCGCGTCACTGTCACACAAATTAAAGTTGCGTAATTACTAGCCCACGCACACATAGCGCCGCGCGCACAACTGAGTTGAAGTATCTTTACAATTACATTATGCGTGCGCATTTCCGTGCTCTGGAAAGCATTGCATGTCAAGACGAATACATTATAGGCGTATGGGAATACGCCGGTAGCGTTTCCTCTTAAGGGATGATGGATAGATTTAAGAACTCACCTCTCTGCGCGTGGAGTTCCTGTCCCTCGTTCAACAGCAGGTACCGCGGAGACTCCGGACAGAGCGGCAGCGTGCAGCATTGTATGATGGCCGGTATGGCCGCCACGCCCAGGAGGTGAGGCCAGTGGGCAGCCGAGCCCAGTACCTGCTCCAGCCCGAGGACTTGCGCGATGAGAATGGCGATCGTTATCACCAGTTGATATACCGTTCCTATCTGGAACAATGATTAATAAATAAATAAATAAAATAACGTTCCACACTCATAGCCCCACAGTGGGGTAGATACGTGGTACGTTGTGTATGGTGGCTATCAAATTTTTTAACACGCTTATATTAGCTTGACCTGTATATATGTATGTAACGGAATCTTTTAACTTCATTTTCACCCACTTCTAAGCGTCTGTTTAACTTGAAAATTTGCACAGGGGTCAAGGGCCGATGAAAATGCAATAATATGAAAAAATAAATAAAAAAATAATGTAAGTAGTTTAAAAAACTAAAAAACACGCTATTGTGAAAAAACGAACTAAATAGTAAAAATAAGAAGAAAATATATTTTACTGGTAAAAAAGCATGGGGTGCTTTTTATGATACTGTAGCGACCTTCCACTACTCATCAAGAGATGGCACCAAGTGTATTCCTAAATCACGCTATGGAAGTTTTCTGAATATCTGAGCATATATACAAGCTCCGAATTGAGTCAGTTGGAGCGCGGCCGCTCCCCGGGCATGACCACCTCGCGCGGCGGGAGATCTCCCTTTGCCAAAATACTATTGACGCCTTGCACCCCACGCTTTTTTTACAGTAAAATACATTTTCTTCTTATTTTTTACTATTTAGTTCGTTTTTACACAATAGCGTGTTTTTTAGTTTTTTAAACTACATTATTTTTTTAAATATCCTCCGTATACACAGACAGGCTCCGGAATAAGACTATCGGAGCGCGACTGATTCTCACGTATGACCACCTCGCCTGGTAGGAGATTTTCTTTAACACACAAACACCCAGAACGAGAACAGAAATTCTGAACACATAATTTAAATTTTTGCTTCATCGGCAATCGAATCCGGGATCGGCATTCCATCATGATAACTAATGGTCATGGTAACCACCACGCGAGTCGTCGTCGCGATTGTCGTAATGATGTTATATAAAAAAAAGGAAGAATTTGATTACCGATTGCGATTTCAGAAAGCTGGTCTGTTCTAACCGCAGAACATATTAAAAGAGGTTAGAATGGAAATGTGGGCGGGGCAGACGCGCGAAGGATTTGAGCAAATGCTCGTATCTCTACAGAAGCACGCGATCGTGCTACGATATGCGTGCTTGTGTGCGTGCTTGGGTGTGATTGGTTCATTTGAAATCGCGTGATTGTGCGGCGCTAAGATTGGTTAGGTTTGAAATTGCAAATATGTGCGTAAGCTTCATATTTATTTAATACAGATGTAGTGGAGGTAAAAGATGGAGCTTGATCGGTGACACCAGTTTTCATACGAACGGCGCATTATTGCCGTTCTACCGCTTTGAATATGTTCTGTGGTTCTAACACCAATATAAAGTTCACAATGTAATTTTGACTCACCGAGCCTCGCATGGAAACTGGAGATATTTCAGACAGGTACATCGGCGCAAGGCCGGCGTTCAGTCCGTTGTTGATGCCTATTATTAACCTGAAAACAAAACGTAACTCATAAAAAATACACCATTTAACACGGATTTAGGACTACGTGTGTAATCCCTACTAATATTATAAATTCGAAAGTAACTCTGTCTGTCTGTCTGTCTGCTACGCTTTCCCGCTTGAACTACTAAAAGAATTTTTATGAAATTTGGAACACAGATAGAGTGGACCCTTTGCCAAGGTCCACTCTATCTGTGTTCATCATGTTTCATCATAGGATTCTGTGTTCATCATAGGATGGTTTTTATGCTACGAGAACCCATAAGACGGGTCCACGCGGGCGAAGCCGCTAGCGGAAAGTGGCTCATTTTAATCTCGAGGTACTGGAACATAACTTTACATGCCTGAGCGTCCTACAGTTTGTAGAATCCTAATCTAGTATAACATTCGATGAACATGGTATACCTCTTTTTTGATATCGGGGGAAACCTTCAAAAGGTACCCAGCACCTTGGGAGAGGTTACCGGGTTATGTATGTGGGATTTGACGCACTAAAACCCCTTCGGTGGCCTGCCTCTGCGCTTGGGACGACTCCAGGATCTCCAGTGGAACGCATCGGTGTCCTCCACGCGCGACGCCCCAGAACGGGCCCATCGTCGGCAGAGCAGATGTGCTCTCCTGCACCTTCCGATGCTTACGGCGGCATGTAGTCACGCACACACCGCCGCCCTTCCCGGTGCCAGGCGCGGTCCCAGGGGAGGGTCACAGGGGACAAGATCCCCCCTAAAATCCATCAATCATGCGTATATGGAAGTCGAAACTAGCCAATTTGAGACACCTCTCCCCCAAAAATTTTTGGGGACCCCCCCCCTTAAATTGAAGGCTGCGACAGCGCCTGCTCGGGGCCGCTGGCTGGACGTATCGAGCTCCGACTCTCACCGCCCACAACCCCGCAAGCCCAATTTTAGTCGCCTTTTGCGATCAGGCAGGGGATACCGTAGCTCTATTCTTAATCCCGAAGCTACAGGGACTAATTTCGAGCTACTAGAACATAACCTTGCATACCTGAGAGTCTTACATTATAACATTTGATGTATATACAACATATAACACATAACATTTGATGCACGAGGTATACCTGCCAACTATCAGCATTTCTGATGACGAGGCCGCTTTCGCAGCACTCTCCAACGGCACCGCGATGAAGATCAGCACATTGTTTAGCAGCAGACCTTTCTTCCTGCCGAATCTGTAAAGAAAATCATCATCAGTTATCACCTACAAGGCGCCGCAGTCATCATCCAGGAGTACCTAGTTTCTATTCGTGGCAGAAACTTCTACATTTTTTTTTTGTAAGAGTAATTATATTCAAGGATCTAATCGAGTACTGTTAGATTAATTTCATTTGCAAAAAAATTTGGCGAATATGGCGTTAATAGTTTTTGGGTACTTCCTTCCACCTGCCTTCTGTTCTGACATAGGCTGTCCAGCTGTCTTCTTTAGGTGGTCAGTCCACCTTTGATTTTATTTTCCCACGAAATTGCGATGACGTTTTCTTAAAGTCGCTAAAACGCACGATTACGATGTGTCGCGTCTAGCGTTGCCAGGCGTCCGGATAAAGCCGGACATAGGTAGGCTGTTTGATTGCGTGTCCGGCCAAAATAAACGGTGTCCGTCATGTCCGGCTTTTGTTAGGCTTTTTACGCTAAAGAGCGAGCGCCGAGCGTGGCCCAGCGCAGGCGAGTCGACTGTCGGTCGGTCCCTCTTAGACTGATATGGCATTGGATTTTATTAATATTAGTTAGAATTTAACAAAAAATATGAGAACAATCAAAAAAGCTGGATTTTACATACAGTTTTTTCCCTATTATTATTAACCTATTAATACTTAGACACAAAATCCTCAATAATGTAGGGTGTCCGGCCTTTCTATCCAAATGTCCGGCCAAACTGGCTGGTCTGTTCGGCTATTAGGTTTGGCGACCTGGTAACCCTAGTCGCGTCCAAGTTGCAAAAACGCGATGCAGCATCGTTGGACACGAAAAATCATCGTTCGCCGATGCTAAAAACAGCTAATATGGCTAGGACAAAACTCCTCGAAAACTTTCGACTTGGTACTGAGGTACTTTGGACGTATAACAACTTTATGACATTTGCGATTTTTTTATTTGATTCATATAGGTATAGCTATTAACATATCGTAATAAGCCCATGGTTGAAGAAAGTCGAAAAAGGCATATTGTGCTTTTGTTTTATTTTCATTTTCTTGGTGTATTTTTGAGTTATATCGGATAAAGTTGATGGCATTTTGTTTGATATAGGTAAATTACAGTGCACGAGTGTTTGTGAAATAGAATAACAGTGCTATTATGTTTTTTCTGCTTGCCTCCAAAATTCCATCGGACACGTTCTAGTAAAGTAGCCATCGCTTTTCTTGAATGTTGGACTGACTAGACTGACTGATTACTGACGACTTACCTACTGACTTTGTTATTACTTCGTCCAGTTTCATTGAAACTGGCAAAAAATTGATGCAAAAATTATACTTGACGCTGGCAGTATGCACAGAGTTTGTGTTGCCATAATTGAAAAAAAAAGCCCATGGTTTGTTTTCTACTTTTTTTTATAATTCCAAGGCAGGACAACATCTATTTGGCCGACTGTTGATAAACGTCTTCCTCACCTATCAGCAACATATCCAGTGAGCACACCACCAATCATACCACCGACGCAGTAGATGGAGACAGCCACCGACCACACGGCTGTCACTGTCGGGTCGTCCTTGGCCACCTCTAACGTACGATTGGCCGCGGATAAGGCCTCCATTTGCAGCCATTTTGTGATCACCTGCGAATAATGATAAAACTTTTCAGATTCTAGGCCCCACACTAAGATTCCCTGTGTCGTGGGTACCATGGACACACTTAAAGACTGTAAAATAAACACTCAATTCCTTCGAGAAATACCAAGAATAACCCTCCCTATATCTCGTTGAGAGAGTTATAAAAGTAGTGTTTAGTAATTTCGGGCGACTCTGGAGATTTCCCCTCGATGATTTTCCTCGATACTCTCATTTCTCTCCCCGGTAAGATTTGCTGTACCCCTCTCCCTTTCTTCCATCCCCCAATATAAATTCAATTTCACTTGGCATTTTCCAAAATGTGATGTGATGTGATATTGTGATATTCAGCGATCTTGGAAAGAATAGCGGTGTGCGTGGAGGATACCGGTGCGTTCCTCTGGAGTACCATCGCTGCACCCACTTCTTTGTGTTTCGGTGGAAAGGTGCAGTTGCCGGCCACACTTACATGAAGCGACCACCAGCCTCCGGAGTAGCAGCGCAACTGCATATGAACTCACCTAAGCTTGCTTGAGGTTGCGTGTATATGTTCATAGGCTGCAGCGACCACTTAACACCACGTAGCCTGCATGCTCGTCTGCTACTCCATTCAAATAAAATAAATAACTCGGAGTCCTCCCAAGCGTTGTCGCAGGCCTCCGAGGCGGTATTAGAGTGATACAAATCCCACATCACTTTTGTCTCTCCCAAGGCGCTGGGTCTACTAATTAATGGTCGCTTTTATAATTTTCCGTAGGACGGCACGGCACGATTCTCGTGGAAGTCTCGGGTTATTTTGTAGCCGTCGCCGCGTCGACGGCATGCCGTGCCCAGGGCCGGATTTAAACAACTTTTCTTTCTTGTTTCCGATTAGGTATATTTACATGTTTGTTAAATAATAAAATAACCAGTTGGTTTCACAATAAATTGTTGGTAATTGGAAAACACGAGTCACTGACTGACTGAAAAAAATTGTCCATTTTATTTGGAAAATAATTTGGGGCCTCCACTCCTTTGTTGTCCCGAGGCCTCCAGACCTCTAAATCCGGCACTGGCCGTGCCGTAGGTCGCTTTTATAATTCGCCGTATTACGCTTTGCGCCGTGACGCAGACGCAGCCGCCCGCGCCGCCTACCTGGCTATGCACACACACACACACAGCTACATTTCTTGTACGTACATAATACACTCTCAATAATGCCGCGACGGTTTAATGGGGTGGGGAGCGCAGTGTGCTACGGCGACGGCACGGCAGACGTTTGCTGTTCACGGCACGCCGTTGCCGTAGCCTATAAATTAAAAGCGTCTGCATACAATTTCATACATGTTGCTTTCCTATTTTACCGTGACGGCAAAACCGTTTGCCGTGCCGTCCTACGGCAAATTATAAAAGCGACCAATAGCTCCTGATACCAAAATACGTAAAGGTAAAGAGGTGACGATCAGCACCAGTTGGCGGAAAGAAAATATCTGGATGTGAAGAGCCGAGGATTGGCCTCAGTGGCACAGCTTGGGAGAGGCCCATGTACAGCAGTGGACAGATGTAGTGATGATGACGATGATGAATAAATATATCATGATGATGTTACCTTCGTCGGAGTATTGATGACAGCTGTATTGTAGCCATGCTGGAAGGCAGACCAGCACGCCGAAGACAGAATGGCGAAGGCCAGTCTTAGGTTCATTCCCTGTGGAGCAAAATATTCATTGTTAAAGAATTTACGATTTTCTTCCCAAAGGGTGGATATTTAAATTTTTTGAAGGCTGTCAAGCAGCAATAGCCAAGTGGGTAAGACATCTGTCTCCAACATGGGTGTCCCAAGTTCAAATCCTGGTGTGCACCTCTAACTAAGTATGTTACGTGAGTACTTATCGCTGCTTCACGTGTCCACCATATCATTGTAATAGATGCTTTTCAAATTGCCCAAAATACTCAAATTTATGTTCACCATCCCCAAACTGACCGGAGTGGTGGTTATGGCCTAAATCTTTCTCCATTCCGAGAAAGACCAGTGCCCAGCTGTGGGATATTGAAACTGATTATGAAACACTGTTATTCTGAACCGCGCATAACGACCCACGTGGCGTAATGGTTACAATGCCGGACTGCCGATCGGAGGGTCCCGGGTTCGATTCCCGGCGAAGCAGAAATTTGAATGATGAGTTTAAAATTTCTGTTCTCGGTCTGGGTGTTTGTGTTTCTGTCTTTGTGTGTGTCCATGGCACCCACGACACAGGGTATATCTACCCTACTGTGGGGCTATGAGTGTGAAGCGTTATTTATTTTTATTTATTTAACTTGACAGCATGAATACTTTGGCAAAGGGAGATCTCTCGCCGGGCGAGGTGGTCATGCCCGGGGAGTGGCCGCGCTCCAACTGACTCAATTCGGAGCTTGTATATATGCTCGCATATTCAGAAAATTTCGATAGCGTGATTCAGGAATACCCGTGGCGCCATCTTTTGATGAGTAGCGGAAGGTCGCTACAATACAAACGATTTTTAACAGCTATGCAAAAGGCCTGTCGGGACTAAGAAGGATGATTGCTACTAACAAAATTCATTACTTAAAACCACGTTAAAACATAGGCGTCGGTTGTTATCAACAAATAACAACGGGTTGCACTCCGGTAGTGCCGGCAGAAGTGGAAACTTGAACATTAACGTTGTGCATTTTGATATTTTGGATTGATTAGGGAATAATTTCGCACGAATTGCTTTTACTATCAGTATTATTTTTCATCTAGTATTTTTAGTAGGTTTTCATCTAGTATTTTTATAAAGTACTCATTCATTTGCTTTCACTATTTCTTCGTCACTTTTTTCATTAATAGATGCACTTTGTTCAATGTCCATATTTTAAATACTTGATATAAACGAATTTTACAAGCTGTCACCCCACCGTCTTACGAATATTCGATCAGGCCACGTGTCCTGACGCGCGTTTAAAAATTTTTACCCATCCCAAAAAAAGTGCACGCCGCTAAAGAAGTTTTTACTTCAAAAATTGGTCGGAGGCCTTTCGGGTGGTTTAAAAACATTTGACAGTGAAGGTCAGGATTTGATTCCATGCTCTCGGGATGGTAGAATCTGCCACTCGGCTACAACCACAGAACATTATTAAGAGAGGTAGAACGGCAATAATGCGCCGTTCGTATGAAGACTGGTGTCGCCGATCAAGCCCCGCCTTTCACCTCCACTACATCTGTACTTAAATAAATACGAAGCTTACGCACATATTTGCAATTTCAAATCTAGCCAATCTTAGCGCCGCACAATCACGCGATTTCAAAAGAACGAATCACACCCAAGCACGCACACAAGCACGCATGTCGTAGCACGATCGCGTGTTTCTGTAGAGATTTTGGAGTTTTGAGCGTTTGCTCAAAATTCCTTGGCGCGTCTGTTCCGCCCACATTTCCATTCTAACTTCTGCGCGCTACAGTTACTATGAATTAAAATTCTCTGTTTGTTTGTAGGTAAGTGCATCGATGCGTTTAGAAAGTATGGTGGATACCGTTAGTTTAATTTATGTACCCTTTGTAGGCTCATTACTGGTATGAAATATTTCCTGTGCGCATCGGAAATGATATTCACCGTTTTTAGGGTTCGGTAATGCAATGGCAAAAAACAGAACCATTATAGATTCGACTTGTCTGTCAGACCACAGGCACATCATTACGAAGCTGTTAGTTTATAAATAAAATAATGGGCCGGCCCGGCTTCGCTCGGGTAATTTGAGTTTATAATATCAGGCGCGGTCCCATCACACAGATCCCAGATCACAGGGGACATGACCCCCCCCAAAATCCATCAGTCATGCATAGATGGAAGGCGAAACAAGCCAATTTGTGACACCTCTTCCCCCAAATTTCTTAGTGATCCCCCAAAATTTCTTGGCGACCCCCCCCCCAAATTGAAGGCTGCGACCGCGCTTGGTTTATAAGGATATGAGCTATCCTATCTTTCAAGTTGATCAAAGTCGATCAAACTGCACACGGTGTGCATATTTTATTAAAATCGGTTAAGTAGTTTAGGAGTCCATAGCGGACAAACAACGTGACACGTATAAGTACAAACGCTTCACACTCACAGCCCCATGTAGGGTAGATATACCCTGTGTCATGGGTACCATGGACACACACAAAGACAGAAATACAAACACCCAGACTGAGAACAGAAATTTTAAACTCATCATTCAAATTTCTGCTTCGCTGGGAATCGAACCCGGGACCCTCCCGATCGGCAGTCCGGCATGGTAACCATTACGCCACACGGGTCGAGTTGAAACTTGATTCAATATTTTTATAGAAAAGTCTATACAAATAAATAAAATTGGAGTGTCTGTTTGTAATATTCAAATAACCGCTTTTTACTACATCCATGTGAATTTATATACGGCACATACCAAAATAGCATTTTATTACAATTTGTCTGTCTGTCTGTCTGTCGGTCTGCCTGTCTGTTTGTTCCGGTTAATCTCTGAAACGGCTAGACCGATTTCGACGGGACTTTCACTGGCAGATAGCTGATGTAATGAGGAGTAACTGAGGCTACTTTTATTTTAGAGTAATTCTACAAATGAAGTCCACGCGGTGAAGCCGCGGGCAGCTACTAGTAAAAAATAAATATTAATTAACACATATCACAGTCCTTCCCGGGTTCGAGCTCCCACTATCGCCGCTGGCAACCCCAGAAGCCTGAACTCCCCCTTTATGCCTGCTACATACTAACGATAAATCGTAATGCTTTAAACTGCGTTTAAGTATATGTAAATATTTTTTTTTGTTAAGTTATAAGGATTGTGAAAAAAATGTTCAAAACTTGAAATAAAAAAATAAATTTCCATTTACGTAGTTTTCGAAAAAACTTTTTGTGTCATTTTATCATTCATATGTGCAATTTACCAATAGAAATATCTAAATCTACTATATAAAAATAAGTCGGGTTTTCCTTCCTGACGCTATAACTCCAGAACGCACGAACCGATTTCCACGGTTTTGCATTCGTTGGAAAGGTCTCGGGCTGCGTGAGGTTTATAGTAAAGAAAATTCAGGAAAAAATTCATACCAAAGTTCACGCGGACGAAGTCGCGGGCGGCCGCTAGTTTTATTTAAAAATAACATTTATTATTCCCTATACCGACGACGATAGACGACCCGCGTGGCGCAATGGTTACCATGCCGGACTGCCAATCGAGGGGTCCCGGGTTCGATTCCCAGCGAAACAGAAATTTGAATGATGAGTTTAAATTTCTGTTCTCGGTCTGGGTGTTTGTATTCCTGTCTTTGTATGTGTCCATGGTACCCACGACACAGGGTATTAATTATCCTACTGTGGGGCTATGAGTGTGTAACGTTTATAAGTGGAGACAATTTGTTACCTACATAAATTTACCTAATGTAATGTGCAAAGTCACGTTTATCAAACTAGAACTCGCGCATTGACCTTTTAAGAAGGTATATTTTCAAACGATAAGGCTATAAGTTGCAAATTAACTATTATTTTATTTTCTACTAGCGGCCGCCCGCGGCTACGTTTTTTTTTTCAATTATGGCATCGCAAACTCTGTGCATACTGCCAGCGTCAAGTATAATTTTTGCATCAATTTTTTGCCAGTTTCAATGAAACTGGATGAAGTAATAACAAAGTCAGTAAGTCGTCAGTAATCAGTCAGTCCAACAGTCCAGTAAAGCGATGGCTACTTTACTAGAACGTGTCCGATGGAATTTTGGAGGCAAGCAGTAAAAACATATTTTAGCACTGTTATTCTATTTCACAAACACTCGTGCACTGTAATTAACCTATATCAAACAAAATGCCATCAACTTTATCCGATATAACTCAAAAATACACCAAGAAAATGAAAATAAAACAAGGGCACAATATGTCTTTTTCGACTTCCCGCCAAAACCCCCGCGACTATGTTTGCGTGGACTTTAGTTTTAGAATATTTTTAAAATAAAAGTAGCCTAAGTTATGTACTTCTTTTTTTTTACATTAGCTACTTGCCAGTGAAAGTCCCGGCAAAATCGGTGCAGCAGTTTCAGAGATAAGCCGGAACAAACAGACACACAAAAATTGTAAAAATATTATTTTGGTACCACTCACGCTTTTTTTAATATAAAATAGGTACATTTTCTTCTAACTTTTTACTTCGTTCTTAGTTCGTCTATTTTTAGTTTTATAACGACAAGACGCATGTTTATAATACACTTACTATTTATGATATATTATATGAAAATGAAATGAAATAGTTTTTTAATGCAGTTGCTCAAAAAGTGACGTATTGCAGGGACGTTTAGCGTGCGGGAAGTGGGCTAAGGCTATTACACACTCGTGCTTTTTCTTTACCTTTTCCGCACCCGTACGTTCTCTTTCCCAACTGTCAAAATAATGTCTATTAAAAAGAAAAAAACGGAGTTTTGGCGGGAAGTCGAAAAAGACATAATGTGCTCTTGTTTTATTTTCATTTTCTTGGTGTATTTTTGAGTTATATCGGATAAATTTGATGGCAATTTGTTTGATATAGGTTAATTATAGTGCACGAGTGTTTGTGAAATAGAATAACAGTGCTAAAATATGTTTTTTCTGCTTGCCTCCAAAATTCCATCGGACACGTTCTAGTAAAGTAGCCATCGCTTTACTTAAATGTTGGACTGACTAGACTGACTGATTACTGACGACTTACTTACTGACTTTGTTATTACTTCGTCCAGTTTCATTGAAACTGACAAAAACTTGATGCAAAAATTGTACTTCACGCTGGCAGTACGTACAATTCGGGTAACTTTGAACATTTTTTACATTATTTGTATTATTAAAACTGATTTCTATTTATGACACCTTTATTTTATTGAATGAATAGTGTCCTTTTGAGTTGGTTTTTCTGTCTAACAAAATAAATTTGCGGAAGAAACAACAGAACTACCCATAATTTCCCCTAAAACTCGAATTTTCAGTAATCATGAATTTTGGGTAACTTTGAAAAATTTTTTTTAGAATGTAAAAATCTTAATATTTTAAGGTTTAGGTAAAACAAAAAGAAGGTATTATTAAATTTAAAAACCTTATCTATAAAAATAACATCTACACTGACGTAAAAAAGTAACAAATAGCTTGGTTTTGCCATATGAATCAAAGTGTACTAGTTTACGATTCCAAATCAGCGCTCAAAAACTTCCAGCAACTTAACCTCGGAAAAGGCGGGAATTTTCAGAATTATGGCATTGACAGTTTATTTCTTTAATTTTCATTTGGTACAAAAACATTTTGTCAATCCATTTAACATAGTTATTTTATTGAAATGTCAAAAAGTTTCGATGTAATAAATTGTTAAATCTTTTTTCCAACTTTGTTCAAAGTTAAACGTCAATTCAAAGTTACCCGTAATGACTGTACCTATGCACAGAGTTTGCGATGCCATAATTGAAAAAAAACCAACCACGAAGTTTTAAAAGTTTTTATGATTCATACAAATTTCTTTTACGGTTGGCGCCATAGTTCAAAAATGTTATTTGCGAGTTTTTATTATTTTATTAAATTGCTTCATTTTTTCGCAACTGTATTAAAACTACTGTGCTACTACTTGAGCTACTGGAAGAAATTTCTTTTAGGAATAAGTAGACAAATATTCTTCTTTTAATGTGTTTTTTTATTAAATTTGTGTACAAAATAAATAAATAAATTAAAATAGTTGTTCAGTACACGTGCAGAACCGTCATTGGAAGGAGTTCCGACTGTCAACCCTCACCTTCGGCTGCGCCTCGGCTCGAATAGACATTTGTCGGAACTCCTTACAATGACAGCCTTTCCGCACTTGTAATGAAATATACTATATTAACATTCTGTGTAATAAAATAATACGATACTCATACGATCAGCTATCGTGCGCCCATTATGAACCTGAATAACAGAGAATACTGTTATCTCAATTATACACATGTATATGTATTTTTTTTTTTAAAGAGTGCTGCAGGGTTTTTTTCCGCCGCCTTTTTTCTCTCAGCTCAACATCTAGCCCAAACGGGCACCTAAAGGCGATGACCGGGAAAAAATGACATTCATTAAGCGAATATTTTGTATTCCTAATAAGTATGAAATAAATATTTTTCATTTTGATATTATACACTTGATGTTTGTCATTGTTATACGGCTATCGGCTGACCGTCACACTTAATCGTAGACGTTTTAACACCTTTTGCTATTCAAATTATGGATATAAGTAGGGTTGCCTACATTTTTTTGTCTGAATGTAGTATTTTCATAAAACCGGCCAAGTGCGAGTCGGACTCACGCACGATGGGTTCCGTACCATTATCTATAAAAAATCACGTTTATTGTACGGGAGCCCCCTTAAATATTTATTTCATTCTATTTTTAGTATTTGTTGTTATAGCGGCAATAGAAATATATAATCTGTGAACGTTTCTAATGTCTGGCCATCACGGTTCATGATAATATACAGCTTGATGACAGACAGACGGACGGACAGCGGAGGCTTCATAGGGTCCCGTTGGTTCTCTTCGGGTAGGGAACCCTCAAAAGGTTATAAAAAATATAGTGCGCTTAATAAAATATAGTATTTTAGTAGAGAAGTATGAGAAATAGATTAAGTTATATTTGTCACTCATTTATTTTCATAAAAGCTCATTTTTTATTCAAGATATACTTGTTCTATTTCTTTCTTCACGCCATTTTTAATTCATGATGGAAAATGTCCTTTCTGTGAATGCCGAAGTGGCAAAACTTGCAGGATTTGTCTTTGTTGTATTAGATTTTTTGCAAAATATAAACATTGACCTATTGTACTAAAATATAGTATTTTAGCGTACATAACAATATATAGTACGAAGTGCCAAAATACAGTATAAACTATAATATTATATTACGGTTGGCAACCCTAGATGTATGCGCCATATTTAACACTTGCGTCAGTAATTGGATGATCATGGAATAAAATTCTGTTTGTGTTCCAGCGTGTATGATGGTTAAGCCACACTAGCTACTTTTGGCATCGGCGATACTCGGTGATAGGCGATTGTGTGCGCTTAAATGCTACATCCCATTTATACGGGCTACACACACGTCGGCCGCAGGGACAATCTCAGTCGTTGCAATATCGGGAGTTGCTACACCACTTGCCTGCCGTGCAGTAATTTTTTTTTTTTAATGTAAACCGAATAAAAAGGCAGACGGGCCGCGCGGTGTTAAGCGATCACCGTCGCCTATGGACACGGGCAACCCCAGGGGAGCCACCCGAGCATTGCCGGCTTTAGAGGAGAGCTCTTTTTACAGCTTTCTTGAAGAACCCCATGTTATAGTCCACTGGGAATGCCTCAGCTGGAAGGTTGTCCCATAACCTGCACGTCCATGGTAAAAAGGAGCGTGCAAAGCGGACTGTGGAGGACCGCCACGAGTCCAGATGGTGCCGGTGGAACTTTAACCTTCGCCTGGTGGCGGTGGGCTTGGAGACTATTGGAGAGCACAGAACACCTATACTCCTTTGGAGTAAGTTGATCTAAGTAGACGTGTTTAGAATGGAACCAGTTTTATAAACAAATCAAAAGATCAGCGTAGCCGTAGCTGTTTCTGTAATGGCACCACAAAAAAAGGAAAAGGAGATGCTGGGTGAAAAATTGGTTACAGAAAATATAATGTACTGATTACTACTGATACACATGCGCGCGCTCCGTGTGGCGGTTGCCAACCAACCAACTGAGTAAGAAATTGTTGCCCCAATCGCGCTACACACGTGGCAACGGCAGGGGCAATCTAGGGAGCAAGAGCAATTAATTAAGATTGATTGTTCGACCTACTACTGTAGTCTGTAATATATACTTTTGTTATTAAAAAAATCTACTTTTTAGTTCGATAAAGGCGTTTTTTTTTAGTTTTATTAAACTATTATTTATTTTTAATGTTTTAGTTGATATTTTTTTCATATTATTGCATTGTCATCGGCCCTTGACAAATGTGCGTGACCTTGTGCAAATTTTCAATATAATCAGACGATTAGAAGTAGGTAGGTGAAAATGAAGTTAAAAGATTCCGTTTCATACATACATACAGGTCAAGCTAATATAATCGTGTTAAAAAGTGTGTTAAAAAGGCCACGGCCTATACTTGAACAAGGTACTCTTATCTATAACTAGGTTCTAATTAAATTTAGTTAATTTTTAACAAATTAACCCAGTTAGCCTACACGCCTGACTAACGAAGATAAATGATTAAAACATAAATATTGACCCATTAGTATCTAGGTAGAGATCTGGAAGAGATAATATCTCTAATTAATGTTTAAGGTCGTAGTCAAGCTCGGGTTAAAAGTTGATTTTCTTAGTTTAATCTCAAAAAGTAACATGAAAAAAGAGAAAAAAAACCTGAGAGGTGTCAAGGGACACCCCAATTCAATTAATTAGTGAATATTTTTTATTTGTTCCAAAAATAAAAAGATCCAAAAAAGATTGGATTCGAACTGGAGTCTTTAGCTTTCTGGTCCTTTCGGGACTGACCTATTTCCCAAATGAGCTATTACAACCTTATAATCGTGACGAAATTTACCGTCGTATTATAATAATAAATTAGCAGTCTTTCATGCTGATACACTCCTGACAAAACGGATAAAACGAAGTTTTCTAAAAATGAAACCTAGCTACTATAGATGTTATAGCCCTTAAAATCCCTTTATCATCCCTTATCTTTATCATGAAATTTAGTATATTTCATGATAAACGCACGCGCGCGGAGCGAGCGTGAAGCGCGCTTTTCCAATATCTTTGAGCGCGCATGGCTCGGCGGCGAGCGTAGAACGCAAGCGATCTATGTAGCTAAGCCAAACGATCGCGGTCAGGTGTGAGATGGGTGACCGCTAGTGGCAAAAATTTCATGCGCGTTTCCGTGCTTCGGAGGGCACGTTAAGCCGTCGGTCCCGGTTGTTGTCGGTAGATAACAATCGTTAAACCTTGTCGGAGGCCTTATGGGCGGTTTGAAAACATCCGACAGCGGGTTGGCCACTAACCCGCATCTCCACCAATCCGCATTGGAGCAGCGTGGTGGAGTAAGCTCCAGGCCTCCCCAATATTGGAGAGAGACCCGTGCCCAGCAGTGGGACGCAAAAAGGGTTGCAGCAAATCGTAGGAGCCGTTTCTAAGATTCAAAATATATGTATATGGAAGGAAATGAAAATAAAACAAGACTATGCTATGACATGCCAAGTTGCCCAGTTCCCGCTAAAACTGGACCCTAAGTTTTACTGCCAATGTCAAACTTTTACTTGACATTGGCAGTACAACTTTAAAACTTTTGGTCGTTTATTTCGAAGTTTTCGAACACATGTGGGGTTCGGTTACCGGTAATTACGTCATCTTAAGTTCAGTAATGGACTACGGCCATCTTGATTCAAGGTCAACCACCCGGTTTATGTTATGTCATTATGTAAAAATAAAAGTTGCCTGCATAATATCGCTATATAAGGAAATTGGATCACTTCGATTAATAATTTTATTGATTCACGCATATTATTTTTCATATACTTAACATGCATTGAAACAGCGAGTTTTGATCTCTGTTTTGCCAGTCGAAATAAGACAATTTCAAACCAATGCGAATGTGTCTCTCGCCCTCGTCAGAAATCGTCTTGTTTCACCCCTTGCCACACAATATACTATTTCTGTTTCCTTATAAATTGAATTTAGATTCTCTGGCCAGTATTCAGTGCACACACTATACATAGGTAGATGCGCCTGTTCTAAAAACGAAAAGTTATAAAATACCTATTTCATGTAGAGGCAAGCGTCTAACAGTTCTTACACAAAAACATAAAGTACAAGAAGAAGCTCTTTATTTATTTTATCTTTACAACAAGCCCATCACATCATATTTCAACTAGCTAATTTATTTTAGTTATATCGGTTTAGTTGTGACAAGAAAAAACAATTCATAATAATATTTATTAGGATTATGTATAAGATATTAAGACTTAATACTATAATTCACTTATGCATGTCATTTTCCGCGGTCATTTTGATTGCTGACGCATGACGTGCTCGTACACGTACCGCGCCTGGTTGGAGGGGGGGGGGGGTTTAGTTAGTGACTTAACCAAGCGGTATTTTCACCAACTTGAAACATTGTTGGCAATGTGTGCAACTTTTGTGCTATCCGCATGTGCTTTGTAAGCATGTGCGAATGGTTTGGGGGGGGGGGATTACGGGGAACTTGAAACCCTAACCTCCTCCTAAATGCGCTAGTGTATGAGTGGGTCGACAAATTGGTACACAGTTGGAGTCCTACTCTAAGCGCGATCGTCCGAAGTATCGTGTATTTTCGAGAGATCATTTCGTAAGAGTTTGAAGAATTATAGAGGCCAATAGAGGGTATAACAATGATAATTTGATAGACTCGTATGTATCCACACAGGAAAGTGTCAGTACCATAGATTTTTTATGTATACTACGCAATGAGTAAAGAATCCCCTTAGGTATCATTATCAAAGATACTACGTCAGTCATAAAATATCTATGGTCAGTACACTGTCATAATAATATGCTGAAAAATACGCGAATCGTACCCTTGCGCTTCTGATCGTGTGACTGACCGGACGGATATTATGGTATTATTTATAAGGATTTTCGGTATTTTTGTAGAGAACCCTAGAAGTACAAGAATTTTAACAGTTTTTGCGAAACTTAGCTCGGTTGAGGTTAGAATTTATATTCAGTTACGCGGTAAGCATTCTTGTTGGTAAGAGATCTTCTGCGGTCGGTTTGCAAGTAATTAAATGTCATAATCGATATCTTCAGGCTTCATGAGCTCCTGGTACAATAGAGTCATTTCTTATAAGTATTGTTACATGTTTGTTTGTTTGTTCGTCTTTTTATACCGCTGTATTACCGCAAGGATTAGACGACGAAAGTCAATGCCGACGAAACGAAATTTAGTAAAATCGGTGCGGTCGTTTTTTGATGGTAGAAAATTTCTTGACATTTTCGATGCTTCGTAGGATCAATCGAATATTGATTGGTACAAAGTGATAGAGAAAACTTAAAATTAAGATTGGGAGACTGGAAGCCATGGTCTCAGCTGTGCCGTGGTTTTCAGCTCATCCGTAAGTCGAAATTATTATTGACTAACGGCCGCACGCGACTTCTTCCGCACAGCGTGATGCTATACAGCCTTCCTCAATAAATGGACTATTCAACCATAGATTTTAAAAAAATCAATTCGAACCAGTAGTTCCTGAGATTAGCGCATTCAAACAAATAATCAAACTCTTCAGCTCTATATTATGTATTAGTAGAGGTTACATATTATAGCTGCTTACATAACTAAAAAAAACGGCCAAGTGCGAGTCGGACTCACGCACGAGGGGTCCGTACGTATCTATAAAAAATCACGTTTATAAGATTGGATCGCACATTTTGATTTAATTTTAATGGAGTAGCAGACCTCGTGGTGTTAAGTGGTCTCCACCACCACATCCTCAAGCAAGCCTAATATTAAAGGTTGACGGTCTCCTCATGTAAGTGTGGCCGACAACTGCACCTTTCCACCGAAACACGATAGAGTTGCTTCACGGCAGACGTGAGTGCAGTGGTGGTACCCCGTTGAGTCCCTCTAGCTTCGGGATTAAGAATAGAGCTACGGTATCCCCTGCCTGTTCGTAAGAGGCGACTAAAAGGGGGCTTCCGAGGTTGCAGGCGGTGAGAGTGGGAGGTCGATCCATCCAGCCAGCAGCCCCGGGAAGGACGGCGGTGTGTGCGTGGCTACATGCCGCCGTAAGGTGCAGGAGAGCACATCTGCTCTCCCAAAGATGGGCCGGTTCCAGCGCGCGGCAAGTGGAGGACACCGGTGCGTTCCACTGGAGATCCCGGAGTCCTCCCAAGCGCAGAGGCAGGCCACTGAGAGGGTTTTAGTGCGCTCAAAGCCCACATAACTCGGTATCCTCTACCAAGATGCCGGGTACCTTTTGAAGGTTTCCCCAAAATGTGGTACCCCGTCGAACCATTAATCTACAATGTGACTGGCACAGGCTTTAAGAAAAGTTTCATAAATAAACGTAGGTAAGCTATGTAAAAAACAAACAACGAGTTGCACTCCGGTAGTGCCGGCAGAAGTGAAAACTTGAACATTAACGTTGTGCATTTTTGATATTTTGGAATGGTTAGGGAATAATTTAGCACGAATTGCTTTTATTATCAGTATTATTTTTCATCTAGTATTTTCAGTAGATTTTCATCTAGTATTTTTATAAAGTACTTACTCATTTTCTTTCACTAATTCTTCGTCACTTTTTTCATTAACAGATGCACTTTGTTCAATGTCCATATTTTAAATACTTGATATTTATAAACGAATTTTACAAGTATAGACAGTCGAGCCGTCATCAGCTGCCACCCCTCCGTCTTACGAATATTCTATCAGGCCACGTGTCCTCACGCGAGTTTAAATTTTTTTACCCATCCCAAAAAAAAGTGCACAACGCCGCTAAAGAAGTTTTCACTTCAAAAAATCATAAACTATTAAATGTCCTTCTCCATACTTAAAAATCGTTCCATCTTTCCACACCAATAGCTTAAATTATAACTTCCCGTCCAGGACACTAGACAGTAAGTGGTCAAACCAGTTTTATGGTCGTTTCTGGCGGTTAGGCGAGCGAGAATTCCTCGAAGTAAAAAACGATAGAGTTTGAATTCGGCTTTTTAAAATATTGTTCCTTGTGGGCGGACAGTAGAAAGTAGTGCTGAAGATTACAAGTATTGTAGGCACGCCGTGGAGGTCAAAGTTCGATAGTAAAACCTTTTGGAACGAATTCTTTATCCTATAGGTAAAATGTGCGCATGGCCTTATTAGATTGATCGACATGGATTTATGCAGCTAAACTAAACGAGCGCGGTCGGGTGATGGGTGACCGCTAGTGGCAAAAATTTCATGCGCGTTTCCGTGCTACGTTAAGCCGTCGGTCCCGGTTGTTGTCGATAGATAACAGTCGTTAAACCTTGTCGGAGGCCTTATGGGCGGTTTGAAAACATCCGAAAGAGGGTTGGCCACTAACCCGCATATCTTAGCCGTTGGAGCAGCGTGGTGGAGTAAGTTCCAGGCCTCCCCAATAAGGAGGAGAGACCCGTGCCCAGCAGCGGGACGCAAAAAGGGTTGCAGCCATGACTCAAAGTACACGCGGATGAAGTCGCGGGCGGCCGCTTGTCTACTATATAAAAATAAGTCGGGTTTTCCTTCCTGGCGCTATAACTCCAGAACGCACGAACCGATTTCCACGGTTTTGCATTCGTTGGAAAGGTCTCGGGCTGCGTGAGGTTTATAGTAAAGAAAATTCAGGAAAAATTTCATAACAAAGTTCACGCGGACGAAGTCGCGGGCGGCCGCTAGTGTACTTATAAAAGTCTTTACCTACCACACTAAACATTTATGTAAGTATGTAGCTACCTACTTTCTTTTCCATCGCTTGATAGACTAACAAATCATAAACGCTTCACACTCATAGCCCCACAGTAGGGTAGATATACCCTGTGTCGTGGGTACCATGGACACACACAAAGACAGAAACACAAACACCCAGACCGACGTTCGTTCGTTCTTTTTTCGGCTTAACAAAAACATCAGCTACCGCGCCATAAACGAAACTAATCTCTTGTTTGTTCGGCGAAGGTAGGTGTTTTGTTAATATTTATATTGCGATAACGTGAACAACCTCAGCGTGTTTAGTCTTTACTTTTTTTGGAGTCTCGTTAGCCACATGACGAATCTCTCTACTGAGCAAACTATGTAGGATCCATCCATCCATCCATCAGCCTTTTAAAGTCCACTGCTGGACATAGGCGTCCCCTAATGTTCGCCACTCCGTCCGGTCCTGCGCCCTCTGAATCCAGCGATGTGGACCCTGAAACACACGGCAGAAGTGGGTGCAACCAGTGCCGGGTTTAGACTGGCGGCTGGGACTATGACGGCACCCATAGGCACAGATTCAGAGCATGTGGTAGAGGTCCTCAAATCGTTTTTTATGGTAAAAAAACGGCAAATTGTTTGTAAAGTAGGTTTACGATCGAGATGTTTACGTGATAACGTCCGCACGAGAAAATCTCCATTCGTTTGTATGCCGCTAGAGTGAGAGAGACGGAAGATCGGTCCACTCACTCGAACGCTATGCCAGCCTCCGCTCGTGAGGATTCCGCGTGACAAGTTTCACGGAATGACTGGCAGCGCTCGAGATGAGACGGGAGATCGGTCCGTCTCTCTCTCGTTATACCTGCGATCGCGCTCGTGAGGTTTTGGTGTGACACAAGTTTCTGAACATGTCACCCGACTAAAACGATTTTAAAGACGTTATCACGTCAAAAAATACATACAGCCGAATATAGTACATCCTCCTTTTGGAAGTCGGTAAAAATGATGCGCGCGTCGTGTGACACGCCATTTTCCGCTGTTGCAATCATAGAACATATTAAAAGAGTAAAATGGAAATGTGGGCGGGGCAGACGTGCCAAGGAATTTTGAGCAAACGCTCAAAATTCCAAAATCTCTACAGAAACACGTGATCGTGCTACGATATGCGGGCTTGTGTGCGTGCTTGGGTGTGATTCGTTCATTTGAAATCGCGTGATTGTGCGGCGCTAAGATTGGCTAGATTTGAAATTGCAAATATGTGCGTAAGCTACGTATTTATATAAGTACAGATGTAATGGAGGTGAAAGGCGGGGCTTGATCGGCGACACCAGTCTTCATACGAGCGGCGCATTATTGCCGTTCTACCTCTCTTAATAATGTTCTGTGGTTGCAATGATCTAGCGCGGCGCGGTAGAATGCGCGAAACGTTTCATTTGTGTTCATGTTCCGTGCAGTTTGATCTCGAAGATTTTTAAATGTTAAAATGCAAAAAGCAAGGTTTTCGTCAATTTGTAACAAAAGTCAGTATTTTTTGTTTCTACTGAGCCTTTATCGATTTGTTTAAAAAAATGCGGTGTGGTGGTGGCCCCCTTGTGATGGCGCAGGCTTCCCCGTAGTACTTCCCCGGTAGAACCATTCATGTTCTTAGATTTATTAAAGACCTGTAGAGACTGTATTTCAAGTTTCAAAAATAGGATCTTAGATTATTTTTACCTTTTTTCATTCATCATCTAGCTTTATATCAACATCTAGCCCAAACGGACACCTAATATGTCATTGCACCCGGGAAAAAAAGACATTTTTTTTTAATTTTAAAAATGGCATCGCAAACTCTAATTCTCTATTGCCAGCGTCAAGTAAAATGTTTGCATCACTTTGTAGTTTGTTTTTGTTTGTCGTAGATAAAAAAATCAGTTAATTGTCAGACCTATCAGTCAGTCTAAACAGTCAAATGTTCAAGTAAAGTGATGGCTAATTTACCAGAACATGTCCGATGGAGTTATGGAAGCAAGCCGAAAAAACATGTTTTGTTTTCGCACTGTTATTTTATTTCACAACACTCGTGCACTGTCATTAACCTATATAGAACAAAATGCCATCAACTTTATCCGATATAACTCAAAAATACACCAAGAAAATTAAAATAAAACAAGAGCATAACTCGTCCCTTCAGACTTCCCGCCAAAACTCTAAAATGACATGCATTATGCAAATATTTTGTATTCCTAATATGAAATATTTTTTTTTCGTTTTCTTTCTTTTCATCTACATACAAGTGAAGCTTCTTCTCGACAAAGCATGATCTAACGGTAAAACATTCCGGCAATATCTAAATTAAACGGGCATTATTATAACTTTTTATAACACATACGCTCTGATTACGTGTGTGTAGTTAGGGCTGCCATCCGTCCGGATTTCCCCGGATTTGTCCTAGTTTGAAGGGCGTCCGGGGGCCGTCCGGCAGGGTTTTTGAAAAGTGTCAAACTTTTGTTGTCAGAGGAAATCCATTTTTATAATAGGTAAGCGATAAATTGAAATAAATCTTACTTAAAAATTCATCCACAATAATCCGCATTTAAGAAGGCTCGGCAAAATAGTCAACGATCGAATGGAATTAAAAAAATATTATGATGTTTTTATTTTTGTAGCAAAAAATAATTTTCCAGAGATGTCCGGGGAAAAAACCATATTTTGTCCAAATGTCCGGGATTTTTGCCGTTTTTATCCGGCGCGCGGCAATTTAGGTGATGGCAGCCCTAGTGTGTAGTTGATCGTGATCTGGTTATAATTTTTTAATGATGGGTTTCTATTAACAACATTTTATTTTTTAGGGTTCCGGGTAAAACGGGACCCTACTATGACTCCGCTATCCGTCCGTCTGTCTGTCAATCTGTCATTAGGCTGTTTCTCATGAACCGTGAAATAAAATGAAATGAAAATAGTTTATTGTTGACTGTTTACATACAATGAATAAGATGTTTAAAATTATTATTGGAGTTTTAAACAGTCCACCATTATTCTGGCATACAATATTATTAATTAAAATTACCGAAAAATATTTTGTTTCAAGATCCTTTAAGATTATTCATCGGCTTTTGATGCCTACCCACCGCTGGGTCAATGAGAGAAAAAATCCGGCGGAAAAAACTCTCAGGCATTGCTTAGAGTTGTATTTTATATATTTTACGCGGAAGCTCCTCAAACCATTTTTATTGCAAGTATGACGAATTCACGATGTCTTATCTTCAAAATGATCGTTACACAGATGAAATTTCATTACAGATGTATTTCTGTTGCCGCTATAACAACAAATTCTAAAAACATGCTGCTATTTTTTCGACGACCTTCGTGGCGCAATGTTTACCATGCCGGACTGCCAATCGAAGAGACCCGACTTTGATTCCCGGCGAAACAGAAACTTGAATGATGAGTTTAAATTTCTGTTCTCCGTCTGGGTGTTTGTGTTTCTGTTTTTGTGTGTCCATGGTACCCACGACACAGGGTATATCTACCCTACTGTGGGGCTATGTGTGTGAATCGTTATTTTATTTTATTTTATAACTAACGTGATTATTTTGCGTTTTCTATAAATAATGTATTTTTATCCATAAATAATCTATATTTTTTGTAATGGTGTTAATGGTACCGAACCAAAGTACATTATTCTTAGTCTAAGTACCGAACCCTTCGTGCGGGAGTCAAATCGCACTTGGCCGGTTTTTTAATAATTTTAACTATCTTTTCCTTTACCTTCGCCAGCATGGACAAACAAACAAACACATTTTATGTATTTCTATTAGTGAACGTATCTCTTAACTTTACTGAATTATAGGTGATAACGTGAATTTTATTAATGTTTTAATTAGGTATGAAATGCTTATGATAGCAAACTCATGAATAAATTCTGAATTACTTACATTTTCGTACTTTTTACATAATTTTTCATTATCTAGTAGGTAGCTGCAATGTCACTCTAGTTGAATACCTTTATTTACGATAAAATCTATTTTTTTAACAGGCTTATATTAGTTTCATCTGAATGTATGTATGTATGTATGTAAATGTATGTATGCATGTGTGTATTTAACGGAACCTTTTAACTTCATTTTCACCTACTTCTAAGCGTCTGATTAACTTGAAAATTTGCACAGGGGTCAAGGGCCCGTGACATTGCAATAATATGAAAAAAAAGCAATAATTAAAATAATTAATAAAAAAAACTAACGAAAATTAAAAATAAATACTTAATGTACCTAGCTTAAAAAACTAAAAAAACGCGCTTTTATGAAAATACGAATTAAAAAGTAAAAAAATGAAAAGAAAATGTATTTTACTGTAAAAAAGGTGCTTTTTGAGATACTATTGACACCATGCACCCCACGCTTTTTTTACAATACATTTTCTTCTTATTTTTTACTTTTTAGTTCGTATTTTCACAAAAGCGTGTTTTTTTAAACTACTTACATTATTTATTTAAAAAAAAGGACGTCGCTGGGCGACCATAATATCATCCCATTAGTCTATATCTGTATACAAACAAATACAATTTCTTAACTATTTTGCAATGCCAAATCTGCTAATGAATATTGCATTTTGGCTTTACTCGACATGGGTTCCTCTAAAATGCTAATTAGTAGACAGACTTGTGAATTTCCATTATTTAAAAGGAATGTCTGGCGTAAAGTCGCGCTCCGGCCACACTCCATCAGTACGTTTTGTAGGTGGTAGAACTATTATCGTTCGCCCGGGGAAGTACCACCGCTGCACCCACTTCTGCCGTGAGCAATTCTGTTGTGTATCGGTGGAAAGGCGCAGTTGCCGGCCACACTTACATGAGGCGACCACCAGCCGCCGGAAAAATTATACTTGACGCTGGCGACATGCACACAGTGCCATTACCTATTGAATAATGAAACTCTACATACAACGTAGTCAAAATTCGTGGCATAAAGGCTGTGGTCCCCTGGCCCCTGCAGGTTGGCCAATGTAATCGCCCCATTAGCTCTTTTGATCCCAGGGTTTATAAGTGTTCTAATCTAAAAATTATTGCAAACACCCATATTTTTTTGTACATAGAAATCTTTGTGTCCTTACAACGAACTTTGCTACCAGCGAACTAACCAGCATTAACTGTATTGACCGTTGATACTGAAAACTTCCGTTTGGTGCGCACATTGCGAGTCAACACAAGGAAAACTAATTAAAGCGATGATTTCTATGTCACGAAGTCCGTTCGGCTACGAAGGGTGTGTGTATTTGCGTAACCTCGAGAGCGCTCAGTGTCGAGTTATGTCTGACAACTACATAAAAGTCAAAGAGTTGTGTGAGTAAGATTTATTTGCTAACGCTAAAAAAATGTTTACACACACAAGCGCACTTGTCAGTACACACCACACAACGAGCGCCGATCATACTTCGAGAAATAGTATCTACAAGCGAACTCTGAGAAGTAATTGTCAGATGATTTGTTGACTGTTATGTTGACTGTTGACCGTTGATACTGAACACTTCCGTTCGATGCGCTCATTAATGAGTCAACATACCTATAAGGAAAACTCATCAAAACGATGGTTTCTTGGTGCCAGAGTAGTATGGGTCAGGTTCACCGATTTGTATTCCTTATAGTAACTATAGTAAGTACAGTTACTACTCGCCAGTACTCGCATATACTGCAGGGCCCGGCGGCTGGCACGCAAGCGATCTATGCAGCTAAGCCAAACTAGGTTTGCCATCCGTCCGGATTTCCCCGGATTTGTCCTAGTTTAGAGGGCGTCCGGGGAGCGTCCGGGCCGGACTTCATTTGTAGTCAGGGTTTAAAAAAAATAAGGTCTTGGGCCGCCCACGACACATGCACTGTGACCGCACGTCGCGATCAACCGACGAACCGACAAGGTAAATTCACCCCCCTTCACCCCCCTCCCCCCCCCCGCTGTTGAATTGTCCGGGTTTTGGGCTCTAAAATCTAAAATGGTTATAACGCGTTGTCCTGGTTGACAAATTTTAGAGATGGCCTAAGCCAAACGAGCGCGGTCTTATGTGAGATGGGTGACCGCTAGTGGCTAATTTCATGTGCTTTTCCTTCCGTGATTCGAAACGAAAGGCACGATAAGCTGTCAACCCCGGGGCACTATTGTAAGCGCTATCGTCCGAAGTATCGTATATTTTGGAGGGATTATTTTGTAAAAGTTTAAAGGATTAGGTACTAACAGATATTTTATCCTAAATATTAGCTCTATATTCTCGATAACTTACCCACAAATAGAGGGGTCAGAAAACGGTAAAAATGTGCTGAAAAATATACGAATCTTCGGACCGTAGAGAGTAGAGCAACCGGTTTTTATCGACAGATAACACTCGTTAAATTTTAATCATAATCACATTTATTTGTTGAATAAGGTTACAAAGATGGTTTGAATGTTACATTGTTACTATCGCTTATCCTGCCACGGTGGGCATACAAATATATTATTTTCAATATACAAATTTACAAATTTTCTAATGTCAAAAATGTTAAATTATTATTTTATTATTATTTAAACCTTGTCGAAAGCATTTATGAGCGGTTTGAAAACATCCGACAGCGAGTGGGAGAACCCGCATCTCCTCTCCACCTCCCCACATTGGAGCTGCTAGGTAGAGTCGTGGGTGCCATAGACACACAAAGAAAGAGACATAAACACCCAGAGCGAGAACGGTTTAAACTTATCATTCAAATTTTCACCGATCTTGTTGTTTAGGTCGGTAGGACGATACACCGAACTTCCTTGACTTGATAGCCTCCGTGGCGTAGTGGGTGATGAGCCGACTGCGAAACGTGAGGTCGTGGGTTCGATTCCCACCCAGGATAAATATTTGTGTGATGAACATGACTATTTGTTCTGTGTCTGGTAGTTAATTTATCCATTTAAGTATGCATTTAGAATTATATAAGTATGTTTATCAGCTTTCTGATTACCACAGTACAAGCTCTGCTTAGTTTGTAATCGGATGGCGTTGTGTGAATTGTACATAAAAAAACTTTCACGAATACAGGCGCGGACCCAGGGGACATTGACCTCTTTGGGACACCTCTTTCCCCAAATTTTTTATTGACCCCCCCCCCTACCCCAATTTCTTGCGATCCCCCCAAAATTGAAGGCTGCGACGGCGCCTACGGGCCTACGGGCTACGGACGGGACGTGGAACTAGAGAATTTTCATTTTAATAAATTTTCGCACTTTCTCCAAAACAACCATAAGATCCCAAGATTGGATTTTAGATGATAGACATAATTATAAAATGAACATTGCAGGTTCATAATAATATAAATTTGACCCGAAACCGCATCTTTCTGGCGAAACAAGAAAGAATTGTAATTTCTTTACGGTAAAGGCTCATTTAGGTAAAGGTTCCACATTCAAAACACGACAGAAGAAGTTGCCTCATCCTTCACTTCACTGAGTTCTGCTCTACCAATTTAAGAAAATGATGGGTGTCATGGGGGTTGTAATTTCGTTTTTCGTCACGAATTAATCGCTGCGCTAATGTGAAATGTAAATAGGTACTCATAGTATTCTTTACTTTACACTATAATGCTTTATTTTCCTAGATACAGACGTTTCTTTCACATTCGTTAAAATATTTCTTTTACATGTACTTCAGCTGCTTCTTTAAGTACTTAATTGGACCTATTTATGCAAACCGGAACCAACCCACACATGATGATGATGATGATAGTTTTGAGAAAAAGCTGTTTAATGTATTACACAACTGATGTTTCGTGAATTGGTAAACATGTCATGAAAATGTTTTATTCTGTCAAAATTATCAAATTATTTTGATCTTTACAGGGTCGATAGAAGGTGCAATTTTAAGCTTTTCTGTGTACTTAACTCAATTTCGACATGAGTGTGGATTGGTTCCGGTTTGCGTAAATAGGTCCAATTTTAACAAATACTTATAAAAAATAATAAAACCAAAGCGTTAATAACAATCCGTTTTACACACAAAAACCCGCTAATTATCGTTAACGGACTCTACAATTTTTCACCGCATTGCATAATTCTGATGAAAAAAGACAATTAATACATCCGGCTGAATAAACATCCACTAGTAACCCCGTTGAGAAAATAAATAAAAAGTAAAGTTTACCGCCATCCTGTTCTACTTCTGCCGGGCTTCCGTTTACAATTTAGCACTAAGAAATAACAAACACAACTGTTTTAAAATTAGACACGTCAATAAAATCCACAAATAATATTTTACACACGCGAACAGACTTTCACTTCAATTGCCGCGTAAAAAATATTAAAAGTTATTTGTTATGTGTGTACACATTTTTATTTTTTAAATTCAATGCCACTACCGGACACGGACGCGTAGCGGGTCGAAAATGATTCGAATTTCAAATGACGCGAACTCGCTGTGACGTCACATAAACCGGTTGAGGATGCCGTACAACTTTCAAAGGTAGAATAATGCTAAATGTAAATACAATAAATTTTAAACCTTAAATAGTAGGATGTAAGGACTCATTTATATTTCAAAGCCGTCATCTCATTTCCATAACTTTTTGCAGGACTGTACGATGTAAGAACATTCAGCGATGTAGCGCTAAAATTTCGTACAAACACTACAAACACGTCAAAGCAAACAAAATGTTTGTTTTCTAGATAATCATTTTCAGATGTTTTGTCAGCTAACAATACAACAGATTCTCGTGACCTGCATCGTCACCATCTTACTAACTCTTGCACAATCAATGATCAAAGGGAAATTATAGAGTTTTGGCGAGAAGTCGGATCAGCGGGATAAGACATATTGTGCTCATAATTTATTTTCATTTTCGTAGCTGTGTTTCGTAGTGTATTTTTCAGTTGATGGCATACTGTTCAAGTTAATGACAGTGCACGAGTGTTGTGAAATAAAATAACAGTTCGCCTCCAAAATTCCATCGGACATGTTCTGATAAAGTAGCCATCTCTTCTGACCAATTACGGACGACTTACTGACTTTATGTATTAATATTCGTCCAGTTTCGACGCTGGCAATATGCACAGAGTTTGCAATGGCTTATTTAAAAAAATATAGCTAGATACTTACCACCATTGCACCCATGGCTATTTCTGCTGTGCCATGCAAGGAGGGGTGGGGGGGGGGGGGTTGCCTGCCAGACTTACTATGATATAACTTTAGCTTCCAGAGTAGCAACACATCTGCATACGACCACAGGCTCAAGCAAGGCTAAGTCTTGTCACTCTCCAGTCTCAAGTCAAATAACTCCATACAAATCAAATCAATCCGTACCTAACACGGTAACACCCTTGTGACGTGAAAAGAACAACCATTCACATAATTATTAGTCTGCTAGTAGGATGACATTTGCGTAAATCTGACTATAGATATTTACGTTTATTCACCATGTTTTGTGGTTTGATTTCCTCATCATTGGGATTTTCAAACAACATTATTTCTTAACTAATAACCTGGGTCTTTTGGCGGGAAGTTAAAAGGGACATATTATGCTCTTGATTTCTTTTATTTTTTATTTTCATTTTCTTGGCGTATTTTTGAGTTAAGATGTCGGATAACGAAACAGTACTTACGGTGTAGTGTTATTAATATCACTACCATGTTACTTACTTACTTCATTCACTTCCATTATCATTTTTTATATAAGTTATAAAAAGGAAGTGAATGAAGTAAGTAAGTAACATGTAGTGATATTAATAACACTACATATTAAAAATGATAATGGAAGTGAATGAAGTAAGTAACATGTAGTGATATTAATAACACTACAACGGAATGGAATATTTTGGACGTTGTGTGACTCTACTTTAGGTTTAATAGGTCATTGCTCTTCTCTGTATGAGAGTTTTGGTGGGAAGTCGGAAAAGACATAAAACATGAGCACAATATGTCATATTGTGCTCATGTTTTATTTTCTTTTACTGGGTGTATTTTTCAGTTATATCGAATAAGGTGGAAGGCATTTTGTTCGATATACCTAGGCTCCTTACAGGGCACAAGTGTTGTGAAATAAAATAACAGTGCGAAAATGCTTTTTCCATTTTGCCATTGCTTTACTTGCATTGAATGACTTAACTGAATGGTTACTAACGAATGATTTGACTATCATTATTTCACCTTGATTTCGCTTTGAAGTGCGCATGGCCCAGCGGTTAGCATAGAACGCAAACAATCTATGCAACTAAGCCAAACGTGGCAGCAAGCATGGCAGAGTGGTAAAAAAACCGCGGTCTTCGACGCGACCGATACCGGGTTCAAATCCTCGGCGCGCACCTCTGACAAGTAAATTTGTAATGTGCGCATTTATCGCTGATTCATGGTGATGGAAAATATCGAGATATTTAATTGATTACGATGTTCTAAATCACCGAGCTTGCCTGAGAGAAATTCATAATTTCCTGAAAGCATGAGGTTCACCAATCCGCACTTGGCCAGCGTGGTGGACTATGGCCTAAATCCCTTTCAGTTGTACGAAGAGACATATGACCAGCAGTAGGACATTAAAAAGGTTGAAAAATATATATATTCTCTTCCTACGAGTAGGTTTTAACACTCTACAATTCAGTTCTAAAACTGTATGCGCCTCTAGTTTCCTTATTTATCATAAAAATACTGTAGGATTACGTTAGTGGTTATAATTTATGACGTCATAATACTCAAGAATTCATTAACCATTTTCCTGTTTTGGTAAAGCAGAACAGATTGTTTTGTTATAAAAAAAAATTTACAGACTTTGACGACCCGTGTGGCGTATTTTTACCATGCCGGATTGCCAATAGAGGGTCCCGGGTTCGAATTCCGGCGAGACAGAAATTTGAATGATGTATTTAAAATTCTGTTCCCGGTCTGGGTTTTCGTGTTGCGGTTTATGTTTGAGCCCATCCATGGTACCCAGCGCTAGAAGCGCTTGAAGGTTGAGTTGTGCAGAGGCGTGCGGTGGGCTTGTCTGCTTACGTCATTTAATACCAAAATAAACTATTGTTCGACGAAAATTACTTGTTGCGTACAATTTTGTCACAGTCATGCAAACAATGACAACTACTTGATCCATGGAGAATATTTGTAAAGATTTAAGATTTTACATATAATAAAAATTTTTGCAGCTTAAATACAGTATTTCCATAAGTTTTATTGCACGATATGACTACTCATTTCAATTATAAACTATTAAATTTGCCACTATTTCATTTTTGTGACGCTGTTTTGCTTAATAGACCTAGGGTTGCCATCCGTCCGGGTTTCCCCGGATTTGTCCTAGTTTAGAGGGCGTCCGGGGAGCGTCCGGGCCGGACTTCATTTGTAGTCCGGGTTTATAAAAAAATTGTCTTGGGCCGCCCGCGACACACGCACTGTGCCCATGTTGCAATCAAACGACGAACCGACTCGCTAAATTCACCGTCCCCCCCGCTGTTGACATGTCCGGGCTACAAAATCCGGGGTTTTAACGCGTCTTGTCCTGGTTGACAAATTTAAGAGATGGCAACCCTAAATAGAACTGAGGACGGTGACAGTCCAATAGTAAATTTTATTGTAACAGGTACAAAATATTACTTATTTCCGGAACATTTTAAAACCCAAACGGATCGATAAAAAATGCTATGTATTGCTGTAAAAATCGTATACACAGTAAATTTGTCACTTTTTACCACTCTCTTACAAAAATATTATTAAAAAAACATTGATCTTATTCTCTTTCTATTAGCATATCCACCAGAGATGAAACTGATAGCAGTTTGGCTGGATACCGGATATTCGACCAACCATGTGGCCGCATAGCCGGATATACGGCAGAACTTAGCCGTTTGGTGCATCGCTCACACACACACTTGCGTTATTATGAAGAGAAGCGAAACCGCTTGCTACTTGCAGAGAAATTTGTATTTATTCACCATAATTTGCCCTTAGTGCAGTATGAGTACTAATTAATTCATTTTCTCTTTATTACATTCATTTACTGTTGTGTGATAAAAAATTTAAAACTATAACTAATTATATTTCTTAAGTTATACTAAGACTAACTAAATAAAGCAAAATTACTTAAAAATAAAAATAAATATCCAGTTTTTTTTTAATTCGGCCGGATACCTATCCGGCCGAATAGTAGTTATCCGGTGTTCGGCCGGATAGTAATAAGGCCATTTCTACGCAATAATGATCAAAAAGTGACACCCCTCTGGACGCGGGTGCGTAGGAACTCCAACACCTATCTAACTGGATGCTGTGGCGAACAGGTGGGACGGCCCCATAATTAAATACTGGACTGCCTTGCATGTGAGATCTGGCCGTCAAATAACCCCTCTTATTTGACTAATTATTTTGTTTTATTTACTAACATTAGTTTATAAGTGCAAATTGTATGTATTTAGGTACTTACTAATAAAATTATTAGGTATATCGTCCGTCATCGTAGGTACGTCTGAAGTAAAAATTATTATTATACAGGGTGTCCCAGAACTCAACGTCAAGCCCTAAGCTCAAGGGGATTTAAATTAATTTACAATCGGTCTCACTCGCTCATGGCAAACATGTCCACTATCCATCTCTCTCATCATTTTGCCGTAAAATTAAGAACCTACCAAGAGCTTGTGCGAATAAAAAACATTTGTTTTTGAACTGAGTAAAAAAAATCGGATTCAGTTTTTATTTTTTTACTCGTTTTTTAGTATGAAACTAACCAGTATTGTTCCATTTTACAATCCTAATTAAATGCTTAAAGACGGGCCTTCCAAAGTCTACAAATTTTGAAAATTTTAAATTCATATTTTAACAAATAGTCTTAGTTCTAGAAAATTTGGGGCAATTGTGTCTCTATTTTTGACTGTGGTTCTAGAAATGTTATTTAGGGTTACTATTCCCTAAATAACAAAGTTTAAATGAAAGAAAATAATAAAAATGATCTCTCAACCTCTACTTGAATTTGGGACACCCTGTTTATGATGTAAGAAAATAAAATATTTCTTTAAGTAAAGCCATAGGAAAAAAAAAATGAAAATAAAACAACGGATTAATTATTAATTAGTTTATTGCTACACATTATTAAATACAATGGTCTTGTGTAAACGTTGCCGCAAAGTAGTTTTCCGAGAATGGGCATGATGACAGATTTTTAAATACCTTTTCTTATTGTAGGTACACGTCTCCTAGTTTCGAAAAAAGGTTTATGTCAGCAATAAACATAAGTTTTAACGTAAATTAATGTATTTTCTGCTATGTAATTTGAATTAAGCGCGGAAACGCTCGTAGGTGTCATGGCGTCGGCTTGCTCGTCAAACTTCAAGCAACACGATGACTTTTACTGAGACGTGACGTCATTCCTTTTGATTGGCGTTTCAGATAACATGGCCGATTGCTGTATTTAATACTTTTATTTTATTGAAAATCTTATTAATCTTAATGTTTATATTAAAACGGGATCATATTTTAGAACTTTTTTTAGCATATATTTTTCTGTAAAACCGTTTATTCTCTGATTCTTTAATAGTGTCATCATGCCTATTCTTAAATTTTGAATTTTACTGTGGCTCAGTAACCTTATATTAAAGTAGTATGAAGTGGCCACGCTTTTACGTAAAACTATATCATGTGATTCTTCACCATTAAATGATTCGAGTCACTAGTCAGATGAGTTGGTTTAAAAAGTACTTAAGTATATACTTTTTACTAAAAAAATATGTAACCATTTTGCAATAATAAACTACATGGATCTAGACTCTGATGCCTACACTCAAAATCTGGATCCACAAAGTTTATTGGCTGCAACGCTTTTTACGTCCCACTGCTGGGCACGGGTCTCTCCCCATTATTGGGGAGGCCTGGAGCTTACTCCACCACGCTGCTCCAATGCGGGTTGGTGGAGATGCGGGTTAGTGGCCAACCCGCTGTCGGATGTTCTCAAACCGCCCGTAAGGCCTCCGACAAGGTTTAACGACTGTTATCGATCGACAACAACCGGGACCGACGGCTTAACGTGCCCTCCGAAGCACGGAAACGCGCTTGAAATTTTTTGCCACTAGCGGTCACCCATCTCACACCCGACCCGACCGCGCCCGTTTGGCTTAGTTGCATAGATCGCTTTCGTTCTACGCTAACCGCCGGGCCATGCGCGCTTCAAAGTTTATTACTTATATGTTTTATATTCGTAGCAGTACCGTCACAAGTTACAGATCAAACGGTTACATTAATATCTGCTAAAAGCCTAATAGCCGTTAAAATTAATTAAGCTTGAACATGCTAATGTAGGTATTTTGTTAATGAAAAAGTATCCTACAGGGCATTTACATTTTTTTGTATAACACAATCATTATAACAAGTATATCAGTTGCTCAAGATTCTGAATTGTTATGAACTATCCCACCGTAATCAACATAACCATTGTATGTCAGTACTGTTCGAATCGACTTAGCGTCAAACATGAGAGTGACATTTTTATAAGAAATATCTTTATCAAAAGATATTTTTAAAAACTTCAAAACTTCTGTCAAGAATCTTGTATTGCAATTATTATGAGTCGATAATATGCGTCTTAAAGACAAAGACAAAGACTTTTATTTGCACAAATATGGGTGTTTACAAAAGGTGTTTTTATATATTTGGTTCACCATATTTACCTTCATGAGGTATGGAAATATTACAATAATTAAAACTAATTAAAAATATTAAAATGTACATTGAAATAGATTTAAATATTATATATTACACTTATTATTATTATTATAAGGTTGATAGATGAGGTAAACTAATTTGGTTTCTTAAAAAACGAAAAGCTCAGGAGAATAAAAGTATAGTGTCAATGCAAAATATTTCATTTCATCACTGTATGTCATCACTCATCACTGTATGCTTTGTCCGATTTTTTTGTATTCATATGCCTATGAATATTACTAAAGTTATTCTCTAAAACACTCCCTACTTCAAAATTCGAACACTTTTTCTTAATTAACTTTAAAGCTGTCTTCAGTTTATAAATTTTTGTATCCCGCCTCTTCAAGCGTTGTAATAATAATTTCACTTTATACTGCAACTGGTTTTTTTCACACATCAAATTTTCCATGGCTTCATTATGTCTAATTTCTGTTAATTGGGGTTCCGAGGATGTGCCTGGTCTTAGATCAAAATTTTCTTTTTCAGAATAAATCGCTATAGGTTTTATATTCCCCTGTGGCAACTTGTGCTGTAACAAAAATATTTCATTGAAGCAGTGATATACAACAATTGTGGCACATAGTATTTTAATTTTACAGTATAATCTCGCTAATTCTTTAACATGATACTTTAACTTTACTTTAACAGTGTGATGTAATTTTAAAAATTCTGCATTAAGTAATGTTCAAATTTTTGTATTTTATACAACAATTTTATAATAAATTTTGTATTTTGCATGCCTTATTTAAGGTAGTAAGCTGAAGTGGCAATGGGCAGGCCATATAGTTAGGAGGACCGACAACCGATTGGGAAAAAAGATCCTTGAATGGAGACCACATCTCGGCAAAAGGAGTACAGGCCGCTCTCCAACCAGGTGGACTGACGACCTGAAGAAGACAGCGGGTAGTCGCTGGATTCAGAAGGCCCAGGACAGGCTAAAAAGGCTAATGGATGGATGGACGGATTTAAGGTAGAATATAAAGAAACATAAACTGTTGTAAGACCATCTACTCACAATTATGTAAACCTATATTCATGCAAATAAAATGAATGAATTGAATTGAAAGCAATAGACTGGCACATCCAATAATCCGGCACCATCCGCTCACATCTCCCCCACCCCTCTACAGTCTATATGCTCCGGTCGCTGCGTCATCAGACTACAAGATGCACAGAAGCAGACCTCAATGTAATGTACATGTTAATTACATTATGTGTAGGATACTCTATAACCCAGTAATTCGAACATTCCAATAATCCGACACTTTCTGGTTTTTAATAGTGACGACTTAGTGAGACTATACTGTATGTTTTACATAAGTACCTTAGTGACTTGAACACTTTCTTCTACTGAAGGGCTTATACCAATGTTACTTGAAACACTACTGTGCTTCTCCTGTGATATTTCCTAAAAATAAAAGCAAATAATTTATTACAACTTACTTTTGCAAGATTATATTAAACTGCTTCGATGAACTAAATGAATAATTGATTACAGACATATAGAATAGTCTGTTGCTATAAGAAAAACTAAAAAAAACAAAATTTCAGCATATTGCTTACGCAATTTACATTACATTAATACATTCTTAAATGTTTTTAGAGCAGCGATGGCAGAGTGGTTAAAAACCGCAGTCTTCAACGCGACCGATCCCGGGTTCAAATCCCTGCGCACCTCTGACAAAGAAATTTGTAATGTGCGCGTTTATCGCTGCTCCATGGTGATGGAAAATATCGTGATATTTAATTGATTACTATATCTTCCATCGCCATGCATGCCTGAGAGAAATTCATAATTTCTCAAAAGCTTGACGTCCACCAATCCACACTTGGTCAGCTTGGTGGACTATGGCCTAAATCTCTCTCAATTGTGGGAGGAGACCAGTGCCCAGCAGTGGGACATTAAAAAGAGTTGAAAAAAAATATGTTTTTATGAAGTGAAAATGTATACTTACAACAGGAAGAATAAATGGGGTGACATCAGGTTTCAATGTACGTTTACCCATATGGGTATAAGGATATAGTAATCTATATAGATTACTATATCCTCAGGCTTGAAATGTCGGCTACAAATGACACTAGATTTTGAAAAGCTCTTTTTAATCTGGACCACTTCGAGCCACCGTTTCTGTAGATTTTCATTGCTTGGAAATCTGTAAGGACAATAACATACAACCAAATTAATACTAGATTTCACTAATAGGGTCTTGGACACTATGCACAAAAAAATTCAAAATCCTTACCTTAAAAAGGTTGCACTAAATCACGCTTGGAAAGCAATATAATTGTTAATTTTTTTATGCTTGATTTTAATTACCGCTTAAATCAATAATAATGAAGTCAATTGACTTTATATGATAAGTGACATCACTTATCATTTTCTCATACAAAATATATGGGGATGTCACGTTTTGACAGCTCATTAAAAGTATCTCAATTGACTTGGTAGTCCAAGACTGGATTATGCTCCTTTAAAGTGAATGTAACAGTTACTGTTAGATTAATAGTTATACATACATATTTACAATATTATGATTACTTTCACCAAATCATTTATAATATAAATCTCATGATGAAAACATTGTATTTTATTTTTATTTTATTTGAATGGAGTAGCAGACGAGCATGCAGGTCACGTGGTGTTAAGTGGTCGCTGCAGCCCATGGACATCTACACAAAACCTCAAGCAAGCATAGGTAAGTCTTGTCTGAGGTCGTATGCAGTTGCGCTGCTACTCCGGAGGCTGGTAGTCGCCTCATGTAAGTGTGGCCGGCAACTGCACCTTTCCACCGAAACACAACAGAATTGGTTCACGGCAGAAGTGGGTGCAGCGGTGGTACTTCCCCGGGCGAACCGTAATAGTTCTATCACCTACAAGATACTTGTAATTTTATTATTTAGAGGGCAATAAAAATTATGTATAAAAATGGATTAACAATTATCCTACGTGGCTTATTGTTTAGTAAACTTTTAAAACTAAGAATTTGGTTTCATTTTGTGCATAGTATCCAACGAGTTTGAGCAGTTATGGCCGAGTGGTAAAAAACCGTGGTCTTGGCGACCGATCCCGGGTTCAAATCCTCGGGCGCACATCTGACAAAGAAATTTGTAAAGTGCGAATTAATTGCTGCTCTACGATGATGGAAAATATCGTGATATTTAATTGATAACGATGTTCTCCATCGCCGTGCATGCCTAAGAGAAATTCATAATTTCTCGAAAGCATGACTTCCACCAATCCGCACTTGGCCACAGCGTGGTGGACTATAGCCTAAATCCCTCTCACTTGTGAGAAGGAGACCTGAGGGCTGATTTTATAATTCAGAATTAGAAATCAGCCAATGGTAGGCCCATTTTGTAATTCTTAAAGAAATTATTTCAATCAAAGTAAATGAAATAATATCTGTCAGAATTACAAAATCAGCCCTCTGTGCCCAGCAGTGGGACATAAAAATGTTGAAAAAAAAAATTGTGTCCAAAATAAATTCTAATGCTTCGTCACCCTACTCGTGTAGTTTAAAGACAAACAGACAAACATGAAAAACTTACCCAAAAAATGAAATCCCACATCCAGCGTATGATTCACTTTTACACAATTTCACACAGCAAGTTCTTACCATAATGCACTCCCAATTTTTACTCGCTCGATATGTTAAAGTAAACGATGAAATGCAATCAAATTAAACTAAACAAATACAATACAATACAAACAAATTTATGTCTATGACAAACTATAACAACAACATACAGACAAGACATCTGCGCAAGACATAGACAGACAACGTTAGTCAACCATAAATAAGATTTGATAAGATCAACAGCCTTAAGCTCTGATTACATTGGCCAACCTGCAGGGGCCGACCCGGCATACATTGCTGGTTATCTGAGTACATTGTAATAAAATACTCAAGATAACCAGCAATGTATGCCAAATCGGACCCTGCAAGTTGGTCAATGTAATCAGCCCTATTCTTATGCCTATACCATATGAATAAATAATAATACAAACCATAAGAATAAATAACTACATACTTCTCTTAACTTTGGTCAACGTTTTTTTTTTCGTTTTACGGCTTGGAATAAAAATCCTTTCAGCCACTCAATATTTATTTTCAATTTTAATAATGGCGTCGCCAACTTTTTGCATATTGCCAGCGTCAAGTACAATTTTTGCATCACTTAGTAGTCGTAGCGTAGAAAAAAAACAGTTAGTCGTCAGGTATCAGTCAGTCCAGTCAGTCAAATGTTCAAGTAAAGTGATGGCTACTTTACCACTCAGAATATGTCCGATGGAGTTTTGGAGGCAAGCCTAAAAAACATGTTTTCGCACTGTTATTTTATTTCACAATACTCGACACTCGTGCACTGTCATTAACCTATATCGAACAAAATACTATCATTTTTATCCGATATAACTCTTAAATACACCAAGAAAACGTAAATAAAACAAGCACAACTTTTCCTTTCAGACTTTCCTACTTTTGACTACGCAATGAATCTCGAAATTTGTACTCTGTGTTTTGGGTACCAATATTATAATCTGTTTTCCTGTTTGTGACAGTGACAGACGGCATTAACTGACATTGACAGCTAGAACAATAACAACAAACACTTGTCTGTGGTTGATGATAAAGTTAAGTTCTTTACTGAAACTGAATTGATTTTATTTGTTGAAAATAGTTGATTTTTCACGATGTACGGGATCAAGCCGCTGGAATTAAATTCAACGGACCAAGATGCAGCCTGCGACGCATGTAGCAATAAGCACCTTAGCTTATTTTCTCTTGGCGAGTACTGCAAGGTCTACGATAACAAGACCTGCTGTTTCAGCGAAATGGTAAATATTACGCAGTGTTTTTGTAAAATAAGACATGCTGGAAACTTTTGTTTTCTTTTGCTATCTAGTAGTTTGGATGACGATAGTATTGATATTTTATACTAAAAAAAAGAACGCTGCGTTTGGTTACAATTAATTTGCTTTAGTTTTACCTGTAGCTGGGCGTGGTTTCTGCAAGAAGGTCAAATATGGGTCATACAGGTCTTATTTACGATGCAAAAGCGATTGATTTGCATTCCATCAAACTGTTTTGTAAAGCGAAATTTCATTTAATGATATATTATATTTATATTTAATAATATAATTTTTAAGAACTGGTTTGATGTATTTGGGGCAAAACCATGTGGGTTCAACCTTGACCAACCTCTTGGCACAATTTTTGACCTCTTCCTCCTTTTATAGGTGGTAGAACTATTATGGTTCGCCCGGGGAAATACCACTGCTGTGCCCACTTCTGCCGTGAACCAATTCTATTGTGGCCTGCATGCTCGTCTGCTACTCAATTCAAATTAAAAAAAAATCTAATATATACAAACACGGGAATTTTAATATATTATTACGACCAGAAATGAAACAGACAGAGCTGCTGCATTTTTTTATTGACAAGCAGAATGACACAGAATAATGGCTGGCAATGGTTTATATAGAGACGACTCCCTTCTTATTGGCTAGGGCTTGGCTTGGCTTAAGGGAGACGTCATGGCGGCATGGCTCCGATTCGCTAGCAGGCTGGCACATTCTTTACAATATTAAGATTTTTAAAATGAGGCTTGAAAATTCAGTTTGTTTGACATACACTATTGCCCTCAAATCTTTGTTACTTCTCTTTTTATTCACAGGCCAAGGAGCAAGTCCAGCTGTGCAAGAACTGCATCCACGCTCTGAGGAAGACCAAGGCTTTTCAGACAACATGCGGCAACGCTCAGAAGAACATGGAAGCCCAGCTTACCATTGTGAGTGTGTTGGTTGCTAAGAGCATCAAAGTTACTGACTTACCCTTCAGTAGAGACGGCATAGCGCCTCACTTCAATACATAATTTTTGTGCCAAATCTGGTGTGGGGTGTTTTACACACATTTTAATTTTGTCACACATTCACAAATATTCTTTCATAGTTACAGACGCATACATTTCTAAATATGTCAATTTCAATTAAAAACTCCATTTTCTATGCACCATTAACACTGACACAGACACACACGTTGTATAACTAGAAGGCACATTGTGCATGGACGTTGGGACGACGGGTTCGCCCGTAAAGGCCACTCCTCTGACGGGTGTCATACAAATGTAACGCGCCTTTTTCGTCCTTGCGCTCGTTACGAATTTATTCTTTATTTTTGACAAATAATTTGCATTTCATACATAATACCTAATTCATCATAACCTTATTCTCTTCTATTTTGTTTTGACACTTAATTTTTTCTAATGTTGGTTGTAGGTGAATGGCAAAGGTATCTTCTTGTAATGTCAACCTAACTTTTAATTACATACGTAATAACATTTAATTAAATTAAAAAACTTATATTCTAAATTGTGGTGAATTCGTAAAATAAAACAAAATTGTATTTTTAGAAATGTTTCTTTAACTATATTTTTGTAGTAAATTGTAATTTCCTATGGTAATTAACTTAACAGATTGCTAGTGCTAATTTACGAACGTATCCTTTATGGGGGTCACCAAATACCTGTATACAAAAATTGCTCATTTAAAGGTATTCGATAATAATTATTCATCCCGCAGATCTACAACTATCAAGGCCAAAGTATGCAGCGCACGCTGGCACAGCTCTTGTACGACACCCCCTCCCCGATCCAAGAGGTGCCGACTGACCCAGTGGAATACAGGCGCCTGTTGACCTCCTCGCTACTGCGCTCATGCTGAATCCACGTAAGCTTCTTATTTAAATATTTTTACCATCCCATAGACGGCCTTTTTTGTATCGGGGGAAACCTTCAAAAGATACCCAGCACCTTGGGAGAGGATACCGGGTTATGTGGGATTTGTACCGCACTAAAACCCCCTCGGTGGCTTGCCTCTGCGCATGGGGAGGACTCCGGGATCACCCCCCACCCCCATACACGCATGCACGCGTGAGCACACACGCACACACGCACGCAAGCAAACGCACGCACGCGCGCACACACACGCACACACACACACACACTGTCGATTTGTTTTAATAAAATGGTTTTTTTTTCAGATACTTCGATGCACCATCCAAAGCTGAGAATTCATAGTAATGAATTTACAAAAAAGGCGCAAACTGATGATATTTAAAATTTTAAAATTTAAACATTTTTATATTGTTGCCACTGCCATTTTGAAAATATGTACATAGTTTGTTTTTGAAAATCATGTATGTAACAGCTTTTTAAATAATGTACCATGAAAATAGATTTTGTAGACAGGTATAGGCAGGCGTCATGTAATAAGTTGCGGTCCTCCACAGTCTGCTTTGCACGCTCCTTTTTACCGCGGACGTGTAGGTTATGGGACAACCTTCCAGCTGAGGCACTCCAGTGGCCTATGACACGGGGTTCTTCAAGAAAGCTGTAAAAAAGCTCTCCTCCAAAGCCGGCAATGCTCGGGAGGCTCCCCTGGGGTTGCCCGTGTCCATAGGCGACGGTGATCGCTTAACACCACGCGGCCCGTCTGCCTTTTTGTTCGGTTTATTTATTAAAAAAAACATTGTTAGTTTTTAGTTCAAGTAAGACATGCATTTTTGACGTGACAACGTCTAATAGATCGACGAAAACCGGCGGCACGCACGAAAAATGACACATTGTATCGTTACGCTCATTTAGGGTTGCTATCTCTTACTTAAATTTGTAAACCAGGACAAGACACGTTAAAACCCCGGATTTTAGAGCCCAAAACCCGGACATTTCAACAGACGGTGAATTTACCGAGTTGGTTCGTCAGTTGATCGCGATATGCGGGCACAGTGTTCACATTTCAGTTGTTTTTTTTTAAACCCGGACTACAAATGAAGTCCGGCCCGGACGCTCTCTAAACTAGGACAAATCCGGGGAAACCCGGACGGATGGCAACCCTACGCTCATTATAACGTTACGTATTGAGGCTTGAGCGTTCGGCTTGCGCTGTTCGTCGACTGTTTATAAAGTGAAGTGATGTGGTTTTCATAGTGTTGTTATGACGTTGTCACGTTAACCTATCGTCCGTAAACCGACTTTACAGACAACCATTTTTTTCTTAGAGCATCAAAGTTACTGATTCACCCTTCCGTAGACGGCATAGCGCCTCGCTTCGATACATATTTTTTGTGCCAAATTTGGTGCGGGGGGAAGAACGCACACATTTTAATTTGTCACATATTCACAAATATTATTTCATCGCAACAGACGCATACATTTCTAAATATGTCAATTTCAATTAAGAACGTAATTTTCTATGCACCGACAACACTGACACCGACGCACTAGTTGTATAACTAGAAGGCACATTGTGCATGGACGTCGGACGAGGGGTTCGCCCGTAAAGGCCACTCCTCTTGACCTGTCATACCTTGATGCTCTAAGATTTTTTTATTTGTTAGTAGTGTGATATAAGTTCCTTTATTATAAGTTAATGTTATGATATGACACCAAAGATCTTTGTAGTTTGTCAGTGAGAATTGAGCCTTAGCTTGACTTATCTATCTATGGTTTTCATAGATAAAAGATACAACACGTGTGCAAGGGATAGAAAGAAAATGTAACCATTTTACACTATTTTCAACTCAGTTGTGCGCGCGGCGCTATGTGTGCGTGGGCTAGTAATTATGCAGCTTTAATTTGTGTGACAGTGACGCGGCCGTGATCGTCCGAGCAACTTCACTGTACCTCTTGTCACGCACACAAAGTCACTGTGTATATACAAGTTTACCCACACATAGCGCCGCGCGCACAACTGAGTTGAAGTATCTTTAACTTCCTACTGTTTTTTTTATTGCCAGTGACACTTTTTGTCCCACTTCTGGGCACGTATCTCTCGCCAATACTGGGGAGGTGGAGATGCGAGTTAGTGGCCAACCCGCTGTCGGATGTTTTCAAACCGCCCATTAGGCCTCCGACAAGGTTTAACGACTGTTATCTATCGATAACAACCCGTACCGATGGCTTAGGGTCCCTAGAAAGCACGGAAACGAGCTTGAAAATTTTTGCCACCCATCTTACATCGGACTGCGTCCGTTTGGCCTAGTTGCGTAGCTCCCTTGCATTCTCAATTCTCATATGTTTCATTATTACCTCATTGGATTTTTTTTTGCATACAATGCATGTTTAAAAAGTGGTCTTTGGTCTTTTTAAAAATCACTGTTCGTAAAATTGTTCGTATTGTACCTAATATTAAATAATGTACAAATTATTTTTTGGCAGGTGGTAGAACTATTATGGTTCGTCCGGGAAAGTACCACCGCTGCACCCATTTCTGCCGTGAACCAATTCTGTTGTTTCGGTGGAAAGGTGTAGTTGCCGGCCACACTTACATGAGGCGACCACCAGCCTCCGGAGTAGCAGCGCAACTGCATACGACCTCAGACAAGCCTTAACTATGCTTGCTTGAGGTTGTATGAAGATGTCCATGGGCTGCAGCGACCACTTAACACCACGTGGCCTGCATGCTCGTCTGCTACTCCATTCAAATAAAAAAAAAATGTACCTACCAGAAAGTCACTGGATTTTTTTTAACTTGCTATTAAAATGGTATCTCATTGTATGTTTATTTTTAAGTTATGCCTCCTGTAATAATGATCATATCTTGTGAATTTATTACCTACAGTCAGTATTATAAAATATACCTATACATGTATGAAACAAGTGGTTTTTTTCTTCCCTTGAAGTATGTTAGGCTTTGTACCTCAAAAGGTAAAAAGACCCTTATAACGTCGTTGCAAACCTTAGACTAAGAATAATGTACTTATGTTGCAAACCCTCCTATGTGTCATTTATCGAAATTGACCTTACATTTTTGAAAACTATTGCACACAGAGCAACGAATATTCAAGTGGCTCGTAGCGCGCGAGCGACATGAATATTATGCTATTATATCATGCTATTGCACATTATTGTAAAGAAGGTTAGAGATACAGCCTGGAATAGCACATAGGCCATTTTTTATCCTACGGGATCCCAAATCCTGAAGACCCAAAAACGGGTCCACGCGGGCGGCCGCTAGTTGTAATTAAATATCACAATATTTTCCATCACCATGGAGCAGCGATAAATACGCACATTACAAATTCTTTATCAGACGCGCCGAGGATTTGAACCTGGTATCTTCCTGTCGTAGTCCGCGGTCTTTACCGTTCGGCCATCGCTGCTCGCAGGGGAAATAGTTTCATAAAAAATAATGTAGTTTAAAAAACTAAAAAACACGCTTTTGTGAAAATACAAACTAAAAAGTAAAAAATAAGAAAAAAATGTATTTTACTGTAAAAAAAGCGTAGGGTGCATGGTGTCAATAGTTTCTCAAAAATCACCCCACGCTTTTTGAAATGAAATGAAATGAAAATACTTTATTGTTGACAGTTTACACACATACAATAAGATGTTTAAAATTATAATTGGAGTTTTAAACAGTCTACCATGTTCTGGCATACAATATTATTAATTAAAATTAACTAAAAATATTTTATTTTAAGATCCGATAAGAATAATCTTAACGGATCATCGGCTTTTGATGCCTACCCACCGCTGGGTCAATGAGAGAAAAAAAGCGGCGGAAAAAAAACTCTCAGGCATTGTTTAGAGTTACACTTATTTTATAATGTATTTTACGCGGAAGCTCCCCAAACTATTTTTATTGCACGTATTACGATGTCTTATCTTCAAAAAATTCGTTTATATTGTAATATGCTTTTTTTATAAGCCAATGTTTTAATTGTTTTTTAAATTTAGTATTTGGTAACTGTTTTATATCTATGGGTAATTTATTATATATTCTAATAGCAAATATGTATGTACTATTTCTGAAAATCTGACATTTTACTCGAGGTAAATACAAAGCGTCAATATCTTTTAGTCTCGTGGGCACATCTCTTATGCGCATGTTTATTTGCTTTTCAAACAAGTTTTTATTAACAAACAAGTTTTTTTACAGTAAAATACATTTTCTTCTTATTTTTTACTTTTTAGTTCGTATTTTCACAACATTATTTCTTTTTAATATTTTAGTTGGTTTTTTTTTCATATTATTGCATTGTCATGGGCCCTTGACCCCTGTGCAAATTTTCAAGTTAATCAGACGCTTAGAAGTAGGTGAAAATGAAGTTAAAAGATTCCGTTACATACATACATACATACGGTCAAGTGATAAAATGAATGAACGCCTGCAGCTGCCTCCGAGCAATGAATCCGGTGCTAATGCATTCTGACAGGAGCTCTCTCCCCTCTCGACGTCGTCCATCTTGCGTAAAGTGTGTGTATTACACATTATATCTTTTAATAAACTGTGGTCTTTTACAGTTAGCCTTTTCCATAAGCTCAAGGTCGTCCGCGAGCGATGGAGAGGGCTATGCTTGGTATTTCTCTACGCGACAGAATTCGTAATGATGAAATCCGTAGAACTAAGGTTACCGACATAGCTCTCACAATCTGCAAGCTGAAGTGGCAATGGGCAGGCCATATAGTAAGGAGGACCGACAACCGATGGGGAAGAAAGGTCCTTGAATGGCGACCACGTCTCGGCAAAAGGAGTACAGGCCGCCCTCCAACCAGGTGGACTGACGACCCGAAGAAGACAGCGGGTAGTCGCCGGATTCAGAAGGCCCAGGACCGGGAGGGGTGGCGAAAGTTAGGGGAGGCCTATGTCCAGCAGTGGACATTAAAAGGCTGATGGATGGAATAAACTGTTACCACGTTATTCTGGCCTTTGTATTATTTCATCATCAAGCTATTACAAGCGTGTTAAAAACAAAATGGAGAAATTTATTTTTAATCAACTTTTATTTATTTAATCCGCCAAAGCACAGACTACGTAATTCCCCGTCGAATGCTTTTTAAGTGTATATATTTAACGTGCGAAGTCATGCAGTGTTTCTGTGTGAAGCTAGCATCGCAGAAGTCGCAGCCGTACGGTCGCTCGCCTGAATGCGTCCTTATGTGGTTTAGTAGTGTTCTCTTCGCCTGCAAAACAAGTTTTTTTAGTTATTTGAATGGAGTAGCAGACGAGCATGCAGGCCACGTGGTGTTAAGTGGTCGCTGCAGCCCATGGACATCTACATACAACCTCAAGCAAGCATAGGTGAGTCTTGTCTGAGGTCGTATGCAGTTGCGCTGCTACTCCGGAGGCTGGTGGTCGCCTCATGTAAGTGTCGCCGGTGTAAATTATAAAACGTTTCAAATAAAATAACAGTACACAGTAGGGTAGATATACCCTGTGCCGTGGGTACCATGGGCACACACAGAGAAATTTTACACTCATTCAAATTTCTGCTTCTCCGGTAATCGAACCCGGGACTGTGCGTGACCGCATGCCGCTGTGAGAAAGTGCAGGAGAGCACATCTGCTCTCCCTAAGATGACCCGTTCTGGGCCGTCGCGTGTGGAGGACACCGGTGCGTTCCACTGTAGATCCCGGAGTCCTCCCCAAGCGCAGAGGCAGGCCTCCGAGAGGGTTTTAGTGCGGTACAAATCCCACATAACCCGGAATCCTCTCCCAAGGTGCCGGGTACCTTTTGAAGGTATGTAGGTAAGGCATCTCCCTATCGGCCACGGGTCGAAGATGTTATTTGACCCGGTCATTTGGAAGGCTTGCGTGGAGACACAGCTCCAACAAGTAGAGGCCCCTTTGAGACACTAATGTTGCTATGTAGTTACATGTGGCGGATACCATCCTCGGCCGTACCATATAATGAGTTATATGAACCGAAGATGGTCCCCGCCAGGTGCACAGGTACTATTGCTACAAAAGGGGAAATTGAGTCTATGACTCGCCACTCAATGAATGGACCCCATAAATTGCAAAAATGCCTGGGAAGCAACAGTGGCGTGAGCAGCTAGGGGTGTCGAGAGGAGCGGCACCGATTTCACCATCTCGGAGGAATGAATCTAGCCCGGAGCGGGTTTCCTAACTATTACGCCAATTACTTAGTTACACTTCCACCCCCGAGCATATAGCTTTAACAGCTCCACTCTGGACGGCCAATTAAGTGGAAACGCGGGTTCAGCCGAATTTGAAAATTAGGTATTTTGGAATAACTATTGCTATCGCGCTGCGCCCTGCGCTATCCGCCTTGTGCGATAGGGACAGATGCAGCTCAGACCGATTATGCCTACAAACTTTCTTACTAAATCGAGGTTTCGTATTCTCCTCTTCCCTCCTTCAAAATTGAGTTTATTAAATATTTTTTTTCAGAAATATCAAGAAATAGAATAAGTCTATGCCCCTATGTTTTTATTTGGTCGTAAAAACCTTTCAAATTTGTTTTGCAGTTGTTGGATTATGGCTGTATGAAAGAGGCATTTTCTACGATTTTTGATGAGTCATATTTTCTGATCTAATTAGTTGATTGAAAAAACAAAACATAGGGGCACAGCTTTAGCAGACTTAGATACTGTCACAAAAAATCATTCCTCTAGAAGCATTATCCAGGGAGGAAATAGGAGAATACGTTTGTATGGAAAAACGGCGCTAGCGTTTCCTCTTAAGGCAATCCAATGGTGGAAACCTGTTCCCCTAGGTTATCACTCCGTCTAGTCCCTGTAGCTTCGGGATTAAGAATAGAGCTACGGTATCCCCTGTCTGATCGTAAGAGGCGACTAAAAGGGGGCTTCCGGGGATGCGGACGGTGAGAGTGGGAGCTTGACCCGTCCAGCCAGCAGCCCCGGGAGGGACGGCGGTGTGTGCGTGGCCGCATGCCGCCGTGAACACCTGAAGGTGCAGGAGAGCACATCTGCTCTCCCGAAGATGGGCCCGTTATGGGTCGCCGCGCGTGGAGGACACCGGTGCGTTCCTATGGAGATCCCGGAGTCCTCACAAACGCAGAGGCAGGCCACCGAGGGGGTTTTAGTGCGGTCAAATCCCACATAACCCGGTATCCTCTCCCAAGGTGTCGGGTACCTTTTGAAGGTTTCCCCCCCAATACAAAAAAAAAAAAGGTTATCACTCCGTCTACCGGAGTCGAGGGGACGAGGACTTCCCCGGGAGAACTCGGGTCCGTGTTGTCGTTACTCACCAACGACTCGTTATTAATAAAATCTTTATTGCACACTATAATAAAAAATATACAGTCATTACGGGTAACTTTGAATTGACGTTTAACTTTGAACAAAGTTGGAAAAAAGATTTAACAATTTATTACCTCAAAACTTTTTGATGTTTCAATGTAATAACTGTGTTAAATGAATTGCCAAAATGTTTTTGTACCAAATGAAAATTAAAGAAATAAACTGTCAATGCCATAATTCTGAAAATTCCCGCCTTTTCCGTGGTGAAGTTGCTGGAAGTTTTTGAGCTCTGATTTGGAATCGTAAACTAGTCCACTTTGATTCATATGGCAAAACCAAGCTATTTGTTACTTTTTTACGTCAGTGTAGATGTCATTTTTATAGATAAGGTTTTTAAATTTAATAATACCTTCTTTTTGTTTTACCTAAACCTTAAAATAAAATATCCAAAACTCATGATAACTATGAATTCGAATTTTAGGGGAAATTATGGGTAGTTCTGTTGTTTCTTCCGCAAATTAATTTTGTTAGACAGAAAAACCAACTCAAAAGGACACTATTCATTCAATAAAATAAAGGTGTCATAAATAGAAATCAGTTTTAATAATACAAATAATGTAAAAAAAATCAAAGTTACCCAAACTGTACGTATTATAATACATAAAACTTACAGCAAATGCCTTTCCACAGAAGTTGCATATTTTGTTCTTTTCTTTACTCTTCCCCTCATGGTTGTACTGACGATGCTCGACGTACCGCGTTCGATTCAGGAAATACTGCGAAATATATGATATAAATGTAAATACACAATTATTCATTCGTTAGTATCAGAATTAGAATTAATAAAGTTTGATCGCGTCACGTACTTATTACATATGGACAAAGTGACTTGGTGTATCTTTATTCTTCTTCGCCTTTTCAGCCTTTTGTAGTCCACTGCTGGACGTAGGCCTCCGCTAACGTTCGCCAAGCGTCCCGGTCCTGCACCTCCTGAATCCAGCGGCTTCCCGCTGTCTTCTTCAGGTCATCATTACACCTGGTTGGAGGGCGGCCTGTACTCCTTTTGCCATTCGAGAACCTTTGTTCCCTATAGGTTGTCGAAGAAACTTCGATAGCGTGATTCAGGAATACCCGTGGCGCCATCTCTTGATGAGTAGCGGAAGGTCGCTACGTATGTAGACGTCCATGGGCTGCAGCGACCACTTAACACCACGTGGCCTGCATGCTCGTCTGCTACTCCATTCAAATAAAAAAGAGACAAGGTCCTCACCCGATCGCAATCCGCGCAGTAAAAGTTGGACTGCTTCATATGAACATGGCGGTAGTGGTTCATCATATAGCACCGTCTCGAGTATACCTTCTCGCAGAGAGGACACTTCACTTGCCTCTGATCACTGTGGACAACGAATTAGTATTATTCACCTGACGACCCGCGTGGCGTAATGGTCACCATGCCGGACTGCCGATCGGAGGGTTCCGGGTTCGATTCCCGGCGAAGAAGAAATTTGAATGATAAGTTCAAAATTTAGAATAGAATAGAAAAACATTTATTTCTTCTTAAAACTACAAAATGCATACAAATAAAAAAACTCGGTATGGGTGTTTCTTTCTTTGTGTGTGTCCATGGCACTCACGATACAGGGTATATCTACCCTACTGTGGCGCTATGAGGGTGAAGTGTTATTTATTTATTTGGCTGCAACCCTTTTTTGCGTCCCACTGCTGGGCACGGGTCTCTCTCCATTATTGGGGAGGCCTGGAGCTTACTCCACCACGCTGCTCCAATGCGGGATAGTGGCAAACCCGCTGTCGGATGTTTTCAAACCGCCCATAAGGCCTCCGACAAGGTTTGACGACTGTTTTCTATCGTCAACAACCGGGACCGACGGCTTAACGTGCCTCCGGAGGGTGCACGGAAACGCGCATGAAATTTTTTGCCACTAGCGGTCACCCACCTCACACCCGACCGCGCCCGTTTGGCTTAGTCGCATAGATCGCTTGCGTTCTAACCGCCGGGCTATACGCGCTTCAAGCCATAGCCAAGCATTATTATTTATTTATTTGTAGTTAAAGCGCGCACGGCCCGGCGACTATTTCTATGTATGTACTCTTTGCTGACGTTTTAAAAGTTGAAGCGTACAAGCTCGCTTGTTTGTACACATCACTACTACAAACAGAGCCGATCGGACTTTATAAAACAGACAGAATATCTTTAATTAATTTCACTTATAGGTATGTACCACACGTCCTTGAAGTTTCAGCAGCCCCTCTTCAAATAACGACACTTTTTCCTGCCCCCAAAAATAATAACCCCTCCTCCCACAGTTATGACTACACTACAAATGTGACCCCCAAAATTATGATACTATCTTGTAGATCAAACCCTACAAAAAAAATTTATCCCCTCCCAAATAATCATACTCAGCTCACCCCCTCTCCAAGAAAGATACTTCTCCATTCACCCTCCCAAATAATTACACTTTCCCTTATTCCTCCCCTCCCCCCCAAATAAAGCCATCACCATTAATAATAACACCCCCTCTTTTGCCGAAGACTTGATAAAACTATAAAAACTTATCATAGCACTACCTTCCTTAAAAAGAACACAACTACCCTCCGTACATTACTAGTATGAAACGTCAATAGAAACACGTCAGTCGCTCACCGGCCGCCGTTCCGCTCGGGCTTGTGCACGGAGCTTGAGAAGATGTGCCGCTTGTACAGCGCGACGTTCGCGAACTGCTTGTCGCATTGTACGCAGTACGCTAGCTCGCCGCCCATTGAGGTGTGCTTGACGTGCATGTGATGTTTGAGCGTGGTACGCGACTTGTAGACTTTCTTGCACACCGAGCAGACGTTCGGTTCCATATGGCGTCTGGAAAAGGCACAGAACATATTAAAAGAATTTAGAATGGAAAGTAATTTATATATTAATTATTTTTGGAGGAAAATAAAAATTGTTGTTTTGTGTGTGTGTTGTTTTATGTTAGTTACTTTAATGTATATCGACAACTAAGTTCGAAATAGTCACGCGCAACCACAGAACATTATTAAAAGAGGTAGAACGGCAATGATGCGCCGTTTGTATGAAGACTGGTGTCGCCGATCAAGCCCCTCCTTTCACCTCCATTACATCTGTACTTAAATAAATACGAAGCTTACGCACATATTTGCAATTTCAAATCTAGCCAATCTTAGCGCTGCACAATCACGCGATTTCAAATGAACGAATCACACCCAAGCACGCACACAAGCACGCATATCGTAGCACGATCGCGTGTTTCTGTAGAGATTTTGGAGTTTTGAGCGTTTGCTCAAAATTCCTTGGCGCGACTGGCCCGCCCACATTTCCATTCTACTCTTTTAATATGTTCTGTGCGCGCAACACTATTTATCAAGCACAAATGCCCTTCACACGCATACTGCGGTATTCTGTTTTTGGTCTCGCCTAGTTACGGTTCTTCCAATCTATACGTAGTATAATATAAAAAATCTATGATTTAAATACTGATTTAAACAGTCGGACAACTGTGTCCGCCTGCTATTTGTTGGAATTAATTATAATTGTTTTTGAACCAAGAAAATATACCTCATACAAAATATGTATCACAGCATATTTTATTAAGATTACGGTGAACTTTCTTAAGAATCCTTTGCTATAAAATTCTATATCCAATGGGCATGATGACACTATTAAAGAATCAGATAATAAATGGTTTTACAGAAAAATATATGCTAAAATCGTTCTAAAATATGACCCCGTTTTAATATAAACATTAAGATTAATAAGATTTTCAATAAAATAAAAGTATTAAATACAGCAATCGGCCATGTTATCTGAAACGCCAATCAAAAGGAATGACGTCGTCTCAGTAAAAGTCATCGTGTTGCTTGAAGTTTGACGAGCAAGCCGACGCCATGACACCTTCGAGCGTTTTGGCGCTTAATTCAAATTACATAGCGAAAATACATTAATTTATGTTAAAACTTAAGTTTATTGCTGAAATAAACTTTTTTCGAAACTAGGAGACGTGTCCCTCAATAAGGAAAGGTATTTAAAAATCTGTCATCATGCCTATTCCTTACCTCATATGCTTCTCAATAGTATATTTGGTCCTGCACTTCTTACCGCAATGGTCGCATATATACACTGAGTGGTTGGCCTTGAAGTGTTTAGCAAACATTACGAGGTTCCTGAAACAATAAAGACTCACTTAAATCTAATATTTTTAAACGAGCAATTCTTGATACCTATATATACTCGTATAGTTGGAATCTCGGAAACAGCTCCTACGATTTTCATGAAATTAAGTGCCCAGGGGGTTTCAGGGGTGATACATCGCTCCAGTTAGGTTTCATTTATAGAAATTGGCGTTTTTTCTGTCTGTATTTCAGCGATAATATACTCAAATGTAAACTGAAAAACATGACTCTTCCTGACATCTATTGGAGAGGTCATCCGCCGTTGAAACAAATGACAATATCGATTTGAAGAACTTCTATAAGAATTTCGTCGTTCCGACTAATGCTTCTTTGCTCGAATGGTTAAGTAGGCTGACTGCAGAGCTAGAGACCCGGGTTCAAAACTTCAAACCTCAATCAAGCATATTGCGCTTTTTTATTTTTTATGAGATGTCAGATGGCGTTGTTAAGTAACACTAACCCAATGAGTGATATGTTTGAAATTAAACTTAATAAATCAATTGTTTTAATTCGAGCAACGCTCGGATGTCTGGGTACTTATAATTTAAAATAGCTAGCTTGGTTTTTTTGCACAGTCACTGTAGCTTCGGTATTAAGAATAGAGCTACGGTATCCCCTGCCTGATCGTAAGAGGCGACTAAAAGGGGGCTTCAAAAAAAAAAAACTAAAAAACATGATTTTGTGAAAATACTAACTAAAAAGTAAAAAATAAGAAGAAAATGTATTTTTCATATCAAATTTAATGAAACAACGAGTTTCGTTTCAAACTTCAAATTTCGAAACAAGACAATTTCAACCAATTTAAACTACATTATTTATTTTTAATTTTTTTGTTGGATTTTTTTTCATTTTATTGCATTGTCATCGGCCCTTGACCCCTGTGCAAATTTTCAAATAAATCAGACGCTTAGAAGTAGGTGAAAATAAAGTTAAAAGATTCCGTTACATACATACATACAGGTCAAGCTAATAAAAGCGTGTAAATAAAACGTTTCAATCGATTATTATATTGCAAAAGTTATTATAGAAATAAAGTTCTATTTTTATCTCCGAATTATCACAATCTGCCGTATGTCACGACAATTATATCGTAATTAATTGGCATTACGTTCACAAGAGCCGGATACTGATTTCCTTGGAGGGTAACTTTACCGTCACGTACTTAGATAATCTGATAAGCAATATCTCATTTAACACTATCGCTATTATTAATAGTTAATGGTTTTACGTATTAATTGGTAGTACTTGCATGATCGAGCTTTGCTCTTTATTTTTTGCGAGAAATCGCCAATATGAGAAAAACAATTGCAAGCGTCTGATTAACTTGAAAATTTGCACAGGGGTCAAGGGCCGATGACAATGCAATAATATGAGAAAAAAATCCAACTAAAAAATTAAAAATAAATATGTACTAGTTTAAAAACTAAAAAACACGTTTTTGTGAAAATACGAACCAAAAAGTAAAAAAAGTAGAAAATGTATTTTACTGTAAAAAAAGCATGGGGTGGTTTTTAAGACACTATTGACACCATGCACCCAACGCTTTTTTACAGTAAAATACATTGTCTTCTTATTTTGTGTTTTGTTTTATTTTGCATTTTTTTTACTTTTTTAAACTACATTATTTATTCAGTTTATGTTTAAGTTATTTATCCCTGAAAGTACAGATAAATAATAAACGTTACACACTCATAGCCCCACAGTAAGGTAATTAATACCCTGTGTCGTGGGTACCATGGACACATACAAAGACACGAACACAAACACCTAGACCGAGAACAGAAATTTAAAGTCATCATTAAAATTTTTGTTTCGCCGATTATCAATCCCCTCGATTGGCCGTCCGGCATGGTAACCACCACAGAACATTTAAAAGAAGTTAGAATGGAAATGTGGACGGGGCAGACGGCGCCAGAGCAAACGCTCAAAATTCCAAAATTTCTACAGAAACACGCGATCGTGCTACGATATGCGTGCTTGTGTGCGTGCTTGGGTGTGATTCGTTCATTTCAAATCGCGTGATTGTGCGGCGCTAAGATTGGCTAGATTTGAAATTGCAAATATGTGCATAAGCTTCGTATTTATTTAAGTACTAAGATGTAATGGAGGTGAAAGGCGGGGCTTGATCGGCGACACCAGTCTTCGTAGGTACGAACGGCGCATTATTGCCGTTCTACCTCTCTTAATAATGTTCTGCGGTAACCACTGCGCCATGAGGGTCGTCAAATAACATATACATATGGCGTCGTACGTAACTTAAGGACTACCTGTATTTTTAAAAAAAAAACAATATCATAGATATGGATAAAGAAATCAATTGGATTTTATTACTTCTTAAGATTTTAATCCGCTACTGATTAAAATGCGGTATTTCCGAGATTAGTCGACAAAAACTAGATAAATTTAATTGTTATTTGAGCCTATTCAATTGTAGATATTTTTTCATTCTTTCAGTAATATAATGTCATCGCTCTATGCATTATTGTCAATATCAAGTGAACATTGCATCCAATTTATTTATTTATTTAATTAATTTAATATTATCAAGTAAACATAACAGATATTTTATAATCTAATTCGCTTACTTAATACACAAATTTTCTGCGTAACCTTTAGCACTTTTAATTAAGAAATACAGCAGGTGCTGAATTAAAAACGTCCAAACTAGGATACTCAGCCAGTAAATCATTAAGCATTGTCAGGGCGCGAACGAGCGGCGATTCGCGCACCGACACCAACCTGCACGGAGGCACTGCAAAAAGTGGGTGCCGGCGCGCTCGCACGTATATTTATCCGGAACAAACAACGATATTTGTTCAAGCACTGAGGGGTTGGATATGGTACCTCTCAGAAGTTTAAAAAAATATTCTAACAAACGAACATCGCGCCTAACTTGAAGGGAGTCATAACCTAGCATACCGTTTAGAAATAAGCTAGGGTAAATGTTCGGATATCGTACAAAATAGCCGTACTGCTTATAATACAGCCATCTCAAAAATTTTCTTTGGAGTTTCTCCAACATGAGCGAGAATTTTTGCCCGTTTGGAGGAAACCGGACGATGTAATAATGGTCGACTTTTACCATTCAGTTAGGGTTGCCAACCATACTGTTAAAAAGAGTATTAAACTGTTTTTCACTCCATTATACTTTTTACTGTTGAACAAAAATAAAGTATACAAAATACTGTTTTCAGTATCAACATCTCGGACGAACACTAAGTTAGTGCAGCGCAGTCACAAGCGTTTCAGAACGAATCTGTCAAATACTACCTAATATTAGCTTCAATTAATTTAGTAAAAAATGAGCTCCTTATTTATTTCAATTATAGTTTTGATTGCGGTAAGGCTTATGAAGCTTTTAAAAATGACTAAATTGATAAGTTGCGCGAGAAGCACTAAAAGGATGTCTTTAAAAATACATATAAAAATAAAATACTGTTAATTTTTGTAAAATACTGTTTATTTTCCTTCTCAGACCTAAATATACTTTATTTCTTGTAAAAAAAGTTTGTAACCCTACATTCAGTCGTCAAACAGTAATCAGTCAGTCAAGTATGTGGATATCTGACTATCCAAGTAAAGCGATGGTTAAAATAACGTGTTCGATGGCGCTTCAAAGGCAAGCGAAAATAACATGTTTTCGCACTCTTTCATTACATTTCACAACACTAGTTCACTATAATTGAACTAATTCAATCAACTCTATCCGATATAACTAAAAACACACGCAAATGAAAAGAAAATAAGAGAACGACATGCTTTTTTCAACTTCCCGCCAAAACCCTTCGTAGATAGAAACGAAATAATCAATGAGGGAGTTTAAGTAAAAAAAAATGTGTGAGCAGTCAATCACGGAACGCCTGGCAGATATCATCTTAATTTTAGTTACCAAAGAGAGAAAAATAAAAGTGTGGCAATCCGGATGGCGCCACAAGCATTTCTGAATCGCGCTATCGAAGTTTTCGGAATATCCGACTATGGTCGAAAGACAGTCGAAATAAAATTATACACTCTATTTTCTATCCTACGTATGAACGCGTTTTTTCAGAATAAGATGAGTGCTGTATCACTTTCTGAACCATACTATCAATGCTAATGAGTACTTAAAAATTTCTAGAAATAAAATATAGCTGGATCAATTTATCACCCCCGAAACCAGGGTACTAAATTTCATCAAAATCGTTGGAGCCATTTCCGAGATTCAAAAATATATTTAGGTATATACAAGAATTGCTCATTTAAACGTATTAGATATAACTTAATATCTGAATTTTCTTTCGCGATACATATAAAAAAAGGCAACTACCTAATGAATTAAAAAAATGAGTTTACTTTTCTTTAATAATTTAGAATTAAAATGATACATTTGGTATATTGTGTTTCTGTCTTTGTGTGTCCATGGTCCCCACGACACAGTATTTATTTATTTATTTAAACTTTACGCCATACAAAAGTATTGGACAGAAGGCGGACTTAATGCTCAAAGCATTCTCTACCAGTCAACCTTAAGGTAGTGGAAGATCGATGAAGGCATAGACAGTACATCCTAGGTGATAATATAGCTTGGGCCAAAATTATATAGAACATCCTCGCATTGTTATTTCGGATAAAAACGTACAAATCTGACGATCCTTGGGGTTTTTCATATCTTAAAACTAGCGATATAAAACTTAGATGACAGACTATTACGTATTTTCATTTAATTAATTAATAAACGTTATCAACCCGACAATATAATCCGACAAATCAATTCTTTTTATCAAATTAATCCCTGCTAATCTCCAAAAATATCTTCAATCACAGTATATATTGGAGTTAGTGTTGGCTTCCGTTGCTGGTTTTCGTTGGTCCTCCACAATGAAGTTCTTAATTGTCTTTGTAGCTTTCTGTGCTTTCGTAGCCGCGGAGGTCGCAGAGGAACCAGCCTTTAGTATCATAGAGACGTATCTCATCCCAAAGGCTGAGCAGATCAAGAAAGCAGAGGATGAATACCTCAGTGGATCTAGAATCGTGGGTGGCGTTCCCGCTGCCCTGGGACAGTACCCGTGGCAGGTCAGTATTAATAATCTCAAAAACTAATACACCAAACAAACTTATACAGGATTCAGTGGAAGCAGGACTGGACGGAGTCGTGAACATTAGGAGAAGCCTTTGTCCATCAGTGGAATTTTAACTTCTGATGGATGGATGAATCTGCTTTGCAACAACGTTGTGGAAAATCATCCAGGCCTCCCCATTTATGGGGAGTAACTCGTGTCCAATCCTTTTTTTTTGTATCGTGGGGGAACCCGGCACCTTGGGAGAGGATACCGGGTTATGTGGGATTTGACCGCACTAAAACCCCCTCGGTGGCCTGCCTCTGCGCTTGGGGAGGACTCCAGGATCTCCAGTGGCACGCACTCCCTTACGCGCGGCGCCTTGGAACGGGTCCATCTTTGGGAAAGATGTGCTGTTCTTCACCTTCCGATGTTTACTCCATTACTTCGTTTTACTACTGAGCAGTAAAACCAAAAAAAAGAGGCTATGAGTGTACTGACTTTTATTTATACATTTATTTCCAGGCCGGATTAATCTCCGATATCGTGGGCTTGGAAGGTCGCGGCGTCTGCGGTGGCTCCCTCATCAGCGGCAACCGTATCCTGACCGCGGCTCACTGCTGGTTCGACGGTCGGCACCAGGCGTGGAGGATCACCGTCGTTCTCGGCTCCATCCTGCTGTTCAGCGGCGGCACCAGAGTGGAGACCAGCGTGGTGGTGATGCACCAGAACTGGAGCCCAAGCCTCATCAGGAATGACATCGCAGTAGCATATCTGCCAAACGCAGTCGCCTTTTCAGGTAAGATTTCTGTCTTAATACCTCCACTTCGGACTGATGATCGAAGGAATCAATTCGTTGTGAGTTTATATTTCTGGTCAGTTTGCAGGTTGTGTTCCTATCCTATCTTTGTGTGAGTCCTGGTACTCTCGACACAGAGGGATTCTCTATGCTATGAGGCTATGAGTGCGTAGAGTTATAAACTTTTCGGAGGACAGCTACGACGACATATTTCATGGACGAATTCACCGAGCCCTTCAAACGTAGTTTTCACGTATACTGCGTTAGCACGGATTATAAAATGTTTTTTTTTCCAACAATGTTACGTTACAATGTTACAATTGTTGCAACGTTGAAATGAAATGAAATTATTTATTTGCCAAAATATGGTACATGAATAGTTGGTTTGTAGGTTATTACAGTCTCTCACATTAACCAAAATTGGTATGCAAATTTGCAAAAAAGGGAAAACAAAAAATTACATGAATATTGGTACGGAAAGTTACTATAAACATTATGTGAAATTACATTATTACAAATTTATATAAACTAATAAATTTGCATTACATTTGCCTCATCTCATAAACATTCACTAATAATTCAATAATAATAAATTCAGGTATTTTATTATAAATTAATAATCATATTAAAGTATTTTACAATGTCAGCATAAGTAAACATTTTTTGATGTAAAGTTTATTCTCACTTGTAAGAGTTAGCATTTGTCAATAAGGCATATGTCAAAATATAATAATTCCATTTGATGTCAAAATATTATAATAGCGTATAAAACATTTTTTAAAACTTTTTTAAAATTATACAAAGACAAGTTTTTAAACTTATCTGGTGTCTTATTATATATTTTCACGCACATATGATATTAATTCCTTGAGCGCAAAGCTGTACTAGAAAGCGGTAGGCACAGTTTTTCTGGATACCGTGTCAAGAAATTGCAAACAATTGCACGTGGGTTTTTACAAAAACACATATGGTTTGGAATGGTTTGGGTATGAGGAGGTTTATAAAGTGAAGTGAAAAGTTAATGTGGTTTTCATTGTTTTGTTATGACGTTATCGACTTTACAGATAACCGATTTTTTAATTTTTTGACGACCAGTGTCGTGCAATGGTTAGCATGACTGCCAGTCGGAGAGTCCTGGGTCCGATTTCTGGCAAAGTAGAAATTTGAATAATGAATTTAAAATACGTTTCTATCTTTGTGTGTGTTCATGGCATCTATGGTATATTTACCCTACTATGGGTATGAAACGTTATTTATATATATTTTTTTTCGCAGCTAACATTGCGCCGATCGCCCTGCCCTCTGGCGAGGAAGTCAACGAATCCTTCGCCGGTGAATCCGCAATCGCTTCTGGATTTGGACTCACCAGTGACAGTAAGATACAACCTTTTTTGGTATTGGGGGGAAACCTTCAAAAGGTACCCGGCATGTTGGGAGGGGATACCGGGTTATGTGGAATTTGACTGCACTAAAACCCCCTCGGTGGCCTGCCTCTGCGCTTGGGGAGGACTCCGGGATCTCCAGTGGAACGCACCGGTGTCCTCCACGCTCTCCTGCACCTTCAGGTGTTCACGGCGGCATTCGGCCACGCATACACCGCCGTCCCTCCCGGGGGGTGTTTGTGTTCCTGTCTTAGTATGTGTCCATGGTACCCACGACACAGGGTATTAATTACTCTACTGTGGGGCTATGAGTGTGTAACGTTTATTTATAACGTATTATTTTATTTCTATTTCCAATTCCAGGCGCGGGCATCTCAGTCAACCAATTCCTGAGCCACGTCAGACTGAACGTGATCACCAACTCGGTGTGTGCGAGGATCCACTTCATCGTCCAGCCCTCCAACCTCTGCACCAGCGGCCTCGGAGGCAAGAGCACCTGCAGGGGCGACTCTGGTGGTCCCCTCGTCGTCACCAGAAACGGCAGGAATATCTTGGTATGTGACGTCCAAAGTGAAATTCTTTTTAACACGCTTATATTAGCTTGAGGTACGAGCCGAGGATTTGAACCTGGGATCGGTCGCGTCAAAGACCGCGGTTTTATACCACTCGGCCATCGCCGCTCCCACTCGGCCATCGCCGCTCTGCCCTCGTACCTCTGACAAAGAAATTTGTAATGTGTGAACTTATCGCTGCTCCACGGTGATGGAAAATATCGTGATATTTCATTGATTACGATGTTCTCCATCGCCGTGCATGCCTGAGAGAAATTCGTAATTTCTCGAAAGCATGACGTCCACCAATCCGCACTTGGCCAGCGTGGTGGACTATGGCCTAAATCCCTCTCAATTGTGTGAGAAGGAGACCTGTGCCCAGCAGTGGGACATAAAAAAGGTTGAAAAAAAATTAGCTTGACCTGTACATAAAGTATGTATGTAACGGAACCTTTTAACTTCATTTTCACCTACTTCTAAGCGTCTGATTAACTTGAAAATTTGCACAGGGGTCAAGGGCCGATGACAATGCAATAATATAAAAACAAAACAACTAAAATTAAAAATAATGTAGTTTAAAAAACTAAAAAACACGCTATTGTGAAAATTATTTTTTACTTTTTAGTTCGTATTTTCACAAAAGCGTATTTTTTAGTTTTTTAAACTACATTATTAAATACAGAGATTGGACTTTTTCGTCATCTAGCCTTGTAACTTGGCGAACATTAGGGGAGACCTATGTCCAGCAGTGGACTTTAAAAGGCTGATAGATAGATAGATAGCCTTGTAACTTACATGTGAGCGTACACGGCTGGAAAAACACTAAGATGCGACTCTGCCAGTCCTGCAAAGGCCTTCATCGTCATCGTCAACTTTTATATCTTTGAAATCAGAGGCAAAAGCACTAGTAAACACTCGGACGGTCTACTCGTTATCAAAATTTAAAAAAAAATCAAAAATATTTATTTCATATTAGGAATACAAAATATTCACTTAATGAATTTCATTTTTTCCCGGTCATCGCCTTTAGGTGCCCGTTTGGGCTAGATGTTGAGCTGAGAGAAAAATGGCGACGGAAAAAACTCCCAGCAGCACTCTTTTAAAAAACTAATATATTTGAGATAACAGTTTGGCTATGGGTCCATAATGGGCACACGAGACAGCTAATCCTATGACACAAAATGAAAAAAAAACGTGCTTAAAACTGTGAAATTCAAAAAGTTGAGTTACGTTTGATCGAAACCATCGATCATGAGACTTTCCGAGACGTATTGAGACTTTACTAATTTTGATGAAACTTTTCAGATCGGTGTAACCTCATTCGGCAGCGCCTTCGGTTGCGAGATTGGATTCCCGGCAGCCTTCGCGAGAGTCACTTCGTTCCTTCCATTCATACAACAACACATCTAATGTAATTCTATTAAATAAAGATTTTTAAATAACTTCTTATGATAATTATGATAACTTCTTATAATAATAAAGATTTTTAAAGGGGTTTTGGCGGGAAGTCGTAAAAGACATATAATGTGCTCTTGTTTTTTTGGTGTATTTTTGTAAATTTCATTTTATTGGTGTATTTTTGAGTTATATCGGGTAAAGTTGATGGCATTTTGTTTGATATAGGTTAATTGCAGTGCACGAGTGTTTGTGAAATAGAATAACAGTGCTAAAAGTGTTTTTTCTGCTTGCCTCCAAAATTCCATCGGACACGTTCTAGTAAAGTAGCCATCGCTTTACTTGATTGTTGGACTGACTAGACTGACTGATTACTGACGACTTACCTACTGACTTTGTTATTACTTCGTCCAGTTTCGTTGAAACAGGCAAAAAATTGATGCAAAAATTATACTTGACGCTGGCAGTATGCACAGAGTTTGCGATGCCATAATTGAAAAAAAAAGTCATTCGCTTCCGTCCCCGTTCAGAGATTTGAAAAAAAAAACATCTGAAAGGGACATTTTTACACGCTTTATATTAGCTTCACTTGTATGTATGTTTTTATTTTTGTAACAGACTCCTTGAAATGCGATTTTGACCCACTTTAATCGGCCAGATTTCATTGAAACTTTGTAGATTTATCGAGGACCGATGACAACACACTAATTTGATAAGATTATTTCATTATTCAAATTGGAAAATATTTTTTTTGTCAATTTATAGAATTTTTGAAAATTATTTCCAATCCAACCATTATCTTAAGACATAGGTAAGCATAAATTAATAATGGTATAAAATAAATAATTAAAATATGTATTTTATTTAAAAATAACAGTTTAAACAAATTAAAAAACACTCTTTTAAAAATAAACCAACCTAAAAAGAAGAAAATAAATAATAGTTTTAAAAACCAAAAACACGCTTTTATGAGAACTCCAACTAAAAAAATTAAAATAAATTTGAATTAAAATAGTGTAAAAATGCATTTTATTGTAAAAAAAAAACGTGGGGTGCTTTTTAAGATATTACCAAAATAATTAACCTTCTAATCATACCTTTCATTCAGATTTGGCATCCCACGCTTTTTTTTACAATAAAATGCATTTTTACACTATTTTAATTCAAATTTATTTTCATTTTTTTTAGTTGGATTTCTTATGAGACGTTGTTTCAACTTGCCTTCAAAACTCCATCAGACATGTTTGGTAAAGTAGCCATCACTTTATTTGAATATCTGACTGACTTGTCTAACTGATTACTGATGACTTAAGTGACTTTATTCATCACTAGCCACCACCAGCAGCTTCGCCCGCGTGGATCCGTTTATGGATCCCCGTAGGATAAAAAATAGCCTATGTGATATGTGAAGATATTAGAGATATAGCTCTAACTTTCTTCCATCGATTTGAAATACGACGCAAGACCTAATGCTATATTAAAATCATAAGCGTTTAGCCAGTTGCTTCAACCGCGTTGACCCTATTACCCGTTTTCACGTAGGAATGAAGCATTTTCCCGCGGTAAAAAGTAGCCTATGTTACTCAGGGTGAAAGTAGCTTTCTAATGGTGAAAGAACTTTTGAAATCGGAACAGTAGTTTATGAGTTTATTCATTACAAACATACAAATTTTTCCTCCTTATAATATTATAGTATAGATATAGAAATATAGATTACTCGACCATATACAACGAAACTGGCAAAAACGTGATGCAAAAATTATACTTGACGCTGGCAATATGCACAGAGTTTGCGATGCCTCAATTGAAAAAAAAAAAAGTAAACGGTACTCACACAAACTGCTGCCCGCAAAGATCGCATTTGATCGCCTTCTTGTGGAGTTTCAAATGAATACGCAGCCTCTGCTTCGAGAAGCACTGAAGTTCACAATCGGAGCACTTGTGGACGAAGTTGTGCTTCGAAGAATGCGCGTGGAGTGTCGACTTGCTTGGGAAACGGATCTTGCAGAGAGCGCATATGTATTTACCAATGGACTGAAAGAAGATTTGGTACTTTAATAGAAGTCCCTGTAGCTTCGGGATTAAGAATAGAGCTACGGTGTCCCCTGCCTGATCGTAAGAGGCGACTGAAAGGGGGCTTCCGGGGTTGCGGGCGGTGAGAGTGGGAGCTCGACCCGTCCAGCCAGCAGCCCCGGGAAGGACGGTGGTGTGTGCGTGGCCGCATGCCGCTGTGAACACCTGAAGGTGCAGGACAGCCCATCTGCTCTCCCGAAGATGGGCCCGTTCTGGAGTGGAGGACACCGGTGCGTTCCTATGGAGATCCCGGAGTCCACGGTGCAGCGGTGGTACTTCCCCGGGCGAACGATAATAGTTCTACCACCTACAATAATCAAAACTTTTTGGACATAAAAGCAACGTACCTCAACGTGAAAATTTGAGTTATGCCGATGAAGATGCTTCAAGTTAGGAAATTTAACGATACAATGTTCACACTTAAATCTTGCATTTACGAAGAAATCTGATGTCCAGTCACTATGAATTATAGCTTTTAATTCGTCAGAATTTACGTTCACTGTAAGTAACTTTGCCCCTGATTCATTTTTCACTACCGTATAATGTCCATCTAAAGCTCCTTCTTTTAAACTACGCCGATCTTTGAACTTAACCTTTCCATTTTTCTCCTTCTTCACACTATCTTTGTCCCTTTCCTTCTTTACTTTAACTTTAAAGTGACTAGTATCATTCGTATCATCAGTTACAACGTCTTTGTTGATACTATTAAGCTGTGAAACTGTTATTTCGACTTTGGGATCATTGTTTGTCTCTTCCAAATCGTCAAAAACTTTTACATTCGTTTCTTCAAACTCTGATTTTGTGATTTGAAGATCTTCATAATTTATAGGTAATTCATTTGTGTTCTCATCAAGAAAGCTGTCAAAAGGCTCTTCCTCGTCGCGATCACTGCTTTTTTCGGCTTTGACGTCATTATAAAATAACGCATTCTCATCATCTTGTACAATATAGTCTACTTTTGTTGGAGCTGTCACTAAGTTTGAGAGACATTTTGGTCCGGCCTGAAATGGATGAACAAAATTACATTTATATAATTGAACCTTTTTTATTTTATTTTTTAACACGCTTATTACCTTGACCTGTATGTATGTCTGTATGTAACAGAATCTTTAAACTTCATTTTAATCTACTACTAAGCGATTAACTTGAAAATTTGCACAGGAGCCTAAGGGCCGATGACAATGCAATAATATGAAAGAAAAATCCAACTAAAAAATTAAAAATAAATAATGTAGGTAGTTTAAAAAACTAAAAAACACGCTTTTGTGTAAATACGAGCTATGCAAAAAGATAATGTATGTCTGTGTATATTTAAATTTTTATTATTTATGTGCACCTTACTGACTTTTCCTCTACCCTAAGGTAGTCTGGAAGAGATCGCTAGAAGCGATAAGACCGCCTTTTGTTCACTAAGTATTAAATGTAAAAAAAACTATATGTAATCATCTTACTGTTATGGTATGCAATAAAGCATATAAATAAATAAACCGACCAAAAACTACAAAAAAAATTCAAAAATATTTTTTTTTATATTCCGACAAATTGGTGGAGTATAGAAATATTTTTTCGTCAGTCAGCAGGATTCCTTAACGTTTGGCGCAGAAGACATAATCAATTTAAAAAGAAATATTCATTCAAGTACTTTATTTATTTGAATGGAGTAGCAGACGAGCATGCAGACCACATGGTGTTAATTGGTCGCTGCAGCCCATGGACATCTACATACAACCTCAAGCAAGCATAGGTAAGTCTTGTCTGAGGTCGTATGCAGTTGCGCTGCTACTCCGGAGGCTTGTGGTCGCCTCATGTAAGTGTGACCGGCAACTGCACCTTTCCACCGAAACACAACAGAATTGGTTCACGGCAGAAGTGGGTGCAGCGGTGGTACTTCCCCGGGCGAACGATAATAGTTCTACCACCTACTTTAATAAAAACCAGAAAGCTAAGAAGCAAACAATATGTCAATTAAGTCAAAGTTTCACGGTCTTTAGTCACGGTAATATTCTACTATCTATTCAATCATGCATAACATCCAACACACCGAGTTATCACGTCACGTATGAAAGTTGTAAAAAGTAGTACATACTAACATGTTGCAAGTTTTAGAGATTTCATATTAAAAAGAACAACGGGTTGCACTCCGGGAGTGCCGGCAGAAGTGAAAACTTGAACATTAACGTTGTGCATTTTTGATATTTTGGAATGGTTAGGGAATAATTTAGCACGAATTGCTTTTATTATCAGTATTATTTTTTATCTAGTATTTACAGTAGGTCTTCATCTAGTATTTTTATAAAGTACTCACTCATTTTCTTTCACTATTTCTTCGTCACTTTTTTCATTAATAGATGCACTTTGTTCAACGTCCATATTTTAAATACTTGATATAAACGAATTTTACAAGTATAGACAGTCGAGCCGTTCCTTAGCCATTCCTTTAATATTAACTAATGGTCAACACTTATTTTTTTATACCGTGCAACATTCATTATAGAGTTCAAACACTAATAAATTTAGCTGATGTGACGAAATTTAAAAAAAAATGCTGTTAGAAAATGTTTGCAAATTTTGGTTACTACATATTTTTAGTACGTCAAATTTTTGAACGACGCGGCAAGACGTTTGACAAATAAGAACTTTAATTTTTATACGGGATCTAATGCACCAAGGACTATTGATGCAAATTACCCCCAAAAATAACCTTCGACCCATTTTTAACCCCGTTAGAAGGTGAGTTTCAATAATATACGAAATAAATCTTCCGTCAACTGTGTTAAAGAATGTTTATGCAAAATTTGAAGTCGATTGGACCAAGTGATCACGATCAACGACGACGACAAACTTTTGTAGGGAGGTTTTTTTCCGCCGGCTTTTATTTCCTCTCAGTGTACAAACACGCTGTGATATGGGTACCTAAAATGGGTACCCAAAGCCGACGATCGGAACCGATCCGAAATATAAATATCTAAATATTTAAATTTATAAAAGGCGCAATATGGGACAAATAAAGCAATAAAAAATAGACGTTAATGTACATTTTATAATTGTGTTATAATTAAGTTTTTCTTTTTTATATTTTTTTTGGCTGCAACCCTTTTTGCGTCCCACTGCTGGGCACGGGTCTCTCCTCCCTATTAGGGAGGCCTGGAGCTTACTCCACCACGCTGCTCCAATGCGGGTTGGTGGAGATGCGGGTTAGTGGCCAACCCGCTGTCGGATGTTTTCAAACCGCCCATAAGGCCTCCGACAAGGTTTGACGACTGTTATCTATCGACAACAACCGGGACCGACGGCTTAACGTGCCCTCCGAAGCACGGAAACGCGCATGAAATTTTTTGCCACTAGCGGTCACCCATCTCACATCCGACCGCGCCCGTTTGGCTCAGCTGCATAGATCGCTTGCGTTCTACGCTAGCCGCCAGGCCATGCGCGCTTCATATTTTTTTTACCATTGTAGTATTTGCATACCTCTCGAAGGTAAATATGGCGAACTAAATATACATAATACATAAACACTTTTTTAAATACAAACATTTTATTGGATGCCTACGTCATACAAAGATCGGACCCTCCAAGTTTCAAGTCTCTACAATCAGCGGTTTGGACTGAGGCTTGATCCATCAGTCAGTCATTCAGGACAAAGCATTTTATATGTATAGATAAACTTTATCTATCTATACTAATATATAAAGCTGAAGAGTTTGTTTGTTTGAACTCGCTAATATCAGAAACTACTGGTTCGAATTGAAAATTTGTGTTGAATAGGCCATTTATTGAGGAAGGCTATAGGCTATATAACAGCATGCTATGACTAATACCAAAGTCCACGCGGACGAAGTAGCGGGTGGCCGCTAGTAACTGATATAATGTGTGTGTATATAACATAATAACCATGTTTTGACAGGGAACTACAGCTGCTTAGTAATTTGTGTAGGATATTTTGCCTGCCTGCCTGATCGTAAGAGGCAACTTAAAACAGCTTCCAGGGTTGCGGGCGATAAGAGTGGGAGTTTGATCCGTCCAGCCAGCGTCACCTTGGGGAGTACTCAAGGAAGTCAGTCAACAATTTCCATTGACTGATCGACGGAAAGTGTTTTGTATGGATTGAAAATCTGTATCCATATGTACGGATCTACTTTGTTAAAGATCCAGCACATCACTAGTTATTATACATATATTGTTAATGACTTACACCACTCCAAAGCCTACTGAGTTCTTGCTGTGCAATATAACATTTGGTTTCAAATTTCTTGAATTTTTTGATCACTGCCAAGCATTCCCAACATAGTTTAATTTCCTCTATATTCTGAAAATCATAAAGAAAGAATATATTAATATATTATTATGTTTACTAACACTTGGTGGACACCTCAGATCAAATAAAAAAGTATAGATGGAGCTTTACGAAAGACAACATGAGGCCAGTTAACGTAGGTTGGTCACACACATATGTTCCCATCATAATTCAAATAACCTCAGTATTATAATAGATATTTATTACTTCATACCATTCATTACAACTTTTCACAACAGAATTCCAATTTTTTTTGTGAATTTTTATATTTTTGACAGCCAGCTCCATTTGCTGCAATATGTGAATGACAAAGCCAGGTGCAGTTACATTGTACACGTGTGCATGTCATGTGTGTGTACACAGCTGGGTGCAATTTAAATCAACCACACATTGTAGTTCACAGCCTATAATAATAACATTTCACAATCATAACCCCAAGTGGGATAGGTATACCCTGTGTCATGGGTACCATGGAGACACACAGAGACAGAAACACAAACACCCAGACCGAGAACAGAAATTTAAACTCATCATTCAAATTTCTGCTTCGCCGGGATTCGAACCTGAGACCCGTCAATTGGCAGTCCAGCATGGTAACTGAGGGCCCACTCTGTACGCCCGTATCCAAAACTAAGTGAATTTTCGAGCCTTATTTTTGGATTAGATTAAAGAAATTCTAGCAATATTATTCATTCAATAGCTTAATGTCATCAATGACAATGCTTATCTTATTAATTCATGAAAAAGAAGCGATCTGAGTATTCTAAAAATGATTCCGAAAATGTTAGAACTTACGGACGGATGCTTACAGAGTGGGCCCTCTGTTGCGCCATGCACGCCATCTATTTTTTTCTTTTTTAAATTATTATTGTGGAAATGTACTACTCAAAGCAATGTGTAATCCTTTAAAATTGACAAACTTGTATGAAGTAGTCTCACAGTTTGCATGAGTGTACAGCATTGCCATTCATTTCTGCAACTAATATACACACTATAATATTATAGCGCTCGTATCTGAGTCTCTGAACATCGCAGAGAATATGTGGATAAGAGAATCCACATATTTTATACAGCACTTGCAGAACTACGCAGCATGGTAGGCATGTTTGCCACTTAACAGAACAGTGATGCAATCCAGAAATGCATACCATATGTGCATTAAGATTTATAATAAAATACCAGACAATTTCAAATATCTACCACTCTCGCAATTTAAAAAGCAAATGCATATGTGGCTTATTGAGAAATGTTTTTACACGCTCAAAGAGTTCTTGTAATGTATTGTAATTTATTATATTATTGACCTTCAACTAGATATTAACTTTTTAATTGTTTTGACATTTATTAATTTTATTATGTATTTAATTCAATTTTATTTTTATGTAAATTCTGACATTTGTAATAAGACTAATAAGTATACAATGAAATTGACGCATGATACCTAATAATTATAAGTAATTCTATTATAAATGTTACTTTAGTCTTGTATATAGGGATTAATTTTAAATTCATTGTTAATCGAATAATTTGCACGCTGTATTACGGCAAATGTGAGCTTCTATAATAAGAAATGTATTTACCAACTATTGGTTGGAGTGTCTACTTAGGATTGATCACGTTTATGCAAATAAATTATTTCTTTTCATTTCATTTCAAATATATTATGTCCCTTTATAAACGAATTGGAGCTATATGTTTTAAAGAGTATAATGTAAAATGAAATTGAAAAATATAGGTGATACTTGAACTACTTACTTACTGTAAGATGTAACGCAACTGGGTATGCGGAAAATGTTGTCAAAAGGAAAGTCAATAGAAAACTAGAACTAGGTACCTGAACGTAAAGATACACTTTACTCTCGCCCAAAGCAGAAACAAGTAAATGATAAAATAATATAATTGCTAAGATAAATAACTTACCCATTTACTGAATGTTATTATTTTATTGTAGAATTCACTCAACTCTCCTAAAGGGAAAGTTTGCCTCGTCTGACTTAAACATACGTAACAAATAATATCTAAATCTAATGGGTTTGATTGATATCCTATTTCCTCCATAACTAGTACATAAACACAAACTAATTAGAGATATACATAAAATTGTGGGAAATGCTTCTATATAATTAAAAACATTATCATTTTATTTTGTTGCTATAGTACATCAATCAATCAGGCTAATGTCGTAAGTCGTAACAACACTAACGACGTTTTTCTTTTTTCAATTTTAATAATGGCGTCGCAAACTCTGTGCATATTGCCAGCGTCAAGTAAAATTTTTGCATCACTGTAGTCGTAGAAAAGTCAGTTAGTCGTCAGGTATCAGTCAATCAGTCAGTCTAGTCAGTCAAATGTTCAAGTAAAGTGATGGCTACTTTACCAGAACATGTCCGATGGAATTTTGGAGGCAAGCCGAAAAAACATGTTTTCGCACTGTTATTTTATTTCACAACACTCGTGCATTGTCATTAACCTATATCGAGCAAAATGCCATCAACTTTATCCGATATAACTCAAAAATACACTAAGAAAATGAAAACAAAACAAGAGCACAACTTGTTCCCTCAGACTTCCCGCCAAAACTCCCACTAACGACATTACATTGTCGAATGTCGTCCGTCCGTCACATAGACATAACAAACCTATGGACCGGCCCTACTTTGCGTGGTCCTACCTATTCTTGGAACATAAAATGGCTGCTTCTTAATAGGCTTGTGCGTTTCAGAACTATAGTGCGTTTCAGAATTATTATAGTGCACGAGTGTTGTGAAATAAAATAACAGTGCAAAAACATGTTTTTTCGGCCTAGCCTAGCTAGCCTCCAAAACTCCATCGGACATGTTCTGGTAAAGTAGCCATCACTTTACTTGAACATTTGACTGACTAGACTGACTGATACTGACGACTAACTGATTTTTTTCTACGACTACAAAGTGATGGAAAAATTTTACTTGATGCTGGCAACATGCACAGAGTTTGCGACGCCATTATTAAAATTGAAAAGTAAATATTGAATGCCTGAAAGGATTTTTATTCAATGCCTTAAAACGAATTAAAAAAAAAAGACAAGCTAGACACTGACACTGACTGACAATTGACATTTGACAATCCCACAATTCCCATCAATTATTCAAATATTCAATTCAATCAATTCCCACCCATCCCAACGTCCCAGCAAATCCAACCATGGTCATTATATTTTTGTCGGTATTAATCTGTTTAATTGTGTTTTAGTGATTGATAAATGATATTTTTTTTGGGTTTACATACTTTATTGGCTTGGCTGCAACCCTCTTTGCGTCCCACTGCTGGGCACGGGTCTCTCCCCAATATTGGGGAGGCGTGGAGCTTACTCCACCACGCTGCTCCAATGCGGGTTGGTGGAGATGCGGGTTAGTGGCCAACCCGCTGTCGGATGTTTTCAAACCGCCCATAAGGCCTCCGACAAGGTTTAACGACTGTTATCTATCGACAACAACCGGGACCGACGGCTTAACGTGCCCTCCGAAGCACGGAAACGCGCATGAAATTTTTGCCACTAGCGGTCACCCATCTCACACCTGACCGCGCCCGTTTGGCTTAGCTGCATAGATCGCTTGCGTTCTACGCTCGCCGCCGAGCCATGCGCGCTTTATTATAGTTAAGAGTAAGTCAAAGAGTAGAATAAGTATAGGGGGGTGTAAGTGTCCGGCTGCAACTGCAATAAGTCACTGAAGACAACTTTGTTTGGCAATATTTGTCTGACGATCCCTATAGCGAAAGCCACCCGCAAAACCCACATTTTCTCGAAGACCTTTGTCGTATTTTTGAATCCCTTTAATTTTGGTTTCGATTATATCAGTTTGTTAAAATCTGTGGAATCTATAAGTAAATTTTGTTCAATGGCTTTTAAAACAAAACAGTATCATAATAGAGTGTCATTGCATAGGGTCAAAAATATATAACAATCTACAGGAATTCCTGAAAATAAAACAGGCAATGAGTTTAAAAAAGAACTATAAATGAGGAGCAAACAATCAAAGCGTGATTTGTCACTCACCTCCGAAATTTGGGAAAAAAGAAAAAATGTTTGACTTTTATACCTTCAAATACACATAATATGACTTAATTGTGAAAGTTGTGGTATATAAGAACATTCTACTCATATTATTGTCTTCAAACCCATTCTTTTAAAGGAAATATTAAGAAATAGAAAATGGACAAAACTTATTTTGAACTAGAAGGACAAATCATCATATTGGTATTGGTTGTGGACAAAAATTGTTTTGAATAAAACACCCTTAAATGAAAAAAATGCCTTTTATTTTAAGGAAAATTATTAATTAAATTCTAATTGAAACTTCTTCTTCTAAACAATCACACAATGTTACTGGTTCATCCTGAGCAGCCGTTGGTAAGTCTAACACCATCTTATACCAATCAAATCGACTATCTTCTATCTTTTTCCATTCATTTCCAAACATTGAACATAACAGTTTGTCCACATCCTTCTTCTCTGCTGTGATGGTATGGCTTAAGGGTAAATCATTTAGCTTTACTCTTTGAAGTCGACTGTTTGTAAAATTTCTCTTGGCTAAAGAATCAAACGACTCCTCACATTCAAACACAAAGTTTTGAAACCCTTTAACTTTGACAGAACGCTGTCCAGACTTCTCGGTCATCTTGATATAAATTCGTTTTAAATCACTAATATTGGGTAAGTCTTTATAGTACTTTTGCAGTAATTTCGTGTTTTTTATCATCCAATCAACACCACATTTCTTTACCTCACCTATTTTTGCATAAGTATCATAGTACTCATCCTTTGTAACTATTACAGGTTGCTTTTTTAACAATTTTTCAGCTCTTCCAAAAACTCTATCCGCTGGTAAAAAGCTGTGGCCACAGACAGGAAAATAAAATTGTATTTCTTTAATAGAGCAATTTCGTTCTGTGTAAAGAAAATGTATTACTGTTCTTAAAACAATATTATTTTTGTTTTGGGCAACACAACCATCACAAAAAAAAACGTATGAGCTTTATTGATCCAAAATCAGTAGTTTCTAAAAAGTTTAGTAGGCCTGAAGATATCTCTAGACTGCCTTTGCCTGCTTGCTCTTCCGTCCATGTGTAAAATAATGGCTTCTTACACTGGAGATCAACTATACATAAATTATAGAAATTTAACTGGCGGCTGTAAAAGGCTTCTTGTATATTTGTTTTTGGCAGGGGCTGTATTTGCTGCAAATCAAAGCAGAAAGTAAGAGAATCCGGCACTTCTGTTTTCAATAACTTATAAAAGGCATTAGCACGCTGTTTGTGGATTCTTTTCTCAATCATAAAACCATTCCTCTCTGTTGATCCTTTTGGAGAACTGCTTATTTTTGTTTTCATGAGAGAACAGTAATTGCACACATCTGTAGCCGGAGACCTGAATCCCAAATTAAATTCATTCACAAAAATTCTTCGGAACATTGCAAAATGAACTTTTTTATCACTTTCTACATTTTCATTATACATTTCATGCAACTTTTTTATACTCAGGTCACAACTCAAATAAATTCTTTGGGATTTATTTCTATTGTAATGACTTTCATTTCCTCTGAGCTGCCCTATAAAATTTCTCACACTATTCTTTTTTTCAACTGATCTATGGCTCTTTCTGTCTCCACCTCGCTTTTCTTCAATAGGATCTCCAATATTTTTCTTTTTAGAAATATTTTGTAGTCTTGTGCGGCCTATTTGCAATACGTTAATGAAAAGATTTTTACATACATGGAATTGGCCTCCATCATGTTTGAGAAAGTATTTTACACTGTAGTTATGTGATCCTCCAGGTTTCTGTCTTTTATTTTGTGCTGTAGGTCTTGGTCTCTTTCTGTGAGTGTGGTATGCATCCTCCAAATATTAAAAACAACTTTGGTAAAATAAAGATAAAATATATTGAACTAAAATACCTATTACAATCGTCTCTACAGGAAAAACATAAGTCAAATTATAAACAACTGGTTGCTATGTTCGCAACTAATAAAAATAACAAAGCTGTGGCCAGCCAGTCCTCACAATCTCCTCTTCACGGCTATGTTATTGCTCATGGTTATAGGAGACCTAAGCTGCTTCGCAGTTTTGATAGACGAGGGCCAGTCAGTGCTTTTGTCAATAAGTCTGCTTCCATATCTTCAGTGCGCAGATATTTGACTTCTAAAATACCTTCTTGTATACAGTTTCTTATAAAGTGCACTTTTAAATCAATATGCTTCGACTTTGACGTTACCATTTCATTTTGGCTTAGTTTAAGTGCAGCTTGATTGTCGTTTAATATAATTAAACGTTCATAGTCAACCCCTAAGTCCTTGAATAGGTTTTTTAAGTGTATGGCTTCTTTAGCAGCTTCGGTTAAGGCGACATATTCAGCTTCAGCTGTCGATAAAGCAACACTTCTTTGCTTTTTAGCCATCCAGCTAATAGCAGTCCCAGCAAATTTAAAGCAATAACCAGAAAATGATTTTCTATCTAGTTTGCAAGCACCCCAATCTGCATCTGCCATGCCATATAAATCTTCTTCACACCTTCTGAAGATTAAACCAATATTTTTCGTACCTTTTAGGTAACGCAGGACTCTTTTTAATTGCTTAAAATGTTCTTCCCCGTAGCAATCATTAAACTGGGAAAGATAGCTTATGGCAAACATTATATCTGGACGAGTTGCTACTGCTATGTACATGAGCGTCCCAATGAAATTTTTGTATGGGAGATCTTTTCTTTCATCCTTTAAATTTTTTTCAAGAATTAGGCCTGGTTCAATAGGAGTAGATACTGATTTGCAGTCTTCCATCTTGAATCTTTTTAGAGTATCATCTATGAACTTCCCTTGGTTAAGTTTTATTTCATCCTTTTTGTAGGTAATATCTATGCCAATTAGCCTTTTTGGTATTCCTAAATCTTTTATTTCAAATTTAGTACTCAGCAGGTATTTTATTTCTTGTAGCTTTCTTGGACACGAATAGGCAATCAATAAGTCATCGACATAGATTACTAATATAACTTTGACTCCTCTTTTCTCTAGTAAGTATATGCATGGGTCTGCTTCTGATGCTTTAAAACCAATGCGTTTCAATTCTGTATCGAGCTTTTTATACCATTGCCTCCCTGCCTGTTTGAGTCCATATAAAGCTTTTATTAAGTGACAAACTTTCTCTCCAGGATTATTTTTTATATCTTTTAGCATATTTTTAGTTTTATTATACAGCGTTAAGTCTTCTTCTTTGCTTTCTTCAATAAGAATTTCTTGCAGGTAGTCTTCTAAGAAGTTTGGGTATTTCATGACTATGTTTTCATCTAGTTCACCATTTAGATACGCTGTTGTAACGTCCATCTGGTTCAATTTTAACCCTTCTTCTATAGCTATCCCAATAACAGATCTTATCGAACTTAGCTTAGCAACAGGGGCATATGTTTCGTTATAGTCAACGCCTGGTCGCTGCGTGAAACCCCGTGCTACAAGTCTAGCTTTCCTTGTTATGCTATTGTCAGGACCCATTTTATTTTTTAGAAGCATTTTATAGTCCACTTCTTTCATATTTTTAGTTTTGCTTCCTATTTTCCATGTTCCATTCTTGACATGTGCTTTTATTTCAGCTTTTATTGCATCGTGCCAATATTCATCATTTTGGGCTTCATCGAATAGGTAAGATGTTTCTGAAAATAAGTGGCTTTCTTCAGTTTGATTCATCACAAAATCTTTCGTCCAAGCTGGTGGATGCCTCTCTCTATGTGGCCTCCCATTTCCAGGTGATCTTAAAACTTCTGATGCGTCATCGTAGGATTCTACTTCATCCACTGAAGAAACGTCATCATCTATGTTATTAAGTGTCTGTATGGTACTTACATTTTTATTTTGTGTGATTTCAATTTCAATAGGTTCTAAACTGGGCTTCTTAGTCTTTGTATTTTTAATTTTAGCTTCTTTTTCAGTTTTTAGTTTGTCATCTTCAAACTCACTTATAAGCTTTTCATAATTTTGGCTACCTTCCTCATAATACATTTTGTCTATAACCTTGATGTCCCTGCTTATTACTACTTCATCATTTTCTGGCATGTATATTCTGTAGGCTTTTGATGTTGATGAGTATCCCACGAATACACCTTCTTTGGCATTCTGAGTTAATTTTCCTCTTTTGTTCTTTTTCAAAACAAATACTTTTCTACCAAATACATGAAGATGATGTGCACATGGTGTTCGGCCTAACCAATTTCTGAATGGAGTGTCACCTTGAAGTGCTTTGGAGGGGCTGCGATTTATTAGATAATTGGCGGTTGAAACAGCCTCTGCCCACAACCTCTTTGGTGCTTTGGCCTCAATTAATAGACATCTGGCTTTTTCCACTAATGACCGATTTTTCCTTTCGCTTATTCCATTTTGCTGTGGCGTATATGTTGTCGTCAAGCGTCTTTGGATGCCATGCGATTTAAGGAAATCATCGAATTCCTTGTTGCGGTATTCTTTTCCATTATCCGTCTGAAGGAATTTTATCTTTTTATTGTGAAAGGTTTCAACTTCATTTTTATATTCTTTAAATACTTTCAACACATCACTCTTATTTTTTATAAAGTATATGTAGCAATAACGTGTATGGTCATCAATAAAAGTAACGTAATACCTTGAGCCTGCTGGTGTCTCACACTCAAAAGGACCACAGACATCGCTATGAACTATTTCCAGTTTGTCTATAGTGTAGCGATCATCATACCTTTGAAACGGTAATCTTGACATTTTGCCCTTAATACATGTCTCACAAGTTTCTAATTTTTCGTTAGATAAATTCAAGCCATGCATAAGATCATCCTTTACCATGTTTATTAGATCCTTTTCATTTATGTGACCCAGTTTTCGATGCCATTCCATTATGTCACTTTTTGAATTTGATGTGAAGTTTGCAATATCTTTTCTTTTATATTCAACGTAGTAAAGTCCGTCTTTCCTCTGAGCTGTCAGTAATATATTGCCATTTTTCTTAATGACATATGCTTTATTTTTTTTGAATAAAACCTTATTTCCTTTGTCCGTTAATTTTGCTACTGACATAAGGTTAACTGACAAATCGGGAACATACAGGGTATCAATAATATCACAGTCTTTTTTCTGTATGTTGACTGTTACTTTACCTTTCCCTTGAATCTGACTTGTATACTTGTTTGATGCCAACTGTAGACTGCCTTGTTCATGGGTCATTGTTTGAAATAAGGATTTGTCTCCACACATATGAGATGAACAGCCGCTATCTAGACACCAGATATTTGCAGTAGTGTCTGAATTTGCTGTAGTCAAACAAACATTTCGTGCTGAATGTGCTTTGTTTTTGTTTCCTTTTTCATTGGTGTTGGTCTTTTGGTTTTTATTCCAACATGTTTCCTTTGTATGACCTCGCTTTTTGCAGTCCTTGCAATACAACTTTCGCTTACTTTTATTTATATGGTATGCTTCTGAATTTTCAGGACATTTATTACCATTTCTAGCCTGATATTCTTCGAGAATTTTCACTTTCAGGTCTTCTGGTTTTGGTAATGTGTCTCTGGACTCAATGGCAATGCGAAAGTTTTCAAAATTTGTTGGTAAACTGTAGAGCAGCATTATGCTAAGGAGTTCTGGAGGTATTTTAATGTCCATATCTGCGAGCTTATCTACGATATCCATGAAATTATTTATGTGGTCATTGATATCTTCTTCTACGGCCATTCGCTTTATTACTAGCTGTTTTAATAATGTAGCTTTTCTGGCTGGTCCGGTGCTTTGGTATGTGGCTTTTAATTTATCCCAAACTTCCTGAGATGACATACAAGATTTAACTTGTTTCAGCTCAGATGGCGAAAGTAACAAAAGAATTTCTGATCGCGCTTTTTCATCTTCCTTTTTATACGCAAGTTTCGTATCTGTATCTGCATCTGCTGGAAGTATTTTGAATCCACTTACTATATCCCAATAGTCATTTTTGATTAGGACCGCCTGGGCCTGCATGCACCAAGTATCGTAATTGGACTTGGTTAAGGGTTCTATACTCCGTAAGCTCGTAGACGCCATTTTTTATATATTGGAGTGAACCACGCTCTGCTACCAATTTGTGAGTGTGGTATGCATCCTCCAACAGCTAGTAATAAAGCGAATGGCCGTAGAAGAAGATATCAATGACCACATAAATAATTTCATGGATATCGTAGACAAGCTCGCAGATATGAACATTAAAATACCTCCAGAACTCCTTAGCATAATGCTGCTCTACAGTTTACCAACAAATTTTGAAAACTTTCGCATTGCCATTGAGTCCAGAGACACATTACCAAAACCAGAAGACCTGAAAGTGAAAATTCTCGAAGAATATCAGGCTAGAAATGGTAATAAATGTCCTGAAAATTCAGAAGCATACCATATAAATAAAAGTAAGCGAAAGTTGTATTGCAAGAACTGCAAAAAGCGAGGTCATACAAAAGAAACATGTTGGAATAAAAACCAAAAGACCAACACCAATGAAAAAGGAAACAAAAACAAAGCACATTCAGCACGAAATGTTTGTTTGACTACAGCAAATTCAGACACTACTGCAAATATCTGGTGTCTAGATAGCGGCTGTTCATCTCATATGTGTGGATACAAATCCTTATTTCAAACAATGACACATGAACAAGGCAGTCTACAGTTGGCATCAAACAAGTATACAAGTCAGATTCAAGGGAAAGGTAAAGTAACAGTCAACATACAGAAAAAAGACTGTGATATTATTGATACCCTGTATGTTCCCGATTTGTCAGTTAACCTTATGTCAGTAGCAAAATTAACGGACAAAGGAAATAAGGTCTTATTCAAAAAAGATAAAATATATTGAACTAAAATACCTATTACAATCGTCTCTACAGGAAAAAAACATAAGTCAAATTATAAACAACTGGTTGCTATGTTCGCAACTAATAAAAATAACAAAGCTGTGGCCAGCCAGTCCTCACAATCTCCTCTTCACGGCTATGTTATTGCTCATGGTTATAGGAGACCTAAGCTGCTTCGCAGTTTTGATAGACGAGGGCCAGTCAGTGCTTTTGTCAATAAGTCTGCTTCCATATCTTCAGTGCGCAGATATTTGACTTCTAAAATACCTTCTTGTATACAGTTTCTTATAAAGTGCACTTTTAAATCAATATGCTTCGACTTTGACGTTACCATTTCATTTTGGCTTAGTTTAAGTGCAGCTTGATTGTCGTTTAATATAATTAAACGATCATAGTCAGCCCCTAAGTCCTTGAATAGGTTTTTTAAGTGTATGGCTTCTTTAGCAGCTTCGGTTAAGGCGACATATTCAGCTTCAGCTGTCGATAAAGCAACACTTCTTTGCTTTTTAGCCATCCAGCTAATAGCCGTCCCAGCAAATTTAAAGCAATAACCAGAAAATGATTTTCTATCTAGTTTGCAAGCACCCCAATCTGCATCTGCCATGCCATATAAATCTTCTTCACACCTTTTGAAGATTAAACCAATATTTTTCGTACCTTTTAGGTAACGCAGGACTCTTTTTAATTGCTTAAAATGTTCTTCCCCGTAGCAATCATTAAACTGGGAAAGATAGCTTATGGCAAACATTATATCTGGACGAGTTGCAACTGCTATGTACATAAGCGTCCCAATTAAATTTTTGTATGGGAGATCTTTTCTTTCATCCTTTAAACCTTTTTCAAGAATTAGGCCTGGTTCAATAGGAGTAGATACTGATTTGCAGTCTTCCATCTTGAATCTTTTTAGAGTATCATCTATGAACTTCTCTTGGTTAAGTTTTATTTCATCCTTCTTGTAGGTAATATCTATGCCAATTAGCCTTTTTGGTATTCCTAAATCTTTTATTTCAAATTTAGTACTCAGCAGGTTTTTTATTTCTTGTAGCTTTCTTGGACACGAATAGGCAATCAATAAGTCATCGACATAGATTACTAATATAACTTTGACTCCTCTTTTCTCTAGTAAGTATATGCATGGGTCTGCTTCTGATGCTTTAAAACCAATGCGTTTCAATTCTGTATCGAGCTTTTTATACCATTGCCTCCCTGCCTGTTTGAGTCCATATAAAGCTTTTATTAAGTGACAAACTTTCTCTCTAGGATTATTTTTTATATCTTTTAGCATATTTTTAGTTTTATTATACAGCGTTAAGTCTTCTTCTTTGCTTTCTTCAATAAGAATTTCTTGCAGGTAGTCTTCTAAGAAGTTTGGGTATTTCATGACTATGTTTTCATCTAGTTCACCATTTAGATACGCTGTTGTAACGTCCATCTGGTTCAATTTTAACCCTTCTTCTATAGCTATCCCAATAACAGATCTTATCGAACTTAGCTTAGCAACAGGGGCATATGTTTCGTTATAGTCAACGCCTGGTCGCTGCGTGAAACCCCGTGCTACAAGTCTAGCTTTCCTTGTTATGCTATTGTCAGGACCCATTTTATTTTTTAGAAGCATTTTATAGTCCACTTCTTTCATATTTTTAGTTTTGCTTCCTATTTTCCATGTTCCATTCTTGACATGTGCTTTTATTTCAGCTTTTATTGCATCGTGCCAATATCATCACGAAGATTATCGGTGGAATAGTTAGCTGGGATTATCTCGTCAGGGTTTTGTAACAGGTGGTTGTTCCAAACAACTCCTGGTATAGGGTTATTTTCTATGAAACGGCGGCGATACCGTTCTGGCGTTCCAGGATTTGCTAATGCTTCTACTGTCCTCCTGAGCGACGAGAACATTACATTATGTGCTTGTGGGATGAATCGACCACGATCATCCGTCTCAGGCTTCGCTACGGCTGGGATGTACACCCCTTCATCATAACTGACGATACCTACAGCGTTGAGTATTCTTTTTATCGGCTCCGGCGCAATTGTAACTGTTTGAGCGACGTGCAACAGTTCAGCGTTGACTTGATAGTCGTAGACCTTCTCTGTGTCTCGGGCAGGCAAGGGATAAGCAGTTTTCAAGTTTTGAAGTTTCGCTTCAAGTACTGCTAAAAATACACGATATTGTGCATACACATTAGGGACCATAATCTCATGGTACGTAACTGCAATGAAGTTAAGATGGCACAATCCAAAACCAATTCCTCTAGTAGTAATTGATAAAGTTATCGACTTCAGAGTATGGTTCTCGCCGATCTTAGCCAGTAAATCATCTCCTGATTTGGCACCTGGATATAACGTTGATTTTATCATGGCATTGATGCCGACCTGTGTCTTAGCACCTTCAACCTCACGTTTATTCTCCATTCTTGCAGCTTGAAATCCCTGCCTAGAGCGCGTTTGACCACGTCCTCTCCGTGGTGGACGTTGTGCTGCTCTTCTTGGTGGAAACAAGTTTCCATATCCTGCGTAGACATTGTAGCGTTGGCGATTACCGCCGGTAAGATTACCTTCATCGAAATCCATGGCAATGAATAGCGATTTTTAGGGGTGCCAGCCAGTCCTCACACTTTCTCATAACAACTGACAATTCGAGCATGTTAGCAATCATACTATCCTGTCTTTGCTTGTTAGGAATATTGTAAAAGGAAACTCTTATAGCCTTAACAATGGTTGGTGTTATCTTGCTGCACATAAACCTTTTGTTGGAGTCGTTGTGATTACAAGGCGTATAAACATTACTGCCAGAAGGAGCCGAATATAGTTTCTTTTTTGCTAGAGCTCTCTTACCCCCTGTTACTCTTCTTTTTCGGCTTCCTACACTCGCCTCTCTAACAAGCACTGTCTCTGTTTCGTCTTCGTTCATTATTTTTATAGGGAGAACTTTTTACATTAAAATATTGTTAAAATGCACCACGAAATCACGAACGAAATTATCACAAATAACCTAAAACTGTCAGTCACCGTCAGTCAGTTTTCGTTCAAAACGTCATTTGTCCCTTCAAAATGGCCACCCAAAAGCTGCTATGATTGGAGGATTGGACAAATAATTTTATGAACGTAACTTGATTTTGGACAAAATGCAGTCTGTTTGTACGGTCGGTTTTTGAGAAGATAAATGTATGGGATAGAACACAGTTTGATTGAAAGTAAATATTCAAAACAATTTGATTTTGAAAAGTGGCGGTTTTGGCATTCATAGATTATTTTTTATTTTTTTTGTGACAAATCACGCTTTGATTGTTTGCTCCTCAAATGTATTTACTCCAAAGGCTTAATACTGATTTTATTAATGATGTAACAGTATAGAGGAATTCCATAAAAATCTTGAAGAATTTTTCTGCTGGCTTTTTTCTCAGTGTACTCCAGTAGCCAGTAGATCCATGTACAACATCAAGGTACACTATGCCAACTTAGAAATATAAGGTTTACAGAAGAATCTCCTAAAGTAAAATAGAAATAGTTGATATATTTTTTATTTTATTTATTTATTTCAATTTAAATCGGTCACAAGGGCCTGGTCATGATGAATTCCTTAAAACTATGTTAGTAATAGATATAGAAATATTACATTAAAAGTTTATTTAACATTAAATTTCACAATTCAAGTCCATGTGCATTTCATAGGTGCGGTCGCGCATTGGACGGGAGGGGGGGTCACCAAGAAATTTGGGGGAGGTGTCACTAAGAAATTTAGGGGAAGAGGTGTCCCAAATTGGCTTGTTTCATCTTACATTTACGCATGACTGATGGATTTTGGGGGGGGCATGTCCCCTGTGACCCCCCCCTGGGACCGCGCCTGGCATTCCAATGCCGTACCACAGGACAATCTACTCTATTGAGAATTGTGTTTATAAACTGTCCCGTCATATCAAGTCGTCGACCCTTGCCTCAGTAAACATGCCGGATGCACTGCAGAAGAGGGGCAGCCCCATCAGCATCCTGAATCCATTATTATTGTTACGCGCTATGGGTAATGAAAATGCCGTTGGTAACGTAGAAGGCGTTTATTGTCAGCTTCCACAAAAATCCACTTCACAGAGTCCGAATCACAATGCACAATCACTATAGTCCAATATCTTCGCTTGAGTCGTCGAAATAATTCTTCCTTGTCGCTTGGTAGAGATCGCTTCGGTTTCACTTCCGAAAATAAACTGCCCAGTCGCGGCTCGGCGCGTGCCTTATATACGGCCACCCATGGTTCTCTAGAAATTTCCCGAACCACCAAATACAATAGACCCGTCCCGAACCTTCCTTTATGTTATTACGCACCTATGTACAGCTTATGTAGTCATAAACAATAGCCGCGACCCGCGATGTAAACAACCTATACATGTACGCTATAAATAGGTACGTACTCGCCGCGGACCCCGAATTTGTTTACTGGTAGAAATCGATGTTTTTTTTATGACCGATTTTTCGAGAACTTTCTTCACTGTTCGATAGTAGACCTAATACCTGTTTATGCGTTTTTGGGGTTTTGCTGTACGACGCTTTGTTCTCGAGATATAGGTACTCAAAGTCGTAACATTACCCCCTCCTTAGTCATGCTCGTCCCGAGCATGATTCTTGCCGTGGTATTTTGCTAGTCGGTCTACATGTACTACTTTTAGCTTGCCGCGGGGACCCTTCTTAATCCGGTACGTGATGTCGTTAATCTTTGTGACAACAGTGTAAGGTCCTTCCCAGCGAGGTTGTAATTTCGGGGACTTCCCCTTTTTCCTCTGCGGATTGTGAAACCACACTAGAGCTCCTTCTTCAAATCCCTTGGAATTGGCTTTCCTGTCGTATCGGGTTTTCATGCTTGTACTGGTTTTCAAGCTATTCTCCCGAACCATCTTGTGTACCTCATTTAGCTGGTATTGAAGATCACTCACGTACTCCGTCACAATCTTGGGACCATCCGGTGGAGTTCCAGTTATAGCGTCTATCGGAAGCCTGATTTCTCTGCCGAAGTTCACCTTTGCTGGAGTAAATCCTGTACTGTCGTGGAGTGCCGAACGATACGACATAAGAAACAGAGGTATGTATTGGTCCCAATCTTTTTGATGTTCATCCACTACCTTAGCCAAGTGATTTTCCAACGTTTGGTTGAATCTCTCGACCATACCGTCTGACTGTGGATGAGCAGGAGTCGTGCGCGTCTTATGCATGCCCAGCAAACTGCACATTTCTTGGAAAAGCCCCGACTCGAAATTACGTCCTTGGTCCGAATGGATTTCCATAGGTACACCATATCGGCAGACTACTTCTTGCACGAGCTTTTTAGCCACGGTGTGTGCTTCTTGATTGGGAGTGGCAAATACTTCAGGCCACTTGGTGAAATAGTCCTGCACAACTACGATATATCGGTTTCCATCTTCGGTTACTGGAAATGGCCCAGCTACGTCAATAGCTATACGCTCCCAAGGTGCTCCAACGTTATACAACTTTAATTTGCCTTTACTTCTTGTTTGGGGACCTCTGACTGAAGCGCAAGCTGTACATTTTCGGCACCAGTCTTCCACATCTTCGCGACAATGTACCCAATAAAATCTTTTTCGCAGCTTTACTAGTGTTTTCTTCACGCCAAGGTGCCCACCAGAAGTTCCATCATGAATGCGTCTTAGGACGGACGACACCATACTTCTTGGTACTACGATCTGTAGGGTTACTTCCTTTCCGGTGTTAGACTCCCATCTTCTATGTAAGACATCATTTTCCAAGACTAAGCTGTCCCATTGAGCCCAATAGCTTTTAGTGACTGGACTACATGCTGACACATCATTCCAGCTGGGTTTGTTCTCACTTCGTTTCCAGTCCAGTATTAACCGTAGATCATCATCTTCTTCTTGCGCTTTCTTCATGTTTTCGTTGGTCCATTCATCGTCTAAGCCTTGTGTCCTTATTAATTTAACATGTCCTATGGTTTCCTGTTTCTGACAGTGTTTGCAATCTTCAGGACACGGTCTTCGTGATAAGGCATCGGCGTTGCCATGTCCTTTTCCACTTCGGTGTTCCGTAACAAAATGAAACTCTTGCAGTTGCTCGAGCCATCGTGCCACTTGACCTTCAGGATTTTTAAACTGCAGGAGCCATTGTAACGCTGCGTGATCTGTCCGTAGTGTAAACTGACGACCAATAAGGTACTTCGAAAAATGTTGCAAGACCTTGACCACAGCAAGTAATTCTCGACGAGTGACGCAGTAATTTCTTTCTGGTTTCAAGAGTGATTTGCTGAAGTATGCTATCACTACAGTGTGCTCGCCTTGTATCTGTGATAAAACGCCGCCGATTCCAGTATTACTCGCGTCCGTATCCACGATGAACCTCCCATCGCGACTTGGATATCCTAATATAGGCGTTTCACACAAACAACGTTTTAGCTCTCTGAAGGCATCTTCACAAGTCGAATCCCAAACAAAATCTCGTTTTTCTTCCGTAAGACGATGTAATGGCCTGGCTATATCTGAAAATTTATTTACAAAACGTCTGTAATACGTACACAGACCCAGAAATGAACGTACTTCAGATTTATTCCTCGGAGTAGGCCAGTCCTGCACAGCCTTAATCTTCTCTGGGTCGGTTTTAACTCCTTCTGGGGAAATAATGTGCCCAAGGTAGCTCACTTCTTTCTTGAAGAGGGCACATTTCTTCGGGCTTAGCTTAAGGTTGGCGTTCCGAAGCCGTGTAAAAACCTTCTCCATATTCTGCAGGTGTTCCTTAAAAGTACGCCCCATGATGATGATGTCATCAAGGTAGACCAAACATACGTCTCCAAGAAGGCCGACCATTACTCTTTCCATGAGACGTTCGAAGGTTGCCGGTGCATTACATAAGCCGAATGGCATAACTTTAAATTGCCATAGACCGTTACCTATTCCTGTACTGAATGCTGTCTTTTCCTTATCTTTCGGATCTATCTCCACCTGCCAATATCCACTCTTCAGATCAATGGTAGAGAACCACTTCATACCACTGAGCATGTCCAGCGTGTCATCTATTCGAGGCAGGGGATAACTATCCTTTTTGGTAACGTTATTCAACATCCGGTAATCTACACAGAACCTTGTGCTGCCGTCCTTTTTCTTTACTAAGACAACTGGTGAAGACCACGGACTTGTAGAAGGTTCGATAATTCCGTTACTAGCCATGTCTTTGACGAGTTCAGTGACTTCTTTTTCTTTTGCCCATGGTATCCTTCGAGGTCTTTGTTTAATGGGCCTAGCGTCGCCGGTGTCGATTTGGTGCTTGACGAGTCCCGTTCGTCCGAAATCACAGTCCTTTGCAAAAATGTCTTTAAATTTTGATAGGAGTTCCCATGCCTGCTGTCGCTCGGAAGTAGATAAATTCTCCTTAGAAGCTTCGAGAAGTTGACAGACAATATCGGCGCTAATTTGTTTCTCTGGCTGTACTGCTTTGATATTTCCCAGCTGTCTAAGAAGTTTCACTTCCTCGCATCTTCCCATTAAGCTGTTCTTCTTTAAATGAACTTCCTCGTTACTCATATTGAGAACCCGAACCGTAGATACTCCTTTGGACATGAGTAAAGTTCTTGCAGTAATCAAGTTATGGTTACTTCCGGTATCCTCAACAATCACACATCTTCTTACTTTAACCTTCGAGGGGAATTTCACTTTCACTAGAGACTCCGATCTGGGTGCCAGTACAGTGTCCTTCAAGCAGTAAAGATTGCATGGTTCAGATCCATTAAGACATACTTCTTGATCAGGGAACCTCAAAACCCCTTTCCGTACGTCAACAACGCACTGTTCTTTCCTTAAGAAGTCCAGTCCCAATATGCAATCATCGGTGATACTGGCAATTAATACTGGATGTCGGTATACACGGTCACCAATCTTCAAATCAACGTCTATATTGCCGAGGACGGAAACTGGTTGGCCGGTTGCTGTTTGAAGACTGTATGCTGGCGATCGCTTGGTCCACTGAATGGTTCGCGGAAGTAGCTCAGGCTTCACAATTGAACAAGAGGCTCCAGTATCCACAGTTAATTGGCAAGTCCGGTTATTCACAATACCCTCAATTGTTAAGCTGTTTCCGTTGCAAACTTGGTTAATTGTAATACAGGGGGCATTAGTTTGACCAACCAGCGCCCGCCCCGCGGCCCTGGCGACATCTAGTTTAACGGTAAGTTGTCCACTTGGGTTTCCGAGTCAGAAACCCATCTTCTTTTCTTCTTGGGACACTCCAACCGAATATGCCCCTTTTCGCCGCAACCGTAGCATGTGGGACCATAACGTGGTTTCTTTTCCTCCGTTACCACTTCCCTTACTTTATGGTACCTTGTATCTTGTCTCACGGCTTCGACTTCCAGGGCATGGGCCAAAGCACTCTTCAGAGTCTGGTGATGGCCCAAACGCACAGCAGCCCTGACCTCTAGGTCTCGTATCCCGTCGACAAATGCCTGCAGTAAGTACACTTCTATGTTCCCTGGTGTCGAAGAGTAGGCACGCCTTACAAGTCTTTCAACCTCTGTTGCCCACTGCTGGAGGCTCTCGTTGGGCTTCTGTGTTCTCTCTCGAAGCTGAGCTCGGTACACATACTCGAGGTGTTTCTCGCCATAGCGAGTTTCTAACGCTTCCATTAGAGTTTCCAGAGTCCTGCCTTCCTTTGGTAGGTTTTCGATTGTCATTAAGGCGTCCCCTCTTAAGGCCAGGGTTAAAGCGGTAAAGGAGTAATCCTTTCCCCAGGCATTTGCTTTAGCGAGAGTCTCGAACTGGTATCTGAAAGCCGCCCAGGAAGAACTTCCATCGAAGTGTGGAAGGTCGAGTCTAGCCGATGTCGCAGGAGATGCTACTATCGGTTCTCGTATCTTCAGTTTCACGACCTCCTTGCTTAATTCTTCAACGCGCTCTTCCAGGTGGTCAGTTCTGAGCGTAACTCCCTTAACCTCATGCTCCACTACTTTAAGTTTCTCGCCAAGGCCAGTAAGTCCACTGTCGATTTTCTCTATGATCTCTCGACGGCTGGCCTCTTGTTCGCGGCGGCTGGCTTCCTGACTGGCCTGGATCTGTTCCTGGATCTCGCGGCGGCTGGCTTCCTGTTCGCGGCGGTTGGCTTTTAGTTCAGCTTGCATCTTTTCCTGCATACCCTGTATTGCGGACAGTATCGCTGTCATATCCATTGCAGGAGCCGGTGCTGCGGTTGCCTCTGACGACGACCCCGGCGCAGCGGTCTCGTCCTCCCCTTCTGCCGCAAGTTGTCGCGCAGCATCCATACCGACCTGTCTCCTGGTCCTCGGAGTGCGCCCCTCTTCGTCTCGTTGTACTAACGGCATCCCACTTCTGACACCAATTGTTACGCGCTATGGGTAATGAAAATGCCGTTGGTAACGTAGAAGGCGTTTATTGTCAGCTTCCACAAAAATCCACTTCACAGAGTCCGAATCACAATGCACAATCACTATAGTCCAATATCTTCGCTTGAGTCGTCGAAATAATTCTTCCTTGTCGCTTGGTAGAGATCGCTTCGGTTTCACTTCCGAAAATAAACTGCCCAGTCGCGGCTCGGCGCGTGCCTTATATACGGCCACCCATGGTTCTCTAGAAATTTCCCGAACCACCAAATACAATAGACCCGTCCCGAACCTTCCTTTATGTTATTACGCACCTATGTACAGCTTATGTAGTCATAAACAATAGCCGCGACCCGCGATGTAAACAACCTATACATGTACGCTATAAATAGGTACGTACTCGCCGCGGACCCCGAATTTGTTTACTGGTAGAAATCGATGTTTTTTTTATGACCGATTTTTCGAGAACTTTCTTCACTGTTCGATAGTAGACCTAATACCTGTTTATGCGTTTTTGGGGTTTTGCTGTACGACGCTTTGTTCTCGAGATATAGGTACTCAAAGTCGTAACATTATATTGGACTCGCAGGGCATTGAGTGATCCGGAGGAACAATTGGCCAACAGGCCAACGCAATGATTTAAATGATTTTTATGTGAGTTATTTATTTATGGCCAGCTTTTTTTTTCCTCTCAGTGTATAAAAATCCAGTTAATTGGGTGCCCAAAGCCGATGACGCTGATAAAATACCGCATAAATAGTTACCAAAAACAATGAAAAAAAAAACGCTAATATGGGGTCAATGTGGGTAAATGTAAACGGATATAAAAAAAAATTCCCACTTTTTTCAATTTTAACAATAACATGTAAATTAATTGTAGTAGGTAAAGGTTTTTTTTTGGTCTATACAGTTAATAGATAACCAAGTCACAGATGCAGATTAAATATAAGCAAGTAAGTGCTTTATTTCATGTTTTATTACAAGTTTACATTTGCCCTGTATTTTTTTTTAAATATGCCATTTTGAGGAAATTGTAAACACAATATTCTGACCAACTTGCTAAATATTGATGAAATACCACCTTGTATAATAACAGTGAGGATTCTCTGACACGTATTATATTTCAAAATCTTTATATCTTATATAGGAGGTAAAAGGAATCAATCTAAAATGTCCGTAGTTCCTCCTTGTGGTAACATCTGGGGTAAATGTAAAAATTATACTTATAATAGGGTAAATGTAAACTAAAGGCTATCTGTATAACGTCAATAATAAAACACAAAGGTAATATTAAACAAATTTTATTTTAATCCCAATCTGAAAAAATGTGAATTAGGTATTCTATGTCTATAGGTTTTGGGAATTTATAAAATATTCTTTCCCCTTTAGGAGATAAGATAGGTTCTGGTATGACACCAATAATGTTTTTAATGGACACTGAACTCATATCGTTTTCGTTAAGTGCAAAGACTTGCTTAGATGAATCAATACTTTTTAAAGAGGTTACTAGTATTTCGCTTGAGTCCTCTTCGTCAATGCTATCTGTAGCGTACAAATGAATCTATATTCGATGGCACTGGCTCGGTCACTCGATGTGCGCAGGCGGCACGTCCGCTCTCACCCCCGGTTCGCACGGTACTAACGCTGCCCGCCCCGCCACACCATGAGCACGAGACAGTGTTTATAGCTATTTCAATAGTTATAGTTTACTACAAACACTACATCCCTTTCTTATCAAAAACTTTTTTATTTTTACTTTGTAAGCAAACATACTACCAATGAATAATTATTAAATTTGTTTGATCCGTTCAAAATCTCATTAAATTGTTTTCAAGATTTCCAGTTTCACTCAGTCTTCACCTACAGCTTCCCATTAGCCTTCTATTCTTTTTATATACCCCTTGTCTTCTTCATTCAAATCCGAGTCTCATGTCTTACATCTTCTACCTCCATAATCCCTTGTCTTTTTCATTCAAATCCGAGTCCTACGCCTTACGTCTTCTACCTCCATAATCCTTTGTCTTCTTCATTCAAATCCGAGTCCCACGCCTTACGTCTTCTGTAATCTTACTTTCTTAATTCTTCTTTTTTTTCTTAATTCTTAATGGGGTAAATTTGTACAGAATATTTCCAATTTAATGGGGGTACTTTTGTACCATGCATTTCCAATTTAATGGAGGTACCTTTGTACCAAATATTTCCAATTTAATGGAGGTACCTTTGTACCACATATTTCCAATTTAATGGAGGTACCTTTGTACCACATATTTCCAATTTAATGGAGGTACCTTTGTACCACATATTTCCAATTTAATGGAGGTACCTTTGTACCACAAATTTCCAATTTAATGGAGGTACCTTTGTACCACAAATTTCCAATTTAATGGAGGTATCTTTGTACCAAGTTTTCCAATTTAATGGGGGCACCTTTGTACCAAGCAATGTTTTCAAATTTAATGGGGGGTGTTTTATTATAAACAACAATGGTGTTGTTACGACTTTGTACACCCAGATCCCGCCAACCAAGCGTCGCACAGCAAACCTCAAAACGCGTAAACAGGTACCAAGTCCACCATCGGTGACAAGATCGCGGCTTTTGTTCACGACTTACATAACCACACGTGCACACAACGCAAGCAGTAGGTTCGGAACGGGCCTACCGTATCAAACAGTTCGGGGAAACTGTAGAGAACCATGGGCAGCCGCAACCAAGGCACGCAGCCCAGCTCCACAAGTGAAATCGAAACGGTCTCTGCCCAGCGACAAGAAGAAATACTTCTACAACTACAGCAAATAAACTGGGCCATAGCGACCGCGCTTGGCGATTTGGATTCCGCTAAGTGGACCCTTGCAAAAGGGGACAACAAACGCACTCTACATTACAACGGTATCATAACACCCATGCGCGCAACTGTATGCGCACTTTGTTCTTTCTCAGATGTTTCTTTAAATACTTGCCTACTTACACAACCATAGGCAGCACAGAGATATTCACCACAATACTACGTGTAAGAAAACCACGCACAATATTACATATTAGCATTTAGATAATCTTTAATTTTGTAGAATCGACTCCATATTATTTAATTTTTACGGGTATACTCCGTTTGCCCCCCTGGCGGTGGCTCCGGCAATGATCCCGACACTGCTACATTGGAATATAAGTTCCAAATCAATCATTAGTATATTGTACCTTTAGTGGAACAAGATTTAAACTTTATTTACTATATACCCAAAATAAACTACAATAGTGGTTTATAAACTAAAAGCAATAAAAAAAAGCCTGTACCCCATAACTAAACTGCCCTGTTTGTTTCAGATAAATAATAAATATCTCTTATTTAGACTTATCAGATATTAAATTTAAGCATATATAGTAAACTGTAATTGATTCTGTATAATTAAGTTATTTACAGTCATAATGCTCACTCGCTGTTTGAACTACGTGAATACCAACAGGCTACACTGAAAATCAGTGTTGTAGTCTTTGGCTGCAAGCACGCTGAGTGTAGTCCTTTTTCTCAAATAGACTACAACAATGCCACTGTTATGTTTGTGACCCTATATTATATTTTTATTGTATACATTTTGTAGTTTTAAGAAGAAAGAAACATTTTTCTATTCTATTCTATTCTAAAATGAGTTGTTTTCAAATCCTTCCATTCAATCTCCATTCAATTTCCGAACCACAATTCTCAACAACAAGACACTGTACGGGCGTACTGCACGCGAAGAATAAACGGCTTATTGACTGTCGTTACTTTGCCGTGTGCGAGTACCTAACGAGTTAAGCTACCTAGCTTAACCAACTAGTAACAAATGTAAACACTTAACTCGCATACTGTATCAAACTCGTAACATCATAACCAAAACGTATATTAGTTTTTCGCTTAAATTCCAGAATTTCTAACAAGATTTAAATATTTTGACTGTGCCTTATCTAATGCCCTATTGATATGTAAATAGGTATTACCTTTGTTACCTTGAATCTCATACATTTATTTAGTTATGAGAATACTTTGTACTATTTTTATTTTATTTTTTATGAACAAGCTTTAAATATTTTGAGAGTATTTTATCTAATGCGCTACTGATAAATAGGTATTACCTTTGTTACCTTGAATCTCATACATTTATTTAGTTTGAGAATACTTTGTACTATTATTGCCTTGGGTAACATTATACAAATCATTTGTTTCTAGACGAATTTTGTATTTTATACATATTTCCGAAAATTTGATTGATTTAATACAAATAAAATCAACAAACTATTCAAAATTTTTCATTGTTTGTTAACAGATATCTTTTTAGAATTTCAGCTAGGTATATTATGTTATGAATAAATCATTTTAATAAAGGTGTAGTTTTTTATTTATTTATTTACCAGCTGACCCCGCACCACGTCAAAATGTCTGGGGCGGGCTACCCTCAACACTTAGGGGTATAAAAATCTGTCATAAACATATTCTCATACCTACTGAATATAGGTATATATTACATATTAAACCTCACCAAAATCCGACAAACCGTTCCGGAGGAGTACTTAATAAACACAAACTGTGACAGAAGAATTTTATACCCACATTAGATTATGAGTCTGAAGACATTTGTCAATAACCATTGCACTAATTTAAAGAGTTAATCAACTGACAATACAGTTCCCTGCTATTATCCTTTACTTAATAGCTTCTTGTGATTAGCACCTAATCAGTACGAGCTAACAGAACACTCACTCACTCAGCACTGTCCGCTTTCGTCTTTTCCGAAAACCAGTTTTGATTTATGACATTGTTGCTATGTCCGCTTAAGACATACAGTAAAATACCATGGACACCATCAACGTCTCCACCACTAAGGGAAATGTTTTTATCATATTACCTTGTGATAAATGGTATTCATTACAGATTTCCACTTACCGCCCTTGACAGTCAGTATAGGTACCTATTTTAACAACCACCAATCTCCGCTGACAATCTTCAGGGTGCCTTTTGAGATATTATCTTTCAACAATCTACTCACGTATACGTAGGTGCATTATAGCCTATTTAGTGCCTGTAAAGACTCATCACATCATATAAATAATATAAAAACTTTATAGTAATATGAAACTTTAACTGATATGAAACTTTTGTTAAGTTTAATTTATTAAAGCGTATGCTTTGTATATGAACATGTATACTACTCACGTATACGTAGGTGCATTATAGCCTATTTAGTGCCTGTAAAGACTCATCACATCATATAAATAATATAAAAACTTTATAGTAATATGAAACTTTAACTGATATGAAACTTTTGTTAAGTTTAATTTATTAAAGCGTATGCTTTGTATATGAACATGTATATGAACTCTGTACATCTTTCATTCTATTAAATTTTTAATTGCATTTCTCGATTTAGATTTATTCTTTAATACGAATACAATAATAGTATGAGTAGTTATTTTAAAACCTGCCTCAAATGTTTCTCTGATTATAATTTAACTAGAGATTTCACCCGCGTTAGAAAAGGTCAGTAAATTATCAATTTTTTATTGTAGTGTTGGTTCACTATTTTGGCTATAATGGCTTACACACTTTGGCCACATTGGCTTACACATGAGATACACTGTGCGGGCTTCCTTGCAGGACCATCCAAGACATCACATCCATCACACACCACACATGTACATTACACAACAACATGTAACTCCAGCGGCTTTGGCAGCGCACACCAGAATAGATGGTAGACTTTTCTTACCCTCCTGTCACCCATCGTCATACTTTGGGCAATTCACAAAACATCTTTATAAATTGTAGCTTATATTTTATTCCGTTACATAAGCCATATTATTGTAAAGTTTTACTTAAATCCATTCAGTCGTTCCTACATGAAAGAGCAACAAACATCCATACCTACAATCCCTCGCGCCTGCAATATTAGTATGAAGAATGATTCTCCATTTCTTATTGCTGTTCATTAAAATTTTGTAATTTCGTACACCCTAATATTTATTTTAGCAGGTGTTTAATGTTCAAAAGCTAGTCACCATACCGTTTCTTACCCGTGATATCGAATATTAATTATATATAATATCGTAAACGATATTTTAATATTGTTATACCTACATGTTATGAATGTTATGAATTCACGTTTAACCAAAAACCACAATCTAATTTGTATATAGATCGTTATAACATTATATTGTTTCTTTATGAGTTAGGTATGTGTAATTTGTAAGCTTATATATAACGCATTACCATATTGATTGGTGATAATTAATGATGAATAATTATAGTGATTCTAAAAGATTATTTACATCATTTATTCACTCAAAGGTACATCGACTTACGTACCAGTTAAAGGTTAGAATGTATTCGTCTAATCTTACTGATTGAATCAAACAATATATATCGACCTATATTCACTGCTGCTGTACTGTGTACTGTACAAATATCCCACAAAATAGCTGTAAGACGAATTAGATCTCTCATGAATGTTGTAGGTATTTAGTTAGTAGTACGACATTCATGTAAATTAATTATTAACACATTCACGAAACCAACTCATAATGATACGAGTACATGAACGATATATGTAGGTAATTATTTTTATATCCAACCAACCAGAAGAAAATACATAGATTTACTTACTTACTTGCAATATTCATATAATTAAACTTGTCAGGTGTTATTCCATACAATTCCTGAAATACTTTTTATACCGGTTAGAAATAAGATCATTCTCTTGAATAGTAACTATGTGGGTTTCTTTTGTGAGCCATACACTGAAATTCTTTTAACAAATTGGTAAATTTTCAAATCCAAACACTTTAAAAATAAATATTGTAAACAAATCGTCATTTTAAAGTTAATATTTTATGGGTAACGTACACCGGTTTTATACTTAATACATAATGACAGTGTATAACAAAAAGAAAGTTAATTATGTCACGACAATTATGTATTGAAATTGAAATTGTCTTTTAGTTTTAGATAAATAAGCTTTTTTAGTTAAATTTTTGAATATAATGTAATTAATGGACTTACTCCCGTTATGATTCTTCCAGTTATAAACCAACAATCCAATGACTGTATTTTATGTTTACTTACAATTTTTTCCACTTCCTTGTTTCCTTCCCCTTTTTATTATTTCAATGTCCAGGAGGGAAAAAAAAATACTGGTAGGATTTATCCTGGTCGCCATTTGTAGCGTACAAATGAATCTACATTCGATGGCACTGGCTCGGTCACTCGATGTGCGCAGAAGGCACGTCCGCTCTCACCCCCGGTTCGCACGGTACTAACGCTGCACGCCCCGCCACACCATGAGCACGAGACAGTGTTTATAGCTATTTCAATAGTTATAGTTTACTACAAACACTACACTATCTACCATACACAAGTAGCGAAAGGTAATAGTTAGTCTTTTTCCTCCCTTAAACTTTACCAAAACAAAATTTCTTTTTGTTAATTTGTCAATTACTGATGTCGTCTCAAGAAATTCACAGTCCTCAGTTACAATTTCGCATGCAGCGTTGTAATCACTGTCTTCACTTTCTGCATATTATTATGGCACTGTTATTTCTTCTTCCTCAGACTCTTCTATGTCACTGCCGTATACTTTATTTCTTTGGCGCATATTGTTAGAATATGAAAAAGTAGGTTACATAGTTTTTATAGGTAGCTTACATTGTCAATGTTCAGAAAAAGAATAATTATTTTTTTGAATCGTAGAAGCAAAGAATAAAGAAAAGATGTCGGTATTGTGAATACAATGTTTTATTTAAACCTCTGAAAAATATAAATAATTTCAACACATATTGACAAGTGGTTTTGGCTTATCGAGATCCTTACTAGTTTTTTCAACTTTTTCTTTCTGAATACTGTTAGATTCGTCAAGCTTGACTTTTTTAGTATCACTATTCTCCTTGTCGTCTTTTTTATTTAAGTTCACTTTTTGTTCGTTTTCCATGACCCTTATTCTTTGGGTTCTTTTCTGTCTTTACTCTTTTCTTATGTCCTTTACCATTCTTGGCTTCCTCCGCTTGTTTTAATCTTTCTTTAACGGCGTCTGTGGTAAGAATTTCTCCATTATGTCGCTACCTTTAGCTTTGGTAGCATCTACTGGAAAAATACCTGTTGTGTTGAATCCAGACACAATGTTCTTGGTTGTAAAGGCCTGTGCCCATACCTCCCCTAGGAGTTCCGTGAATTTTTCTTTGGACAGATGGCCAGTACCTTTTCCCATTTGTTTTATGCCATGTTCTACAAATGTTTTTTCCCAATGACGTTTCACTGGTCCAAATACACATTTGTCCAGAGGCTGGATGCGGTCTGTCAAATGGCTAGGAAACTTGACTAGAATTATATTACGACCAGAAATGAAACGGACAGAGCTTCTGCATTTTTTTATTGACAAGCAGAATGACACAGAATAATGGCTGGCAATGGCTTATATAGAGACGACTCCCTTCTTATTGGCTAGGGCTTGGCTTGGCTTAAGGGAGACGTCATGGCGGCATGGCTCCGATTGGCTAGCTGGCTGACACGTTCGTTACAATTATTTAATTTTATTTTATTTCTCACGCTAATGTGGCTAGAATGGCCATCATAAATCAGAATAACCTTATGATTGGGTTCGTTATTTACTTTCCGGATGTTATCTACATAAGGTATAAATCCGTTTATGAGCCAATTGTGGAAAGTAGGTTCCTCTATCCAGCCGTTTTTTGTCGCTCCGAATAATGTTCCAGGATAAGCCTTATCAGAAACCCATCTTGCCTGTACAGCGACTCCTTTAAATACTATACAAGAGGGCAAAAATGTACCATCTGCAGCTACACATGCTAAGACGCTAGTTGATTCTCGACCAGAGCCGCCACTTACGCGGGAGAGAGCTGTTCCTTTTTCCCCTTTTGCTCGAATTTTGCTGGGATCGCTATGAAAACCACTCTCATCGGCGTTAAAAATATACATTGGCTTGTCTTTGAGATTGTTTTCGGTTACTTCTTTTGATAACATATCGTAAAAATCGTAAACAACGTGAGGTCTCCTTGCATCAGTGCGGGCCTTTTGTAAAATTTCAGGCTTTTTTAGTGAAAGACTAGGGTTTCTTTTCATGAAGGATTGGTACCAACAGTCTCCAGGAATGTTATCCTTAAAGGGCGTTTTTATTTTATGTGCTTTCACATATTCTCCCACCAACATCAAAAATTCTTCTTTATGGCACGGGTGATTCATTCTCGCTCTTGTTTTCAGGCAATTAACGAGATGTTGTTCCACACGATCCGGTAATGCTTTGGAGACTCCTCCACCCATTCTGTCTAAAGACACTTTTCGGCCTTTAATACGGTGATAAATAACAGCAGTGGGTATTCCATAGTATTCGGTAGCTTGTCTAAAGGCCTGTCCGCACAGCGATATTTCACCGCGAGGTTTTTATTCTTGCATATTATTTTCCGCGATCGGAATTACACTAAGTACGCACTGCGAATAAATTTTCGTACGATTTTTGTCAGTTCAACGCTGTTCCTGGCTGAGACGCACGTCTAAAATGGACAATCGAACAAAAATTTTAATTTATCTTCTGTGGCGGCGGCGTAACAGACGTATCAAAAGATGTCATGAACATTGGATTCACCCATTTACGGCTTTGAGATCCATGAAAGGTTTTTTTTACATAAAATATCAAGAGCTGCGTAAATACAGTAAAAAAATTTTCGGATATTACAGAATGACAAAAAAAACATTTGATAATTTACTACAACTCGTTGGTCCTGCGATTAGCTATCAAGATACGAATTGGAGAAAAGCTATTTCAGCCGAAGAGAGACTCTCGATAACTCTAAGGTAAGATGTTCCGTACCTACTTATTAAAGTCAGAAGCAAAATGACTGAGATGCAGTGATATGATAACTGTAACATTCTCGTAAACATATAACTGACAGAAGTAAATAAAACAAGATTGCATTATACATTGTCATTTATTTGACGGAAATTAACTTTTATTTAAATAAAATGTAATCTTTCATATCAAAACCACTCCCCTTTACTACATATGAAGAATGGCTAAATGAAGTATTTGGAAAATTTGAATTGAGAGAGAGCGCATTTGCAGATTAGGGCATGCAGAACCGGGTCCAGTTTTAGATTTTGCGTACCCGGTTCTAGGGGTAGTCGGAACCGGGTCACCCGGTGCTACCCGGTTCCAAGCGACCAAATCGATTTTTTATATATGTTTTTTTTATTAATGATAATTTGGAGAGTTTGGTTACGTAGGAAGGAATTATAATGAAATATGAATGTGTTCCGTACGTAAAAACGAGATGGTTTTGGTGTCAAATCAACGTTTATTCAATTATTATATAATCAACAAACTTAAAGACTAACTTTTAAAACTCTTATTAAATAATCTGTTAAATAAAATTAATCTATTAAATAATCAATAATAATCTAAACAGAAACTTACTCTTAAAACAATTTAAATAATTTGGTTTGAATTTTTTTGGTTTGCGGACGGTAGAAAAGCGCTAATGAGTTTCAGTTTACGCAACCTCAAATAATAGATGCTAAATACTTAAATACGAAATACTTACAACAAAACACGAGATCCATTGGATAGAATATGTAAAAAAAATAACAATAGTTTAGTCGGCAAAATTGGCCAGCGTCGTTCAAGCTATCCGTGGACCCGCTACGGGAGTCGAGCTTTTTGGTCGCTGGCCAAGGCTGTGGAAGGAAATTTCTGTCGGTTGTCTCTTCCATCTCTACGCAAACCGGACGATACTCTGGCTCACACGGCAAAAGGGAATGCCGATCTCTTGGGCACCCTATTTGCCTCAAAATCGACTCTGGACGATGGATTTGCCACACCGCCGACCATAAGGCAGTGTGAGAGCTTGATCAAGGACGTGTGCTTCACACAAAAAGCCGTCAGACGAGCTCTGCAAGCCGTCGATGTCAAGAAGTCGAGCGGGCTGGACGATATCCCCGCGATCGTTTTAAAGACGTGCGCTCCCGAGTTGGCTCCCGCCTTAACGCACTTATTCTCGCTTTCCTACACCACTAGTAAAGTACCGTCTTCGTGGAAGGTAGCCCTAGTACACCCAATCCCAAAAAAGAGTGACCGCAGTGACCCGTCCAAATACAGCCTTTTTACGATAACCTCCCTGCTTTCTAAGGTGATGGAGAGTGTTATAAACACGCAACTCCTTAGGTACCTCGAGAAGCACCTGTTGATCAGCGATCGTCAGTATGGCTTTCGCCAGGGCCAGTCGGCCGGTGATCTCTTGGTGTACCTCACACACCGCTGGGCTGAAGCCGTTGAGGGCAATGGGGAGGCTTTGGCAGTAAGCCTGGATATCGCAAAGGCCTTTGACCGGGTCTGGCACAGGGCCCTTCTCACGAAGCTTCTATTTTACGGTCTTCCCGTGAGGCTATATAAATGGGTAGCAAGCTTTCTGTCTGAGTGGCAGATTAAGGTCGTTGTTGACGGATGCTGCTCAGATATGAAGTCCATTAACGCCGGTGTTCCCCAAGGCTCAGTGCTGTCTCCTACACTATTCATTCTGCATATCAATGAAATGCTGCAACAATTACGCGGTATACATTGCTATGCAGATGATAGTACTGTGAACGCACAAATACACCTGTCGAGCCAATGCCTCTCGGTCACAAGTGGAGGAAAGCAGAATCAAACCTTTGTCTGAAGTCGAGAACTCTCTGAAGCGGATTTCGGAATGGGGTCGATTTAACCTTGTTGAGTTTAACCTTACAAAGACACAAGTTTGCGCGTTTACCGCTAAAAAAACCTATTTGTTATAGCGCCCAAGTTCCAGGGCACCGCACTCACCGTTGGTGAAAGTGCCGGTATCTTGAGTGTGGAAATTACGAGTAAAGTGCAGTATCGTAGTCACTTGGAGAACAAGGCCAAATTGCAGTCAAAAAGCGTGGTGTCCTTAACAGGGCGAGACAGTACTTCACTGCGGGGCAACTCCTGACGCTGTATAAGGCCCAAGTCAGACCCCATATGAAGTACTGCTCCCATTACTGGGCAGGAGCACCAAAATACTAGCTACGCCCATTTGACTCCGTTCAAAAGCGCGCAGTCCGAATCGTCAACGACCCAAAATTGACTGACAGGCTAGAACCGCTAAGCTTGCGAAGAGACATAGCCTCACTCTGCGTGTTCTACCAACTTTACTATGGTGAGTGCTCCGAGGAACTTTTCAAAATGATGCATACGTCACCATTTCATGAATATACCACCAGACGAAGGTTCCAGTTCCACCGTTCCACGTTCCAAAAGTTTCACGACGATTTAAATTAGCAATTTATGTAAAATTATAAAAATCTCATCAGAACCGGGCCAACCCGGTTCCATCGCTCAGAACCGGTTCCACAGACTTATCGAAATACCCGGGTATACCCGGGTATTTCAGAACCGGGTGTACCCGGGTGCATGCCCTATTGCAGATGGATCAGGCGGAGATTGAGAAATGACAGTTGGAATACGAGATGGAGTGTTTTGAGTTTGAGAAGATGGATCAGACGGCGTGTATTGGGTTTGAGGAGATGGATCAGGCTGTGAATGAGAAATGATAGTTGGATTATAAGATGAAATTTGGGGAGAAGGAGATTGACGGATGATATTTGGACAGGGTGACGGCGTATTTGGGTTGTAAGATGAATATGATGAAGGTGATGATCTATACTGAGATAAAGTGGAACTGGCTCTAGGTGGCATAAAATTTTCTGGTGAATATTTAGTTGCTCTATTAAGTGCATTGAGAATTTCAATTTTCGCGTAATGTTTTTGCTCTATTGAAAGATTTTTTAACATTGGTATGATCATTTCACAAAATGAAACATCTTCATCGTATTTTTTGTCCTGCAGTAGTTTCAATATTTCATCATCACTATTATTTTGAATTCTATTCTTTTTGCGCATGCTCGCTTTCAGTCTTCTGTTTTGTGCAGTTTCTGTGTCAGTGTCTTCGTCGGTAAGGTTGCTAAAGTCTTCGGCATTGCTGGTGCTTCCTGTATCTCTAATATTATTTGTAGTGTCTCTGAATGACTTTTGAGTGGCTAAAAATGAAAGTGCCCTTATGTGTATGTATGGTCTCTTTTTTTTCTTTGTGGCTTGGCCAGAAACTACCTTTTTATCCGCTGCCATCTCTTTGAAGTATGTATCTTTAAGATTTTTCCATTTTTTTTGAACTTCAGCTCCTGTGAAAGAAAACAAACTATTTTTTTTGTTATGTAGGTAGGTATTGATTTATCTATTTGTATTTTATATTCTTTGTGTAATATATATATATATATTTATTTTTTTTGCAGGTACTTGGCTTCAGGAAATAGTTACCATTCGCTATATTACGAATATCTAATTGGTATCTCTACAATTGGCGAAATTATTGAAGACACGTGTGAAAAATTATGGTCATGTTTACAACCTTTATACATGCCAGAACCAAATGAAAGAACTTGGTCGAATACTGCTGAAATTTTCTATGAAAGGACTCATTTTCCACACTGCTTGGGAGCGGTGGACGGAAAGCATATAAGATGCGAAAAACCTAACTGCGCCGGTTCTGAATTTTATAATTATAAACAATATCACTCTTTAGTTTTTAATGGCAGTTGCTGATGCAAATTATTATTTCATCAGTGTTGACATAGGTACTTACGGCAGCAGCAGTGACTCTACGATTTTTAGAAATTCTATATTTGGGAAGAAACTTGAAGGTGGTCAGTTAACACTTCCATCACCAAATTGCTTGCCAAACGATGAAAACGGAAAAAAAATGCCTTATATCTTTGTTGGAGATGAAGCGTTCGCTCTCTCAGAACACATAATGAGACCATACCCTAAAAGAAACCTATCTGTAACTCAAAGAGTTTTTAATTACCGACTCACATTAGCAAGAAGATTTGTGGAATGCACTTTTGGCATACTTACTAATAAATGGAGAATTTTACATCGATCTTTAGATGTAAAACTATCAACCTGTGACCAAATAATTAAAGCGTGTTGCATTTTACATAATTACGTTCGCAAACATGATGGGATTCGGTTCAGGGACAGATTGTACGGGACCGAGCTTCAAAGTTTGCGCCCTACTCCTGTGAGATCTAGAATATCCAGCATTGAAAACAGACAATATTTTGCAGAATATTTCGATTCACCGAAGGGGTCGATTTCATGGCAATATGAAAGAATATAAATCTATCCTACACCTATATACAGAAAATATAACTATAATTATTGTACTAATTTAAAAACGCAGCACATGAGTTGCATGCAACAAAATGGCGGTACATATGATATAGATGATTTCTACCAACTTACGAGACGCGTATTAAAAGCTTAATTGAAATAATAAAGTATTCACTATTCTTACCTTTTTGTTTTCTTTCAGCATCACTGCATTGTTCCCAAGTAAAATATAAGTTCTGATTAATTTCCTCCCACAATCTCGCCTTCAATATTCTATCGTGGTATTTTTGATCAAATTTGTCCCACAGGGGAGGTCTTCTGTGCATCAATGAGATCAATTGTTCCACATCAATATCGTCATTTTCCGGTAAGGCCTGCGCGGCCACCGATCGGGCGGGAGAAGAGGCGCGCGACATCCTTTTCATAGCGCTGCCGTTGCAGGACTGACTGAGCAAAACGCGCGAATTTTATTTCGCGGTGCGGACATAGCCATAACTACTTTATACTGCACAGAATATTCGCGCGGATTATTTCCGCACCGCATCGCGTCAAATCTGCATGAAATCACAGATTTTTATATCGCGCGAAATTTTCATCGCCTGTGCGGATACTTCCATAAGATTCAATGTGTTACAGAATGACGAAAAAAAAACCTCGCGGTGAATTATCGCTGTGCGGACAGGCCCTAAATGTCTTCCGTTTTTCTGTGACATCTTCTACTGCTCTTCTAATATCTTCTACAGTATACCGGGGCAGTTCCTTCTTTTTTACATAGTTTCTGGGCATATTTAGCACTGAAACAAAACGTTTACATTTACCTACACACCTTGTTTACAATTCCCTCACTATTTACATTTACCTCAAAATGCGTTTACATTTTTCTCTATGAGCTAAAAGTTGATCAATTGAGGCAATTGTAAACTCGAAAAATGGCCGCCGTATTTTGCGGAGAAAAAAGCAGCCTGAATCATCAGATTAAATCTACATTCATCACGTTCAATTTATTACATTAATCACTTACCTTTATTTTTTTGCAATGTATAACATAAATTGAAGTACTTGCGAACTTTATTTCTATTATTTTTTGCGAAAAAAATTTAACACATCAAACACCGTGTTTTTGATGTCTGACAGTGACAGTTCAAAATAGCCTTCATAAACCATAAACAAAAGTTGCGTTTCGTTATACGCACATTTTTTTGAGAGCAAAATTGACGAAGTTATCTGGCGTGTCTCCATTTACCTCTGTTTACATTTACCCACATTGACCCTAAATCAATAATACGATTAGTAAATTTAATACCTAAATAAATTTGTAAGTTAGATTTTAGTCAGTACTTTTATTTATTAATAATGTTTGCATACTTACTGAGGTAAATACGGCGGACTATTAAATGTATAGAACAACTTTTGTAATACCCATAATTGTGCAAATAAATAATTTGTCTTGTTCTGTCTCTTTGTCTTTAGTGTTGTTTTGTATTGTATAACTTGATTTTGAGGAGTTCTTAGAGTGAGACATTTTACTGTGCGAAGTGGGCGCTTTGACACTGCAAGGCACTCAAACTGTTCTTTAAGATAAGTTAATATTATTTATTCTATATAACTATAGAGATAACTGATGTCAGCGTGACCTCTTAACATTAAATCCACAATATTTTCCACTTGTATGAAAAAGTTTAAAAAGTGTTTTGATGGTTAATATAGTATGCACTCTATAGAATATTTTTTCATAGTTAATGTATTTATGAAAATCTTCCACAGTGCCCTCTAAATTATGACTGCACTCGGGACAATTTTTAAATACTTTCCTAGTGGATTGGTTCAGTAGCCATCCACAACAGTAGGCAGCCACACACTTTTCTTTATTATTAGGTATAGTCATTGCTTTTATAAATTAAAAAAAAAAAAAACAATAAAATAATGATCTTGATATACTTCATTATGTACTGTGATTAGTGACTTATTATTTCTTACTTGTTTATTAATATAATCCTTTATAGAGACTAGAGGCATCATCTTCTTCACAGTTGCTCCCTATTACATTGTGAGAAGTAATGTTATTTAATAACAGGGTTTTGTAAGATCCTGCTCCCGCCATTCTATTTCTATGTCAGTGCGCTCAAAAAGCACCAAAAAGTTTTTCTAATTTGTCCTGGTTAAAGTTCCTTAAAAGCAATGACAACCTGCGTGGAGCAATGGTTACCATACCGGACTGCCAATCGAGAGGTCCCAGGTTCGATTGCTGGGGAAACCGAAATTTGAATGCTGAGATTAAATTTCTGTTCTCGGTCTAGGCGTTTGTGTTCCTGTCTTTGTATGTATGTGTCCATGGTACCCACGACACAGGGTATTAATTACCTTACTGTGGGGCTATGAGTGTGTAACGTTTAATGACGTCTGATCCTGTTTAAATAAAGATGTTAATAGTTTTCACCCAACTGCCAATAGCTAGGAGTGTACCTTAAGTCGAAATTTTCAAAGTCGTTTTTATTTTCTGTAAAATTTTATTCAGGCGTAAGTAAGCACCCGAATACCTACGCTAACGCGAATGACGTAAAGGGGTAAGGCCGTAGATTTTGCCACTTAGTAACATAGAGTAACATATATGATTTTATGTTACGGTAACGTATAAGTAAAACGAAAGTAACGAATACAGTGTGTAAGGCCGATTTCATGCTGCCCCTTTTTGATGTAAATCTTTGTCTTATGATGTGCATGAACATTGGATAACAAACAGTCTCGTAAGATACTTGCATAGTGTTAGCAGCAACTTAAAACAAATAAAATCAATTCTTTTATCAAACTAAGTCTTTTATTATGATTACCAAACAACAAAGTTATTGTTCTTCTTAAATCTTTTAGAAATACAAGGCACAAAAAAAACAATCAAAAATTACTCTTAATCAAAACTAAATAAAAACATAACATTATTATGTTCCTCTAACTAAAACTGAAAGTATAAAAATACGCAGAAAATCATCAAATTTAGTCTTTATCAAAACTATGTAAATTATCAAAACTATGTAAACAAAAATACAACATTGTTATTTTTCTTTGAAAACTTCTAGTAAAAAATAACACAGAAAACAATTTAATTAGTTTTTCACAAAAACAAAGTAAACAAAAAACACATTCATCCACTAAAACTTCTTGTAATAAAATTCACAGAAAACTTAAGAAATGTATTAAAAAAATACACTACTAGTACCTACTAGTCAACAAAAGCAAAGAAAAGGAACTACTTTTACTTACAATATGTAATAAATGTTTTAAGTAAAAAACACGTTATCATCATCATTTTGCAAATAATATACTTTTGAATCTGTCTCTCGCTGAATCAAATTTACCTTTTTGACGATGGAAACTGCGGTCACAATATCAATATCTAACTTTTTTTGTACTAAGAACTTCACAGAATCATTTGCATTCCTAACAGTTTTCAAAAATTTTATTTTATAATAATTTTCGCCATTTTTAAATTCAATTTTCTCAATAAATCCAACTTAATATTTCCATGTTTTTCTTTCAAAATACCTTACTAAAACGATATCTTTTATGTTAAAATTGAAATCATTCTCCTCATTTTCTTCACTCTCTTTCACCTTCTTGGCTCGTTCTTCGTCATTCTGTTAATTTCTTTCGATCACTTTCGCGATTCTTCCTCTTTCTTCTCCAGTATCTATAACTTTTTTTTCTACTTCATCATCAACTATCGATTCCTTGTATTCACCTTTATTTTGCTTTAAATTTCCAATTTCGTTTTCTTCTTTCAAAACTGTTTTGTCTATTTCGTTACATTTTTCTGTATATTCGAAATCTATGTTGTTGTTTTTTACTAAACTTATTTTGTCTGTTATTTTAGATATACGTGTCTCTTTTATATCTTCATCTCCAGTACGAAATCTAATTTTCACGCTTTCATATTCTTTCTTAATTTTATCTTCTGTTTTTAAGGATTTTTGGTATAATTTTTATTTTCCTTGTTAGCATCACTTTCTTTATTATCAGTCTTAAATGAATCACTATCTTTATTTCTTTTGTCAATTAAGGGGTCATCTTTTTTAAATATGTTACTGTCTCTTAAATCACCACATGCAGTATTTTCGGGAATGTTTCTAATTTGTGACAATATTGTCACATTATCGTACTTAGGGACATGTTCTGTAGTTTCACAAGATCTTTTTGGTATGAATACTTCATATTCACAAAGTATATTCCTTTTCTTGTCTCGTTTAGGTTTAGTGTCAGCATCGGCTTTTTTTAAAATAATTTCGGCTAACACCGTCACTTTCTTATTAGGGTTGACTGTCGTCAGAATGCCAGTTTTTTCGTCTAAAACATTGTTCACAGTGGCTGGATCGTAGTCATCGTCTAGACTCATTGCATCATCGGAAAATAAAACCGTATCGTCGCTGTCAGCATATTCAATATCAATTTCGCTGTCATCTTCTTCGGTAGAGGAATTATTAATACAACTTTGCTTTGTTTTCTTGCAATTATGTGATCTTCTGGCATTTTCATCTTTCTTTTGTTTATTTGGCACCAAAAAGCTATGATGTAGAGGCGAGTGACATTTACAGTTTCCTCTGGGATCGCCACAGAAACAGCTGAGATCTCTGTACTTGAGTTGAAACTTTTCTTTTGTTATAAGTTGATGAATTTTCATTGTTTGTTGCAAAGGAATAAGTTTGGTATGAATAGGTAGGACATCAATGGATTCAATGTAAAATATTTTTATACTTGTGTTCTCTGAGTTGTGAACGTCGAATGCTGTTTCAGCATTAGGGATATCCCTTCCCAGAGCGATTTTAGCGTCTAAAGTTCGTTTGATGACTCCCCCTATACCGTCCGCAGCACCCTTCCCGTGTGCGGCCTCAAAAAATGACCAGGTACCGTAACTGAACCCGTATTCGTAGATTTTTTGACTAAAAAAATAAAAATTCTTTTTCTGGCGATACTGGGTGGTTGGGCCATCGGAGAAGAAGTGCAGGGTGGAGATGTTGGGATGATTTATTTTAATATGTTGTAAAACGGGATCGAGGTGTGTCCATATTGCTTCAGGGTTGTGTTGGTTGTCCGGGGAAATAGAACAAAAAGTAATGGGTTTTGGCTCTCCTTTGATGTAAATTACGCCCGTATGTAAGGTAATTTGTTCTTTAATGAAGTGCATTGCCTGTATTTCTTGATGATATTTACAAGTAAAATTCTCGGAGAAATCGATATGGATGCATACCTCATCATATTTTAAATTATGAATGCAATCTTTATATTGTTTGTACTGGTAGTAAAAGTTAAATATATGAGTTTTAATTTTTTTCAGATCGGAATTAAATGTCTCAAGCAAGTCTTTTAAAGTACCCTCTTTTCTTATTTTTACGATCTTCTTTATTTTCTTTTTCTCTCCTTTTTTTTCATATTCGTGCTCTTTTGTCGTCCATGTAAACCAACTTGCTTCGTCAGATAGTTTCACATCTTCGACACATAATTTATTTTCAACACACACGTCACACTTGTTGTACATGCAATCTTTTGAGGTAAAATCGCAAACAAAATTTGCTACTACTTCATTTAGGTTGTTCGATTTCAGGATATTTAAAAACTTAAGTTTATCAACCATGAATTGCATGTTGGAATGCTTAATGCAGGCACAACTCTCGCAATCTTTGACTTTGGGAGAAAGTACATAAAAAGGACGATACTTTTTGAAAGTACTGAAACTAATTGGGCCCTCTTCTAAAATAATTTTTTTATGTAGTATACTCAGTTTATCTACTAAATATCTCTTCTGATGTTTAATTTTGTTAAATGTTCTATATTCTTTTTTGCCCGCAGTAGCGCGGCTAACGTCGTCTTTATTAAAAAATCGTTCAACTTTGTTTTTTAATAAACTGCTTTTAACTCTCTGGCTATTGTACTTTTTCAAATTGTTTTTTAATCCCAGGCATTTCCTAATTTTTGATTTTTGTTTATATTTCTTCACGATATCATTGTCTAATACTTTTTTCAGAATATTTTTTTCCGCGTTATTCGCATTTTTAAATTGTTCTTTTAATGATTCCGTCAATATGTAGTGTTCTAAAACTTTTTTCTTTATTTCTTCCTTTTTGGGCGTTTCAACATTAGGAATAGTATTATTTATAAACTCTGCAACTTTTTTTATCGGGGTCTGTTCTTCTATTTTTTGCATATGTATACTTCATACCTTCTGTTTCCTGTTTCGTGGCTAGTTTAGCTAATACATTTCATATTCTTCTTGCATTTTATCCATTTTTTGTTGTTGCCTTCTGTTTTTTTTCTGAAGATTTTTGAATCCTTTGTCCAATGTATCTATCCGTAAACGCAATTCTATATTCTCTCGTTTCAGCCTGTGTTCGATGCGGCGTTGTATATTATGGTAAATTAATGTGTCGTCATCTTCTTGCTTACTCGAAGCTTGCGATGTTAATAATTCATTTTGGGATGCATTTTTTTCACCTTTTGCCTTTTTTCTATCTTCTTTCCATTTTTGACGTAACCTTTTCATTTCTTCAAACTTCTCGGGGTTTTGGTTTTTTAGCTTTTCTCGATATTTTTTTGCTTTTCAGCTGCAGTCATCGGAATCTGTGACATATCATAAAAATATCAACAATATTTTTTAAATAATTAGTGAAATAAATCAATAATACGCGATCAAAACCCATTACAAGTTAACCTTTGACACATTATAACCTACATCTTAAAAAAGAGGTTGATTATTAATACGTACGCGTGTGTGTGTGTATGTGTGTGTGTGTGTATGTGTGTGTGTGTGTGTGTGTGTGTGTGTGTGTGTGTGTGTGTGTGTGTTGAATGATTGCCTTATATTTTAAAATTAAATATATGTCGTACCCCCAGTGAAAAAAAACATAAGTAATTTTAATTTGAACTACACGTACGGGTTACATTATTGGAGTTATGGTAAGGATCCCTAATTTTTTGAAAATATAATGTCCAGTAGTTTTGGAGCCTTTACATTTCAAACAAACACATACCAAAAACACAATAGATAGATAGATAGATACTCTTTATTGTACACCAAAAAACATTGTTACAGTAGATGTTAACAGAAAGATGTACAATTTAATAATAATAATATTGTTCCTCTTTAAAATATTAGTATAATTATCGATTTTATCGTATTTGAAAAGTCGAAGAAATCAGCATTAGTAACTTTAAATACTTAGTTACATATGCTGTTTTTGAAATTTTTTTAAACTTTTCAAATAGGTGTTATAAAATCAATAATTCTTTGAAAGTTACGTATGTTTTTTTTTCACTGAAGTGGTAGAAGTAACATAGAAGCCACATTTTTTAGGTTATTTTTTATCATAAATCGATAACTTGAGCTAAATTTGAAGCAAAAACATACGTCACGCATTGCTTATTCACTAATGTATATTTTTAAATAAAATAGGTGTAATAAAAACTAGTATTTACCTTTGAAATCGTATGTATTCCCAAAAAAACCACCTACGAAACACACGCGTGCACTTTTTATCGAATGCAAAGTCAACAAAATGGCGTCTTTTTTTTTTTTTTTAATAGATCCTTAGTGTTGCCAGTGTCAATATAAAATATTACCATAAAAGGTTTACATTATTTAGCGGTAAAAATGTGGTAACATACAAAATTGTAACGTACAAGCGAAAATACTGGGACATACATTAAAATTGCGATAAATTCAAGAAATCCGCTTATTATAAACGATCAAAATTGTGATTGAGCTGCTTAATTTAGTATTTTTTATGTTAGTTCTTGCGAATTTGACTTTCAATAGAAAAAACTACAAATTTTTAAATTCCGAGTGTTTGTGTGCATTAAAAATACAGCGAGTTTTTTGCTAAATTTGAGAGACTGGCAAATTTAAACTTACTCTAGTTAATTAACTATTCGGAGTATTTTAACTTTGAAATAAAATTATAAGATTAGGAGAGCTACAAATTATAATAAAAGTTCTAAAATTACATATTATTTGTTACTTTTTTTTTAATTAGCAGTCAAAATAAGGGACATTTTTTGGTTTAAAAAAGTGGCAAAATTTACGGCCTTACCCAAAGACTAAATTGATGCGTCCTACTCGGCTGAAACGCGAGCGGATGTTTATCTCAAAACACACTGATTGAATGCAAGATCACTATCGGCCAAAAGCATTACACTGAGGTTACCAAATAATTTTTTCCTCTTACTTTTTCCTGTTATTTGTGATTAAATAATAGTGTGATCAAATAATAATACACTACATGTAGGGGTTATCATTATTGTCTTGTGACCTTAATGCGATAAGCTGCTCCCAAATTTAACCTCTGATAACAATGAGAATTTAATTTTTATCATTAGAATTAATTTCGTGGCGTTTTTCCTGTTAGCGGTGGTATAAATATCCCGATTCAGCAGTGATTATATTCACTGTCTTGTCAACTTTGGAGTGAAATTACGTTCTAACTTATATTTCTGTTTAGAGTTCAAAATATCATTTTTAAGATAAGCCCAGTAACTGTAATACATAGATAACTGTTACCGACGCGATTCAAACTGTAAGTATTACTTGTTGATTGACAAAGGAGAAAAAGAACATCAGCCTTGTAAAAACCGAGAAGGTGTACAAGTAAATAGAACTTTATCTTTTTACTTGTTGATTGACGACCACGTGTACTATTCCAACATCAATACTTTCCTCGACCACAAACAATCTAAACGGACCAGAAATGAGTTCCTCTAGGCTTCAAAAATCAAATCGCCGACAAAAGAATAGATCTGCACCAGCAAGACCACAGGATATGGGAACTTCGAGTGAAGACTCGGAAATCGATGACGTTGCGCTATTGCTGACGATCAAACCAATCATCGAAACTCTGTTGGCATATATCAATGAGGTTGAAAAACATGCCGACTCCGATCAAAACCTTCCGGAAAATGACCTCAGAGCAAACGCGACGGAAGTATGCGGAAATCTACTTGAAAACGGTGCATGAAGACATGAACAAGTATCTTGAGTTGTATCGGCAGAAAGTGGATACCGACGGGGAGGTAAAAGTTACCAAAAAAATAACGAGCAATGTTATAGGTATGATGCTGCAAACAATGATGTTTATGGGTCGTGCCATCGAATAAAAGAATATGATAAATTATCGCGTTGTTTTATTTTTCTCTTACAGGATTCTTTTAGTTCATTATGAACTTTAATGAATGAGAAATTTTTCCGGATAAATAAGAGACGGGAGGCATTATGAAAAACATAGATTTTAATTATCGGGCTACTTATACCAAAAATAGCTTATCAAGAATTGTACGCTCTTTTGATTCTGCAGTGACATGGCAATATAATAATGCTATTGTAATGTTGTACACTATGAAGTTAATATTAGGAAAGAACAAATAACACTAAACCAAACTGATATCACTACTCATCAATTATTTCTCATTATTGTCCATCCTTTTATTCACTTTAGTTGTGCTTGATTTACATTATCGTTATCGTTTGTTTGAGCATCACTAGCATTATTCTCATCATCTAGCACCTTCCATTGTCCTTCCACCCGTTTTAGGTGTACGACGTTCCGTCTGATTCGCTGGCCGGTTTCATCGTTCCGGAGACTTACGTCCCCTCCTTTGTTAGCTTCGACGGTATGGGTTTCGGGTTCATAGTTTAAGCTCAGCTTGTTTTGTTTAGTCATGTTTTTGACGTATACTTTATCTCCAACTTCCAATTCACAACTTGTTGCTCTTCTCTTCCTATCCGCATATTCCTTCCCTTTTTCCTTTAGTTCCTTATCTCTTTCCCTCATTTCCAGATCCTCTGAGAGATGTGTCATATCCTGAATCATAGGCAGCTTGTCTCGAAATTGTCGTCTAAAGAACAGTTTTCCTGTAACTGTGTGTGGTGTACTATTGTCCATCCCATCCTCGTCGCCACATGTAATGTTGTACACTATGAAGTTAATATTAGGAAAGAACAAAGGGGCAGTCCCTCCCCGCCCCGCAACCTGCGCGCGCGCTGCTCGAGACGACAGAGTTATCCACAAATATATACTTCTATACACTACAGCTATCATAGTCTGCCTATGACCTATGAATTGTAAAAATTTTTTCTTTATATTATCTCAACTATAGAAACTTACATTGGTTTCATTAAGGTTCATAGTGAACTAAAAGAATTTTGTGACTCCCGTCTCTTATTTATCCGGAAGAATTTCTCATTAAAAAATTTCAAATATTACATATAAATATATATGATTAGACAAATTGATTTTTTCCCGTACAGGGCTACGAATCTATGTCCTGGTACGACTTCGGGCGGACAACAGGGGACATTCGAATTGATGCACTGGAAATAAAAAATATCACGTTAATATATGTTCAATCGCCGATACATGATGAAAATTCCTAGTGGAGATCTATCGATGCCTGAGAAATAGACGAACACAAAAATTAACATAACTTTGAATATCAACGGTCGTTAATGATTTTTGAAATAAACTCATATCACAACAGGGTGGTAAAACGATAAGTTTACCATTTTTTCTAATAATAGGCACTTTTGTACCACGTCAGGCTCCGGTGTAACCTTTATGATTGAATCTTTAGGTGGTTTCGTCACATTAACGGGGTGCGATTGGGCTCCGATCGTACTGATGATCAGAAACAGCACGAATTGCACCAGCAGCATGGCGAAACTGTAAACAGAACAGAACGAAACAATCAACTAATTTTACTGCTGATATTGAAATTATCAGTCATCAAAGGTAGAAAGTCCACTGGACACTACTTACAGTTAGGGTTTGGAGTGGTGTACTCTAGTAGAATTTCAAAATGATTCTGATATCCGGTCTCTGATTCCCCGGGTATTTATTCCCGGCTGACGAGGTAATAAAACTACATATTAAGCTCTAGCTGAACCGCACCCACGCTATCATAGTAAAAACTTTATCGAGTAGGCGACACATTGTCTGGCAAGTCTGGGCGAATTCTACCATCTTGTTATACAATACAAATCCCGCTGCATTTATATACGCATAACAACAAGACGTTTATGCAAATGAGAGGATGAATTCATTTATCGTCAGAGCCAAAGCGCTATCTTTGTTTTTATTTCATTATTCATCCTACTATCGATATAATAAGACGTTAAAACTTAATTTAAAATTATGTCAGAAAGAATCTCTGATAATGAGTTCTTTGTGGTGAAATTCGTGGGTTTATCTCGAGCGTTTGGTTACTTTCCTTACAAGTGCATTCATAAATCGTGGATTGTAACGCGTAGCGGGAACAATGTGATGGTTGCATGCCCTTTACACAACGTAGTGCCGCTGAGTAGTCATTTTATGAAAGTTACCGAGGTGTACTCAGCGACTTTGGAGTACGGAACAGGTTAGTTGACTGTTTTTGGTATGACCGAAATTGTTTGTTCATCAACGTCTTTATGCTTATGTATTTTTGGTTAATTGCAGATGATGTTGACGATGGAATGAAGATTCTTAATGGAAAACTAGCAGAATACGAACAAAAAGAAATATCTGCATCGCATCACCTTCTGACACTTTTACCTCTATTATATCCATAAGTTTTCATGACATTGTGATATATTACTTATTTGTATCAAAACATGTAGAATGATTATCATTAAATTTCATTTGCGCTGCAAAACTTTTATGCTATATGAATTATTTATAGGCTAAGTCGCCTGTTTGTGCACAGACGTGTTGATAGTTTTCAATTGTGCTCAGTTTCTGCCAACCAAATGTCTAGATCAGGCGTGATGGATTGATTGTTGAATGTTTTCGAATAAATGAGATGATTTTAAAAGAACACAGATCTGTTGGTAATGAAGTTTTTTTTTTCAAATCTCGGCCTATAAAACACGGAATGTTACATTTTCAAGCATAGGTCTTCTGATCCTAGCCCAGGACCATACGTACTTTTGTTATGTTTCTGAATTTTAAAAGTTAGATAATGTCAGGACTGCAGAATATGGTGAGTGTTCTGACATAAAGTGATAAGTTTATCAAATAAGTGTCTGGTTTTTCAAACAAACATCTGTGCCTTTCACCCCAGATCGTGTCTAGGGTGGAAATGAAAAAGTACTTTGTTGTAAAGTTCATTGGCCATCTTGAAGACAGAGCGGGCATGAGAACCGTTCCAAGTCGGTGGCTTGCTTCGATCTCAGACACAAATGTGTTTGTACGGTATCCGCGTCTAAATGAAGAGCGAAATGCGGTACAGCAGATTATCAACAACCAGCCGGCATTGTCTCATTGGAATTCATATTTGGCAAAAATATATTACAAAACAGGTGAGTTCCTTTGATTTCCATACCTGATTGATGATAGGGGTGGTATCCAAATTCGGGATATTGATTTCTCTGTTTCTTGTACAGATGATTTTGGAGATGCCATGCTATACTCGATGCAGAGTACATTTTTGTGTAAAGAAATCCGACGATCGACTGGTCCTGCTCTACCGGTTTCTACCAAGATTCAGGATAGTATCGTAAATCGATCATTCTTTGATTCATCGAACGCTACCAAGGGGCTCACACTGGCACAACAATTACAAACCATTCGACCATTAGTTGCTACCATTCTTCAGTCAATTGATCTATTAAGTGACAAATACAACAGTGGTCAACCACAAGGTTCCCATAATAACGACCACTATGATTATTTACTAACACGGTCCACTACTTACGCTAAGTTCTTGAAAATGAAAATAGATCGGTATTTTATAGTGAAGTCCATGGATGTTAAAATAGAACCTTATTTCCCATCGACGTCGGATACACATGACGTCGATGATCTCAGCGGAAATGTTAGGGATGATATAAAAAATGCTATACTAGAATTTCGTTCATAATTAACTTTTGTTTGGAATAGACGTTTTTAGATATTACAATATTTTTTTAAACTTTTAACCGCCTACGTCGGATTAATCCGACAAATATTTTCGAGCCCATTTCGCCAGAGTCGTATATTTACGACCAAAATATCACCGCTCGTTTAATCAGCTTTTTTATTTAATTACGCTGTATTCTATCAAAAATATGTTTATATTAGGCAAATAGTTAACTAAGTAATCATTTACAGTTTAATACACTTTAGTCTCTTAATTAGAAGTCCTAAAAATAATGTCCAAAGTTAGATGAATTACTAACATTATTTTTAGAAAATTGTTTTGATGTGCAACGCCCATGACGACAAAATCCGACATGAGGGACGGGACATATGCCAAGATTTACCGATACAAAAATAAACATAAATCAAAATATTTCTCGTTATACTGACTAATTAACTTTAAAACAAATACAGCAATTGTTAATAAAACATTTGTTTACAAATATTTGTGAGTATTTCATTTAATTCCTTTAAAATTAAGTAAATTTACATATGAAATGTCAGCGATTCAATTGATGGTTCCCATCCCTAGCCTACATGTTCCGAAACTTACTTTGTTAGTACGCCCTGCGCTACGGTCGGATAAAGACGACCGCTTCTTACGTCATAAACGAGTGCCGACTTCTGGAATTTTCCATCAGTGTTGTGCTTGTGCATGAAGTTTTACGTTCGTATGTCGATAAATGTACATGATAGAAATGTATCATGACGACTACTGAAGAGTTAATACGAATTCTAGAAGGCGATGAAAATGAAGAATTTTTATCAGACGAAGAGTTTGACATTGATGTAGAGGTAATTTTTTTTAAATTACATATCTAGATAAATGTATTTTAATTTATTGTGTAGTATGGTGGTGATGTCTGAATGGAAATTTTAAACTTAGAGTGAGTGAGATGGCGAAAGCGCGCCGTGCGATGAGAATGCGCGCGCGGCCACTCTGGAACGGTGATTCTGATTGGTTGGAGCGCGAGTCACGTGTGGGCGCACTGACTCGCTCGTAGATACATAGGTAGAGTTTATTTTGTGCGTGCCGCCGCGCTGCCACACACCGCACTGAATCGCACTGCTAATTTTGCTTTTGTAGGCTATTCAAATTTCCTACCTTGGAGACCGATGTATTTTTATTACTCTACAATTATTTTTTTGTATTATTTCAGATTCAAGGAAACAATGTCACAACCACTAATTGGACAACGCAAATTGCTACCCCAATATTAGAAGAATTCGACGACTTTGTTTGTGGACTGTCGCCTGCTGTCAAATTAGATGATACCTCCACTGAATTCGAATTTTTCGAACATTTTTGTAGCAAAGACTTGTTACAGAAAATAGCCAATTGTACGAATAAATATCATCAACACTTCGTAAGACATACTGATCTCAGAATATATTCAAGACTGCAACAATGGCGCGACGTGACTATTGACGACCTTTACATTTTCCTAGCAGTAACAATGCTTTTCACTAGAAATAAAAGAATAACAATTGAAGAACACTGGTCTACAGACCCGTTATTACATAGTACGGTGTTCAGTAATACTATGTTTCGAAATAGATATTGCTCAATTCTTGCAATGTTATCTTTTTGTGAAGCACCTGCAGGGACAAGTAGTGTACCGAGATTGCACAAAATAAAAATGATGATTGACCACGCTCGTGAAACTTTCAAAACAAGATTTATCCCGGGTAAAAAAATGTGCATTGATGAAAGTATTGTGCCTTTTAAAGGTCGTCTAATTATAAAACAATATTTAACTAAAAAACGTAATAGATTTGGCATTAAGTTATTTGTTTTATGTGATGTCGAAACCGGTTATATCGTGGATTTTATAGTGTACTGTGGATCGGAAACAGAAATAGAGACCGTACCAAATTTAGGCTTATCTGGATCAGTTGTGACTGAACTTTTGAAAGACTACTATTTTTGAAACCGAGAGTTGTATGTAGATAACTGGTATTCCAGTCCTCAGCTTTTTATATATTTAAAAGAAAGGGCGACTTATGCATGTGGTACCGTAAGATCAAATAGGAAAGGGATGCCGAAATTCCAAAAACTGAAACGTGGACAAATAGCCGCTTACTCGTCTCCTCCCCTCTTAGCCCTAAAATGGCAAGATAAGAAACCGGTCTTAATGTTGTCTACAATGCACGATGACAAAATGATACTATCAGAAAATGTAGACAGACTACTCAACTGGGCTACCCAAAATGAAACCACAGTGTGTGGCTACACAAAAAATATGGGGTCGGTTGACACTTCTGATATGATGACTAGCACATTGGGCTGTATAAGAAAATCAAAAAAATGGCATAAAAAGCTTGGGTTTCACATATTTGACATGTTTTTACTTAATGCATTCTATTTGATTAAAGTGATTAAAAATAAACAAAATTATAGTTTAGCTGATTTCCAATTAAACATAATAGAAAAATACAAACAATGTTCTTTAACTCAACAGTCAACTTCGCGCGGCGTCCTTGACCCTAACCGTTTTTTACATAATAGTGCCTTAGAGCATTTTCCTGTTAGAATACTAACCGGCAAAAGTCAGCGATGCAAAATGTGCGCAGCAAAAAGAAAACGGTCTGAGACTCGTTTTATGTGCCAAAAATGCAAAGTTTATCTGTGCATAGATCCATGTGCTGTTGAGTACCACAATTCTATAAAACAATCGGTATCGTAATCCCACATCACTATTTTTGCATTTAGTCTATTATGTCTATGGTCAGCTAGACGTTGTCGATACTCGACAATATCCATTATTCCGTATTCGACAGTGACGACTGTTAGTGGCACGACGTTTGTAAAATCAAGTGAACATTTTACAATTTTTTAATATCAAGATGGGGTCCAAAAGTAAGTGGTCTTCGAAACGTATTGCATGTAAATGGTGATATCATTACAAAAACTTATGTTTGATTTGTTTTATAGGGAAGTTTGAAGAGAGCCAGTCAATTTTGGCTCCCTTTGACTATAGCCAAGATGAAGTGGACATAGACTGTAGCCAAGATGTTAACCTTCCATCAACGCTGACCAACGACGAGTATATGGTTTATTTAAATGAGGGTCAGTCGCATTTAAGAAGTTCTGATAGTACGCCAGATTTATATAGATCTACGGCGACACAAACTTTAGTCAAAACAACAAATGCAAGTACACAATACGAGCAAATTGATAATCCAATCAAAGAAAGTGCCAAAATTTTAGCGGACAGTTATTTTGTTGGCGATGAAACTCGTAAAAATAAGTTTATCGAATGTTACACAAATGTGGTCTCGTCAATAATTCGCCTCGTCGATAGCGAGCATAAATAATTTTTCGACGGATCATACTATTATTGAAAAATCTTACCTCTGATTGTTAGACTGATTTTAGTAATAAGAAATTATATCTGTGATTATTTGACTGATTTTATTGAAATTAGTGTTATACAAATTTTATTGTGATTGTGATATATCGTTACATCTAAGTCAATAGGTAAACTTATAATGACATTGTCAAGTAAAATTTTTATTTTTATGTTTGTTGTTAATTAGTGTGATACAAATTATTGTGATTGTGATAAATATCGTTACAGATAATTCAATTCATCTGTGCACGAAGCGCCATGTGTGCGTGCGCTTATTTATACAGCTTTCATTTGTGTGGCAGCGTAAGCGACAGTCGTCGTCCGAGCAAAACGTGTCCTTACCACTTTACCCACACATAGCGCCGCGCGCACAGATGAGTTGAATTATCTACAGGGTTATTGGTAAATCATTAACAACCTCTTAAGAGGTTGTACTCATCAGAACAACTTTTCCTAGGGGCCCAAACCTAAAATCGTGAAAAAAAAATCAGCTGTTCCCTACATTTATGTTCGTATAACTCGCCAAACTCTTCTCTGGACTGATTTTATTGTGAATAGTTTAAGTAATAATTAATAAATCGTTCAAATTTTTAAACACTTTTTGTTTTACTGACTTGCGAAAAATGTCGAATAATTTCGTAAGGTACCTAAGTAGTATTCAAGTAGGTAGGTACCTATATCTCCACCAAGCTAAGTTTACACCTCGCTGGAATGCGGCATGTACCCGTATATTATAATGTTAAAAACAACAAATGCAAAGTAAAATCTAACAAACATTTGTTTACTTTTTTAAAGTCATAGCGAATCCTTTTTTACAGCCCGTACCTACCTAAGCCTCAGTGTGACGTAAACGACGCGAGGTGCAAACTTAGCTTGGTGAGATGTAGTTGTTAGTTAACCACGCTCGCGAATGCAAATGTCGTTATTAAAACGAAATATCGACATCACAAAGTTAAGTATTGCACATGTCATCCCTCTTTCTTTTAGGTATTTAATTTTCGATTCACTGTGCCGGGCGCTAGGGACACGCCAACTGTTCTGAAGTCGGGCGGTTAAAAGATTAATATTAATATTCTCTAAATAAATATACGTTTTATTGACACAGTTTGTCTGTCCTATTTCAAAACACCGTACTAAAAGTGGCATAAAATGCTAAAATACCGAAACAAATCAGATAAAAATATTTTGTAGCAACCGTTCTTTAAAATTGGACAGCCAAGTTGTTTTTATCATTTCATTCCTATCTAGAATGTTTAAAAAATTAGTCAGCTTGGAATATATTTTTTTGTTTATTAAATAGAGATTGCGGGTTATCAAAATGGTATAAGTGTAGTTAGGTATTGGTATTTACTAGGAACAAGGTTGGAGATAAAAATAATATAAATTGCCTGGACTGGTGAATGGTTATTTTGTCAAATGCCTGCTTTCAGCCAGACATATCGTGTAGTTCATGTCGTACTTAATTAAATAATTTTGTAAAATAACTTAATAAATTTGTGTCAATAGTTGTGACAAGAGTTCAGTGATTCGAAAAAAAGTTTAGTGTTATCGTGCAAAAAGGTGAAGATTTATATTCAGAACTGCATTGTCATATACTTGTTTGTTGAGTTAGGTTCATACATTAACGTTAACCGTTTATAGTCAGCGGATCTTGAAACGCCTACGTGTGAGAGTAGTGGGGAGAGCACGAATCGCCGAGTCCCGTGAGCATGTATGAGCGACATGTGAAAGTAGTAGTGTGACTGTGAGTACTCCTCCACTGATTTGAATCTCGCACCGCGTTCATTGACAGTGCCGTAGTTAGTATTGTTCTTGAGGAAATAGTCGCTTGAAATTAAGGTTAGAAAAGTAAAAAAAAATTCTGTTATAATACGGCCGTGTCACATTTGCTTCGTACTCTTTCTAATTCTATCGGACCCCGCCAGACCACAGAGTGGGGTTTCAGTCTGCGGGTACGAAACGGGCGAACGGCGGAGCGGCGGCGGGGCGGCGCGACGGCGATGTAATCAAATGCTAAAAACATTAAGCGCTGTGTACGAAACGGGCGACGGCGGAGCGGCGCGATCGAGCGATGCACGGGCGGCGGGTAGGGCATGCAGAACCGGGTCCAGTTCTAGATTTTGCCTACCCGGTTCTAGGGGTAGTCGGAACCGGGTCACCCGGTGCTACCCGGTTCCAAGCGACCAAATCGATTTTTTTATATATATTTTTTTATTAATGATAATTTGGAGAGTTTGGTTACGTAGGAAGGAATTATAATGAAATATGAATAAAAACGAGATGGTTTTGGTGTCAAATCAACGTTTAATCAATTAAATAATCAATAATAATCTAAACAGAAACTTACTCTTAAAACAATTTAATAATCAATAATAATCTAAACAGAAACTTACTCTTAAAACAATTTAAATAATTTGGTTTGAATTTTTTTGGTTTGCGGACGGTAGAAAAGCGCTAATGAGTTTCAGTTTACGTAACCTCAAATAATAGATGCTATATACGAAATATTTACAACAAAACACGAGATCCATTGGATAGAATATGTAAAAAAAAATAACAATAGTTTAGTCGGCAAAATTGGCCAGCGTCTATCAAGCTACCCGTGGACCCGCTACGGGAGTCGAGCTTTTTGGTCGCTGGCCAAGGCTGTGGAAGGAAATTTCTGTCGGTCGTCTCTTCCATCTCTACGCAAACCGGACGATACTCTGGCTCACACGGCAAAAGGGAAAGCCGATCTCTTGGGCACCCTATTTGCCTCAAAATCGACTCTGGACGATGGAGGTGCCACACCGCCGACCATCAGGCAGTGTGAGAGCTTGATGAAGGACGTGTGCTTCACACAAAAAGCCGTCAGACGAGCTCTGCAAGCCGTCGATTTCAAGAAGTCGAGCGGGCTGGACGATATCCCCGCGATCGCTTTAAAGACGTGCGCTCCCGAGTTGGCTCCCGCCTTAACGCGCTTATTCTCGCTTTCCTACACCACTAGTAAAGTACCGTCTTCGTGGAAGGTAGCCCTAGTACACCCAATCCCAAAAAAGAGTGACCGCAGGGGTCACTGCGGTCACTCCAAATACAGGCCTATTACGATAACCTCCCTGCTTTCTAAGGTGATGGAGAGTGTTATAAACACGCAACTCCTTAGGTACCTCGAGAAGCACCTGTTGATCAGCGATCGTCAGTATGGCTTTCGCCAGGGCCAGTCGGCCGGTGATCTCTTGGTGTACCTCACACACCGCTGGGCTGAAGCCGTTGAGGGCAATGGGGAGGCTTTGGCAGTAAGCCTGGATATCGCAAATGCCTTTGACCAGGTCTGGCACAGGGCCCTTCTCACGAAGCTTCCATTTTACGGTCTTCCCGGGAGGCTATATAAATGGGTAGCAAGCTTTCTGTCTGAGTGGCAGATTAAGGTCGTTGTTGACGGATGCTGCTCAGATATGAAGTCCATTAACGCCGGTGTTCCCCAAGGCTCAGTGCTGTCTCCTACACTATTCATTCTGCATATCAATGAAATGCTGCAACAATCACGCGGTATACATTGCTATGCAGATGATAGTACTGTGAACGCACAAATACACCTGTCGAGCCAATGCCTCTCGGTCACAAGTGGAGGAAAGCAGAATCAAACCTGTGTCTGAAGTCGAGAACTCTCTGGAGCGGATCTCGGAATGGGGTCGATTTAACCTTGTTGAGTTTAACCTTACAAAGACACAAGTTTGCGCGTTTACCGCTAAAAAACCCATTTGTTATAGCGCCCAAGTTCCAGGGCACCGCACTCACCTTTGGTGAAAGTGCCGGTATCTTGAGTGTGGACATTACGAGTAAAGTGCAGTATCGTAGTCACTTGGAGAACAAGGCCAAATTGGCATTCAAAAAGCGTGGTGTCCTTAACAGGGCGAGACAGTACTTCACTGCGGGGCAACTCCTGACGCTGTATAAGGCCCAAGTCAGACCCCATATGAAGAACTGCTCCCATTACTGGGCAGGAGCACCAAAATACTAGCTACGCCCATTTGACTCCGTTCAAAAGCGCGCAGTCCGAATCGTCAACGACCCAAAATTGACTGACAGGCTAGAACCGCTAAGCTTGCGAAGAGACATAGCCTCACTCTGCGTGTTCTACCAACTTTACTATGGTGAGTGCTCCAAGGAACTTTTCAAAATGATGCATACGTCACCATTTCATGAATATACCACCAGACGAAGGTTCCAGTTCCACCGTTCCACGTTCCAAAAGTTTCACGACGATTTAAATTAGCAATTTATGTAAAATTATAAAAATCTCATCAGAACCGGGCCAACCCGGTTCCATCGCTCAGAACCGGTTCCACAGACTTATCGAAATACCCGGGTATACCCGGGTATTTAAGACCCGGGTGTACCCGGGTGCATGCCCTAGCGGCGGGCGGCGCGGAGCGACGAGAACAAACTAGTTTGGTTTCGCCGGCTTCGCCGCTCGCGCGGGTACAAAGTGTTGCATTTTTATCACAGTAATAATATGGAAATTATGGAAATTGACAATGAAGAGTTAATATCTTTTATTTTATCAAAACCGGCTATATGGGACAGTAAAAACGTACACCATAAAAACAAAAGAGTTATAATAAAGTGTTGGGAAGAAATAAAACGCCATTTCGGGAATGTTGAAGGTAAGTGTAATTTTCATGTTACAAATTGTTATTTACAAAATACTCTTTAAATTTTTCCCTTACATTTATTGCTAGATTTCCCGCGTGGTTGTTTCTGCGATGTCGGCGAGTTTCATTCACATTGATATTTGAGGTTATGTTTGAGTAATGATAATCGTTGGAGCCATCTTGATCAATTATAATATTATGCAATAAGCACGTTGTTTCAATTATTAGGCGAGCGTGTTTGCAATCAGTTTCTATGGCTTTATTTAAAATTCTCCACTTGGCACATAGTATACCGAATGCACATTCAACGCATTTTCTCGCTCTTGATAATCTTTTATTAAATATTTCATTCTGAGGATTCAGTACGCTTTGTGGATATGGTCGCATCAAATATTGTTTTAGAGGATACGCTTCGTCGCCTATTATTACCATAGGTAAAACTATTTCTGTTCCTGGCAATGTCCTTGGGAGAGGCATATTCATTCTATTATTTTCTAATGCTTTGTTAAGATTTGAATAATGAAATGTGCCACCATCACTCTGTCTTCCTCGCCCTCCAACTTCTACGACCAAAAATCTTTTGTCAGCATCAACCAACGCTTGAAGATGCATTGAAAAAAAATGCTTGTAGTTATAGTAGGATGAACCCGCATGTGGGGGATTTTTTATTCTACAATAATTGCCATCAATGGCTCCTACACAATTAGGAAATTGCCATTTGTCAAAATATTTATCAGCAACGTTATTTAAAATATCTGTAGTAGGTACTGGCAGGTGTGTTTGTTGAAGATTTCCCCAAATCGCACTGCAAGTTGCATACACTATTTTTTGAACAGTTTTATTTCCAAGACGAAAGGAAAACGCTAAACCTCGAAAAGATACTCCCGTTGATAGAAATCTGTAAATAAAATAATTTATATTAAGTTTATATACTACTAGCTGTTTCTTATTCTACGTACAAATCTTTCCTCTTTATAATAATAACTAGCTGTTGCTCGCAGCTTCGTACGCGTCTCAGTAGGAAAATATAAGATATATTATTTTCGAAAAAGTAGGTACCTACTCTGTGGTAAACAAACAAACAAATTCTTCAGCTTTATAATATTAGTATAGATAATATAGGGTTCATTAATTGGTAATAAATGTTTTATTTTTTACAGTTGCGATTTTGAAGAAGCGATGGAAGAATTTAAAGGATCAGTATCGAAAAGAATTAAAAAAGCTTCCTACACCCAGATCAGGAGATCCAGGAGATAATATTCAGTATACGTGGCAGTTTTTCCAACAAATGAATTTTTTGCGATTTGAAATTCTGCCTGATAATTCAGACACAAATTTAACAACGGTTGATAGTCAATTAACTTCAATGTCTTCACCGTGCACAGAAACAAATTCATCGGAGTCCGTAATTAGAGAATCAGATATTAACCTATGTTCGCCTAAAGATTCGGTGAATGCCCAGGAACTAGCGTCGGTAGGCGATGATGAAGTACGTACTACAAATACTCCATTGTCAATTAATACCGCTAGTTCTAGTTCTAGATCCCTAAAAAGAAAGACTGCAAATGATATTCGGATGGAAAAGTTGGAATTAGAGAAAAAACGGTTATTGTTGTTAGAGAAAGATTTGCAACAAAATTCAAACGCAAATCAATCTGGCGAAAGTAAATCAGAAGATTATTATTACTTGATGAGTTTGTTACCACAAATGGAGTCATTTACTCCATTACAAAAATTTAATGTAAGGAATAGAATTAATCAAGTAATGATGGAATAAATACATAATTCAATGTTTGGGGATCCATATAGAGGGAATTCTAGTTCTAGCTGGTCTCATGGGTATAGAACTCAAACACCCGAATAGTGAATTTTTGTACCTATCTTGATTATTCAATTAATAAACAAAAATATATTAACAATCTATCTACTTTTATTTACCGACTTACCTTAGTGTTAAAAATAATTTTTGTTCAGGTGAGATTTTTTTACGATTTCCGAAAATGTTAGATTCCAGATTACTTCTAATTTTCTGTAAAACAATCGAATGTCTCTATACTCATTCTTGTGTAATTGTAGAACTTTCTTGAATGACAACGTAGCTCGTAATAAAGTGTAGAAAATTCTCCCAAACTGCGTCTTCGCTGATTTATTGGATGAACACCATCTCTGGGTAATAAAAATTCTCTCATTAGGAGACTGGGCTCCAATAGTTCTCTTCGACGTGAATTCATGTTTATCACAACACTACGTGAGCGCGACTGCGCGGAAGTTTGTTTCGTACACACGCAAGACACCGCTATCTCTTCGCCCCGCGCCGCACCGCCCCGCCCCGCCGTCGCAAGTTTCGTACCCGCAGACTCAAGGTCAAACTCTAAAGGGTTAAATTATCATCAGAATTATCTCAGGAGCTATTGAACAGAATCTGTAAATCACTTTAATGTTTTCTTTCAATTCTTCTAGATGGAGACAAACCAGACTGGTTGGTACCATATAGTAAAATTCTTGGGAGCGCAGAATGAATCACTTAGTGCTGTTTATAGTGTACCAGCATCTTGGATAAGATGGCAAGACGAAGAATCTACAACAGTTTTAATGGCGTATCCAGAAGAACTGTGGGAACTAACCACAGAGCGTGTCAGAAATTACGAGTATCCCCAGAGAGATTGGAAATCGTACTTAGCCGAGATTAAGTACAGTTCTGGTAAGCTATAGGATTTATGGTTATCAAATCCAAAGTTTTTTGAAGCCATATTATTGCATCGTCATTTCAATTATCATAGAATTAGATTGAATTGTAAGTGGGAGTCAGCAGAAGATTAAAACAGTAAAATTTTTGTTCCAGATCATTACGATCCAGTGATTCGTTGCGTAAACGAACGGGAACACAGCGTACAACGTAACGCTCCTGAAGTGATTGCAACACAATTTGAAACAGCACATTCTTCGACGCCATTTAACGCCACGGAAAATAGTGAAATCGATATCAACGATGACTGGTCGGAGTACAGTGAAGATCTTTGTAGGGACCCAATAATTTCAGATGATGACATTAGTGAATTCCGGAGCTTACTAAATGAAGAACTCAGAAGATTTTTAGATCTAGAAGAAGATGGCAGTAGTAATGATATGCCCAATAGCGGAGTATTCATTGAGAAAACAAGATTTGAAGGCTAAATAAAGTGATGAGTGATCAAGTATTTTTCATGATATATCCATTTAGTGGTAGATTTGTAAGAATATCTTTTAATTAGACAACATAAGATAAATTATTATTTGCTATGCCCAATAGCGGAGTATTCATTGAGAAAACAAGATTTGAAGGCTAAATAAAGTGATGAGTGATCAAGTATTTTTCATGATATATCCATTTAGTGGTAGATTTGTAAGAATATCTTTTAATTAGACAACATAAGATAAATTATTATTTGCTTTTTGTTATAGAATTAATTTTTACTATACCCATTTAATGTTATTATTCATAAGCTCAATGTTGCCATCAAAATTGAATCTAGTACCGTAATTGACATGTAATATTGTTTTATTATTACTATTAACTTTTTATAAATAAATGCATATTTTACTTATAACTTATTGTTTCATTACGGAATTGCCAACGATACATACATAGATACATAACGTGTAAATCACTTTAATGTTTTCTTTCAATTCTTCTAGATGGAGACAAACCAGACTGGTTGGTACCATATAGTAAAATTCTTGGGAGCGCAGAATGAATCACTTAGTGCTGTTTATAGTGTACCAGCATCTTGGATAAGATGGCAAGACGAAGAATCTACAACAGTTTTAATGGCGTATCCAGAAGAACTGTGGGAACTAACCACAGAGCGTGTCAGAAATTACGAGTATCCCCAGAGAGATTTGAAATCGTACTTAGCCGAGATTAAGTACAGTTCTGGTAAGCTATAGGATTTATGGTTATCAAATCCAAACTTTTTTGAAGCCATATTATTGCATCGTCATTTCAATTATCATAGAATTAGATTGAATTGTAAGTGGGAGTCAGCAGAAGATTAAAACAGTAAAATTTTTGTTCCAGATCATTACGATCCAGTGATTCGTTGCGTAAACGAACGGGAACACAGCGTACAACGTAACGCTCCTGAAGTGATTGCAACACAATTTGAAACAGCACATTCTTCAACGCCATTTAACGCCACGGAAAATAGTGAAATCAATAGCAACGATGACTGGTCGGAGTACAGTGAATATCTTTGTAGGGACCCAATAATTTCAGATGATGACATTAGTGAATTCCGGAGCTTACTAAATGAAGAACTCAGAAGATTTTTAGATCTAGAAGAAGATGGCAGTAGTAATGATATGCCCAATAGCGGAGTATTCATTGAGAAAACAAGATTTGAAGGCTAAATAAAGTGATGAGTGATCAAGTATTTTTCATGATATATCCATTTAGTGGTAGATTTGTAAGAATATATTTTAATTAGACAACATAAGATAAATTATTATTTGCTTTTTGTTATAGAATTAATTTTTACTATACCCATTTAATGTTATTATTCATAAGCTCAATGTTGCCATCAAAATTGAATCTAGTGCCGTAATTGACATGTAATATTGTTTTATTATTACTATTAACGTTTTATAAATAAATGCATATTTTACTTATAACTTATTGTTTCATTACGGAATTGCCAACGATACATACATAGATACATAACGTGTAAATCACTTTAATGTTTTCTTTCAATTCTTCTAGATGGAGATAAACCAGACTGGTTGGTACCATATAGTAAAATTCTTGGGAGCGCAGAATGAATCACTTAGTGCTGTTTATAGTGTACCAGCATCTTGGATAAGATGGCAAGACGAAGAATCTACAACAGTTTTAATGGCCCAGAAGAACTGTGGGAACTAACCACAGAGCGTGTCAGAAATTACGAGTATCCCCAGAGAGATTGGAAATCGTACTTAGCCGAGATTAAGTACAGTTCTGGTAAGCTATAGGATTTATGGTTATCAAATCCAAAGTTTTTTGAAGCCATATTATTGCATCGTCATTTCAATTATCATAGAATTAGATTGAATTGTAAGTGGGAGTCAGCAGAAGATTAAAACAGTAAAATTTTTGTTCCAGATCATTACGATCCAGTGATTCGTTGCGTAAACGAACGGGAACACAGCGTACAACGTAACGCTCCTGAAGTGATTGCAACACAATTTGAAACAGCACATTCTTCGACGCCATTTAACGCCACGGAAAATAGTGAAATCGATATCAACGATGACTGGTCGGAGTACAGTGAAGATCTTTGTAGGGACCCAATAATTTCAGATGATGACATTAGTGAATTCCGGAGCTTACTAAATGAAGAACTCAGAAGATTTTTAGATCTAGAAGAAGATGGCAGTAGTAATGATATGCCCAATAGCGGAGTATTCATTGAGAAAACAAGATTTGAAGGCTAAATAAAGTGATGAGTGATCAAGTATTTTTCATGATATATCCATTTAGTGGTAGATTTGTAAGAATATCTTTTAATTAGACAACATAAGATAAATTATTATTTGCTTTTTGTTATAGAATTAATTTTTACTATACCCATTTAATGTTATTATTCATAAGCTCTATGTTGCCATCAAAATTGAATCTAGTACCGTAATTGACATGTAATATTGTTTTATTATTACTATTAACTTTTTATAAATAAATGCATATTTTACTTATAACTTATTGTTTCATTACGGAATTGCCAACGATACATACATAGATACATAACGTGTAAATCACTTTAATGTTTTCTTTCAATTCTTCTAGATGGAGACAAACCAGACTGGTTGGTACCATATAGTAAAATTCTTGGGAGCGCAGAATGAATCACTTAGTGCTGTTTATAGTGTACCAGCATCTTGGATAAGATGGCAAGACGAAGAATCTACAACAGTTTTAATGGCGTATCCAGAAGAACTGTGGGAACTAACCACAGAGCGTGTCAGAAATTACGAGTATCCCCAGAGAGATTGGAAATCGTACTTAGCCGAGATTAAGTACAGTTCTGGTAAGCTATAGGATTTATGGTTATCAAATCCAAACTTTTTTGAAGCCATATTATTGCATCGTCATTTCAATTATCATAGAATTAGATTGAATTGTAAGTGGGAGTCAGCAGAAGATTAAAACAGTAAAATTTTTGTTCCAGATCATTACGATCCAGTGATTCGTTGCGTAAACGAACGGGAACACAGCGTACAACGTAACGCTCCTGAAGTGATTGCAACACAATTTGAAACAGCACATTCTTCGACGCCATTTAACGCCACGGAAAATAGTGAAATCAATATCAACGATGACTGGTCGGAGTACAGTGAATATCTTTGTAGGGACCCAATAATTTCAGATGATGACATTAGTGAATTCCGGAGCTTACTAAATGAAGAACTCAGAAGATTTTTAGATCTAGAAGAAGATGGCAGTAGTAATGATATGCCCAATAGCGGAGTATTCATTGAGAAAACAAGATTTGAAGGCTAAATAAAGTGATGAGTGATCAAGTATTTTTCATGATAATATATCCATTTAGTGGTAGATTTGTAAGAATATATTTTAATTAGACAACATAAGATAAATTATTATTTGCTTTTTGTTATACTTAGAATTAATTTTTACTATACCCATTTAATGTTATTATTCATAAGCTCAATGTTGCCATCAAAATTGAATCTAGTACCGTAATTGACATGTAATATTGTTTTATTATTACTATTAACGTTTTATAAATAAATGCATATTTTACTTATAACTTATTGTTTCATTACGGAATTGCCAACGATACATACATGGATACATAACATGTAAATCACTTTAATGTTTTCTTTCAATTCTTCTAGATGGAGACAAACCAGACTGGTTGGTACCATATAGTAAAATTCTTGGGAGCGCAGAATGAATCACTTAGGCGCTGCCTCCACGGGCGAGAGAATCGCGGCGATATTATCGTCGTGCCACGTATTTCTTATGGAGCCGTCTCCACACGGCGATATTATCGCGGCGATGCGACGAGTGGCAACGAGGGCGCGATACGTCATTACATCGCCACGAGCCCGTCGCGACTAGCAGCGGGCCCGCCGCGCGCTCGTGGCGCTCTCGCAACCAGCGCGCAGCGGGCGCACTGTCAAACGCAGCGTCATTTCAGCGTTGCCTCTCGTCAAGCAAGGACATTTCGACAAGTTTTTTAAACAATAGTACAATGTTTGACATTGAAAAGTTTATACTTGAAGTGAGAGAGAGACCTGCCCTTTACGATGTTCAGTTGGCTGAGTATCGAAACAGAGAAATTAAAGCAAAGTATTGGTATGATGTGGGAAGTGCTATGTTCACAGAGTGGGATGATCTAACCTCTAAAGAAAAAAAAGAAAAAGGTAAGCGTACAATTTTATTTATTTTTAGGTAATTTTTGTTGTTATAATTGTTAGTTTTTATTGTCTATGGTGTAACAAAATAAAATACATTCGTCGGTACGAAACCGTTGTTTCAACAATAATTATTATTATAAGAAAGATAATTTTCATTAAATGATGTAGTCTTTTTGCCAAGGAACCGCGCCCACTGTGTTAAAATAATCTTTAAATAAGTTTCGAATATGCAACCCCGAATTCCTTGTCCTTTGAAGTACGGGTGTCATATTTTGTTGATTGGATATGTCTTCATTTTCCCCGTCAGTGGCATTTAATGCTCGACGCTTTATGAAGTTGTGCAAAACGCAAGCTGCTTTTATTACAAGAATTGAACTGTCTGGTTGAAGATTTATTGTATTATGAAATATGCGAAATTTTGAGGTGATTTGTCCAAAGACACATTCCACGTAACGTCTTGCACGAGACAGTCTGTAGTTGAAAATTTTTTTATCCGTAGGAAGACATCGACCTGGATACGGTCGCATTAAATTTCGATGAATGCCGAAGGCCTCATCAGCTACAATCACATATGGCATTTTGGGTCCGCCAAATACCAGTTCTTCTTCTTCCGGCAAATCAAGAGCTTCTTCATTTAGCTTCTGGCCTAGAATTGAAGATTGAAATATGGTAGAATCATTTTCACGACCATAAGAACCTACGTCAATCACAGTAAATAAATAATTCGAATCCACCAAAGCCAATAAAACGATTGAGTTGTACTTTTTATAATTAAAGTATAGAGAGCCGGAATTCCGGGGGCACTGAATTCGAATGTGTTTGCCGTCTAGCGCTCCCAAGCAATGTGGGAAATTCGCGTTGTCTTTAAATCCCTCTGAGATTCTTCTCCATGATTCTTTGTTCGGGGCTGCCATTTCTGTAGGTGCTAGCACTTTCCATATAATTCCACATGTTTCTTTTATTAATTTTGTCAACGTTTTTTTCGAAATTCTGTACTTATTCTGAAGGCGTTTATAACTTGTTCCAGAAGCGAGATATCTGGAAAATGACATTATATTTTAAAAATATACTTTATCATATATTTTTTTTTATATAGAATAGGCTCGCGTTTGTTTGCAATCACACCTGACGGAAAGTTTATTTTTAAATGGGATGAAAAACGAAGACTCCATCAAAGCGTTCGGATTTATTAATCTGTGTTGTTTTTTTATTAAAATACATAATAGTTAATTAATATATGTATACTTATATATACTTATAATATTTAAATTAAAAGTTATTTCTTTGCTTCAGGACTTGAGTTAATGACAAAATGGAAATCTTTAAGGGATCAATTTCGTAAGGAGTTAAAGTTGCAGCAATGTTCAAAATCCGGTCAAGCTGCCTCAAAACGACGAAAGTATATTCATTATGATGCATTACTTTTTTTAAAGAAACACACAGAACACGCTTCAACATCGTCAAACATGCTCAATGAGGATAGTCAAGATGTTTTTGAGGACGACGACAGTTCGGTTAATACCACCCCCAGTGTCACGGAACCATCCACGTCTAATAAAAAGAAAACATTAGTACAAATGTTTCTGGAATCTAATAAAGAGATATCGAATGTTATGCGCGAAAGTATAGATATACAAAGAAATAATGTTCAACCACAGTATCGTGACGAGCGTGGAAATGAGGCATTTTTCCGTTCGTTGGTACCACTTATGGACAAAATAAAAGAAGACTGTTTAATTGATGCCAGAACTGAGATTATGGCCGTAATTAAGAAATACACACCATCATCACATACACTGCTAGACTCTTATTCTCGTACATCCACACCAACAAGCGAGGACGATATTGCTCAAATGTTAGAACACTTTGATGAAATGTAAACTATAAGTTTTGATTTTATGTAAGCGTTTAAGTAAAATAAATCTGCTTTAAACTTACTGTAGTGTTACTGCTAATCTTTCACATGGCCCGATACTTTTCCTCATATTAGTATCTTGCTTTGATAAGTGTCTTGATAGTAAACTTAACAGTTCATCGAAAACAGGAATTGGCATTAAATATTCATCTTCAAACCATTCTGGATGATTTCGATATTCTTCATAATTCACATGGAAATGTCCATGACTTTCACGACGTAGCAACATGGGATGTGTCCACCAACGGCGCTTTTTTTTCCTTCTTAACAATAACAATAACTGCATATTCACTAGCGTACTTGCAGAAGCACCCCACAACACTATATCCATAATAAAGAATTATTTTATTGACTGAGACACTACTTATTTCGCTCTCGTCTGGCACATAACTGAATTCTTTCTTTCACAACGCGTCGTCAAGGAAACGCGACGATTCCGTTACGAGTCGTTGCGGAAACGCGACGATTCCGTTACGAGTCGCGACGATACGTGGCGTAATTATCGCTCGTTCGTGGAGATTCTCCGACGATAAAAGCGCGGACTCGTCGCGATTCTCTCGCCCGTGGAGGCAGCGCCTTTGTGCTGTTTATAGTGTACCAGCATCTTGGATAAGATGGCAAGACGAAGAATCTACAACAGTTTTAATGGCCCAGAAGAACTGTGGGAACTAACCACAGAGCGTGTCAGAAATTACGAGTATCCCCAGAGAGATTGGAAATCGTACTTAGCCGAGATTAAGTACAGTTCTGGTAAGCTATAGGATTTATGGTTATCAAATCCAAAGTTTTTTGAAGCCATATTATTGCATCGTCATTTCAATTATCATAGAATTAGATTGAATTGTAAGTGGGAGTCAGCAGAAGATTAAAACAGTAAAATTTTTGTTCCAGATCATTACGATCCAGTGATTCGTTGCGTAAACGAACGGGAACACAGCGTACAACGTAACGCTCCTGAAGTGATTGCAACACAATTTGAAACAGCACATTCTTCGACGCCATTTAACGCCACGGAAAATAGTGAAATCGATATCAACGATGACTGGTCGGAGTACAGTGAAGATCTTTGTAGGGACCCAATAATTTCAGATGATGACATTAGTGAATTCCGGAGCTTACTAAATGAAGAACTCAGAAGATTTTTAGATCTAGAAGAAGATGGCAGTAGTAATGATATGCCCAATAGCGGAGTATTCATTGAGAAAACAAGATTTGAAGGCTAAATTAAGTGATGAGTGATCAAGTATTTTTCATGATATATCCATTTAGTGGTAGATTTGTAAGAATATCTTTTAATTAGACAACATAAGATAAATTATTATTTGCTTTTTGTTATAGAATTAGAAGTATGGAAGTATGGGAAATAAAGTATGGGAGTCTTCGAAATTGGCGTAAACTCAGTGATAAGTCCATCAAAAACGCCATGCGATACCAATTGCAGAAGTCCAAAAAGAGTAATAGCGAGCAAAGACTTAGTTTTTAATAGTTTTTTGTCATAAAATATTTATTTGATACATGCCAAATGTATTTTCTTACTTATTTTTTTTATAATAAATACTCATTTCTAAGTATCAATGTATTTTTTGTTTTAAACATTGTTATCACCGCAAGTGTAGGTATAAGTCATAAATTTAGGCTAAAAAAAAACATTGTTGCCTATATTGATTAAAAATTAGTCAGTCATAGAGTAAGTCGTTGTGAGAGAAAGAGATAGAAACTATGAAGGAAAGAGACGTTCGACGCTGAACTAGAATTTAGTCCAATTTACCTGTTTGTGTATGATTCATAGTTGTTTGTTACCCTTTGCTGATCTTCAGATGGTAAAGTTCAAGCCTATAGCAACTATAAATTACAGTCACACACTATACTTATCTCTTTCTCGCACCCCGAACTATCTGTATAATAACATGTTTTCGACCAATGAGTCTATCACAGTGCGTCCGGATATTCGTCGTGCTAGTCGTCTATTGTAGTATCTGTTTTGTTTCTGTTTTAAGTGTTAAGTCTAAATTACGACAGTTTTATATAACGAATTTAATAACATTCAAGGGATTCATTGCATTGAGGCACCATATGAGTAGGCACCTACATGAAATATATAGTTTACCCGTTGTTTATTATCAAACCACATTCTCATCGCATCGCATTCTCAACATCACCCAGGGTGGACTGGTAGACAATGCCAATTGGCATTAAGTTTTACCCTTTGTGACTCTTATTTTAAGGTGTTTCACAGAAATAAATAAATAAATAAAAACCACAGTATTGCGTCATACTAATATTGTTATTCTATATTTCAGATACGAAATGCGGCTACCTCGATACTACGTGGTGGATTTTTTGGAATTACCACATTCTGGCATTGACAAATATGTTTGTGTCCCGGAATCGTGGTTAACGTAGCGTGACGAATGGGATTTGAAAGTAAAAGTTGCATTCCAAAACGTGGAATCCCCCGCCAGATTCGACCAGTCAGCCTAGAACACACCTATGTAGGATTGATTGAAAAAAAAAATACCTTTAATTTTTATTTGCATTAATTGTTAATTGAATTGGTCGTTGTGAACGTGGTAAGTAATGCAAATGTTTGAATTTTATTTAAAATATTGAATTAATAATAAGTATGAAACAAAAACTAAGTCTCATAAGCTCTTAAACTAATTTTGTGACTTCATGATGTTCTTACTACTGCACATTGTATGTATCAAAATGTATTTTGAAGATTATATGACCACGTCGAGATATTTCAGGCTCAGGTAATACTGCTACTATATCTTCGCTGTGCTTCAAGTCGCATATGTCATCAATAATTTCATAAGCGAATACAGAATCTTTTTTGGCTTTGTGAATTTTTCTTGCGTATTTTATAGTTGGCACTCCATTGTTTATGGATTTAACCTGTCCTACGAAATGTTTTATTGTTTTCTTTGAAGCGAACTTGACCAAAAGCCAATCGTTTAAACTGCATTTGGCAGAAGATTGAGCATAGTGCTGAACTTCTACAATATTATTTTCTTCGTCGCCCATATCAAGATTATTAATATTATAGCCATCGTCGACTAGTATCGAGTTAATATAATCATCAAAATTTTCATTTTCATAATCTGACACATCGTGCACGCTGGAATCACTTTCGTCTGTTGATGATTCATGTTTTATTTTAATTTTTTGTTTCTTTGGTTTTGTAAGTTCTCTTTTTTCGTTACTTTTCTTTGGATATTTTTTCACCCTATTTAAACCTTTGTTTTGAGCATTTGCAGTTATTTCTGAGAGAGATGTGTCTTGCCTTATTTTCTTAAATTGTAGTATCAGTAATATTTATCACGTTTTTTTTTTAATCCTTCAAGAATTTACTGCTATCGTCTATGCGTATATTAGATGTAGTAATTATGTTTTTCGGATTATACATTTTTGTTTCCTGATTCGCGCTAGATGTTGACATTGATAATTTGGTGATTTGAAGTGCTCGGTCCAGGGTTATCATGATCAGGTAATGAGTCTCTTGTCCCAGATATAAAATTGGTTGTTTTTTCTGTTACTTTCGACGAATTCTTTTTTATAAATGTGTTTTTTTTTTGTCTTGAGCTTGTCTTCTTTCTTAAGTTTTTCGTCTTCTTTTTGCTTCAATTTCTTAATGACATCTAAATGTGTAATAACTTCAGCACCTCTTGCAATTTTAGTTTTTTTTTGTATTGTGACTTTACTTTCATGTCTTTTTATTGTACTTATGAGCAATTCTTCGAATGAAGTTTGATTTGTCACTACCGGTATATCAACCGAATCCCTCGACATAGCGCTTGCCCCAAGCATGTTGGCCGCACTTTCCCAAACAGCAAAATTAGAGGTTAGGTTTTTAAACAGGCAATTATAGCGTATTTTGCTAGATACAAATGAAATAACTATGTAAATATCAAGCTTATGATCTAAAAAAAACACTTACGTATTACAGATCAGCCCATTTCATGGAAAAAACCGAACGTTTTAGCACAACAACGCACACGTGTCAACTTCAAAAAATAGATAAATCTCAGTGTAAAAAAAAAGGCGTCAAACCCTGTTTCATTCAAGTGACGCCCCCAATCTCTTTTCCCGGAACTAATTTTGTTTCCGCTTTCGTTACTAGATGGCGATTTTATCAATATCATTGCTAATTTTTTGTATATTGATGCTAGCCGCACATGCCCCAAAACCGCACTTACCCCAACTGTCCTTACCCTGCTTCGCTGTCACACCTTGCCCATATCTTGAAGCCCCTTTTAGTGGTTTTTTTTATGGATTAAAAAATTGAATAATTTTTTTTCTCCATTGACATTTCTTTGAAAATAATCCCTTTTTGTGTCATCTATTAAGCTGTTAATTGCTCCAATATCAGTAATTAGTAGCACCTTGATCACACAATTCACACACAGTGGCGATAACTTTAACCCTTAAATGTATGAAACTTTTTCTTTTCTTTAATAAATATGGTGTTATACTACTGTTATAGATAAATGAGCACAGATGAGAGAAAAAATATTGAAAAAAAAATCAGAATCATGAATTTTATTTATTTACATTAAAATCCACCATGTACCGTATTCGGCACTCGGCACATGTATTAGCGACATAATGCACCCAGGGAGTCATACGCTCTCCAAAAGTCTGTGTGTATGGTAGTCCATGGATCAACATGATTTGTATCAGCGGCACTAATACATCAGCTGACCTTATGTTGTCTGGGCACACCTCCAACCGCAAATCCTCAGACCCATCCTGGATCATTCCAATCACCCAATGCCCCTCGATGTGACGTCCTACAAGGAAAAACAAAATTAAATTACTGTATAACAATCAAGAGATCAAACAACAAATTTCCTAGCATAAATAATATTATAAAATATATGTAAAATACCTCGGTTGTATTTTCTTTTTCCAAATTTAGACTCATCGATTTGCACTTTTTTGCCAGGTCCACCTATTTTGCCAACGGCTTCAGCCTTGTCGATTGTAAATATAGACACAACTTCTCTGCAGTAACTGTACCAGTCACAAATAGTGACCCGGCTCAAGCAGCTTCCATGAATTCGCTTCCAAGGGTCTTCATGAATGACCATGTCGTAGGACAGTCTATGTGCAAATGCGTAAATAATGTAAAAAATGTGGTATAAGGGAATCTTGACATTTTCAAAAAATGTTCCGTCAATCCGGGCCACTTTCGTTTTCCCCTTACCACTTCTTTTGGTGCATATCCAGGATCCGAATGACCTGAAACACATGAAATCAATGTAATCTTTAGAAACAGTATGTAATTATGATATGGTACAGTATTATTTACAAAGTAAAAACATACCTATTGGTCGATGCTGCTATGGACATAGGTGAACGGTGTGTTCTACATAGCCGACGTAGACGTAAGTGAATTATACGTAAATTTTCGTAAGAAAATATGGATATTTCATTTACGACTAGCCGTTTCATATAAAGCCACTTACGCCTTCCTCGTTCTAACGGCTGTCCGCTCATTTCACGATATGTCATCGTGGTACCTTTTTCTATTGGAAGTGAAAAAACTGAGTGGAGTCCTACCAGAAAGCCGTGCTGCTACACCAGTCAAAGATGCTACTTCGACAAAAGTTGGATTCATTATGACATCCACCGTTGGAGCATAACATCGCCTGATATGCTCATCAATTAATTTTAATAAGAATTTCCCGCTGCCCGCTCCACCCGTGATAAATAATAACAAAGGTTGTGGATGATCATTTAACCTAATGTCTCGCCCAATGGTATCCGACACTTGTTTTAATAAATCCTTTTGTTGAACGTTGAGGCTTCTGATTCCACTTAGGAAAATTTCGTCGGGCATAGCGGTAGGATCATTATTTTCAGTGAAATCGTTTTGATTATATACATTGATTTGGTCTTCGGCGTAGATGTTCACATCACGTTCTGTAGGATTCTCAACCTGGTTTACAATGTTGAGTGCTATAGCCTGTACCAAAGTTTGTTGAAGACTTGTTCCGCATTAGCGAATTGTTCTACAGATAAGTTATGTCAAAGAGGCCTTAGCTCTGACTGTCGGCGTAAGAAACATGTTTCAGCTGTTTCGTACTCTTGAATAAGGTTACTTTTATTGCGAATAGGAATGTGACATACAATCAGACCTGTAATAAAATCCTTTTCGGTCACTATTCAAAGTATAGGTAGTATCGAGTATGTAAAACTGCTGCGTAATTTCTGATGCCGTTTTTATCCTTTAATCTTTCTTTCTTCATTCTTGTTGTCTCACGTAATCTAATGTATCTAGTACTCTCGTTCTCCTTGTCTCGTAGCTCAATATCACCGTCATCGTCATTCCAATATGTATTTGAAATGTGTACGCATATCCGAGCAAGCTGAAAAGAACGAATAATTTGAAGCCCCATTTGTGGGGTTTATTGCAAGTATTGTTTCAAAAAGTGCCCCACCTTTGTAGAGCACATCTGTTCGTCAATATCTTTGGGCAATAGGTACGCTCGGAAACCTTTAGTTCAATTGTTTCGGAAACCTTTGGTTCAATTGTTTCGGAAACCTTTGGTTCAATTGTTTTATTACTGATCGCAATTTGTGCAGCTTATCGTGGTCTGGATGGCTCAAAGGCAGGTGTTTGGAATTATCGTTGAAATATAATATTTTCGAATCTTTTCCTGGCATCGTTTCTCGTATAGGCCCAAATCCAAATTTACCCCAGTATGATCGTATGTTGGGGTAATGGTAAACAGACATGAATGTAGCAATCCCTGAGACAAAGACTTTTATTTGCACAAATATGGGTGTTTACAAAAGGTGTTTTTATACATTTGGTTCGCCATATTTACCTTCATGAGGTATGCAAATATTACAATAATTAAAACTTAACTAATTACAAATTACAAACATAAAAATGTACATTGAAATAGTATCATTTATTTTATTATATTATTATGTATACTACATTTATCTTTGATTGTACCCATATTGCGCCTTTTAGTTTATTTATTTTATTTACTTTTATTTTAGGATCGGATCCGATCGTCGGCTTTGGGTACCCATATTGCAGGGTTTTTGTACACTGAGAGGAAAAAAAGCCGGCGGAAAAAAACCTCCCAGGTTTTTATGGAATTCCTTTATGCCGCTTTATCGTTTAGAAAATCAGTGACTGAGTAATACGCCTTTTCCAGTAAATACGTTTTAAGTTCCTTTTTAAACTCATTGCCCTCTTTTATGTAAGTGCTTGAACAACTTTCCACCACCAATCCGGAACCTGGAATCAGAGATTAGTTTTAAAATCAAATATAAAGCATACTTGTTAGATTTACAGAACACACATTAAATTCCACACAGGCTCACTCTCTCTCTCTCTCACACACACACACACACGCGCACGCACACGCACGAACACGCACTCACTCACTCATACTAAACGCGCTCGCATGTCTCCCACTTGCACACCTGTTCCTGGTCGGTTGTTAAGGCCTATAAATATGATATATTATGCGTTATTTTTTGTAAGTACATAGTTATTGCTAATATATTATATTAAATTGAAGAGAATAATTAATAAAATAAAAACACTCACCATTCTTTTCTTATATATATATATATATATATATATATATATATATATATATAAATATTGTTTGTATGTTTTTTTGTCTTTTGTATTAATTTTATTAACAAATGTAGGGATTTATTGTTCTACACACCACTGGAACGAACTACGCGAGAACGGAGGGCCGCACTGAAAACCAGCAGTCGTGGTTTATAAAATGTATGTGTCGTGGTTTTATGCGACACAGGCTGAGTGCGGTCCTATTCCATCTTGCGGTTCTGCGGCGTTTCACCTTTTTATTGTATTTTCAATGTTTGTTTTTTTCATCTTTTATTTTTTTTACATCAGTATTATGTTTTTGCGATGTAAAAATGTTGTATTAGTATCGGTGCAGAATTCACGAGATGAATAAACGTTTTCTTTCTTTCTTTCTATTTTGAGGAATTCCGGTAGACAATAACCTACTATATTTTTGGTCCCATGCAAAAGACACTGTTATGATATTGTCTTGTTTTAGAAGCTATTGAACAAAGTTTATTGTTATGTCTTTTCGATTTAAGCGTTTCATATTTAGTGATTTCAGCTTTGACCATTAAAGAGATCTCATAGATATATAAAGAAGGGAGCATCATTATTTTTAAATTTCGAAAGTGCTGCCTACAAGTATCTGTTTGTTGTATATCGGCGGATGATGTGGTGAGTATTGGTTACCTTGGTAGGATGCAGGTCGAAGAAATGATTTAAGCAAGTATATCGCAGCAGTTTATTTCTTACACACACACTTTTTATCAGTCTGAAGGAGAAGCGAGCGACAGATAGAATGGAAAGAAAGTGAACGGAGGACTAGCACACATACATTTACATTAAAAAGGACAGAGTTTAGATACGCGAAACGAGTGGCGCGGAAGCGTAGGCAGCGCGGTGTAGCCGGTAGATCAGAAGGTTGCGTGTTCATATCACGTCGGGGTCACCAATATAGCGGATGATGTGGTGAGTATTGGTTACCTTGGTAGGATGCAGGTCGAAGAAATGATTTAAGTCCCAAGCAAGTATATCGCAGCAGTTTATTTCTTACACACACACTTTTTATCAGTCTGAAGGAGAAGCGAGCGACAGATAGAATGGAAAGAAAGTGAACGGAGGACTAGCACACATACATTTACATTAAAAAGGACAGAGTTTAGATAGGCGAAACGAGTGGCGCGGAAGCGTAGGCAGCGCGGTGTAGCCGAGACGGTTAAGAAGCGACTGGCTCGAACTAGTGGTGGTTAATATAGCATATAGCAAAATAAAGCACCGTGCTTAATATAAATATCATATAGCAAACGATATCGTGGCTCTCACTAGTTGCTATTTGCTTTTTATCGCATTTTCCCTCTGTACGTCGCGTCGTGCTGTAAATCGCATCGCAAGATTCGCTCGCAAGTCACAACTAGCATCAACGGCCAACACAACTCGCAATTAGGCAAATAGCAACTAGCCGCCAGTCGTCGCATGTTAGCGTTTGTTGTCGGTTGTGCGGGTCTTGCGATAATTTTGCGATCTCGGGCGACTCACGTAAAATAAAACTATCGTGCTTTGTTATTGTAAATAGTACTTTATTGACTGTAATTGTGTAATGACTAATAAAAATTGAGAGTTTGTGTGCTTTGTTATTGTAAATAGTACTTGATTGACAGTAATTGTGTAAGGACTAATAAAAATTGAGAGTTTGTGTTATTGTTTTTTTTATTTAATTTTTATACATACAATCAATGATCTTTTAAATACCTACGCCTATAATTAATTATTTTACATTACATTATTTTACTTCATTTCATAATTACACTTAATAATTATAGACAGTCCTAAACCTGGAAAGTATGAAGGAAAGTTCATTGTTTTTTACTGCTAATACAATTTTAAAAATTGTATTAAAATTTGGGTATATTAAAGATAATAAATTAAATGACCAATTTTATATTCAATCAACAAACTTTTTATTACTACTCAGACTTTAATTACAATTCAGTCTCAAAAAACCATAGGAACTTCTTCTACGTTATTGTAGTAAAGTAATAATCACAACATTTTAGCTGTGTAGCTGGTATTTTGGTGCTCGTGCCCAGAGATGAGAGCAGTACTCCATGTGGGGTCTGACCTGTGCCTTGTACAGCGTCAGGAGTTGCCCCGCAGTGAAGTACTGCCTCGCCCTATTGAGGACACCAAGTTTTTTGGACGCCAATTTGGCTTTGTGCTCCAAATGACTCCGGTACTGAACTTTACTCGTAATGTCAACTCCCAAGATACCAACACTTTCACCGACGGTGAGCGCGGTACCCTGGAACTTGGGCGCTATAACAAATGGCGGTTTTTTAGCGGTAAATGCGCAAACTTGTGTCTTCGTGAGGTTAAACTCGACAAGGTTAAGTCGACCCCATTCCGAGACCCGCTCCAGAGAGTTCTCGACTTCAGACACAAGTTTGATTCTGCTTTCCTCCACTTGTGTCCGAGAGGCATTGGCTCGACAGGTGTATAGTGTGTCCACCGTACTATCATCTGCATAGCAATGTATACTGCGTGATTGTTGCAGCATGTCATTGATATGCAGAATGAATAGTGTTGGAGACAGTACTGAGCCTTGGGGAACACCGGCGTTAATGGGCTTCCTTCATATCATATCATAGGTAATCAAACTTAACAATAATATGATGAAAGTAAAAAAAGTAAACTAATGAGTAGGTACTCTCTGTTCTCATAAAACATTGATACGAATAACAAAACGTAAAAACTTCTCAAAAAATTGCCTTAACTTTACTTAAACAAAGCATTAATAGCATTGCCAATCTTATCACATAGTAATCAATAACTTACACAAAATGATAATATTATCATGGTTTATATACTATTTTCTCAACTAAAACACTATTAAAGACTTTGATGGGAATAACAAAATATAAAAACTTCCTAAAAATATCTAAAAGTTATAGTCTATAATAAAATATTATTCAACCATGTAAGTTTTTGTCAGAAATATTAGATGAGGCAGATTATTATTTCAGAATTTTGTATTTTATCATCTCACGCTTATTCTAATTTCTAACTGTCGATCCGTCGCAAATTAGGTACTTGTATTTTTAAGATAGATCAATCTACATACTTAACAAAACATAACTTAAACTTACACATTTTCAGACTTCACAAACTTGCCATTAAAATGTTATAAGATAGACTAGTAAAACAAGTTAACCCACATAGAATCACAATATCCATATTATATGTAAACGTAACTTTGCTTTAAAAAATGTTATAGTCATCACTGTCTGATTCAAAGTCATCATATTTATTGCAAGTTTTATCAAAATTATTGGATTGAATGAACTTTTCAAACTGCCGTTGATTTGCTCCTACATTTACCTCCGGTATCTTGTAAAGCTTGGGTGGACGTCGAAGGTGCTTCATCACTGACTAAAGGCGAGAGCTGCAAATCTATAGGATCCCTTAGAGTTTGCAAGTTTTTGTAAACATCTGAATCATCCAGGTTATTTAAAATTGTAGACGTTCCGAGGCTTACTACAGACACATTGTCATTAGTATATTCATTCTGCTCATGTTGAGTGACTAACGTATCTGTTTCGATTTCACCAAAGCTATCACAATGAAGAAACCCTAAATGTTTATTATGGTTGCAAACATTGCTGATATTTTCACACTCAAAACAGCTCAGCTCTCTAAAAACTATGGTTTTTTTATGATCAGCAGCCCAAACCACTTGGTGGACTTTCATAGTGCCCTTAAATCCTGGTAAATTAGGGGGTAATATTTTCCCTTTTATTTCATTCGCTGTTATCATTTCAAAATGCACGTTAGGTATATTTTGAGTAACCAAACTCCAGAAGTCTTCAAAGTAACCAACGTCACCATCGTATCTTACAAAATTATCCGCTGTTCTTTTCACAACTGCGCCAATTCCGTCTGGCGCTCCTTTCTCGTGTCCAGATTCTTGATAGTTCCACGAGACTTTTGTTATGCTGGGGTTTAAATCTCTTAATTTTGTAATGAGGAGGTAAAAAGGAAGTCCTTGAAGTCTTTTAACTATATTAGCAATTTATTCCATTGATCCATCTTACGAATCCTCTTACGGGGTTTCTATTTCGTAGAAGATTCGATTACAGGCCTAGTTCGATCCATAGCCGGTGTAAGTGCTTCTTCAATTTGCACATTAGTATTATTTCCTATGGAATTTATTTCAGAATTTTCACACTGCACTGCTGCGTGAGAAAATCTTCTGTTTCAACATCTAGGTTTGGTAAATCAGCGTGTGTGCTATAATCATCTTGAATCCCTAAATCTTCCAGAGTGATTTTGACACAATCTTGATGATTTTCATTGTTTTGTGCCAAAAAATCCTTTTCTGTCATCATAATATCGTCAGACTCCTGAATACTACCAGTGTATTTTATAATAGAATTATTTGTGGGAAAAATCTCAACCGAAATGCTAATGGCTTTTTTCGGGGGGCTGTTTTCAATTACAGCCTTTACTTCTTAAGTAAAACTGCTAACCTTGGACTCTTTTTTCTTGCTAAACTGCTCTTTCTTGGTGGACTCTTTTTTCTTGCTGGCCTCTTTTTTCTTGCTTTGCAGTAATGTTTCTAAGTTCAGAGTATTGGATTTCTTAACTGGTGTAAAAAGCTTTCTTTTTACTCTCTTAGCTCTAGTTATCATCTCGTTTTCTGAATCAGAAGAAGGCAAATCATCAGCGTATGGGCTATGGAGAACTATGGGACACCTGCCGTTCAGACCAATAAATAATCTAAAGTGAGGCAGGTGGTGACTCGCCACTCACTGAATGGGCCCCCTAAAATGGCGTAAATGCCTGGGGAGCAACATTGGCGTGAGGGGTGTCGAGAGGAGCGGCACCGATTTCACCATCGCGGGGGGATAAATCCAACCCGGAGCGGGTTTCCTTGCTATTACGCCAATAAGATGGAAGTGTAACTAAGCACTTCCACCCCCGAGCATATAGCTCTAACAGCTCCACTCTGGACGGCCAATTAAGGCAAGCTAGAGGGCTATCATCATTTTGCAAATCTATAGTTCTAATTTCCTGTCCTTTTTAAGTGTTTGGTATTTTATCATTAGATACTATGAAGACATCCCTTTTTACTTCGATTTTTCCCTCTTTTTCGTATAGAATTCTATAACCTTTAGTACTGTCATATACAACAAACATTCCATCTTTGGACTTGGAATCTATTTTGCGTCTTTTTTCTTTAGTCCACACTTTCATACCAAAAACTTTAATCAGAATATTTATGTCAAAGTCTCTTTCACTCCATAATGGAATGGACTACTTTGGGAGTTTTTTTCCGCCGCCTTTTTTCTCTCAGCTCAACATCTAGCCCAAACGGGCACTTAAAGGCGATGACCGGGAAAAAATGACATTCATTAAGCGAATATTTTGTATTCCTAATATGAAATAAATATTTTTTCTTTCTTTCTTTCTTTCTTTCAATTGATAAGGAGTCTTCTTATCAATATTACTTTCACTAGTTCTATTGAGGACATAAAAAGTGGTATTTATAGCTTCAGCCCACAAGTTTTTATTTAAATTCTTTGTGTGTAACATTGTGCCGGCAGCCTCCACTAACTAGCGCATTTCTCTCTCTGCTTGACCATTTTGCTCTAGTGTGTATGCCACTGTTGTTTGATGCTGAATACCTTTACTACGAGTAATTAAAAGCTGTTTCATTTTATAGTTTGTCCATTCCCAGAGTTCAAACTATCTCCATAGGTACCCAATTTCATATGAATCGGTTCAGCTGTTTTGACGTGAACTGCGCCGGATCGTGTTAACTTGGGACCACACCAACTCAATGTGGTGGGTCAGACCATAATGCCTTCAGCAATGAATGCCCCATCAGGCGGAAATGGGATGCTATGGCTAGGTCAACCATAGCCTACTGCTAAGGGCAGCGCTGTCTATACCACAGATGTAAACCCATCTGAGTCGCCCCAAACACCTCTCGCCGTGGTCCAAGCTAACCTGCAAAAGAAGGCCACGGACGAGCTCATGCTAGAGTCATCCAAACGCAAAATTGCTTTTGCGTTGCTTCAGGAGCCATACGTGGGGGGGGGGGGGGGGGGAAAGAGTATGAAGGACTACAAGGGAGTAAGAATATACCAGAGCGCCGGACAAGGAGATGGGACTGTAAAAGCTGCAGTCTTTAACCAACAACTCGACGTTGTGCAGTACCCACAACTCACCACTAATAACATCGCTGTGGTAAGGATCCAAACCAGCGTCTGGAAACTCAACATTGTGTCCTTCTACTTCGAGCCCGACCAACCCATAGAGCCATACCTGGAGCAGCTAAAGCAAATAGCAGGCAAAGTAGGACCTTTTTTTTTTTTTTTTTTTGGTTTCGCTGGGGGAAATGCATTACGCATCCCCTCCCGCAGAGGGGTATGTGGGACTCCCCAGGGGTAATAAATACTCCCTGGTATACCCACTAAAACCCCCAGCGGCACTCCGTCTTCGCCTCCTGGAGAGGGTCTGGGAATCCGGCAGAGCCTTTGCGTCCAGTCCCCCTCCGGCGAGCCTCGCCTATATGGCGAGCCCTTCGCGCCCTCCCCTTATGATGGGTGGGGCAACGGGGACGGTCGAGAGTGCGCGATCGTCCCCGTATCCACTGATGGTGAGCGGTGCAATGCGGGCGGAGGAGCCTCCGCGCCTGTCGCCCGCTGCTCACCATCGGGAAGGTGAAGGCGGTCATACGCCCGCCTCCTCCGTCCCCTTCGCCGCTTCCGGAGCGCCGGCGCAAGAGGGTCTTCCTCTCGCGCGCGCTCCGCTGCCTCCTTCTGCGACATGACGAATTCGCAGAAGGAGGCAACCGCCGCCCACGCCCCCTCGCTCTCCAGCATTGCGCTCACAACGCGGGGGAGCGAGAGGTCCCGCCCGACCACCGCAACCAGACTGTGGCGCTGCTCGGACCACGACGGGCACACCTCGAGGGTGTGCTGCGCCGTGTCTTCCGCCGCGCCACAGTCGTGGCACGATGGGGCCTCCTCCCGACCGATTCGGTGCAAGTACGATCCGAAACAACCGTGTCCGGACAGTACCTGCACCAGGCGGAACGAGAGGAAGCCGTGCGCTCTTTCGAGCCAGTCCCTTAGGACCGGCCCGATGGCGTCCAGCGTCCGGCGGCCGAAGTGAGCGGCGGCGAGGTCCTCCGCCCAGTGAGCAATGACGGCATCGCGCGCCTGCTGTCGAACGGCCGCTTTCTCTTCTGGGGCCGGGCGCTCTCCAAGCGCCCTCCGCCCCGCCGTCCATTCGTACACCCTGGAAAGCACCTCCGCCTCGAGTTCCCAAGGCGGGGTGCCGGCCAGGGTGCACGCAGCCGCAAAGCTCACCGAGCGGTAAGCCCTGCTCACCCGCTGGGCGATGGCCCTCTGGGGCGCCCTAAGGGCGGCGGCGTTCTCCCTTCTACGGAGGGAGTCCACCCAAATAGGGGCCCCGTACAGGGCCATGCTCCGCAGGGTGCCGGCGTACAGCTGCCGGCACCGCTTGCTGGGCCCTCCCAAATTGGGCATCAGCCACGAGAGGGCGTCCGCTGCCTTCAGCAGGCGACCCGACAGCGCACTAAAATGCGCGCTGAAGTGCAACCTGCTGTCGACTATGAGACCCAGGTATTTCATCTGGGCCTCAACCGCTATGCGGACGCCCCCCACGTGGATGTGGGCATCCGGCGGTGGGCGCCGCCGCGGACCGTGGAAGAATACCGCCACGGTCTTGTGCAGCGCCGTCTTCAGCCCTAGGCGGCGGATCCTGTCCACTACCAGCGATCCGCCCGCCGACGCCAGACTGGCCGCCTCCCTGAAGCTCCCGCGGGCTGTGAGGAGAGTGTCATCTGCATAACAGATGACACTCGTGCCTCTCAGGAGTGATCCCCGCAGGAGCCAGTCGTATCCGACGTTCCAAAGCAGGGGTCCTAAAACAGACCCCTGCGGAACGCCGGCCTCCACATCATATCGACGAACCTGGCCCGCCTTGTCCACCAGGACCACCTCCCGGTCCACCAAATAGTTGGCCAGGAGGCGCCTCAAATAGGAAGGCACTCCATGGAATCGGAGTGCCTCCAAGATGGTGGAATGGGGGATGGTATTAAACGCGTTGGCTATGTCAAACGACACAGCCAACAGACCATCCCCCGCCTCAATTGCCTCCATCGCCTGGCTCTTGAGGCGGGCCAGGGCGTCCACCGTCGAACGCTCAGCTCTAAAGCCGAACTGAGCGTCCGACAGGTTCGGCCCCACACGCCGCAAGTGGGCCTTGAGGCGGTAGGCAAAGTAGGACCTAGCCCAACGATTGTGGGAGGCGACTGAAATGCAAAGAACCTGTGGTGGGGTAGCCATAAAGTCGACAGCAGAGGAGAAGAACTGGCTGGGGTTCTGGAGGAGCTGGGCTTGCAGGTTCTCAACCACGGCTACACCCCCACTTATGACACCATTAGAGGGGGTAAAATGTATACGAGTCATGTCGACAGAACGGCATGCTCTTCGGATGTTTGGGGCCGTGTTGAGGATTGGAGGGTAGAAGACGGACTCACCAGTTCCGACCACAACGGCATAACATTTAATATAAACCTAGATAAGGCACAAGGGAAAAGTATCAAGCGCACAACTAGAATTTATAATACAAAAAAGGCAAATTGGAGCCAGTTTCGTTAGAAACTGGCCCAATTTAAAATAGAACAAGACATAAATACAGATGCTCTAAAAATATAAACACAACAAACGTGCCTTGATACTATTCCCTTGAAAAAGGATAAACAACATCTTACCATGCCGTGGTGGTCGGAAGAACTCGCAGCCATGAAGAAGGAGGTTGCGACGCGCAAGCGTAGAATCCGATGCGCGGCTCCGGTCCGAAGAGCCAAGGTCGTGGATGAGTACCTGCAAGCAAAAGAAAAATATGAGAGTGCCGCCAAAAAGGCCCAATCAAACAGCTGGACACAATTCTGCGAGAGGCAAAATAAAGAAGGCCTTTGGGAAGGCATATACAGGGTCATAGGAAAGATCACTAAGAGAACCGAAGACCTTCCATTAATGGGAAGCGATTGCCACACCCCAACCGACTCTGCAAGAGTACTCGCCGAGGCCTTTTACCCGGCGGACTTGGAGTGCGAGGATGGGGCTGTCCACCGCGCCATAAGGAATGCAGCTTGCTAACTAATTAACTAACAGCTTGCTAGCTAATAAATGTGACGGACCATTCTGAGCATGATCCACCATTTACAGAAGGAGAGCTAAGAGCTGCAGTGGATAGTTTCAATCCCAAGAAAGCTCCGGGAGCCGATGGCTTCACTGCCGACATCTGTGGTCACACCATCTCACAGGATCCTCAGTTAGTCCTAGCATTATTTAACAAATGCCTACAGCTCGGATACTTTCCCATTTTGTGGAAAGAGGCTACAGTTGTCGCACTGAGAAAACCGGGTAAGGCGGATTTTTTTTCAACCTTTTTTTTATGTCCCACTGCTGGGCACAGGTCTTCTCTCACAAGCGAGAGGGATTTAGGTCATAGTCCACCACGCTGGCCAAGTGCGGATTGGTGGACGTCATGCTTTCGAGAAAATTATGAATTTCTCTCAGGCATGCACGGCGATGGAGAACATCGTAATGACTTCAATATCACGATATTTTCCATCACCGTGGAGCAGTGATAAATGCGCACATTACATTTCTTTGTCAGAGGTGCACGCCGAGGATTAGAACCCGGGATCGGTCGCGTCGAAGACCGCGGTTTTGACCACTCGGCCATCGCTGTTCCGGCGGATTATACGGACCCCAAATCCTACCGGCCCATAGGATTGTTGCCCGACTTATGTAAGATATTTGAGAAAATGCTCATTGCAAGACTCAAATGGCACCTAATTCCTCGGATGAGTCACAGGCAGTACGGCTTCATGCCTCAAAAAAGCACCGAGGACTCCCTCTATGACCTGATACAGTACGTTAATGGTCTTCTTACTAAAAAGAAAATAACTACCATAGTATTTTTGGACATAGATAGAGATTTCGATAGCCCTTGGTGGCCCGCTATAAAAGTACGCTTGGCCGAGGAAAGGTGCCTAATCAACCTAAGACGGGTGATGGACAGCTTCTTGAAGGAGCGTACAGTGAGGGTCCGTTATGCAGGCGGCGAGTGCTCTAAAGGAACTGAAAAGGGATGTGTACAGGGTTTCACGAGGGGGGCCTATTTTGTGGGACCTCCTGTTGGATACCCTACTTAAAACGCTTGAGCGGCAAGGCGTGTACTGTCAGGCGTTTTCCGATGACGTCGTCATGGTGTTCGATGGTGACACAGCTCTAGAAATTCAGCAGAGCCAAGCCCGCCCTCAAATATGTTCAGGAGTGGGGTGTCGAAAATAAGCTGAAGTTTGCACCACACAAAACAAGCGCTATGTTCATAGCAAAAAAGTTGAAGTTCGACACACCACTGCTGCTGAGCATGGAGGACGTGGATATCAAAATGTCCACGGAAATTAAAATCCTGGGTGTCACCATCGACAATAAATTAACTTTTAATAGTCACGTCACAAACGCCTGCAGAAAAGTTGTAAACATCTATAAAACTCGCCAGAGCCGCTCGCGTGAGTTGGTGACTCCACCCGGAGGTTATCCGTACAATATATGTCGCGGTTGTCGAGCCTGTCATCATGTAAGCGGCTGCTGTCTGGGCACCCACCTCGAGAAAGATCGGAGTCCAAAAGCAGTTGAACGCGGTTCAAAGGGTATTTGCCCAAAAACTGACAAAGGCATACCGTCGTACTGTCTCCCTACACTCGGCCTTGGCCCTGGCGGGATTGTTGCCCCTTGACCTCAGAATACAAGAGACAGCCGCCCTGTATGAGGCCAAGAGGGGGGTACCCCGACCGTAGCTAAAGGATCAGAAGGTCGAGCGCATGACAAGGTATGCCGGTACTCTACACCCAGAGTTCATATGTCTGGTGGACCGACAGGAAGTTGTAAACAATAACAGCCAAGCAGTACGCATCTTCACCGACGGCAGCATGACTGAGGACGGAGTTGGAGCCGCACTATCCTTATGGAATAGTGTGACCGAAACCAAGTCCATCGGCCTCAAGCTGCCGTCGTACTGCACGGTCTACCAGGCGTAACTGTTGGCCATATGTAAAGCCACTGAAGTTAGCCTAAAGGGAAAATACCCTAGCGTGGGACTCTATAGCTACTCCAGATCAGCTCTCGCAACGGTTATAAACCCATTTTCCCTCCGACACCTGGCAGTGGAAGCACGCCAAAATATATATAACATCAAAAACCAGAACAGAGAAGTCTCTTTGTTCTGGATAAAGGCCCACGCGGGGCTGGAGGGAAATGAACGCGCCGACCAACTGGCCAAGGAGGCCGCCTCCAAGAAAAATAAAAAACCTGATTACGACCTGGTACCGGTCGCATTCGTGAAGCGGCAAATCCGTTCGGTATCGCTTCACGAATGGGATCGACGTTACATGACAGGAGAGACGGCCTCCGTAACCAAGGTATTTTTCCCGGATGCAGAGGCCGCGTACAGGATGGCTCGAAGCATGGAATGCGACAGTATACTAACACAGATATTAACGGGACACGGCGGATATTCCGCGTACTTGCATCGTTTCAAGTGCAAGGAGAGTCCGTCGTGTATATGCGACCCCCGAAATGATGAGACCATCACACATCTATTAACTGAATGCCCTGTACATGAATACGAAAGATTAAAATGACAGAAAGACATCGAAGAGAAAATAGAGACGAATACAATAAGTAAGATTATAGGAAATAAATACCAGAGAGGAAAGTTCATAGAATTTATAAAAAATATAGCTGCAAAAGTAATTAAAAGAAATAAATAAAGATTTTAAATACAACACAGAAACTAAATATTATGTGTAATATATAGTTAATTATATATACATACACATATGTCAAAACAATATAAAGTATTGAAGAGCACTAATCAAATTCGATTCCTGCCTTTCGAGACCAGCAATTTAAAAAATCTTTTAAATTCCTTATTCCCATTTATTTCAACAAAACAAGTTCTCTGTTTAAGTCAGATGGACGCTGCAATTAAATAAAAAATAAAAAAACTTAATGGGATTTAGTTTGCAATGGTACGGCATAGCATACGGCATTCTAGCAGTTTTATCTATAGCCCTAATATTTAATAATTGTATAAAAAGTGTTGAATTTCCTGACCTAATGAAAAATAGTAAAGTGATTCCATTATACAAATCGGGCAGTACTACTGACCCTATGAATTATAGATCAATTTCTGTTCTCCCCACGTGCAGTAAAATATTCGAGAAAATTCTTCTTAACCAGTTATTGTCCTATTTTACAAATAAAAAACTTTTACATAAAAATCAATTTGATTTCACTAAGGGTCGTTCTACAACCGATGCAGGTGTTGAGATTTTTTCAGTTATTATAGAAGCTTGGGAGAAATCGCAAGTTGCCTTAGGTGTGTTTTGCGACCTATCTAAAGCTTTTGACTGCGTTCAGCACGAAACCCTTCTGAGGAAACTTAACCACTATGGCATTAAAGGTATCGCGCTTAAACTCCTGTCATCCTATTTGAGGGATAGGACTCAGAGAGTTAAGGTGAATGGTAAAAGGTCGTCTGGGTCACCTGTAGAGATGGGGGTTCCACAGAGTTCAATTTTAGGACCATTTCTGTTTTTATTATATATAAATGATCTTCCATTCATGGTAGAAAACAGTCATGAGATTGTATTGTTCGCAGATGATACTTCTCCGTTATTTAAAATTGATAAACGAACATCAAATCTTGACCACGTGAACAATGCTCTCTCTAAGGTGGTCCAGTGGTTTAATGTAAACAATTTGCTATTAAATAATAAAAAAACTAATTGTATAACCGCTCAGGCGATGCCGATGCGCGAAGACCGGCGTCTAAAGCGCTGCTGAGCGGTAGAAATTACCATCCGCAAATAGCGGGTTTGCACTTTTACAGTTATTACGAGGTATATACGCAATCCATTTAATTTTTAAAACTAGTTTCATAAAATATATTGGTTAGGCGTTACATTAACCCATTAACGGCGGAGTTTTTGTCATATCTTGGATTTTCATGATTCTTAAATATTTCAAAATTTATGTCATAAATTTCCTTAACATAAAATCAAGGATTAAAAAAAATGCATTTCATACTTTTGGAAATATCAGGTGATGCCAAATTGCACCGCTAGCCTACTATAGTAGCAAAAATAAATTAAAGTCTTACTTTTTGAATCAAGCTTTATTCGAATTATTACAGAGATCTTATTAGGAAAAGAGGTTAAACATTATTAAATGTTAAGTACGGAAAGCAAAATTCCATTCCAAGCAAAGGCCTACACCACATTTACTGCATTCGGACCTTGTTTGACTTTTACATGTAGGATAAGCACATCTTCGTCGTTGTCCTTGTGGATTAGGAATTAGTAAGAGCTCCCGCAGACTTCCAATTCCCAGTTGGCCGACTATCGAACAACTAAATTGCGTACTTTTTCAATTGGGCAACTATATTGAGTTGGTTGCCAGTCGCAGACCTAATTGATTTAGTCAGTGACAGTGTTGCTACTAAAGTGACGTGTGCGTGAAAATGAGGAAAAAAAAAACGCTCTACTTGCTGTTATATTAAAGAGAAGACGAAAGCAAAAAAGAGAATTCTGGGTGCATCCTTTAATAAGTGACAGATTAGTATATGGGAAACATCATACATCGCATTCTAAGCTGAGATGTTACCCACAATTTTTTTTAAATTCTACCGTATGAGTATGTCTTCGTTTGATGAACTTGTGCATCTAATCGGGCCAACAATTACCAAACAGGACACGACTTTCCGACTTGCCATCACCGTTGAAGAATGGGTTGGCTTAACACTTCGGTAAGTACCTATAAATCAGGTTATTAAAAATACATGTATTTATAGATATATTTCTTATCAATGCTTTACTTATAATCAAAATGTTTCACTTATAATCTAAATGTTTTACTTTTAATCAAAATTAAAGACAAATTAGTGTTTTTTATTCTTTTATAAATCAATAACTTCTGAATCTGACGGCTCTGAGAAATTTGACCAGTACGAAGAAATGGTACTATCATGTGGAGATGGAGTTAAGCGTTGCAGAGGTGGTGTTTGACTTTCCGGAGATGGACTTGAAAGCTGTAGAAAAGATGGTATTGTTTCCTGTGGCCCTGTGATATATTGGTTCTGTCATATGCTGTGAAAAAATTGCCTGGCGTGTGGATTGGACTGGTTGTGGCTGAATAACTTCATTAGAAATAACCCGAATGGAAGTTGAAGAAGTAGCCCGCTTAGGCGGACGGGAGCTTCTAGAAAATGGTGAAGTACTAGGCTGAATGTTAAACATTGTATTAGGCAACAATCTTTTCTTCTTAGTATCTTGGAATATTTGTAAAATTCTTATACGCACTTCTAATTTTTCATCAGACGTCAGCTCTTTCATAAAAGGAACCATACATAAAAGCAATAATTAGTATCGTCGTCTTCATTAGATTGAAGCGCCTTTAATACTTTTTCATCAAAGTAGCTTTGTTTAGTTTTCCGTTTTCGTTGCGGGTGTGATTGTGCTTCTTCTGATAAATCAGCGTCATCTTGGTTTGATTCACTCTCTATACTACCTTCAGTAGGTCGTAATTCCACACAGGGTACCAGAAACAACATGCGCTCAAAATAAACATAATATGGTCGTCGTTTAGGAGCTGCTTGTCCAGATTTAACAGACGTTTGAGCTTTAAGTTCTCTAGCGAAGCAGGTTCGCAAATTATTCCATTTTTTTGGATTTCATGACCTAAAAAAAAAGTTATTCGGAATAATTTTATTTATTTAATAATTAACACTAATGGTGTTTCGACACGATCAAATCGGTGTGATCAAACACGTACCTATAAGGTACATAGTTTCCTATGTTCTCTAGGGTATTTTGTAAAATTTTACAATCAATTCATTCATGTGCGAGCGGAATGGAAGACGAAACACTTTTTTTTAATTATGTATGTTTTTGTTGCAGGTATTTAGCAACAGGGGCATACTTTTCTCAACTTTCGTTTGATTACTTAATTGATGAATCTACAATCAGAGATATAGTGAAATCTACTTGTGGGCAAATATGGAATGTACTTCATTCCCAATATATGCCTGAAAAGACTGAAGAAGATTGGATTCAAATTGCTAATGAGTTCTATGAACGTACAAACTTTCCAAACGTCATAGGAGCGATAGATGGGAAACACATACGAATCATTCAACCCCAAGAATCTGAATCTTCATTTTTTAACTACAAGATTTTTTTTTCTTACGTTTTGATGGCTTGGACCGATGCTGACTACAAGTTTGTCCATATTGATGTAGGTTCCTACGGCAGCAGTAGTGATTCTTGTCCATGCCCATTTGTGATATTTAAGTCATCACAAATGGGCAAGATGTTAATCGAAACCAAACTTAACATTCCTAGTGGAAAACCCTTACCTAATGATGATTACGGGCCTGTCATGCCATTTTGCGTTGTCGGTGATGAAGCATGTGGTCTTTCAAGTCACATATTACGTCCGTACTCTAAGAAAAATTTGAACTACGCAAAACGTATATTTAACTACAGACATACTCGAGCACGTCGATTAGTGTGCATTCCACTAAGTTTGGCATTTTGGCAAATAAGTGGCGTATATTTCATCGTCCTATAAATGTCCATATAAATTTTGCTGTTAAGATTATAAAGGCAGCATGTATTCTACACAACTACGTTCGCTCAAAAGACGGAATAACTTTTAAGGATACTTTGTACGAATGTTCTTTGAATGAATATCATCACTCAGAAAACAATAGGGGAAGCAATATCACAAATGGTGTAAATGTCAGTCAGTACCTGACATCTTATTTTGTTCAACCCCATGGATCTGTTCCGTTTCAATATGATAAAGTGTAGAATTACTACATAAAAGCACATAAAATAAACTTTTAACTCACCTAGATTTTTTCTTTCATTCGCACTGAGTTGTCCCCAATTGCTTATTAGTACTTCGCAGACTTCCTCCCATTTTTTTTTAACATTAATGTCAGAGTATTGCTTCAAGTCTTTTTTGTATAGCGCTGGCCTTTTTGATACTTCATCTATGAGCTCTTCTACTTTTTCATTTACAATAAGTGATCGGGAGGCCGGCGGCGGCGTGGGCGGAAGTATGGTCATAGTAATGACCAACTGTTTGAAGAATATTTGTGAAGATTTTTTAAATAAAGAAGAGTATTCCGCATCTTTCAACCCAGCTGTGATTGACGTAATTCGGAGTTTAAAATATGGATTAAAAGATAGATTTCAGGGAATAGAACACAACAAGACCTTTGGGGTTCGCACATTGTTGGACCCACGATTTAAACTTGTGTCTTTTAAAAATGACAGTGCGGTCTCGGAATTTAAAAAATATGTTCATGGCTTGATAATAGGCCTTATAAATAAAAATAAGTTCAGAAGCAAACACTGATGCAGTACAAGAAAAGCCCTGCGCAAACGTCAGTGCTTGGGATAAGTTTGACGACTTATTAAAAAGAAATAAGCTGCAAGGAAACGCTCAAGCAAGAGCTATCCGTGAGCTGCAAATGTATATGGACGACGACATGCTGCCTAGAAAAGATAGTAATGGTGAGTGGAATATCACTATCACAGTGGTGGCGAGACCACAAAATAATTTATCCGCATTTGTCGGAACTATACCGTACAAAATGTAATATTGTTGCGACCTCCGTCCCGTGCGAACGTCTCTTCCCTAAGGCGGGATTATTTATTTCTGAAAAGAGGTGTCGTCTAAAAACATCAAAAGTCGAGCAACTCACATTTTTGAACGCTAACCTGAAGTAACTAGGTTTGATGTTGTAAATAGTTTAAAAAAATAAAAACAAACAAAAAAAATTCAAAAACAAAAATTCAAAAAAATAACAATATGTAAACAGAAATCATTGTATATAAGCCGATTTTTAAATGTGCCGGAAAAGTTTTACTCATAATAACCGTAAATATAACTATAATTATGTCACTAAATTCTTTAGCCATACAATTTATCATAATTCAAGTTGATAAATAACTCGAGCATCACGAAAATCTCCGGAACCCTAAAAAGTGCGTAATGAAAGATACCTCGACCCTCACCTATGCCAATAAAAAATAAGCTTTAATAGCAGAACAAGAAAGGCGAAACTAGAAGTTTTTTCCATCACCTCAAATCACCCCACTCGAAACTCAAGTGTTTACGTAACATTCATAACATTTCCGAGTTTTGATTTTCACTTACAGGATAATGTACAAAAACAACCCGAGTAATGTCAACGTCCAATTGTCCAGCGAAGAATCAAATACACTTGAACACACCTTTACATTTTCAATGGCCGACTCGGGGCAGCAATTCGTAGCCCACAGAGCGGTATAGATCATCATTATTTTAAACATTTTTCATTGTGGGGCGATTTCGGCAGCTTATTTTAGTAATTCCCTTTTCAATAGGTAGTACTGTGAAGATTGGCGCCATTTTGTTGAAACCATGTCTGTGAACTGTAGGCAGGATGTTCTCTTAACATTGGCAAAAAAAAAAAAAAACATTAAGCATGCGCCGATAAGAAACGACGGTCACAGTAATGGCTTGTCTTTAACGATTTTCAAAAAAGTAGGGTCCGATTATTCCTCTGCTTAACAATGCACACCAAACCGTCACTTTGGGACTGTGAAGTGCCTGTTGATGTTTCAATCGTGGGTTCCGTCCTTTAGGTGACCAATAACGGTAGTTTATTTACACTACCATTTAAATGAAAATTGGCTTCATCGCTCCAAAATATTGTGTTCACTGTACGAAATCGCTGCAACATTGTCTCGCAGAAACTTCTGCGCAAATTGTAATCTTAGGCTTATGCGCTTGCACTATTTGAATTTTAAAAGGGTGAAATTTAAGGTCCTTTTTCAATATTTCGTGCAGGCATAGACCACCAAGGGCGGTTTTGGCCAATGCCATCGCTGCCAGGGGTTCGGCCATGCCTCGCACAATTGCTACCGGTCAGTTCGGTGCTTGAGATGCGCGGGACACCTGGTAATACCTGGATGGATACCTGGTAAGGGACTGTACCTCACCGCTGGAAGGCCCTATAGGGGCCTTCCCGCAATGTGCCAATTGCTTGGGTTGGTAAACTCTGGGCGCAAACGCGCTGCCCTCGAGTCAAGCGAGACATGAATGTGGTTACTGAGCAGCATTGCTGTTGAGGTGGAGCAGCACCGTGGAACCACCTGGGAGGCTCGTATCGACCAGGCTGGGGAACACGAGCGCTCGCTGCATCACCTGAACAGACAGCTGACCAGGGCCAAGGTGCCAGTCTGCTCTCTTGTAGATGGGGAGGGCAAATGCCACTATTCAGCCAAGGACAGAGCGGAGATTCTTGCGAAGGCAATGCAAGAGCAGTTCACTCCGCACACGGCCATCCCTGTCGCCTCCGAACACCACCGGCACGTGGAGGAGCGTTTAGAGGAGTGCCTCAGTGACCCTGACTCGTCGCTTGAAGGGGTGGAATTTATTTCGCCCGCTGATATAGACGCCGCGCCAATAGTGCACGAATCACTATTTTTGTAATACGCCTTTACACAAAAGGCCATGACGGGCCTAGCGTGCATCTGCGCCAAGCGGGTGTGCCTAGAGATTTATTTTATAACTTATGTATGAGGCATACATACTTACCCCAGGAGCTTATAAAAACCATTGTGGTACCTATACCCAAGAACAAGACTGATGATGCCTCCGACAAGAACAATTATAGATTGATATCGCTTGCGACGCTGATAGCGAAGGTGCTGGACGGTCTTCTTTATCGCATTTTCGAGAGGCAAATACGACGCTCAGTTTGGGTTTAGACCCGGTTTGTCTACCGAAACAGCAATTTTGCGGCTCAAACACACTGACCAATACTACGCTTCTCGAGGAACACCAAGTTACTCTTGTTTCCTGGATTTGTCGAGGGCATTTGACTTTGATAAAATCATTTTTATTACCATACCAAAGTATTTATTTTCTAATTGTATTGGTTACATTAAAAAGTTAAGAAAATAGATATTAAAATATAGCTTATAGTGCCTAATGCTTAATATCTAAGCTTTTTAAAACCAGCTGTCAAGTCTACTGTGATCCAAATGGTTCCGCTCATCACTTACGATTCTTCCGAATAGAAAAAAATCGCTCACTGAACAAATAATCCCATGAAACTCATATTATAAATCATAGCTATTGAGTGAACGTGGTGACAAATAGAGTGTTTTTGTTCTTGCCAATAAATTATAGGATCATGCTTCGGGTGCACAACTGCCTGCGATAAATAGTGTTTAAATTCTTCGTTTAAGCCTTGACATTCCTGTGCAAGTGCATTATTTAAAGAGAGATGCTCTTTCACAAGCAACTTACGAAAGTCCCAAATTCCTTTTTTCATATCAGTCAGTCCCTTCTATTGCGTCGACTTCTACACTATTATTTTGTGAAAGTTGTTGCCGTGAAATATCTAAAATTGAAGTGTTTATTTTATTTACCGCTCGAGAATAGGCTATACAGGGCGACTGGTTGAACACTTGAGATATTGATAGAGGTCACTCAGTAAACGATGCTCGTTCTAAATATGTAAAAAAAATAGGTACTTAAAATTTGAGATAAATATCCAGTAAATTCTTTAATTGTGGACGCATACGGTTTGCGCAGTTCCCACGTTTATTGGTAGGTAAATAACGCCGCGCTAGCCGGCCGGGCCCGAGCGAAAACAATAGACGCGGCCGGCCGATGCACTTTCTCCCGAGCGTCCCCCGCACGCCTAGTTTGTCCTTGCTATCCAGTTTTATTTTGCAAAGCGCACGCGCCGGTCATTTTTTTTATCCGTGCTTAGGCACTCGATTGCGCAGTGTTATTTCAATAACAACAGTATCATTTTCATAGGTCATTTTCTAATGACGAATAGTAAGAGATGGTTCGTGCATGCTCGTATTGCTCGTAGGAATGACAGTGTCCGAGATGCTAAACGTTTGTACCGCGAATCCTTCCCCAAGAAGAATCCAACGCCCTATGTGATACCATGTGTGATGTCACGATGTGATACTCAGTGTTAAAGCAACAGTGCAAAAACGTGCTGACTGTGTACATATTACACGAGGAGGTGAGCAATTTGAAAAATTATTACGATATGTGTAATTTGATAAAATTGTCGATCACTGTAAATAGATAATTCAAACAATCAATTGTTTTAAATAGGTATGATTCAATTTTTAAGTACGCCAAAAGTACTTCGGTAGGTACATTTAAAGGAGTCAGTCTTCATCTTGTGTCGCTGTTATGACGTAACGTTCAAAATCACTTTAATACAATGATTTCAAAAAGACTTTTATTACATTACTTATCTTTGTATTTTTGTCAGTCCTACGACAGTCGCCAGGTAAAGTACGAAGTGAATATGGATCATACATTCTCTACAAAATACCAAAACTTTCGATGTACATAGGTAGTACAATTACGTAGTAGTGCGTAGTGTAGTAGTAGTATTGTAGTAGCCACTGGCCAGGCGGTCGAGATCAAACGCCCGCCTAAAACCTACGTACAATGTGTCCGCACTTTCAGGATATTTTCGGATAAATTCAATTCAAGTTTTCTTAGAAAATAATTAGTATATTTTCTTAAAACTTTTTTTAAACGTTTAGTTTGGTCGTAAATAATTGTGTCCTCGAGTATCTCAAGTGTTCAACCAGTCACCCTGTATAGTCAGTGAAATGATTTAAAAAATCTAGGATCAAAAATTGTCGCAAAAGCTAACAAATCTTTTCTTTAAGCCGTCCACAGTTATTTTTTTTAGTATGAAGAGTGATATATTAGAATCATTTACTTCCAATCTGTACTTGTAATTGATTTTAAGGCATCTCTTGTTATTCTTTCTATGTCTCTTTCGGACTGATCAATATTTTTGTCTGCCACCCTTTGTTCTATTAAATTCCAAGTATATTCTATTGGATTTAAATCACAATTCTAGGGTGGCAGACGTAATACTTCGTGGCCATACTCCCTTAGCAATTCGTCGACTACATATTTTTGCTGGTCCGGTTTTGTCATCTTATCTTGGAAACTACCGCTAAAAAAACCCCATTTGTTATAGCGCCCAAGTTCCAGGGTACCGCGCTCACCGTCGGTGAAAGTGTCGGTATCTTGGGAGTTGACATTACGAGTAAAGTGCAGTACCGGAGTCATTTGGAGCACAAAGCCAAATTGGCGTCCAAAAAGCTTGGTGTCCTCAATAGGGCGAGGCAGTACTTCACTGCGGGGCAACTCCTGACGCTGTACAAAGCCCAGGTCAGACCCCATATGGAGTACTGCTCTCATCTCTGGGCAGGAGCACCAAAATACCAGCTACACCCATTTGACTCCGTTGAAAAGCGCGCAGTCCGAATCGTCAACGACCCAAGATTGACTGACAGGCTAGAACCGCTCAGCTTGCGAAGAGACATAGGCTCGCTCTGCGTGTTCTACCGACTTTACTATGGTGAGTGCTCCGAGGAACTTTTCAAACTAATGCCTACATCACCATTCCATGATTATACCACCAGACGAAGGTTAAAGTTCCACAGGCACCATCTGGACTCGTGGCGGTCCTCCACAGTCCGCTTTGCACGCTCCTTTTTACCACGGACGTGTAGGTTATGGGACAACCTTCCAGCTGAGGCATTCCCAGTGGACTATAACATGGGGTTCTTCAAGAAAGCTGTAAAAAAAGCTCTCCTCCAAAGCCGGCAATGCTCGGGTGGCTCCCCTGGGGTTGCCCGTGTCCATAGGCGACGGTGATCGCTTAACACCACGCGGCCCGTCTGCCTTTTTGTTCGGTTTACATATAAAAAAAAAAAAAAACTTATTTTGTTTTGTTTAGCGTTGCATTTCACTTTTTAAGGATGATCTATTTATTTATTTATTTATTTATTGCCATAACCATAATCATAATCATTCTTTATTGCATCATGCTTCATTTACATTACATGGTTGTTAGACACATTTCATTGAGTCAGTCACAGTATGAGACCCTGTAAGGGCGCAGCAATATTTTTCTTACAAAATTTACACTACTTACAATTACAATTAGTTATATTTTTTAAACTTAACTAGACAAAAATATATATAAGTACATTGGTAAGTTCAGTTTTCCTACATAAATTAGATAAACACCCCAAATTTCTTTAGTAAAAGGTTTTAAATTTACATTTACATTATAGATTACAATAATATTAGAATTGGCTAATAAATTAAAATTAAAATGACCAGAATGTCAAAGGTTATATAAAAAAAAAATTAAGAAAATGTCAAATATTTGATTTTAAAATGTCAATTTTTAATAAACAAAGTCAGATCAAAATTATACAAAAGATTAAAGTTACCTACCAAAATAAAATAATTAAAGAATTAAATTAAAGAATTAAATCATATACAAAATTAATTTTAAAAGTTTACGTCAGCATTTATTCAGTCACAAAATCATCTCATTTTACTTTATTGTTTTATTATTTTGTCATCAAAATATTCTTGTACAGAGTAATAGGTTTCCGTAAGCAAATGTTTTTTTAGTTTTTTTACAAATGCTGATAATAAGTCCTCAGATTGTATGTCAAATGGTAATTTATTATATATTTTTATGCACATAGAATAGGGTCCAGATCCATACATGGCCATATTAGACTTGGGTAACTCGATTTTGTTAGGGCGAAGTTGGCCGTATTTATTTACATCTTTTGAATACGAGAACATTTCACTATATTTCTTTACAAATTTACAGGTTTCTAGTATATATATACACGTTAAAGTTAAAATGTCAAATTTCCTAAAATGGGGTTTACAAGTTTCTCTGGAGTCAATATTAGCGAGAATTCTAATACATTTCTTTTGTAAAGTAAAAAGTTTGCAAGCATCTACACTATTTCCCCAAAGCAATATTCCATACTGGAGCCAGGCATGGGCATATGCGTAGTAAGCAGTTTTAGCTGTATTATAGTCAGTAACTTTCTTAAGTTCGTAAAGCGCATAGGTAAATCTTGACAGTTTGTTTGCAATGTTTTGAATATGGGTTTTCCAATTTAGATTAGTGTCAATAAATAGTCCTAATAATCTTGCATTATTTACACACTCTATGTTAATGTTATTTATATGAAAATTAATGCTTATTGGAGCTTTTTGGTGCGGTCTAAATTGTATTAATTTAGTTTTATTGTAGTTAACTTCAAGGTTGTGATCAGACAGCCAACAATTTACGCTACTAAGAATAGTGTTTAACGTAACATTTAGATTTGAACTATCGGAACAACGTGTTAGGTTGCAATAGATCTTACAAGCAGTTAGTGGATTAACCAGTGTTCACACGACCCAGGTAGGGCACGGCAAAATACAATATTATATCAATTGAATAATGAATAAATCAATTTAGATATCATAGCTTAAATAATCTAATTCAAATTTCATTCATTTGGGAAATTAATCTTACAGTTACAGTCTACATGGAGCTAGAGGAGTAAGGAGTAGCAAACTAGCTGTCAGTTTAATGCGTCTGGGTTATAGGATCACTCATAGCTTTTTGTCTTGATTTTTTTAGGTTTATTATGAGATAAAGTTTTTGTAGATTTTTTTTTGCTTTTAAAGGCGTTTTATTTATATGATATGTTATTTTAAAAGTACTTTTTGTCTTATGGTTATGTACAAATACTTAAGTTTATATTTAAAGTCTTTTTTTGTTAACTGCATGCATGAATAAATAAATGAGGTAAATAGGTACTTTATAAAAGTTGGAAATTATGTTTACAAAAAAGATTTAAACATTTAACACAAACGTAACAAAAATCCAATAACAAATTATAGAAAAATAATAACTGGATCCTTTTAAAGCGCTTAATAATAAAGCAAATTTTATTACATGTCATAAGAGTCACTTAAATATTGCTGATTACTATAGATAAAATATATATATAAAAATGTGAATGAATGCTGGAATGAAATGGCAACGTGTATGCGAGAGGAAGCGCGAAAGGTATTTGGAGAAACGATGGGGAAAAACAAGATAGAAAAGGATACATGGTGGTGGAACGATGACGTTAAAAATAGTTTGAAAGAGAAAAAGAAAGCTTTTAAGGAGTGGAAGACTGTGGATGACTTAAATGTACAAGAAAAAGAGAATGGAAGGGAAGCATACAAGAAATGTAAAAAGAATGCCAAGCGAGCGGTTGCCATTGCGAGAGCTACAGTACAGGATAAGCTGTACAAATCATTAGAGAGCCCTCAAGGACTGAATGACCTGTTTAAGATAGCGAGAGCACGCGAGAAGAATGGAAAAGATATTGTATATGTAAAATGTATAAAAGATGAGCGAGGAATGGTCTTGACGAATGATGAGCAGATAAAAGAGCGTTGGAGAGAATATTTTGGAAAGTTGATGAATGAAGAGAATGTCTGGAATAAAGTATTAATAGATGCCCCTACCAACACTAAAACGGTAGATGAAATTAGCGTAGAGGAAGTAAAGATGGCTGTAATAGATATGAAGAATAGCAAAACGGTAGGGCCTGATTGCATTCCTGCTGAAGTGTGGAAGTTTTTGAAAGAAGATGCGTGGAAGTGGCTGACCTTGTTCTTTAATAAGTTGTTGCAAGAGGAAACGATTCCGGATGAGTGGTGCTACAGTACAATTGTGCCCATATATAAAAATAAGGGAGACGTTCAGGACTGTAACAACTATAGAGGAATAAAGCTCATGTCACATAGTATGAAAATATGGGAGAAGGTAATAGCGAGACGAATAAGAGAGGAGAGTGAGGTCACCAAGAACCAGTTCGGGTTTATGCCAGGACGAGGGACAACAGACGCTATTTTCGCACTTAGGCAACTGTGTGAGAAATACCGTAGTGCACAGAAGAACTTGCATATGGTCTTTATAGACCTCGAAAAAGCGTACGACCGTGTTCCACGTGAGGTTCTGTGGTGGGCTATGAGAGAGAAGAGAGTGCCTGAGAAGTACGTTAGGCTTGTGATTGAAATGTATAGAAGAGCGCGCACGAATGTTCGGTCAGAGGCTGGCGTCACCGACAAGTTCGATGTGGGTGTAGGTTTGCACCAGGGATCGGCGTTAAGCCCGTATTTGTTCCTCCTGATTATGGATGCTTTGACATCGGACATACAGGAGGAGGCGCCCTGGTGCATGCTGTTTGCCGATGACATTGTCCTGGTCGGAGAGGACGCTTCCGAGGTCCAGAGTAGGCTAGAAAAATGGCAAGAGAGATTGGAGAGCGTCGGGCTGATCAGTCGGACAAAAACTGAACATATGTTCTGTGACTTTGGTGGCCCCTCAAATTTTTCTCGGATTGCGTTAAACAGTGTATTCCTACCGGTCTGCTCAGATTTCCGGTACCTTGGTTCGCTCCTCCAAAACGACGGCGACATTGACCGTGACATTTGCAATAGAATGAATGCTGGATGGATGAAGTGGCGACAGGTCTCCGCAACAATTTGTGATCCACGGTTGCCCCCTAAATTAAATCTATAAGACGGCCATCAGACCTGTTGTCATGTATGGATCAGAGTGTTGGGCTATGAAGAAGACTGATGAAAGGAAAGTGCATGTGACAGAGATGAGAATGTTAAGATGGATGTGTGGTGTGACACGGAAGGATAAAATAAGAAACCAGTATATCAGAGGAACCTTAAAAGTAGCGCCAGTGACAGAACGACTGCGGAGTGGAAGACTAGGATGGTATGGTCATGTTATGCGCAGGGATGAAGATTATGTAGGCAGAAGAATGTTAAGTATGAATGTAGAAGGACGTAGAAGGCGAGGAAGACCGAAGAAGAGGTGGATGGATTGTGTAAAAGAAGATATGATAGCAAAAGGAGTGAATGAAGAACTGACGAGTGACAGATGGGAGTGGAAGAAGAAAACATGTTGTGCCGACCCCGCCTAGAGTGGGATAAGGGCAGGAAGAAGACTATAGTTTGTTTATGTTTTGTTGATTTTGATTTTTGTCATTTACGCGCAAAGTTTCGATGAGAGTGACTGCAAGTTAGATAAATATACTTACGATTATATTCTGTGTTATTTTGGATTTATGACAATCGATCATGCCAAAACGGGTACACAAACAACATCTGACCTCTTCCATGTTGAAGACTACGTGCTTCAAGGGCGGGAGTATGTTCGCGTCCCATCATCGACGGGGATCGGGCGCGGGGGCAGTGATCGATCGCCACAGCGCTCACTCCAGCTACGGCGGCCGATGGCAGTGCGCACCACTCGCGTCGCGATCTACTTTCTTAATAAATTCTTCAAATTATACAGTCCACTTTCTTATTTAAAGTCCCCATACCATCTAAGGACACAACACCCGTATTGGGAACATTTTGATAAAAAAACGAGACTATCGGAATTTGTAAATATTGTAATCAGTGTATTAATCTATGACGGGTTACTTAAGGTGTCACTTAAAAAAATCACCCACATATCCTGGTACATGATATTTCCTTATGGCCCTCAGCACTGTCTCCACAACAAATATTACGTTTACCTATTCAGATTTGGTTAAATTTGTCAAACTATCTCGGTGGCCGGCAACTGCACCTTTCCACCGAAATACAATAGAGTTGGTTGACGGCAGAAGTGGGTGCAGCGGTGGTACTTCCCCGGGCGAATCAAAATAGTTTTACCACCTACAAAAATAATAGTTTTAATATAATCACACCATCTTTCAGGCCTACACAATTACGCACCCTCATACAGCTCACGCACTCTACCATCTGGTGCACTCTGTCCACCTCTCCCACTGAGCCTAGCCTCCATGGACTGGTACAAAATATTCCATTTACTTCCGATACATGCACTATTCCTTCTAGACAACGCCGACAAAAAACTATAAATTCTTATGTACTTAAACCCATTACACAAGAATTAGCAGTATCTTATAATATTATGCATACAATATTTGCAATGCATTCGTAAATCAATTAAAATGGAAGCATTATAGCCGATTCGCACACTTCCTTAATTTGATCGTGAAAAAACTGTCATACCATTGGTAAGACACGTCACCACTCACCACTAAGTCACGATCGAAAAAGTAAGAAAAATAGTCGCACATTTTGCACGTAGCACCCAAGCTATCGAGAAATTGATGAAGTACCAAAGCAATTACCTATGGGAATAGAACAGCCTAATAATTGGTAATGGAAGTAGCAACAAGATGAATCTCCTCCATAAAATACAAATCGATAGCAAGAATTACAGAATCGAACATAAAAACTCATTAGAGATGATCACGATACAAGCCGATATCCACTCCGATTGTAATTTGAAGCCACAATCAACTTTAAAATGTAGTGTTCACAAGGAGAATACAAAAGAAGCACTTGTTTACAAAGGAAAACACCAGCCGTTGACAAATGAAGAAATATTGAATGCGATAGAAACATACACGGATGAAAATAGCAATGATTTGATTTTGACAGAAAGAAAAACACTGTTTTGGTTCGATATAACGAAAAGAAAAAAATGGAAGTTCTATGTTGGTACTGAAAATTGAATTCTGAAAAGCTCTGAAAAGCGTATTGAAAAAAATGATCGGTACAAAGATTTGTATTATAAACGTTTTGTAGACCAGAAAAACCTCGTAAATTTTTTAATGTCAAAAAAACAGGACATTGGTGTAGTTCCTAAAACTGAAATTGTAAAAAAAAATGGAGTTGATGCAAAGTAATACAAACCTGTTGTTTTTATTCTGTTCGATGACTAAAATGGTGTCTGCTTTTTGTAAAAATTACTTTTTTTAATTAATATAATTTTCAACTAATAAGTACATATTAGGTATTTACCTATGAAATTGCCGTTTTGTATAGAATAAGTGAAACTACTTATTTTTTAAACTTTTTTATTTCTGTTATTTAAAGTAATCACCCATGCAAACTAGTGATGGGATTCGAGTTGCTTTTCACTCGAGTGACTCGAGTAGTTTTTATATTACTCGCACTCGAGTTAAATTTTTGACAACTCGAGTTTCGAGTGACTCGGGTCGACTCGAATTACGAGTGACTCGAGTTGACTCGTATCTCTTGAGTGGTTTATACCGAGCCGAGTGACAAATTCTTTTAAGTAGTAAAAATTTTTTTAAGTAGTTATTACAGCAATTTCAGTTAAATTTGTTATCTCATTAAAATATATATTATTTCTGATCTTTTGTTGAGTTTATTTAAGTTTCATTTAAGTTAATTTTAAAGCATGTTTATTATTACCTAAATTGTGTAAGAACATAATAAAACTGTTCATATTTGGTTCTCATGAAAGTTCCTTGTTAGAATAAATTAAATTGGATTAGAACTTATTAGTAGTAGATTATAATATTTTAATTTGACTTATAGTTAATATAAGAGGTTTTTTGACTATTTATGACATGTTTAGTTTAAAGGAAAATTCTATTTTTTACGTTTTGTTTAGATTTTATTGAGTATCATTTACATTAATGCAAAAATTAATAATTGAATACACATTTTCTATGTAAAATTAATATTGTTTTATTTGTTTTAAAATTTTGGTCACTCGAGTTTTATATTCCGAGTGACTCGAGTCAATAAAAATCACTCGAATTTTATCTTCACTCGAGTGGCATTCGAGTGAGAAAGTTATCAGTACCGAGTGACTCGAGTGAAAAAAAATCACTCGAGTCCCATCACTAATGCAAACGACGCATCTTTGCCAACACTTTGCCCTGCCCTGCCCTTCTTGTAAAAATCAGCTGGACGGGAGGCAAAAAACTCTTCAAAGGGATTTTGTACTGCCTCTCGGGAATTTAACTTTTTACCCATTAAAAAGTTGTCTAAATTTTGGAAAAAGTAATAGTCGGTAGGTGCAAAGTCTGGTGAGTATGGTGGATGAGGGAGAGCTTCCAACTCCAGCTCTTGCAGCTTGGAGACTGTCTGTTGTGCAGTATGGGGTCGCGCGTTGTCGTGAAACTCGTGAAGGAGCAGTGGGGACGACCGATTGACCAAAGCTGGTTGCCGATGTGCAAGCTTTTCCATCATTGTCTCCAGTTCTTCACAGTAGACATCTGCAGTAATGCTCATGCCGTTTTGTAAAAAGCTGTGGTGAATCACAACCGCACTAGACCACCATACAGTGACCTTTCTGAGTCTCCTTTTTAGGGGTCATTTTTGGTTTAGGGCATTGCTTTGTGCTGAAACAGGATCTCAACAACTTGCTGAGCGCTTTCGATTGTCGAATTGATTTTTCATCGCACGTAACAATTCGGTTCAAAATTCCTTCATTTCTTTGCCTATTGAGCAGCGCGAGGCAGATCTCGACGCGTACGTTGCGCTGGCGATCGTTAAGTTCGTGGGGCACCCATCTATCAAGTTTTTTTACCTTGCCTATTTGTCGCAAGTCGATCAAAATTGTTTTAATGCTAACATCAAAAGCTGCTGCTAGCTCAGCTGTAGATTGAGTTTCGTCAGCTTCCACAATCGCCTTTAATTCATCATTGTTGATGAAAGTCTCCGGACGACCACAAGCTTCATTTTTCAAGTCAAAATTTCCAGTACGGAACCGGGAAAACCAATAACGGGTTGTGCGTTCGTTTGTACAGTCCTCTCCGTAAACGTTTCTGATGTTACGTGCCGTTTGTGTCTCGTTGGTGCAACGATGGAACTCATATTCCATAATTACACGAATTTTTAAATTATTCATTATGACGAAAAAAGTTCAAATGTAATGAAAATATAACGCTAATTAATAAACAAAAGACTGAGTTTGTAAAAAGAATGTCATGTTTTTAAAACAAATTTAATTTGAATTTAGAATACAAATCCATTTCAAACTTTTTTCTATTTGAAATGACCAGTACTGAAGAACGGCAATTTCATAGGTAAAGACCTATTATTTGATTAAATGAATCTGAAGCAACTGAAGACATGGGACAGTGAAGAAACTATGGACTAGTAGATATCGGCATCCGTACCAATTCTGATTCAGCACCGTTGGTGTCACAAGCTTTAGTATTTTATTGGTGGTAATAAATCAGCGTTGGGAAATTCCACTGGGCTATTTTTTAATCTTAGTGGAGAACAAAAGGCTAATTTAATAAATCATCAAATGTTTTGACGCAGGAGTTGTACCACATCAATTTTAACTTTTGATGGGCATGCAACAAATTTTGCTCGGAAAATTTATATGTGATAGGAAAAAAGGTATAGTTTACAGAAAAAAATATTAAAACAAAGCAAAATAATTTAATGACATTAATTTATGAAAAAATAACCACTTGTATCGTTAACGATACCGTATGCATGTATGCTTAAAAGAGTTCTTAGTTTTATTTAAATATTGACAGAATTGTGAAAAATCGTAAAGCAGACTTTAGATTTTTTGAGCATAAATGCACGTTACATTTATTTAGTACATTTTATAATGCTCAGCAACTTGTAGGAGGGCATCACGCATCTGTCGCGCGTTTCCGTCCTGGGTTGGTCGTGATCCAGTTTATTCAACCTTACTTCAATTAGAGGCAGTGTTTGACAGGGTTTCGAATTTTAGGGGGTGGTCCTTCTGAGTTCACCGATGGATTATTAGTATTGGTACTTGGGCGCCCAGAGTATCAGCCAGTTCAGATCGAAAATTGGCTAATGTCAATATTTCTTTTTGAGGTACACCATTTTTAGCCATAACTTTTTATAAAGTACCCAGCTGTTGATTACCGATAAATCTAGTAGATGGTAAAATATCCGCATGTACCAATTTCGGCTTTTTATTCTAATTCGGTATTTCCCTAAATATGAATCCATGAGGTCGACGCCCCCTATGTGGGCGTTGTATTCTTTAATCTTTTACGAGTTTGGGGCATGTGATTTCTATCCTGCATTTTTCTTTTTTATCAAATCTCTCAATCATTTGTACAGGCTCTGCAGACTCTATGCATTTAAGGGTTAAATATCCGTCTAATGATACAGAGGTACACTGTTTTTTGGATCCTTGTCATGTAATTAAAATAATACGAAACGTGTGAAAAAGAGTTTTTTGATATAAAAGATGAATTGATAAAATGGGATTACTTGCTTCAACTCAATACTCTACAGGATGATGAAGGACTCCATTTTGCCAATAAATTATCGAAAAGACATATAATCTTTCGAAACCAGATAATGAGAGTTAAGTTAGCCGTCCAATTATTTAGCAGGAGTGTTGTTATGGCTATGGAGGAGCAATCCGTGTCAAAGGAACAATTTATACAAAAGATAAATGATTTCTTCCATATACATATAATTCAAGGGCTATGACTGAGTTTGATTACAAGAAGCCTATAAATGCCAGCAATAAGTATAAGATTTTCTTATTCCTCGACTGCTTAAAAGAATACATCAGTACCTCAAAGATGAAAACACTTGAAATGAAATATGTTGGGAAAACCTTGGTTATCACACATTTTTACAAGCTTTTATTGGAAACAAACAATTGAGTATTTTAATAAATATATCGAAGGCTGAAATTTATGTTTATACATTTGATTGAAATGCGCATTTATTAGTTTTTTTATCGACTTATGTACTGCCGGTGTGGTTGATTAACAGAAATGGCTGCCAGTAGTAACTCGTTTATTGCAAACGTGCCGAAATTAAAGGGCCGCGACAACTATAACGAGTGTGCTTTTGCTGCTGAAAATTTGCTGATACTTGAAGGAAAACTAAATTTTGTCAAGACTGAGGGTGTTGGGAGCTGCCAATGCGGACGACGCTATGACAAAAGCTAAGTTAATTCTCACAATTGATCCGTCGTTATATATTAAGGAGGCAGAAGCAATCGCGATTACCGTTCAATCATGTGGGCACAAGAAGCAGTGAAGTGCTTAATATTGTTCATGTGGATGTGTGTTGACCCATGGAGATGGCTTCAATTGGCAGTTGCAGAATGTAGACGAGATTCCACCCCCAGAGGAAAAGAGAATCAGGAGTCCACCAAAACGATATGGTCACACCAACTTTTGCATTTCATCAAATATGGAGAGTCAAAGCGATCCAGTTAGCATCCAATAAGCTCTACAAGGCCCCGATAGAGAAAAGTGGATTGTTGCGATGGAAGAGGAGCTTAAGGCATTTGAGGACAATGTTGCATGGGTAGTGGTGAGTGAAGTGCCTCCAGGTAAGACATTAGTGAAAAGTAAATGGGTTTATAAAAGAAAGTAACGTTATCGTGCTCAGTTGCAAAGGGCTTCACCCAGAAACCAGGACTAGATTATGATGATAAAAAATATTTAATCGGTTTAAATATGCTTAAATTAAAAATACTTAACTACTAGTAATTGTGTGCCACTGGAAAATATAGCTATTCTCAATTATGATTCAGCCACACAAGTAATAAATTCCACCACAGTATCCTATCGCTATGACGAGGAAAATGAAGACCATTCTTTAAATTGCCTTCAATCGATAGAAAACATTTAAAATTTAGCCAGCTACTTAAAAGTCCCGGACATAAATAATTAAAAAAAATATGTAATCGGTTACATAGCTGGTGGACCTGACAAAATTAAAACTAAAATGTGAGCCATGTGTATACCGCTTATTGACTTCTAAGAGACACGAGTTTCATAAACTGATCACTCTACGACATAAATGTGGTTTAAGTTTTCGTTCTTTTGATACATACGTACATACATACGACATATGCCGTACGTGTGACCTGATCATAAGGTAAATTGTAAAAGAAGGAATCATTATTACTTCAGTAACTCAGCACTTTGCAATAAACATACTATTCTGAACTTACAAAATGAACATACTTGTAAAACGTATGGCATAGAGAACCTAACGAATTTAATAAGATATATTATTGAAAAATTTATAAATATAAGTTTCCACCACATTGACCACCAAGTATCTGTATTTACATAATAATTGTGACAATAAGCAACAATACTACAAAAAACTGACACAACATAAGGGACATTAATTCTAAGTTCATCATTTAATTCACATTTTCCAGATAATCAAAATAAACAGTTTGAATTATAATGATACTTCATTTATTTATTTTTTGACTAAAGCACACCACAAATTACTCTAACTCTATGAGAGAATTTCGAGAATTTTGCCATGGTACACTACCTTCTGGACTTATTCGGCTTTACCAATACGTCAATAGCAGATAGTGGTGGATGTCTTGCAATAGGTTGTTAATCCAACATGTTGTGAGGTACCAGGTTAAGGCTTCATAATATTCTCCGATAAGGCAAATGCGCTTTCCCCTACTATTAAAACATATGGTAGATTCGGAGCATTTGGTAAAATTGGTTGAGGCCGTCGAATATTCAAAATTGTTTTGAGTCATTGCATCGTAAATTTCAGTTTCCTGAAATAATTCCTGATAATTCCTAATAATTCCTGAATCGAGGGGCATTGGGTGATTGGAATGATCCAGGATGGGTCTGAGGATTTGCGTTTGGAGGTGTGCCCAGACAACATAAGGTTGTGGTGCCGCTGATACAAATCATGTTGCTCCATGGACTACCATACACACAGACTTTTGGAGAGCGTACGACTCTCTGGGTGCATTAAGTCGCTAATACATGTGCCGAGTGCCGAATACGGTACATGGTGGATTTAAATGTAAATAAATAAAATTCATGATTATGATTTTTTTCAATATTTTTTCTCTCATCTATGCTCATTTATCTATAACACCATATTTATTAAAGAAAAGAAAAAGTTTCATACATTTAAGGGTTAAAGTTATCGCCACTGTGTGTGAATTGTGTGATCAAGGTGTTACTGATATTGGAGCAATTAATAGCTTAATAAATGACACAAAAAGGGATTATTTGCAAAGAAATGTCAATGGAGACAAAAATTATCCAATTTTTTAATCCATAAAAAAACCACTAAAAGGGGCTTCAAGATATGGGCAAGGTGTGACTGCGAAGCAGGGTACCTCTATGACTTTGAAGTTTATACAGAAAAGAAAGAAAACACTACAGACATAGGACTGGGCACTGCAGTATTGAAAGCTATGTGTCAACCTAAAACGTTTTTTACAATGTTTACAAAATGGAATATTTTCAGTTTTGTCATTTTTGTTGTTTCTGGCTTTACAGTCTTTTTTGTAGTGGCCCACTTTACCACACTTAAAGCATTTTCTATTTTTAGAATCCGTTTTAAACGCTGTGGAACTACTATTTTCACCTTCTTGGTATAATTTATTCCGTTGTTGTTCTATTATGTGCCTTGCTGTCAACTCCGACAGATTTTGCTTTTCAGAATGGACAGAGTCCCATGCAGAGACAAAGTGTCTGAATTTATCACCTAAAGAACTTATTATTTTTGTGACAATCATATTTTCTGCAATTTCTAATTTTGCTTGTTTAATTTGTGTTGCAATTGCCTCGATCTGTGCAATGAATGTTGACACATCCTCCGAACTGCTATATTTTTCTTCGAAAAAACGCTGCTGCAGTATGTGCAGTGACCCATCAGATTTTTGCTCATATATTACATTTAATTTGTCCCATATTTCTTTTGCAGTTTCACAGTTTTGCACATGCAGCATAGCTGTGTTACCCAGCCTGCCCACGATGACTCCTTGGCCCTTCGCATCTAGCCTTTTCCACGTGGCTAACTTTGTGTCGTCATTTTCTGGACATTTGGATGAGCCATCCACCAATTCGTAGACATTTACTGCCTTCAGCATGACTTTAACTTGAAATTTCCATGTATGCCAGTTACCGGCATTTTCCAACAACAAGCGACGCCTAGACTAGACGCCCCAAAAATATCGCCCTCGCCGTCCATTTTTGTTGTACCGACGCCACTGCTTGACCGCGGAACTACACCTCCGTTTTACCACAGCTGCTAGACAATAATTCCTTTATTTCGCTCCGGGCTACTGGGCCCATAACCTTTTATGGTTATTATTTGCAGCGGATGGAGCGAAATAAAACGGTTTTGTTAACGGAATATTGCGAATATTCGAAGAAATCACAAAAAAAATTAGCTCTTCCTACTCCTGTATATCAGAGGTCATTCCTAACTTGACGATTCTTTCGAAGTATTTGATCAAAGAAGAAGTTAATGTGGCTTGTTCTAATATAAACACAATGCGTTCGTCACTAAAAGAAAGGCTGGATAGACGTTGTCAGGGGATTGAAGAAGACAAGTACTATAGTCTAGCAACAATGCTAGATCCACGCTACAAAATGATTTTTTTTACACCAGATAATGTACCAATGATCAGACGAACTTTCCTGGCGGAATTTGTATGAAGGAGCGAGGATATTGGGTCAAGCAGTGATGAAGAGATTGTTCAGGTAGCACAGAGATCCACGTCATCATCCAATTGTGAAAACACACACAGAACGTTCTGGAGCTGTTACAAGGAACTAGCAGCAGTAAAGTTACCGATAGATGTAGAAGAAACCAAAAGTTCGATTGCGTCAGAGCTAGACAGATATCTCAGTGAAGTTCTGCTACTCAAAGACCTATGTCCATATGGCTGGTGGGCTAAGAATAAAGACAAGTTCCTTAATATGAGTTGTTTGGCTCTAATATACTTATCGTGTCCCGGAAGCTCTGTATATTCTGAGCGACTTTTTTCGGAGGCAGGAAACATACCTATACAAAAAAAAAACTTTGGTGTTTGGTGTTTTTGCACCATAACCTGCCTCTAGTAAATTTTAAATATGAATAGATAGATAAGAAAAGTTGGTTTAATATGATTGTTGAAAAAAACACCCTTTAATTGTAATAAAAAATACTTGAGGTTAATGAATGTTGAATCAAAAACGTTATTTTTTTTTTTAATTTACGGATTCATATCCAGATGTTTACTAGGAGAATACAAAGTTTATTTCATTTTTGTAATATTATGTCTAATTATTAATTAGGCAGGGCTTTCTAAGATTAATAACTAATTAACTAAGATTAAGGTTAAGAACTAAGATTAACATTAATAATAAGATAAGAACTGATTTAATGATGAAGAATGGGTAGAGAATTGCGTTTGAGTAGTAGTTATATATTAAGGTATCTGGATCAGGATCATTCAGAGATCCAGATCCAGATACCTTAATATATAACTTTTCACTATTCATCTATCAGTTTTCACTTTTCATTTACCAGTTCTAACATAAATTGACATTAGAAACTGATAGTTGAAAAGTTAAAAACTGATTGATGAATAGTAAGTACATACATACCACAATGAAAAATTAAAATAAGTTAGATAATGAGGTATCAGTTTTAACTTTTCATTTATCATTTTAACTATTCACCTAGAAGTATGTAGGTCTCTATCTATCTATCTATCTATCAGTTTACTATGTGTGTGTAGGCATGATGTATTTATTATTCTTTAGTGTGGGATACAGAAATACTACCTATATGTATAAATCGAATGAAAGGAAAGGAAAGGAAACTTGTATAAAATGTCTAATAAAAATTTAAATAAAACGACTGTTAAAGTTTCATTTATATATTTTATTTTGTTCTTTACATACACAGTTACAAAAAAAAGTATTTTATTGTGTTTTTCACATACACAGTTACAAAGAAAGTAGGTAATGTTCGTTCGTTCGTTTCGTTTTGATAAATGATTAAATAACTAATACTAAGTAATAATAATAATAAACTATAAAAATAAAAGTATAAACTAATTAATGTTACTTTTTTATAATTTATCCATACTGTTTTGTATTTTTGTCATCAAGCATTTTACAGAATTATATATCTCATCAAAGTACATATTATCGTTATCTACAACATATTGCATGCATACTCCCGCATTACAGTCACAAAATACTCTACTTTGAATATTATCAATTTTCTCCACATCGTACACCTCCAGCCTAACTATTTTTGTTCCGTGTTTAGGCCTCTTAATGTAGGAATAAATAGTTTCATTTTCCTTTTTCTTCTTTTGGTTTACGACCGCCTCAGCAGCAATATCTTGCTGCTGCATGTAGTTGCCCACGCGTTGTGCAAGAACACTTTGATTTCTTGGTTGAAATGGAAAAATATCTTCTGAGTCCTGAAAAGTAAGTAAATTAAACATGTTAATATTGTAGAGTTAAAACTGTGTAGTATTAACTTCTTATTGATGAGTGATTGTAGTATTTATTTATAACTAGCAGTCTCCACACAACTTTAATACTTCTTATTATTATTTATTACAACTTTGTTAAAAAAAAACTAATAAGATAAAACGAACACAAAATAATAATTTTAGTACTTACCGACATTATAGTAGAGTTTACACGGAGCGTTGTGAGGAATGAATGAAATTTTGATTTTTAATGTGCATTTATATTGTTTCCGTAATAATGTTAATAGAGTTAAAAATTGCATGTTTTCGTAATCTATTCAACGCTGTTACAAAAATGGTGCGGGTGAAATAGGATTCTCCCGACAGACGGACGCCAGAGCTGGCGCCGGTGTCGGCTATTTTGCTGGCAGAGCACATCCCTCTTTAGAATCAGCGCGCAGGTGCTTAGACCGCGGGCCGCATCATCGCTTGATCGGATGAACATCGACAGCGGTCTAGCGATCGAGCCTCAAGCTTGAGCATCCCTGCCTCTCTGTCCATACTAATATAATAAATCTGTATATACTCGTAACTTGCGATCGTCTGTTTGTGTCTGTCTGTTGTTAAGCTTTCACGCTTTATTTATGTATGAGCGTAATAATAAGTCTAATCGAATTCCATACGGATGAAGCCGTGGGCTGAAAGCTAGTATGTAAAATACGTGCAAGAGATCTCCTTATCATTATTTTTGTCGGCAAAGCATTTTCCAGGTTGGACTTTGCACTAATCACGTGGATTTAATGATATTTAAGTCATACGAATGCGCAGGAGCTTCACTGTGCTTTCTGGCAGCGGAACACCAACAATTAGGATCCCCAAATTGAACACCAATTATTCTGAAAAAAAAATGTAAGTTATGTTTTTTTTTTATTTATAACTCATGAACTTATTTATTTAGTTATCAATGTTTGTTTTTCATAGATTCTGTTTTCATAAATTCAGTATTCATTTAGGTACCTACATCAGTTTTAGTTTTAATCAATAATGATCATGATCATTGATCGATCATTTACACATATTTTGTTTATTCTTACAGTTTTTATTGTTTGTGCAGTTTTCTTTTTAATTTAGTAAACTTTTCGCTCGTGCTAATCAATATAGTGCAATCATTAAAACTGTAGGCACTGTTACTTATTGTTTTGTGTAAATAAATTAAATATATATATATATATTTATATTTTACAGGTCCCAAGAACGAGCAAATGCCGACTTATTATTCCCGTCCGACGATGAGGCTCCTCGTCCGCGAGTGGAAAAGAAGCACAAAAGAAAACACTCACCAGAATCGAGCACCTCGAGGGCGAGTCCTGCTCGCTCTCCGATTCCTAAGAAGAAGAAGCCTATGTTCAAGCCGATCGCCCCCGTGAAGAAACCTTCTGCTCATGATCTCTTCGGGAGCGACAGCGAAGAAGAAGAAGTCATTGTTCCGGCAAGTTCTGGTAAAAAACCACCACCTCTCCTTTCTTACATAACGCGTAGGCTCGCCAACGGATATTCCCGCCAGGTGTTTGATGAGAAACCCGGAACCCATTTCATCGACTTAAGAATATATAAATGCGATGAAATCGAAAAAATACAACCGATGAATCGTTGGCGGCACTCCATAGTGTGCGTAAAAAACCGCACCGATGAAAACTCGGACGCCTGGCAACATCTTGCCAATTTCATAGTGGCCACTCGTAAAGAGTTCCGGGGCTGTCCCCCTACATTCATAGCCAATTATTATTAATTTTATTGTGCATAAAATATTGCTCAAAAGAAAATAAGAGCCATTCGTTATTCGTTATCTGTTATTCGTTATAATAAAAAATGTAACTAAGGTGTTTGAGATAATTATATAACACATATTAATTTTTTTAATAAGATATAGACTTAAATATCATTAAATCCCCGTGATTAAAGTACATAGAGATGTAATACATACTCAACTAGAATAAATAGGTACATACTTGTTTACTCAATTAGATGTAAGGATTATATTCAATTGATAAATATATATTATGTGCCTACGCAATATAAACAGAATAATAAACAATAATAACATTAATTTGGCTAGTTTATCATCGTTTATTAAAATGTATTTACTTCACTACACTATTATTATTGTACTTTGGTATTATTATACTATTTAATACTAAAGAGTATTATCCTAACTGTTGGTGTTCCGCTTCCAGAAAGCACAGCGAAGCTCCTGTGCATTTGTATGACTTAAATGTCTTAAATCCACGTGATTATATAATACATACTCAACTAGATTAAATATATACTTGTTTACTCAATTAAATGTAAGGATTATATTCAATTGATAAATATACATATGTGCCTGCCTACCCCAATAAACAGAATAATAAAACATTAATTTGGTTTGTCTTTTTTTTACAGTACAACCCACCGTTACGCCAAGATCTGATTATAATGATTTATTGAATAATGATTTAATGAAATATGAATACTGTCAAACTGAAATACCTAAAAATAAATACCGATTTCTGAATAATGATTTAATGAAATGTGAATACTGTCAGACTGAAATACCTAAAAATAACTACCGATTTCACCTCAGAACTAACTTACATAAATCTAATTGTGTACTGAAATCAGAATTTGAAAATGTCAGTATTATAGCTACAGCCTTTAAGAATAGAATTTTGTCTTATAGGCTTAATCCATTAGAGGAGTACCTCTTGCCAGAGACTTTCTTAATGGATAGCCAAAAGGACATTATAAAATTAATTTCAGATTGTCTTGTGAAGCATAAGTGTATTAAACTGAATTTCGAACTGTTTGCTTATTTTATGAAGTCAACGTCAGATGAGAAACATCTCAAATCATTTATGACAAAATATGAAATAGTTTGCCAAAATACTGATATCGAAGAATTATTTATGAATGCCATTTATACATTTGAAAGAAAAATATCTGAACTTGAACATTGCGAATCTGGTTGGTCTTGTGTTTTAATGAGTCATTTAGAGATAAACATAAATAAATATTCTCCGTTAAGAGGTGGTTCTTATATTGGTTTACCAAGTAAAATAAAGAATACTAAGAGTTGTATAAATATTAAAAACAATGATAACCATTGTTTTCTATGGAGCGTTGTTGCGGGTCTATTCCCTCAGAACAAAAACGCATGTAGAACTAGCTCATATCCATATTATACTACAGTGTTAAATACAGACGGTATGTCGTTTCCGCCAACTTATAAAGATATTAAATTGTTCGAAAAAATTAATAAGGAAGTGAGTATAAATGTGTATGGATTAGATAATAAAGATAATGTAACTGGCCCTTTATATGTAACTTCATCGAGAAAAATAAATCATGTAAATTTGTTGTATATTGAGAAAAATGGAACCGGTCACTACTGTTTAATAAAAGATTTATTACGTTTGGTTAAACGTCAAATAACTCTCAATAAAGGTAAAACATTTTTATGCGAACTATGTTTACAATTTTTCACGAGTGAGATTAAATACCGTTCACATACGTGCAATCAAATATTAACAGTCCTTCCAGAAAAAAACACAACTTTGCATTTTAAGAACTATGAAAGAAAACAAAAAATTAATTTTGTTATATACGCTGACTTTGAAAGCCTTCTTTTGAACCATGGTGTATGTAAAACTGAAAATACAAGAGTTTATAAACTACACAAGCCTTCTTGTTTTGGTTATTACATTTGTTGTTCGCATGATTCTAATTTGAACAAGTATGTTTCATATAGAGGATCAGATTGTGTAAAAGTTTTTATAGAATATTTACTTGGAGATATAGAAAATATTTATCATGAATTAACTTTTAAAAAGCCTATGCCCCCTTTATCACGGATGGAAGAAGAAAACTATAAAAGCGCTTCTAAATGTCACATCTGTGACCATTTCCTCTTTGACGATAAAGTTAAAGACCACGATCACATTACATCACAATACAGAGGTGCCGCGCATTCGCATTGTAATCTGAGATATAAAGTTTGTCAATTTGTGCCTGTTATTTTCCACAATTTTGCCGGTTATGATTGTCATCTATTCATTCGTGAATTAGCTAATTATGAGGGTTGTTTTAAAATTATACCTCAATCAAAAGAAAAATACATATCTGTTACGAAAATTATCAAAACAAAAAAAAGCTCATATCCCATACAAATCAAATTTATCGACTCTTTTCAATTTTTAAGCTCAAGCTTGAATGACTTATGTAGAAATTTAAATGAAACAGATTTTGTTTCTCTTGCAAAAGAGTTTCACGATAAAGAACAGATCAAATTATTGTGCCGCAAGGGTATTTACCCATATGAGTATATGGATAACATTTCTAAATTTGAGGATGATGTTCTTCCTCCTAAGGAATCATTTTACAATAGCATTAAAGAGGAACATATAACTGACGAAGACTATGAACATGCACATAATGTATGGCATAAGTTTAATATTAAATCTCTAGGCGAATATACTGATTTATATTTGAAAACAGATGTCTTACTACTTTGTGATATATTTGAAAATTTTAGAAACACTTGTGGAAGAATCCGGATCGACAAGGACCAGATATTGATGGGTAATAAAGGGGGGACCTCCGGTTCGCTATGACCAAAAATGGTGGTGGAATAAAGGATGGAAAGGAGGGTGGTCCCCCGTTGCGGATGATGGAATTGTGGACTGTAAGTTGCGGTTTGAATTAATGGTGGAAAACGAGAAGGATTGGTAAAGGGAACAAACGCACTTACTTGGTGCTGGAGCAGATGGTATGCTCGTGTACTGATGCAGCCTTCTCTTGCCCGGGAACTGATGTTGTCTTTCACAATACACTGTTTATAGCACTTCTTCTTCACTTGAAGTCAGTTAACTATTGACAGCGGTGATGACGGCGATGCGGCGAGTCTGATGACCACGTGTTAGGTGGCTTGCGGTGCGGTTGTCACTAGAGGACTTGCATGCACGTCGGCGGTGTGCGCGTCGGCGGCGGGACGAAGGCAGACTGAATTGATACATCTTCCTGATCCATATTATGTAATAGTGCGCTTGCGGGAAAGAGAGGGAGGGTGAAGGGGAGGGAGGTGAAATGACTTAATTGGCGCGAACATCCCCCCGGCCTTGAGGTCTCCTCAAATAGCGAATTAAAAAAAATAAAAAATAAACATAAATATATACAGCGGAGTTAATATCATGTAGAAAAAACTATATATGCGGTGAACAGAGGCGATGCGATGAATATAATTAGTAAATTAATAAAAATATTATAATAGCGGGATGAGAATTTATACTTAAACTATAACTTATAAAATATAAACTACAATATTATTGTGTTGGTAGAGGGCAAAGTCTAACAATGGGCCGCTGCAAAGTGGAGCTCTTAGTCTTCACTTGTGCAACGCGCACCACACCATCCCTACCAGGAAACAGTTCAGTGACGACGCCTAGCGGCCACTGAAGAGGCGGAGCGTTATCCATATCGATAAGAACAACGGTTCCTACAGAAATGGAATTAATAGAATGTTTATTCCACTTTTCTCTTGCTTGTAGTGTATGTAAGTATTCTGATCTGAAGCGCTTCCAGAATGACTGAACTATCGAATCAAGTAATGAAAAACGTGATAAAAGATTAATGCGTTCCTTACTAAGATCAGCGGCGGGTAAACATCCAAGTGGATTAACAGCGAGGAAATGCGCGGGCGTAAGTGCAGTAGGTTCCGCCGGATCGCTACTTAACACGTAAAGCGGTCGTGAATTTAATATGCGTTCGACCTGAGTGAGGACAGTAAGCAATTCCTCGTACGTGAGGATTTGCTTACCTATGACGCGAAATAAATGATACTTTACTATCTTTATATTTGACTCCCAAAGCCCACCAAAATGCGGAGCGTTTGGAGGGTTAAGTTTCCATGTGATGCGGTTATCAGAAAGGACCTGATTAAATACTTTGTAATATTCGTCTGAACGTAAAAAGGAATGAAGTTCATTCAAGTATGAACGCGAAGCAATAAAATTAGTAGCGTTATCACTAGTGAGTCATCATCATTAACGATGTGCGAATAAATCACGCAGCCATACGCCTTTTCACTGGCGTCGGCGAACGCGACTAGCGAGACTTGGGAATTTTTATTTATACCCATATGGCGAGGAAACCTTAATTTCGATATCAAAGGTAACTCTGAAATATATTGTTGCCATGCAGTGACAACGTGAGCGGGCGGAGCCTGGTCCCAGTCAAGTTTGAGAACCCATAAGGTTTTAATGAGAAGCTTACAGAAAAGAATTACTGGACCCACGAGCCCCAGAACATCATACAAGCGAGCGGTTGCGGATAAAATAGAACGCTTGGTACAAGCGAGCGGCGGCGGTGAAACTAGAAAAGAAAAACAATCAGTTGCGGGGTGCCAACGAAGACCCAATACCTTAAAAATACTTTGGTCGTCGAATGAGACCTCGTCAAGCTGACGGTGCGTTGCGGGGATGTGCTGTAAAAGCTCTGAACTGTTACTAGTCCACTTAACCAATTCAAATCCTCCACGCTGAAACATTTGAATTAGTTCAGTGGCTACGTCAACGGCGCTGTTGACGCAGGGCGCGCAGGACGCGATATCGTCCATATAAATATCTCGTTCGACCACCGAAGCAGCCAAAGGATAGGACTCCCTCTCCTCGGAAGCCAACTGACGTAATGTGCGTAGCGCAAGAAAAGGCGAAGAGCGTAAACCAAAAGTCACACGATTAAATTCGTATGTTTGTATGTCTTCCTCATTAGAAAAGCGATAACGAATGCGTTGAAACGCGCGGTGCGATTTTTGTACTTCAATGTATAAATACATTTGCATAGCGTCGGCAAAAAAGGCGATGCGATAAACTCGTACGTTTATTAAAATATTAAAAATATCAGACTGTAAATTTTGCCCACTATGTAAAATATCATTTAATGAAATGTCATTATCTGACTTAGCGCTTGCGTCGAGTACTATTCGCAATTTAGTTGTACTTTTATCATTACGTATGACAGGGTGGTGCGGGAGATAAAAGCAAGGTTCCGTAGAATTATTTGAAGCAACCAATGATAAATAACCCTTGTTGATGTATTCTTGAATAACTTCATTGTAGCGGGAGCGAAGATCGGGACATTTATTAAAACGTCTCTCGAGGAGCGAGAAGCGTTTTTTAGCGGTTATAAAAGAATCACCTAACTTATCAGGCGTGTCCTTGAAGGGCAGGGCGACAACATATCGTCCGTTCAAATTGCGACGAGTAGTGGAAGTATAAATATTCTCACATTCCTGTTCATCAGGACTTAAATAAGTTTTTTGCGGCAGCTCCTCTAACTTCCAAAATTTTTCGAGCAAATGCGTGAGCGACGTTTGACTATTATCAATACGAGTAGGATAAGAAACCAAAGAACGCGGCATGCATGTAGGAAAGTCGATATCTGCGTCTCCCATTATTATGTATCCTAGTGACGTTTCTATGGCACTCGGCGATTGCGAATTAATTATTTTATCAGTTAACAAAATTTGTAAATAAGTATTAACCCCTAATAAAACGTCAATGTCACCTGGTGTATGGAATTGATCGTCAGCTAAACGTAAATTATTTATATAATTAATTTTCGAAACGTCTATTAACGACTCGGGTAATTGTCCAGTTATAGCGGGAACAACTAGCGGTTCAATATGATAAAGTTTATTTTCATCAAAGCGGGAGCTAAACTGCAAAGAAGTAACACCTAAAATCTTCTGCGACACCCCACCGATTCCTTGCGCCTCTTTAACTGGTGTTTTATTGGAGATCGGTAGGTACAAACGTTTGCAACACTGTTTCGTGATGTAATCGCATTGCGAGCCAGGGTCCACTAAACAACGCAACAAATATTGGTGTCCGTATTTAGTACAAACTTTAATCTTCGCAGTTCCCAATAATGTAGTGCGGTGCGGCGCATTACCACAATCGCGCGAAACGTTACATGACGTGGATGCATTTTTTTCTCCTGGACCTTGTTCTACCGAAGGCTGATCGACCTTATTCCTACTACTAACAAAATGAAGTAGCGTATGGTGCGAGCGGGAGCAATACCTACATCTACGCTGTGACTTACAAAAAGGAGTGGCGTGTTTATTACTTAAACAATTAGTGCAACATTTATTTCGTTTTACAAAATTGTACCTGTCCTGTGCATTTATTTTTAAAAAATGCGGACAGACAAATAGGTGTTCGTGATCACCCGATTTACAGAAAATACATGACCGATTCGAATCTGTATTAATAAAAGTTTTGCTTATATTTTTAGCGGGAGCGGGAACAAAATTACCTTTAATTTTATGGTTGTTAGACGTATGCGAAGTATTTATTGTATGGCATAAAGCCCTATTCTGGTCATGTAAAAACTGAACCAAAGCGGAATATTTCGGTATGTTTACGTTGCGACATGACATTTCGAACGACTTTACGGTATCGTTATCTAATTTTCTAAGCGCGATATTTAGAAACAGAAAATCAGATATGTCATCAATATTAAGTTGCTTAAGGGCGTTAATAGAAGCGTCAAATTTATCCATAAATATTTGATAACCAGCGGATGTGTTAGTGTTTACGTTCTTCAGTTCTAACAGCTGACTGACGTAGGTAGTCGCGAGCGCACGCTCGTCGTTATATCTACGTATGAGCGCGTTCCATATCACAGAATAGTTTTCAGCTGTAGGCATTAAGCCTGAGCAGATTGATAATGCCTTATCACTAAGTTTACTAACAAGATAATAAACGCGTTCAGCATCTGTTAATTGCTGATTATCATGAACTAATGTTTTAAATTGTTGGTAGAACATAGACCAGTGTCGTATGTCACCATTAAAAGAAAGTAATTCTATGGGCGGAAGCGATGGTATAATTTTTGTAGGTAAACTATTCTGTAATTTACTTGAAGATGAAGCGTTTAATTTTGACACTTGACTTTTAATACGACTATATAGATCATGAAAAGATTTCCACGATCCGAAATCTACTTGCGCGTTCGGATTTAATTTTAAATTTGTAACATTATAAGATTCTAACGTGTCCTTGAACTCAGTACGCAAGTATTCAAGGTCAGATGCCGTGTCAAGAAATGTGTCCTGTTCGTCTGACGAACTTAATGCACTTATAGATAAATCATAAATTTGTTGTAAACGTTCGTAAATAGAATTTCGTTTTGCAATTAATATTTTCAATCTAATTTCGTCATTTGAAAGCGTTTCAGATTCAATTTTGCCTTTAGTAGACATTTTGTCGTGAACAAGATAAATCAGTTAAAACAGTTAAGATTATAAAAATTATGTGTGGCGTAATGAATGAATACGTAGGTAGTTACTAGCGAAACAACGATCGCCGGTCGCGTCGGCTCCGGCAACCACAAATATGGCGGACTTCAATTAATGAAAAATAGAATGCGTACCTATGAGGTGTAATTTCGATTACAAATATAGGTAAATAATGGTGCGAATGGTGCGAATGCGCTTTGCAAAAATAATAATATACCTACGTGAGCGGTGCGTTATTAATATGCGGGATATAAAATAATCGTAGATATAATACTTATTTGCAAAAATAAATAGCGGATGGTGCGGTGTGTTTTGCAAAAAGAATAATATACCTACGTGAGCGGTGCGTTATTAATATGCGGGATATAAAATAATCGTAGATATAATACTTATTTGCAAAAATAAATATGAATAGGCACTTATATTACATGAAATACATAAATATGCGTATTTATGAGATTAAATAATTAACCCGGGTGAAGTTACCAAACTATTGGCTCGAAATCCGGCTCGAAGGACCAAAAAATTGGAAGAATCCGGATCGACAAGGACCAGATATTGATGGGTAATAAAGGGGGGACCTCCGGTTCGCTATGACCAAAAATGGTGGTGGAATAAAGGATGGAAAGGAGGGTGGTCCCCCGTTGCGGATGATGGAATTGTGGACTGTAAGTTGCGGTTTGAATTAATGGTGGAAAACGAGAAGGATTGGTAAAGGGAACAAACGCACTTACTTGGTGCTGGAGCAGATGGTATGCTCGTGTACTGATGCAGCCTTCTCTTGCCCGGGAACTGATGTTGTCTTTCACAATACACTGTTTATAGCACTTCTTCTTCACTTGAAGTCAGTTAACTATTGACAGCGGTGATGACGGCGATGCGGCGAGTCTGATGACCACGTGTTAGGTGGCTTGCGGTGCGGTTGTCACTAGAGGACTTGCATGCACGTCGGCGGTGTGCGCGTCGGCGGCGGGACGAAGGCAGACTGAATTGATACATCTTCCTGATCCATATTATGTAATAGTGCGCTTGCGGGAAAGAGAGGGAGGGTGAAGGGGAGGGAGGTGAAATGACTTAATTGGCGCGAACAACTTGCTTACGGCATTATAAACTTGACCCTGCTTATTATATTACTGCGCCGAGCTTGAGTTGGGATGCCATGTTGCTTTATACAGGTGTTCAATTAGAGCTTATAAGTGATTTAGAGATATATGAGATGATAGAAAAAGGAATACGTGGTGGTTTATCGCAATGTTCTCTCCGTAATGCTAAAGCAAATAATAAATATTTACCAGATTTTGATAGCTCTCAACCATCAACTTACTTGATATATCTTGACTGCAACAATCTTTACGGTTATGCAATGACAAAAAAATTACCGATATCAAATTTTCGCTTTTTAACCTCCCAAGAAATTGATGCATTAGACATTGTTAACGTACCTGATGATTCACATGTTGGATACATTCTAGAGGTTGATTTAGCTTACCCGAACCGTCTACATAATGCGCATCGTGATTTACCTTTCGCACCAGAAAAGTTTATTCCTCCCGGAGGAAAGGCTCCTAAATTAATCGCTAGTTTATATGATAAATTTAAATACGTAATTCATTACGTTCATTTAAAGGAATGTATAAAAAACGGATTACTTTTGAGAAAAATTCATCGCGTCATAACATTTACACAAGAGAACTACTTACAAAAATACATAGATTTAAATACCAGCTTGCGTCAAGCTTCATCTTCAAATTTTGAAAAAGATTTCTTCAAACTATTAAATAATGCTATTTTTGGGAAAACTATAGAAAACAGACGCAAACAAGTGAATGTCAAATTAGTAACAAATTGGCGTGATAATCAAAATGTGACAAACAAAAAAATTGGTGCGGAGAAACTAATTGGTAAACCTAACCTAAAAAATATTACAGTGTTTACAGAAAATTTCGCAGCCATACATTTGACTCCTGAAAAATTAATTCTTGACCGACCAATATATATCGGGTTTACAGTTTTAGAATATGCAAAACATCATTTATATCAATTTCATTACGACTTTATTAAAAAAATATATCAAAACAAAGCGAGACTCTGTTACACTGACACTGATAGTCTTTTATACTTCGTAAAAACTAGAGATTTTTATAATAATATGAGAAAAGAAATAGCAAAATTTGATACTAGTAATTTTAAAGCTGATAACTGCTACCAAATACCTAGAATTAACCCAAAAATTCCAGGACTATTCAAAGATGAATTAGGAGGTGAAGTTATCAGTGAATTCACAGGATTAAGATCTAAGTTATATTGTATAAATACTTTGAGAGGGGAAATTAAAAAGGCTAAAGGTGTAACGAAATCAATAAAGAATAGACTACATAAGAGTAATTACAAAAAAGCGCTTTTATCTGATAAAAGTTTCAAATGTAAAATGAATGTTATTAGATCTATAAAACATGTATTGTACTCTCAAGAATTAGATAAAGTAGTAATAAATCGAAACGATGACAAGGTGCAAGTTCTACCCAATCAAATAGAGACCATACCTTGGGGTCATTGTAGTACTATATTTTAAGTTGATTCAATTAAAAATTTAATGAAATTGCAGAAATGTAAACTAATTCTTTTAGTTAAGAAGATGATTTTATATTGTTAATACAGATTATGATTATAAATAAATGTATATAAATATAATGCATATTATCTTTATAATACAATAAACATGTTTACGTACTAACTTTTGTTTTCATTTATAATCTCACGTTTACCTTATTCAAAACGCAGACCATCGTCAGGCTTTGAATCGAGAACACAATGAAATTTATAAAGCAGTCGTTAGATCTTGAAGTTCACAATATAAAAATCAACAAAAAATCTTGCAAAATAAAACATAGTATTCTTTTACCTAGTACAATCCGGTGTATCATCTGTGGTCCTTCAAATTGTGGTAAAACTAATGTTATGTTAAATCTTTTATTTCATGAAAATGGTCTTAAATTCAGACATGTTTACTTGTACTCTAAGACAGCCTTTCAACCAAAGTACTGTTTTTTGAACGAAGTAATGAAGAAAATTCCCGAAGCTCGATATTTTATTTTTGATCATAGTAAAGAAGTGATTCATCCTAATGACGCTTTAAAAAATTCAATCATGATATTTGATGACGTTGCATGCGAAAATCAAGTAAATATACGCAATTACTTTGCCATGGGCCGGCATAAAGGAATAGATTGTTTCTATTTGTCACAAACTTATTCGAAAATACCTAAACAATTAGTGCGTGATAACGTGAATTTTTTAATAATATTTAAACAAGATGATATTAATTTAAAACATATTTACAACGAGCACGTCAATACAGATATGGAGTGGTTAAAATTTAAAAAACTATGTTCTTCCATATGGCAAGACCGTTTTAGTTTTTTAGTTATAAATAAAGACTGCAGTCTTGACAAAGGACGATATAGAAAAGGTTTTGATACATTCATTATTTTATAGAAGTTCAATATAAACTACATTCTATTTGAAATTTGTCATTTGTGTTTATGTTTCTGTAAATAACACTTGCACATCATACCCTTATCTCAGATGGATACCGACATTAAAGAACAATTGTTAAAGTCAGTACAAAACATAAAAAATAAATTAAAAATAATTCGTAATGAAGAAGATGCTTCTAACCTTAGGTATAAAAAAGTATTCAAACCTATAACTGAACCTTTAGAAACTCTTATTAAAGTGAAAGGAAATGATATTCCAACTTTAAGAGTGAAAAATGTTGAAAATTTAAATTCTTCATTCGGATATGACGAGTTTAAAGAAGCGACCATCCCAGATTACAATACAGTTTCAGAATATTACAGTGAAGATGACAAAAGTTTGATAAGAAGTAAGAACGACACGTTAATGTCACTTGATAAAGAAGACATTTTGGATATTTATGATAATATAAATATCCCATTTGGAATACGTAGTGAAAACAAAAAATTGATGATTGGAAACTCTGAGATTAAGATTTCCTTGTCAAATAGTTCGTCAAACACAGATAAGATGTACATAATAAGCATAAACAATAAGCATTATGAATTTACCCCCGGCTTACAAGAGCTCTTGATTCGAAACAAACCTAATCTTAACTTAGTATCCGAAATGGATAAAATAGTTTACAAAGATATACTGTCTATAACAAATGTGCACAAAATAGGTTTTAATTCTAATGGAAAAATAAAAGGTGATAAGGGATTGAAATACCGTCAAATTATAAAACCTCTATTTAGTCAGATAAATGAGCAAGGAGGTGAATCATCCCAACATAAGATTGGAGGTTACATACCGATGGTCAAGAAATATAAAAAAAATACTGATTACGTTTATTGGGATGACCCAAATGAATTAGTTGAAAGGTTAAAATTATTGATTGCATCACAAAGTGCTGGCAATACTAATCATGACAATGAAATCATATCAATTATTGAAGAATTAAAAGAAGCCGGTATTATAAAAGACTGAAGTCTTAATATACATTTCAGTAGCAATGTATTCATGAACATGAATACTCATGAAGATAAACCTCATATCCATGTTAGTAAAAATAGTGAAAGTGATTATGTGAAATTAACATCAAAAAACACTATATGCGGAAATATTGCTAATGAGAATTGTACCAAAATAACTGATAAATATATTTATGAGAAGCTAAAAACTATTGATACACATTTAGTAAATTTAAATGAACGCATAAAAAATCTTGAAAAATTAATATTTTTAAATGAAATTGTAGGGAAATTAAAGAAACATTATGAGCAAACAAGACGTAATAAATGAAATTCACAAATATGTACGAAAAAATTTCCCCCGTAGAAAAGTACTACTAAAAGATATTGATGACCTTTGGCAAGCTGATTTAATTGATATGCAGAAAATCTCAAAAGCAAATTGTGGGTATAAATACATATTAGTCATTATAGATTGTTTTTCAAAGTATGCTTGGGCTGTTCCACTTAAACAAAAGACTAAAGAGCTTGTATCAAAGGCTTTTAAAACTGTTTTACTTGAAGGAAGGGTTCCGAAAAACTTACAGACAGATTTAGGAAAAGAATTTTATAATAACATGTTTAAAGAAATTATAAAAACTTTTAAAATTAATCATTACTCTACATATTCCACAAAAAAAGCTTCAATTGTAGAAAGATTCATTAAAACATTAAAAAATATACTTTATAAGGAGTTTCATTTGAAAGGTAATTATAAGTGGATAGATGGCACGCTTGAGAATAAAGTTTTTGAGTACAATCATACTTTTCACAATACTGTGAAGCAAACTCCGGTATCAATAAATCAAGATAACAAGGAAATCGTTCTGCAACGATATATTAAGAGATATAAATGTAAGAAAAAAATTAAGAATGTAAAATTACAACTAGGTGATTATGTGAGAATTAGTAAATATAAAGGATGTTTTGAAAAAGGTTTTACCCCAAATTGGTCTACAGAGATATTTAAGATTGTAAAAGTACAAAATACTGACCCTATCACGTATCTATTAGAAGATGCTAGAAAACGTCCAATATTAGGAGCATTTTATAGCCAAGAGCTTCAAAAAACGAAGCATCCAGATATTTATCTAGTTGAAAAAGTTATCAAAAGAAAGGGTAACAAGGTTTATGTAAAATGGTTAGGGCTTTCGAATACAGAAAACAGCTGGATAAACAAAAATAATGTTGTATAATTTATATAGTTCACTTATGGCATACATATAAAGAGATACTTAATTTTTTTAGTCAGTATGATTAGATTGTTACTATAGTAAACAGTTTCGTTGGAATTTATCACGTACTAAAAATGTCAAAAGAAAAAAATAATAAAACCCGTGAAAACTATACCTTACCTTCAAAAAAACGTAAATCGGGATCTGGATGTTTTAAGAAATCTTTTAAAAATATTGTTGCACACACAAAAAAACATCTCAAAAATCTGAAACCTAAATGTAAGAAGGCGGACGTGGAGGTAGCAATGGCAGCTGCAAAGGAAATGTCTTCCAATCTACCAATAGAGGTGCCAAGAATTATACCCGTAACGAAAACTGGAGGATTTCTTCCTTTAATACCCATATTTGCAGGTTTATCTGCTGCTGGCAGCTTAGCTGGTGGAGTTGCTGGTATCACAAAAACAATAAATGAATATAAAGCTGCTAAGAAACGACTAGCAGAGTTAGAAAGACATAATGAGAAAATTGAATCATTATGTATCGGAAGAGGATTACATCTCAAACCTTATAAAGATGGATTGGGAATATACGTTACAAAGAAAAAAAACTAAATAATCGGCTACCCAAAAGACCTTTGACAAATATAGACTTAATAAGGTTCTCGAGAAACATTCCTTTTTTTCGAGGTGTATTTATGAGAGATGAATTACCATACCAGCCATTACCAATAGAATGCGGTATTATTAACTTAGATTCATCTAAAAACTCAGGTACTCATTGGGTAGCCTATGGGAAAATAAATGATTATATTGAATACTTTGACAGTTACGGTAATTTGAAACCACCAACAGAATTCATCAATTATATGGGGTCAAATATATATTTTAATAATGAAAATCATCAAAAATATAATTTATACAACTGTGGACATTTGTGTTTAAAATTTCTCAAATCATTTTGGTTAAGAAAACAAATCTAATATTTAAAAAGAATAATATTGCACTTATAATCATTCTAATCCTTGCATTCATGGTAAACGTAAGTACAGAATATTTTCTTCAGGGATAAATATTTAAATAAAATAAAAAAATATGATTATCTTCAATAAAAACCCGAGTGATAAAAAAAAACTGAGTACTTCACTCTCAAAAGCGAAGGTGGGAAGACGGCTGAACAGTAGTAAGAATTTTAATAAAAAAATTACTAAAAATAATAAAGAATTTCTTCGTGCTCTTGGATTTAAAATTTAAAATGCTGCAAATCACAGATTTACCACAGCATGATAATTCCATTGAAAGTTACGAAATACATACGTACAATCCCTATAATAATAGCTTTAAAGAAAACGATGAAATCAGAATACCAATTCACCAACAAGATGTATACTTGCTGCCATCAGCAAGCTCTATTTACATTGAAGGATATGTCAGTGTGTTTACAAAAGATACGTCTGGAACAATTACAAGAAAAGATGTGCAATTTATCAACAATCCATTTTCATTTTTATTTCAAGATATAAGATATGAATTAAATGGTGTTGTAATAGACCACATTAAAAACGCGGGAATCACAACTACAATAAAGTCGTATATATCTTTGAATGATGGAGAAAGTAAAGCTAGTGCAACATGGGGGTGGAATGTAAACGGCACTAAACAAAAAAGTGGAAGTTTTAGTGCCATTATTCCATTAAATAAAATACTAGGCTTTGCGGAAGATTACAATAAAATAATTGTTAATTGTAGGCATGAACTAATATTACAAAGAAGCAGATCCATCATGAATTGTATAACTATGGAAAAAAATGATAATTTTGAATTAGATATACAGAAAGTACAATGGCGTGTACCACATGTACGAGTGAGTGACCGCAATAGATTATCACTTCTTAAATTATTAGAAAAAGATCGACCACTACAACTGTCATTTAGAAACTGGGATTTGTATGAGTACCCAGTATTACCTAAAACAACTAAACATTCCTGGTCTATTAAAACAGCTTCTCAATTAGAGAAACCAAGGTTTGTTGTACTCGGTCTGCAGACCAATAGAAAAAATAATGCTGCTAATAGCTCTTCTATATTTGACCATTGTAAAGTAACAAACGTTAAATTGTTTTTAAATTCTCAATATTATCCGTATGACTCACTAAATTTAAAATTTGACGAAGGCAAATACAGTATATTATATGAAATGTATTCATGTTTTCGTCAGTCATATTACAACCTTCCTGTGGACCCGCTGCTTGATCTGTCCACGTTTAAAGAAAAAGCTCCGCTGTTTGTTATTGACTGTTCACGACAAAATGATTCACTAAAAACCGGGCCAGTTGATGTTCGATTGGAAATTGAGTGTTCAAAAGATATACCAGATAACACAACAGCCTACTGTTTGATCATAAACGAGCGTCTATTTGAGTACAAACCGTTAAGTAACATCGTGCGAAAATTATCATGAATGTTATTGTCGATGTTCAAGGATTTAAAAATGAAAACAACGAGTTTATACCCAAAGAAATAGCAATTCAAAATGCAGGGCAAATCTTTACACTCTTGATAAAACCCCCGTACCCGTTTTATGATTTGACTAAAAAAGAACGTTTACAAGTAGCTTGGATTGAAAAAAATAGAGGAATATTATGGAATGAGGGATACGTTCCTTATTTAAATTATAAGTTAATTATCGGTGATTATTTTAAAAACAAATATATTTTTACTAAAGGTGTTGAAAAGGTGGTTTGGCTGAAAAAAATATTACAAACTGATAATGTGTACAACTTAGAAGATAAAAATTGTCCTAGTTTAAGCGTATTGTATGATAATTATAAATTATCTTCAGATATTTTAAGATGTATCTATCATAACAAAATATGTGCATTAAAAAATGTATGTTGTCTTTATAAGTGGTGTTTAGAAAATAATATACTTGTATGAATATACCGTATTTTTTAAGATTTCTTAGTATTTTTTCATGAATAAAGAAATAATAATGAACACATTTTCGTTTTATTTAACATTTAAAAGCTGATAAATTTAATATTAGAACTGATAAATGAAAAGTTAAAACTGATACCTCAATATCTAACTTTTCACTATTCATCTATCAATTTTAATTTTTCATTGTGGTATGTTGTACGTACTTATGTACGTACTTACTATCCATCTATCAGTTTTTAACTTTTTATCTATCAGTTCTAATGTCAATTTATTTTAGAACTGGTAAATGAAAAGTGAAAACTGATAAATGAATAGTGAAAAGTTATATATTAAGGTATCTGGATCTGGATCTCTGAATGATCCTGATCCAGATACCTTAATATATAACTACTCGTTTGCTACTGCCTGCAAGCTATGGCCGCGACCGCGGTTGTGTGTGTTTGTAGCGGCTAAAGCCACGACCCGCGGTAGGCCGCTACCGCAGGCCGCGCGTATCTGTGACGGGCTTAACGTATTGTCTTCATCATTTACCACTGAAATATCTTAACATAAAGGCCAAACCAAATTCGAGTGTTCTTTAGCACGCTTTTCCTTCTCAAAAACTTAATTGAATATTTAAAATCCTTGGGCGTGATAATTTGGCCGATATAAAATATTTCTGGATGCATAAATGATGCAGAAAAGTTTATAATACGTAATATTGAATATTTTATTTATATCGTAATTATTTAATTGTTTTCTAGAAAAAAATTATAAATTAGCTGATTTATTAGAAAATAATATTATTTCGATTCGATCTATTCATCGAAAATAATCTGTGCACACGACATGAATGTGACGTTTTCGTCACATTTTTGTTGATGGCTTAAATATGTATTTATATTTTGTGATTTTTATTAAAAACCCTATCGATACTGACTATTTAAATTATTTATTCAATTAAAATATTTCAAGTTTTAAATACTTCTTGGAATTTTTTCTATGCACTTTTTATGTTACCTGAAATGGCCCATATGCAACATACCTAAAATATAAAAAAATATATTTGGTGACCTAGGCTTATTTCGTTTAGCTTTTATTTTCATCGACACATGTTTTGCACGAAACGGTACAACTACCCAAATGTTGTTATCTGCAAAATCTCATGTGTAAAATCAGGTAAATCAGCGAAATTCGTAAAATTTCATATGCGGCCTCTGAAGGGAGGATATTCAAAAAATAATAGTTTTAAAAACCAAAAAACACGCTTTCATAAGAAATCCAACTAAATAAATAATGTAGTTTAAAAAACTAAAAAACACGCTTTTTTGAAAATACGAACGGAACGGTAATACCTATTTAATTTAAAAGCTTGGAAATAACTTGTTCTTGATCTTTGACGTAATGAATCACATCTTTTCATTGCATTTCATTCAATGCCATTTGCCAATGTCATTTATGCGCTTCAGTTGTAAACATGGATCCGATTCGACATGTCTTTCAAATCACTTGCAAGTAATATCTAGAGCTTCAAACGCTTCTGCGTGAGGTGATACTTAACATACATTCCCAGTTTCAGTCTCTTTTTCATCTTCTCTCTCGTTACTTTTCAAATCGTGAATGATTTTTGCATAAGTTTTCAGTGTTATTTCTTTTAAATCGTCGTGCGCTTCAATTACCTTCGTGCGGTTCGATTGATTGAAAAGATTTTAATATTTTATAACCTGTTCTTTTTAATATTTGCATTCTTCAGAGTTTCCACGCTACCCACTCTACCTAATCTACCAGCATATAACAACAGACTTTTAAATTAATATCCTTAAATTTTTTTAACATCGTATCTATTTCACTGTTGTGTGCTGACGAAAGACGACGCAGTAGCTGCTTTCTGTATAAACACTTTTAAGTTCCTATGACACTGATCCATAGGTTGCAATATTGATGTTACGTTAAGGAGCAAACATTTAACTATTAACGTCCCATTTTCTCACATCCTTTTGAAATTTCTTCACCTCAGGTATAAATGTATTTTCATACCAAGTAAGAAAAATATCCGTGTTCATCCACCATCCAGTCACACAATTGATGACTTGGGGGCTTGGTCAAAGCGTGCGAAGGTATCATTTATTTTATTTTATTTATTTTTATAACAAAGCTAAGGGATGCTGCTCTGCGGAATTCAGTAGATGACGAATTAAAAATATCCAAATTGGGATTCGACTTGAATACCCCATTGAGCAATGTCAACGCTCTAACCAGTGGAGATTCACGCACTAACACCAATCTGCAGTACGAAACTGCAAATAAGTCATGTCGCCGGGCACCAGTTCCGTCGGATTACATACAATCCCTCTTAATAATTTAAAGAAGTAATTTAAAAGAAAAAAAATTGCGTCTCACTTCCAAAGATTGATATCCTAACATTCCCATTAAAAATAAACTAGGATACTCATGTGGTGGATATCCTACGAAATATCAATATTGCTTGTAGTAAAGTCATCTTAAAAAATTATTTTGGAGTTTCTCCAACATGAGTTTGTATTTCTCTTCATGTAGACTCCAGATAACTTCGTTGCATATTGCATTCTATTGAACTTCTTACGAAACTATTGTACAATGTTTATAAAGTCCCGGCTTACCTCGCGCTCGCAAAGTCTTCGGCGAGGCCATCTAGCGATCGCACGCGATGGCTCATGATGAAGGACCTCGGTACGGTCGGAAACATGTCAGGCGCCCCCGAAGTAATCCGCGAGGTAAGTCGGGACTTTATAAACATATTTACCTATCCGCACGAGACGTTTTATAGTAAAATATTGTACAATGCTTTAATAGCAGCTACATATACTATTAAGATCTTTTGACTGTCTTAAAACAAACCCTAGCGATCTATAGGCTGTTTTTGCCATTATAGAAATGTGTTCGGCAAAACTTAGGTTAATTACACATTATGACGTCTAAGTCCTTGACTGACTTTTTTTTTGAACAAATACATCACCCAACTTATATTCATACTCTAAAAGGTTGCGAGCTAGTATAAACGATAACACAGAACACTTAGTTTCGTTAAACATTAGCCTATTTCGCTTACTCCATTCATATACACTGTGTAGTCTGTAGTCATTGAGCATCAGATGTATTTTCAATCGCCAAAGATAATTTCAGGTCATCTGCAAACAACAGACAACGAGCTGTAGTAACGGTATCCGGCAAATCATTCATAAAAATAGTGAATATCAAACAGCAATGTTAAAATCACTACATATTAAAAATGTTGATGACTGTGTGCTCATTTTGTAAACATAATCATAAACATGTCATATGTTAAGAATTCTCTAAGGAACATGTCCTTTCCAGTCCCGGATTTATAAATAGGCCGTATAGGCCGCGGCCTAGGGGCGGCCGTTCACAACCCCCGCTTTCCTTAGGTATGTACATGGGGCGGCAGAAATAAAGTGGCCTACATTCATAAAAAATATAAATTCGGCACTGGTCCTTTCTCGTCGTAATTTTGTGTTTAATAACAACAAGGACTGTCGCTCTAATATTAAATGTCGTATTTGCAAAAGAAAACATCACGTGCTGCTACATCCTCAATGTGCCATTTTCGAAGTAGATTAATTTAACAAAGTAAGTGAATGTGTTGCCACTACTTCAGAAGCTGCAGTTGCATCTAAATCTTTTTCAATAATTTCCTGTTTCGTTATGGATAAGATTCAAAATCAAGTCTTGCTTGCCACTACGCTTCTAAAAGCCACGTCCAGAAACGGAGAAGCCTATGACGTTCGTTCCTCTATCAAAGGTCACAATCGTCTTTCGTCACTGAATCGGCAGTCCTGTATGTAAGGTAGGTTTCAGAAAAATACCAACAAAAGGCAAAATATCTGGCTTAGGGGGAGCAAGGTATTGTTTCGAAGGCGACGGTCAATATCGAGATAAAATCGCAGATCAATATTAACGTAGTCATACCGGTGTAGGATATACCTACAAAAATATAACTGCTCAAAAATATAACTTCTCTCCTCCCATCGAGAATATTTGAAGTTTTGAAGTGGGAAGAGCTTCAAGATATAATGCTGACTGATCCAGAATTCTCCACACCTAATCGTATTGACCTCCTTCTGGGAGCAGAAGTGTACAGTCAGGTTCTACAAGCGTAAAGAGAAGCCCGGTTGGTACACTTATAGCACAAGCCACGAATCTTGGTTGGATATTGTCAGACTGACAATGTCAGATGTGGTAGTCTCAGCTACCGATTCTCTTCCACACGTCAAGGTAATGCAATGTTGCTTAGAATGCAATGAAATATAAAAAAAAATGGGAAATAGAATCCTTCAGTGGGGTATAGTTCAAGAGCAGCTATCGGTAGATGAATCAATGGTGAAGTATTTTGGACGTCATCCAGCGTAGCAGTTCATAAGAGGCAATCCAGTGCGATTTGGATACAAAAACTGTATGATTGCAAGTGCTGATGGTTATTGTTATGCATTTGATGTCTACTGTGGTAAATCAGTAGAGAGAACCAGTAATGAGCCTTTGGGATCAAAGATAGTGAAGGGTCTGTTGGAAAAAGTAAACGCCGTTCCGCAGGAACATATCGTTTACTTCGATAACTTTTTCACCAGTCATGCATTGCTGCGAGATCTTCGCAAAGCTGGTTATCGTGCAACTGGTACTGTCAGAGAAAATAGGGCGAAGAAATGCCCACTAATAGCTGTCAAGGACATGAAAAAGAAGAAACGAGCAGAATTCGACTACCGATTCGATACTGCCAATCAAATCTTGTTTGTGTACAAACTACGACTTTGTGTACCCTCTGGGCAAGGTAAAAAGATGGAGCTCTGAAGAAGGAAGAAAGAAAGATGTGGACATCCCTTTTGTTATCCAAAACTACAACAAAGGCATGGGAGGAGTTGATCAAGCTGATCAATCAATTGCAGTGTACAGAATAGCTATACGTGGTAAAAAATGGTGGTGGGTTCTATTTACCTACGTGCCAGATTTGGCTGTAGCTAATGCTTGGCGTCTCCATGTCCTAACCGCTGAAGACAAATTAGACCAGCTCCAATTTCGCCGAAGTATCGCCCGACTATATTTGAAGAATGCGGGTACTGAAAGACTCGAAGACTCGTCGTAAACCTTCTTCAATAGTGCCCAGTATGAGTCTAGATGGTGTAGGACACTTCCCCCAAAAACTGCCTAGCCAGCTACGATGCATCATTTGCCTCATGAAAGCACGTTGGCAATGTAAAAAATGTATCAAAACATTGTGCATCGAAAAAGGATGTTTCGAAAAGTACCACACATAAGCCCATTGGCCCCATTTGAGGACGGTATTTTTTTTTATACTTCAAAAAATTTTTTTTTTAGATTTTGATTATAACATAATGTGTTAAAAACGAGAATGCTTCGAGGAATCAACCACGACGTGGCTCCTTCAAAACCTCATTCAGACTTGAAACAAGTGGATTCCGAGGCAAACCAGAGAAACAGCCCCATAGAGCAAAGAATTATTGACTACTTTCACGGGGGACAACTGAAAGATAATGCTTCTCGTTGGAAGTAGTTAGGGGCAGACCTGAGGGATCATATCCTAAAGATTTCAGGAGGCTTATACCATTTCTTTTGTAAAAAAGCCCTTCGCATAATGAACCAAAACCATGTGCCAAAGTTTCTTCATCAGTTAGATTATCTTTTTTTTTTGGTATCGGGGGGGAACCTTCAAAAGGTACCCGAGTCGGGTACCCGGGTAACCCGACACCTTGGGAGAGGATACCGGGTTATGTGGGATTTGACCGCACTAAAACCCCCTCGGTGGCCTGCCTCTGCGTTTGTGAGGACTCCGGGATCTCCATAGGAACGCACCGGTGTCCTCACCGTCCGCATCCCCGGAAGCCCCCTTTTAGTCGCCTCTTACGATCAGGCAGGGGATACCGTAGCTCTATTCTTAATCCCGAAGCTACAGGGACTCAGTAAGATTATCTAGTGAAGCTCGATTTGAAACTGGCCTACTTCAACGTTCCGATAAAAGAAAGCCACAAAAAATTCCTTTGCTTCACGTATGCAGGCATACTGTACCAATTAACTTGTCTACCATTCGGCCTTTCCAGTGCTCCACTTGCTTTTTCTCGTCTCACCAGTTGGGTCGCAGGAGTTCTGGGATCAGGAGTCTTCGGGTGTATGTATACCTATATGGAGTTGAGAACAAATGAAATTATAATGAATGAAAATATAGTCAAAAGAATTATAATCTTTTATATTTTAGGTGTATTTTGAACATTTGCAATATCGGTGTTATTTAGCCTTCGTGTCATAGTCACGGCACCCAACAAGACGACATCAGCACAAATCCTGGAGCTATTATGTATTGGATTATAGTTTCAAGATTTTCTAAATCTCCAAGAGAATCAAGATTGGAAGAACTATGAACTGATATGTTGATAATGATATATGAATATAGTTTTTGCGTGAGAGCTGTCACCAGCCAGTAGCTCTATGGCGACGTGGTCGCTTACTTAGTGGTTGATTGCTTACTTACTTAATGGACGGCTGAGCCAACTCATCATTTTTTTAATATCCAAAACTGTGTTTAATAATAATAATAATAAACCGTGGCTTGTAACGTGTCATTTGTGAGTAACGACACCACTGACCCGATTGCTCCTGGGAAAGTCCCCCTGGTTCCTCGTCTCCGGCAGGCGGAGTGATAACCCAGAGGAACAGGTACCCACCTCTGGCTTGCCTTAATTGGCCAACCAGAGTGCAGTCGTTAGAGCTCAGATGTATAACTAAGTTATTGGCGTAATAGCGAGGAAAGGATTTATTCCCCCGCAATGGTGAAATCGGTGCCACTTCTCTCGAACCCCTATCTGCTCAAGCTAATGTCGCTTTCCAAACATTTACGCCATTTTTGTGGTCCCATTCAGTGAGTGGCGAGTCAATGGGTGAAAAAAAGTAATATCTAACGTTCGGCTATTAGGTGGCAAACAAACAAATCTAACATTATTTTTGTCACAGGCATTTAGGACGTCTAGAGATGTGAGCATGTGAGATGACAAATTATCTCCTGTTATTACTTTTGGACCCCTTTGTTTATTTAATATTTAAAAAATTGTTAAATCTTATATATAAAATTCTCGTGTCACAATGTTAGTTACCATACTCCTCCGAAACGGATTGACCGATTTTTATGAAACTTTACATGCATATTCAGTAGGTCTGAGAATCGGCTACTAACTATTTTTCATACCCCTAAGTGATAATGGTGGCCCACCAAAAGTCAGCTAGTAATAATATATATTCATGTCAAACCAACCTGATGGGCTATTATTAAATCTGACATCTTTTGACTCTTGTTCCGTCTATGTACTCCATAGTTGCTTAGATTTTTAAACAACATACGGAGGTAATAATTTTGCCTTAGCACTGCCATAAAACATGTTATTGAGCTTTTGGAGGTATTACTTAGAGTTCGAGGTATTTTGCGCCTCGCTTCTTTGTAACTTATTCTAACCAGGGTCGTCGGATAAATTTGTCTCGTCAAATATCCATAAATTTTCGGGCGGTATGTCTACATAGACAGTGTAGGTAGTGATGGTTTCCTTGACAATGGCTGCTCTGTGGCATTTATTGTTGGTTGCAAATCTTGGTGATAAACTGATAAACATGAATGCCTTTTTAATAAACTAGACACCCCCTTAGTACCTGGACAATTATCTTTATATTTTGAAACTGTCCGACCAATTTTCTCCCAAAATGTTGTAATAGCGATGCGATTGTCAAAAATTGTGAGAGGAAAGCCGCACAGGGTTGCCAACATTTCATCAGCGAATTATAGTATTTTCCAAAATAAGGTAAAAATATACCGATATACAATACACAAATATTATATTTTTACTTGTACTTTGTAACAGTCTCTTGCTTAAAATAAAAGTGTCATATGCTTTGTCACATAATTTTTTTATATTAATTTAAATCAAAATCTCATTTTTTATTAATGATATACTACTTCTGTTTCTTTCTTCTCTCCATTTCGAATACATAATCGAAAATATCCTTTCTGTGAATGCCGCAGTGACGGAATAAGAGAGCAGGAATTAAGAATTATGAATAATGAAATTATTCAGTATTTCTTAAAATACGCTACCATTTTTAGTCTGTACTTTTGTCAGTAAAGTCACAACAGTCTTTTACTTAAGCAAAGATTTCATTCAATATTGTAATTTCAGAGTAAAGGTCATTTTGATCATTTTTTAAATTTTCTGTCCCTCCCTCCCGCCCCGGTGAGATGTCGTGAGATTTTATTCAACCCCCTCCCCCATCCCCCAATCTCACGTAAAATAATTTTTCTCATTTTGTAAAATATGTATATGACGGCGCCACTATCAATGCTTTGTAAAACAACGTGCAACGGGCAATTAGTCGAAAGATCGTACGATGTGTCACTCGATCGCTACCACAGAACCTATATAAAGCAGCGCGCGCGCGTAACTCGGGTCATTCGTTCATCGACCGTTGCCCGGTGCACACGTTACGTAATCACCGAGTAGCCTTGAAATCTTTATCTTTAATTTGTTTGTTAAAATCGTACTGAATTAAGAGACTGAAATTAGAATTGGAATGAATCAAGTGATTGAGAGAAAACTTTGTGTTTGTTTTCTTATTTAAAAAAACAACAACGCCGGGGCAAACGCTACATATATGTATAATTTTTTCCTTTTTTTATATAGTTGTAAAACTCATATTATATCGATGGTTGTAAATTAAAAATCTCACGTGAGATATTTCTAAATGTGGGTTTCTTACGTTAATGCGTTGGATTATTATTGTAAAAATAAAAAAAAATGCTTCGTGCTTTTATTTATGACTAGTTAAGACTAGTTAGTAATCAATATTGCTGAGAGTTTAATTTTATTATGTATAAGTGTAATAAATATTTAACAATAGAATACTTAAATCGTAACTGGAGAATCATGCGCGGTCTCACGGGCTACACTGTACCGTAATTTTTTTTTGGGCGGTAGGCGAAAAAAAAGTAACTGTGCTCTCTTCGAAATTATTTAATTTTTATATAATTAAGTGCATAAATTTCTAATAACTTAGTTGCATTTTGTACCAAATTAAACCATAATTACTTACAAGTGTTAGTAGCTCCATACATGCAGTAAAAACAGTTCTATACTGCACAGTCCCAGTTCTTTGTTTTGACACTTCTGCAGCCACTATATCACATCACTTATTTACTACAATGGCCAACTATTCAGCAGTCATGGAGACACAACAGGCTTTGGAACACACTATTCTGAAGAAATTCGCTGAATTTGAGACTCAGATGAAGGCTTCAGCTCCACGCAGCAATACACTTCAACGCTTGCAGGAAGAATTCACAGATTTCAAAACTTGTGTCTGGTCCATCCTTAATCTTCTACGACAACAGATCTCTGAGCTCACACGGACTGTTGAAGCTAGTGAAATCAAACATCGTAGGAAATATCTCCTTATTAGTGGTATTTCTGAAGAAATTGTTGATAATCTGCCAGATTACATTGCCGGGCTTTTCAAAGATAAGCTAGGTTTATGTAACATGGCCAGCGATAAATTTAAGGCCTGTCATCGTCTCGGCATCATCAAGGAAGGTAAATCTCGTCCAATACTTTTGCATTTTGCTGATCACTCAGATAAGCAGTCAGTTTGGAAGAAAAAGACAGCTTTCAAAGGAACTTCATTTGTGCTGTCCGAGTTCCTTACTCGCAATCGACAGGCGTTATTCATGAAAGCACGTCAGCAATTTGGAATGAGAAGTTGTTGGACCTCTGATGGTGTTATCATGGTGAAGCTGTCCGATGGCACCAGGCATCGCATTGTCTCACAGGAGGATTTTGATGCTATCCCTTCATCAGCTAAGGATAGCCAAGACGATAATGACCGCTCCAGTGCCAGCTCCCGGTCGGCCTCCCCGGTGCCAGAAGTTCATGCCGATCAACAATCCAAATCTAAGCGCGCTGCAAGGTGTAAGAAGTAACACATTCCTTAGACTTCATTGTTTACTTTTTATCACTGTTTATTATGTACTTCGAGGGTAGGAAAAGCATTTTCTCATTTCATTTCACGTATTTTTATCTTGAATAATTATCAGTCAACTTTGGTTTCACGTCAGTGTCACATAGTGTCACTATGACAGTTTGAAAATTCGACTCATGTCATGCTATCCAATGCGGCTTGGATTCTTGTGTTTTGGCCCGAATGAACAAACTAGATCTAGATTAACGTGTTTTGCAAAGACAAAAGTTAATGTATATGATCTGATTAAATATTTACGGTACCTAGTTTTTAAACATAATATTGTATAATTCAAGCCGTACGTGCCCTCTAATAATGATCTCGTTCTATTTTAAAATACTTTTATCGCAATCTTTTTTCATATTTTTTTATCATTGTTATTTTTTGTGTTTAATTACAATACAGTCTTACATCGGAGTTAGTTACTATTTAGAATAGACTTCTGCACACTTTTTTTGTGATTGTTACAATTTCACCTTGTACTTTTAACATAGTTTGTTTTTTAATTGTAATTCCGCAATTTTTTCTTTTCTGTTGTTTTTTTTTCTCTGTGTTTAAATTCTAGTTATTAGGTTAGCTGTACTGACTAATTTTCTCCGATGTTTAAAATTGTTAGCTTACTTTTTAAAATACCTTCTATGTGTTTTAAGGTCTATGTAGCTTCTTTTCTCGTTGTAACTACAACTTACATAAGGGACATGCAGTAGAACTTGCAAATAGGCTACCATTTTGATATTGTTATTATTTATATATCATATTTTTAGTCATTGACTATTTCTGTCATGTCCGACAGCGAATCTTTTTACTCTGCTCATGAGCTAAGTATTACATCACACTCTAGTGATGATTCTTTCTATGAGCCTTCGACTCTTGGCAATGTATTGCAGTCTGCTCTCAATAATCATAATTCTACTTCCTTTAATGTTTGTCATTTAAATGCACAAAGCATTCCTTCGCACTATTCTGACCTTCTCGACACGTTTTCAATAGCTTCCAGTGTCCACGCAATTCTCGTTTCGGAAACCTGGCTAAAGCCAAACTTAACTTCTGCTTCTTATTGTCTACCTGGATATATCTTAATAAGAAACGACCGCACTGGCAAGGGTGGAGGTGGCGTTGCCATATATTTACGCAGTAACATCTCATACACCATACTCGCCGTTTCCCCTTCCCCCTATGCGGCATCTTGTGAGTTTATTTTCCTCGAGATCCGGGTTGGGGGCGCCAAAGCCGTTCTTGGAGTTGTTTACTGTCCACCATCTATTGACTACTTCTCTAGTCTTGAAAACGTTCTCGAGTCTTTATGCTCGGAGTACGAACATCATATCATAATGGGAGACTTCAACACAGACGTCCGTAGTAACTCTTACAGATCTATCCGACTCTTAAATATTTTAAAATCTATTAACTTCTCTCTTCTCTCTTACGACCCCACACACTGTAACCCCTATTCCACTGACACCTGTATTGACCTAATGATTACCTCATCCACCGATCGTGTCCTTCGGCAAGGACAATTTCATGCTCCTGGGTTCTCAAGACATGATTTGATTTATTTGTCATATAAACTTAAACCCCCCAAGGTTAAACCTGAAGTAGTGTGGATGCGCAATTTTGCAAAGCTGGATAATGATTCATTAAAGTCAGATGCCGCTCGCATTGACTTTTCAGATATACTAAGAGCGTCATCAGTGGATGAAAAAATTTCTCTCTTAAACGGTCTTGTTTTGAAACTGTTTGACGCACATGCGCCCATGAGGGCTGTCAAACTTAAGCGACCTCCAGCTCCATGGATTACACATGGGGTTAGAATGTACATGACGCGCCGGGATAAACTATTTCGTAAGTTCAAGCGTGACAGGTGCGACAAGAATTGGCAGCTCTATAAAGCTGCTCGCAACAAATGTAACCAAGTGGTAAGGGCTGCCAAGCGTAGATACATCTTTGATAACATCTCCTCTTCATCTTCTGCTGACATCTGGAAGTTCTTAAATTCTATCGGTATAGGCAAAGTAGCTAAAGAGACTTCGTTACCTGCTTTCTCTCTAAACGACCTGAATTGTCACTTTTCTTCAGCCTCTTCTATAACTCTCACGGTTAAGTCGTCTACTATTAGTGAAATTGCTTCCCTGATCCAACCAGCTATTGCTCCTTTTACATTTACTTCAGTATCTGTGGATGAAGTCAGGAAATTGGTACATTCTATTAAATCCAAAGCAGTTGGCTACGACAATGTCAGTAGAGCTATGATCCTTTTAATTCTGGAGTCAATTATTGCTACACTCACTCATATTATAAACTTCTCTCTGTTCACGGGGACATTTCCATCTGTCTGGCGTATGGCTTTTGTAATCCCACTTCCAAAAGTGTCTAATCCCCGTGAATTGAATAATTATCGTCCTATCTCTATACTACCATTTTTATCCAAAATTTTAGAAGCTGCTGCACACAAACAAATTTCTCTTTTTCTTTCTACGAATAATCTTCTATCTTCATTTCAATCTGGTTTTAGGCCCGGACATAGCACTACTACAGCCCTTTTAAAAATTATTGAAGATATCAGAGAAGGTATGGAGAAAAAACTGGTTACAATCTTGGTCCTTATCGACTTTTCTAATGCCTTCAATGCTGTGGATCATGATATTCTAGTTGCAGCTCTACAGCATTTTCAATTTTCACCCACTGCGTTGAATTGGCTGTCTTCCTACCTTCGTGGTCGACAACAGGCAGTAAGGTTTAACAGAGTGCTCTCCGATTGGTGTAATCTGACGTCTGGTGTCCCACAAGGTGGAATACTCTCACCGTTACTATTCTCCATTTTCATCAATTTCATTTCTCATTCTCTTGACTGCCCTTACCACTTGTACGCAGACGACTTACAGATTTATAGCCAGGTGGACATCATTAACATTAACGAGGGTGTTAATAAGATAAACAAGAATCTCTCTCACATCAGTTCATGGTCACGTAAGTTTGGCGTTAGCATTAATCCTGCCAAATGCCAAGCCATCATTATCGGCAGCTCACGCCAGATAGCTAAGGTGGATGTTGCCTCTGTTTCGACGGTCACGCTTGATGATAAAATTATACCATTCTTGCCCACAGTTAAAAACCTCGGTCTGTACATTGACTCCACACTCAGCTGGACTGCTCAAGTAAACGAGACAAGTCGGTCGGTCTTTGCAACATTGCGCGCGCTTAACAGACTACGCAACTTTTTGCCGATTACTACGAAAATATACTTAATGCAAACACTTGTATTCCCGCTGATAGACTACGCAGATGTGTGTTACTCCGACATAAACGAGGACCTTTTGAACAAGCTAGAACGTCTTATTAACTATTGCATTCGTTTCATCTTCTGTCTGCGTAAATTCGACCATATATCCTCTTACCGTCGCCAACTAAGATGGCTCCCCATTCGTCAACGTAGACAGGTTAGATTACTCAACACTCTTTTCACCATTCTTTTTGACCCGCTTTCTCCAGAGTATCTGAAGTGCAAATTTCAGTACCTCTGTGACTCACACGAGCGTCAACTTCGTTCTTCTGAATCCTTTCTCTTATCTATCCCACTTCACCGCTCCGGATTTATATCCAACTCCTTCTCACTTCAATCGGTTCGGCTTTGGAATGCTCTGCCCGCTGATGTCAGGAAATTACACTCTAAGTTGTCTTTCAAAAAAGGTGTTAAGGCTCACTTCCTTAATGAATTATATCCAGCATAAAGCTGTCTTTATTTTATGTTAATGTATGGTTACTATTATTAATATTTATTTATTTAGTCTTTAATTTTATTTTAGTTTTTTTTAATTTATCGTTCTTTCCAAATTGTTTATATTGTTGTTAATTGTTTACTTTTTTTCGGTATTCTCATTTTTACCGCCTTTGAATCTCTCTGTACTCCCTTAGGTAAGCTGGTAGATAATGCCATTGGGCATTAAGCTCGCCTATTGTACCACAATATTTGGGGTTCAATAAAGTTTTTAAATAAATAAATAAAAATAAATTCAGATTAAATTGAGCTATTTGGTATAAAACAAAGAAGGTGGTCGAAGAATGAATTATTTTCCTTCGAAGGAATTAGTCAATGATCTTAATCGTATTACGATTACGCTTAAGATTAAATCTTAAGCATGTACAATCTGGATTAAATGGACCAAAATAGTTTTTTTTGTTTCAATCAGAAAAAAAATGCGTGATATTTGCCGAGACCCCCCTAACGTAAGATTAGATGAGATTTGACTCGACCCCCTGCCCCCCTTAAACATCTTACGTAATTTATGGACGCCCCCTAACGAAGTAACTACTTTGTTATCATCTGTAGAAGCCAGTGAAGAGACAGATGAATGCAGAAGATGGTCTATGGGCGAAAGAAGATATGTACCTGTGACTAAACCCAGAGTAGTACGAAATTACAATATGAATATGGGAGGTATGGATCTTGCTGACAGAATGTTAACTGTTTGCCCTTTTAGATACCGGACTAAGAAGTGGACTCAACGATTTATAGTATCTAGCATATGATAGACTTGGCGGTATCTAATTCTTGGATTCAGTACAAAAAAGATAAAATTAAGCGAAATGTCCCCATGAAAAAGATATCTCAACTTAAAAAAAATTACTTAGTGAATGGAAAATGGCGTCAAATAGTGACCAGTCGGAGAAATGTGATGACTATCATTTTTCATGAGTATCCTGCCGCAAATGAAAAATATTAGTGAACTACAAAAGTTACATATTCAAAATAAAATTACCCAAATCATAATAGACGAGACAGAAAGGATGCAGTTTTCTCAACCGAGATACGAGGAAAATTATGGAGGATATTCTACTGGAAATTACCATAATTATTAATTTGGTTATTACAATTTTTTACTTAAGTACCTATCTTATTGTTTGATTACTACTTATTTACACATAAATACAAAACTTAGAAAAATCTTGTTTTATTCTTACCTTAGGGTTATGAACAATTTCTCTTCAGGTCTAATGCTTTTTGAAGAAATACTAACAATGACATATTTAAAAAGGGATTTAAAGATGTTTTATTAGTAAATATTATTATTCTTAAAAGGGATTTAAAGATTTTTTAATTAATAAATGTTATTATTCTGTTGATGAGTATTTGCGCTGACTAAAACACTGTCATGTGTCAAAAATTCATAGTTTTCTATATTCGCTTTTTGTTTCATCACGGCACGAACCCCAGAACAGGATGGAGTAGGATTAAAATATATATTTTTATCATTTTTCTCCAATTTACTATTATTAGATGTTTTTTTCATTGAAATCAAATCTAAGTATTTCTGTAAGCTTTCGATGTATTTTAAATCAAAATACCTTTAGTTTTTAGGCGTATTTTTTACACTAGCTAGGATTTTCACTTTACTATTTTTTAATATTAGATCTTATTTTTTTAAGTAGTTTTAATACCTGGTTCAGTTGTGTTCTGCATAGTTTATTCAGATAACATTATTTTCACTGATTTTTCTCTGCAGGTTTCCTGTTCTATTCGATCATTATCTTTTAAACTTTCAGCTTCATTCGAGAATGTATATTTATCATTGTTTTCCTGAATCCTCTTTGAACTCTTGGTTGTTATTCATTGTTTTTCATAAGAACTTGAGTTTTAGTAGAAAAACAATCGCAATTACCTCGCGTGCAGAAGCAACTTAGAGGTCTGTATTTAACGATAATTTTATCTTCAGTGACAACGACTTGGTGAATTGTCATTGTGGATGGTATTGGTAAAAAAATTTTGGTATTAGATATTATAATTTCTTCTATCTTTGTTAGAAACGTAAAATGTTTTGACTGATATTTCTGATTCTAATAATATCTCAAATACAGACCTCGCATCAACAATGTCTTTTCCATAGACAACTCTTGTATCTAAAGTTCTTTTCACTACTCCACCAACACCATCGGCTGCACCTTTACCATGTGACGCCTCGAAGACGGTCCAAGTCGCTTGTTGGAATCCTCCGTTCGGCGTTATTTCACAAAAAGAAAGAAGTTGTATTTTTGACAATATTGTGTCGTGGGTGATGGATGTGACGAACTGTGGAAGGTTTTCATTAATAAAATCTATAACTGGTTTTAAATGACCCCATATAGCTTTGAGTGAAGGAGAAACGGTGCCACAACATATAAACAACATATAACATTGCCCAGGCAAGTTACCAGATCACTACTATTACATGAGCATAGTAACCTACTGTCCGCCTGCCTACTATACAGTGTTGTAACTGTATAGTAGGCAGGCGGCATATTTTTTTGATAACTTCCCTACCTTTAAAAGAGCTGTCAAGTAAATTGTATACAAACAAAGTATACTTTTTGACTTGCATGTCTGGATTTTATTCTTCCTCTTACTATACATGAAGTAGATGAACTTGACAACTCTCTTAATAGGTTGCTGTCCACCTCCCTGCATACCTCTATTTCAAATCTGCCACTTGCCCTTAAGTGTTCACCATAATAATTATAGGACCGTGCCTGTTTTATTTGATATGACCCTAAAGATATTAATATTAGCTCTGAATGACTGAGCTGAAGGAAATCCGATAACTCTTCGTTGTGAGCATTAATTCTTGTGAAATTTGCTCTTCTTCTATTCTAATTATTTTGTTCAATAACATCAGCTTAAGTATTACTGTGATACATTTTCTCATTTATTACTTCCAGAATTTCCCTAGCATCAGCACGATCAGTTATTGGAGGGTGAAATATATTAATCAGAGCTGTAGCCACTTCAAAATCTTTCATTAAATGTTTGTTTGCAATATTAAAGTACTCCTGTCGGAATAGTTTATAGTCTCTTTTAAAACTTTGACGACCCGCGTGGCGTAATGGTTTCCATGCCGGACTGCCAATCGACGGGTCCCGGGTTCGATTCCCGGCGAAACAGAAATTTGAATGATGAGTTTAAATTTCTGTTATCGGTCTGGGTGTTTGTGTTCCTGTCTTTGTATGTGTCCATGGCACCCACGACACAGGGTATTAATTACCTTACTGTGGGGCTATGAGTGTGTAACGTTTATTATTATTATAAACGCAAGTTGACTACTTCCACTACCCATCGACAAATTCAGAATTATTTTAGAAAATTCACATTTGAGTATCTCAGCATCTGATGTTGTTGCTGGATAGGGGGCAAGAACATCTAAAATGTACCCATCACTACAAACAATTAAAAATGGTTTCACCAAATTGGTATATTTATGTAAGCTGTAGGTTTTTTTTAATACAAATAGTTGGAACTTTTTTGTACGTAACAATAAGTGCCATCAAAGATGGCCACTGGCACGTCTACTCCCTCATGAATTCCAATAATGCCCTTTGGAATAATTAATTTTCTATTAATTACTTGACTTCTATTAATGTGATTAAAGCCTAAATTGTGTGGCACAAAAAACGCTGCTAAAATATCACAGGCATCTTTCATAAATTATTTATTTATAAATCGATCTCAGAAAAAAAGTTATGAAAATATTTCATTTGAAGAACTTCTATTACAAACTGTAGCTAAAAGTGCTTCAGCTTCCCCAGTCCCTCGAAAAAAGCGAATTACAAATAGCAATGCAGAAGTTTTAACATATAAAGAAGTGATAGAACGTATGAAAAAAGAACAAAATGAAAAACAACACCACACAGAAAAAACAAAAAACATCTATAATTAAAAAAATACAAAAATAAACCAACAAAAATAAAAAAAAGCATTCAGATACCGACAGCAATAGCACAGGGTCATTCGAGTGTGTTGATGAGTCTGATGATGACGCAGAGAGTTTTTATAGCATTCTTGATCAGCTATCCGATGAGGAAAATGTTAATGAACCATCTACAACTAATGTTGATGCTGACTTTACTGGACCTAGTCATGAAGGTTCTAATGTAAAAACGGGGCATTTTCTCTTAGCCAAATTTTATACCAAAAAAGGAAAAACAACGTAAAATATGTTTGCCGTGTAGAAGAAGTCTATGAAGAAAAAGTTGTTGTGTTTGGATTTAAGTCGAAGAATAAGCAAAATAGTTTTTAACGAGGTCAAAAATGATATATCTATCATAGAATACAAGGACATTCAAGAATATCTTCCATCTCCGCCAGTGAGGGGAAAAGATTTTATATTTCCCTGTAAATTGAAATATTAGAATTGTAAAACGAAATAGGGTTAGAAATCGATCTCAATAGTTATAAGATTCTATGTCTTTTCATACCTTGTTTTGTTTTTAGCAATTTTATTAATAAGAGTCATCTTGTTTTGTCCAGTAGAAATTTTAAGGGTGTTTTGAGTATATTGAAATTACTAACTACTATTATTTAATAACGGTTCTACTCTTATTTAATAACGGGTATGATATAATTTTATCGTTTTGTTCCTTAATAAAGTTTACTACTTACCTAAATGTGCTTTTTTATAAGACCTGGGTCAAAAAAATTTGGAATCAAATTGAATTAAATTTGGAAGTTTAGAATGCATTGCTTCTTTCGTAAGAAAAATTGTTCTACCTTGACTTTTTTTATTCCAATTGATTCTCGACAAAAAGTTATCGATATCTCAAAAAAAAAACAATAGATATTTTTGTATCGATACAGTGAGCCCGTCACTATCTTGTATGGACGCGAGACGGAATAGCCCCTCCAAAAGTTAAGAAGGATTTTTCTCGAAAATGAACCGTATTCATTTATTTATTTATCCTTTATTGTTACAACGAATTCTAAGTTGTACAAAGGGCAATTGTATTTCTGCGTAACTAAATACAAATTCAAATAGACAGCGTCATCAGTATTGTCTAGCTTTAGAGTAAAACGGGAAATGCTCCACAGATGTCGTTCTAATAAACTCCTGACGAAATAAACCCGCGCGGGGCTATCTTGTCGACTCCTTTAAGAATTTAGCTATTTTCTTAGCTACTGCAATCGATTTTCACATTCCAAATATGATGAATAGAATAAGAAATAACGGCTTGCTTTGATGTAACTGTCAAATTTCCTTAGTATTATTTAAGAAAAAATACAGACGTGTTCTTTTTTGAGTGTTATTTTTCGGATGGAATAGCCCCGCCTTTCCTTACCATATAGTTGGCAATAAGTCGAATGTCAAACTGATAACCAATTATATAGATATTGAAGATGCTTTATGGGTTGTTAAACTAAAAGTTTAACTATACGTCACCTAGATGTCTGCTAGTCTCGTTTTGTAAAGTTTTTATACACTCCAATTTTATTTATTTGTGTATAGATGATAATCATTTATAGGATACATTTTTTTGTAATAGTAACTCTAAAGGGTAAATCTTTCATATTAAAGTATTATTAAGCAATTTTATTTTCAGAAAATTACAAAAACTGTATAAAATTAATTACCTTCAGTTTCCAAGCACGGGGTCTTGACAGGAATGTATTTATTTACTTTTATTTATTTTCTACAAAATTCTGGTCCTTCGACCTACATCATCACCAGCGCTATGTATCATACATGATAGACTCATATCCTTGAAAACCCGAGAGCAACTTAGTGAACGATTGAAAAAAGCGACCGACCGCGTTCTAGAAGAACAAATGCCGACGGATGCTACGACATTGGATGTAAAATGTGAAAAAACATCTGCTGCATCCATGTCGTCCACATCATCGTATGTAAGGCGCAAGAAACTCGAGTTGGCAGCTGCCGAAGCAAAAGCTAAAATTCAATTACAACTGATTGATAAAAAGCTCGAGTACGATTTAGCTGTGGAAGAAGAAATAGAACTTCACGGCAAGCAACCATCAGAATGTCTTTCGAATGTTACTCACGGCAATAAAACTGTGAACGAATGGTTGGAGCAGAACGAAGTAGCGACAACGACGGAGGCAGCGCGGATACCTATTGATAACCCGATTGATATGTTCAGTGACAAGGTCAAGGTTTGTTGATGTTTCTATCAAATATTTTTTGGACCCTTTATGCCTTTATTGGATAATAAGCCGCAAGGTATGTGTTAATTAGTATTATTATTAATAATAAGATTTACATTTAAATAAATGGGCTATAGGTACCTGTTTTTTTTGTGATAAAATTATACTTTCCTTTGCGTGAAAACAGGAAATAGCTCTGAATATTAATTATTTAAAAAAAAAGGAGTTTTTCCGGTCCGGATACTTCCGGAAAAATTCGGTCTTGTCGGTTAACAAACGGTTACATACTTACGTTTTTACTTTCTTTCTTCTGGAAGAACATTAATTGTACATACATTTGGTTTTTTTTCCCTTGTGTTGTGTTTAAATTGTGGCGTACAATGGGGAAAAGAAGACAGGAGAAGGATGAAGAGTATTATAAGCGGAAAATTAGGAAATTAGAAAAGAAGCTAGGAAAGGTGCAAAAGGAAAATACCCCATCACGAGCTTCGACACCAATTGCTATTTCGATTAATTCAGAACCAGAGCCTGGACCATCAAACTTGTCTTCTATAGAACAAGATCCTTTTACAGGTTCGTTAATCTTGTTTTTCCATCTTTACATAAATTAAGGTATCTTCAAACGCCTGGGTTGTAACCTAAATCATTGGGTCTATGAGCTATCACTGAGCGGATAGACAGACTCGATATTTTCTCTGACTAAGCGCTATCACATAGCGGATAGACATGTCAATTAACCCCTTACATATAGTGTAGTGTATTAAGAATCAATTGTTATTGTTAAACAAGATACAATACAGATATTTAAGTGTTGATATAAGAATGTTCAAAGGTTCATATACCATCATATCCATAAAACCATGCTTTTCTATCTTACAGAGGATGGACAACTCCCAGAGGAGTTTCTACTGGCTCTTGGCACAGAGGGAGAAGAAAATCTCATAACAGGTGATGCCATCCTGCCCGAGTTAGTAAAACGATGGACATCTCTCATGTCTACTGGGCTGGGTAAGGAGTCCAAAAGCACAATTATCAAGAAGTATACTGACCGTGTCACTCTCCAGGGTGTCCGTTGCACAACTATGCGACGTAGTATTAAGAATTGGTCTCCAGGAAGGGGGAACAGTCCAACCACTATCACGGTTGAAGTTTGGACGACGACTTATCTCAATCGCTTCACGAACTTTTCGTGGTACGAGATACTTTTCTCTCACTAAAACCGCGACTTTGTCGAAGCGAATGAAATGAGTCGTGTCCTGCGATTGGGCGTGTTCCGCGACTGCCGAACCCTTACTGTCCATATTCTTTAAGCTACGTATGTGCTCAGACACTCTAGTAGTGATATTGCGGCGGGTTTCACCAATATAACCCTTGCCACAGTCACATGGTATCAAGTATACGCCAGGTACATTGAGCGGGTCCTTGTTCTCCGGCACAAATTAGGGAGTTCCTACGTTCACCAAAAGACAAAGAACCTCCTGAAGAAGGTCCTCGGTCAGGACCGAAACATGTCGGCAAATCCGATATAATTTACGTGAGTACAGTCGTATAAATATAACCACAATCTCGGTATAAATTATTATTCACTTTTTACGAATCACAATCATTATTGACGTTTTTGTGCTGTGTCTTCGCGTCCATTAGCTTAAGCATATTACCGTCAGGGATAAAATATACACAATCCTCTTCAATTTGTCGCAATCCTTCATTTACATGCATAATTGAGACTATATTACTATTGTGAAATCTAATACTATAAAGCGTTTCAATTCTGTTCACATCTGTAAATAATATCTATGCTTTTTCAGTTGAAACTGGAAGGCACAGTAATTGCTTCACAAATTTTGTAAGATTTTCATATTTTAGTTTATTTCCAAGACCGCACATCTTGCTAACTTCACTCCAAAACGTGTCTAAATTGGATGTTTGAGTGGTTGAACTAGAGCAAGACAGCAGGTCAGACACTGCCTTATCCAACTTTAATTCCCCGTATTCGTTGTAAATATTTTTAATATTATAGAACTGGAACTAAATTGGAAATCTTTGAAGAATCTTAAGGTTTGGTTTTCACCAAAAACATCCTTTTGAGAATCTAGAAATGAAAGTTCTTAAATTAAAATCTCTAAGATAGTCTGTCTCATCCAAACTAACAAAACCATAATAGGTTGTCATGCTTTATAATTTTGAATCGAACTTTAAAAATTGATAATATGGGGAATTTTCTCATTCATAGACAAACGAGAATCTGGTATAATAGGTGGCCATAGCTAGAAATTTTAAAGAACTACTAAAATTACTGACTTAATTCTAAAATCTACTAAAAATACTCATAATTTTTTTCTTACTGATGAAATGCCTAAATCTACTGAAAAAGTAGAAATCTACTGCATCTGTTCACACTGATGTGTAGCGATCTAGGAAGCAGGGCGGGGAGAGAGGTAACAACGCGCTCGAGTCGATTAGTTGCACGACTAGTGTGAACAGCAACAAGCAGGCACCTATGCGAGCACGATTCGACGCGATTTTTAGTCTTACAACGGGCGCTGGCCCGTCGGATGGTTTTTTGAGTCGTATTAGACTAAAAATCGCGTCTCATCCAATGTGAACAGCTCCATATAAAGTGTATGGTGACCAGAGCATTCGACTTTTAGTCATATGCGACTTACGACTAGTGTGAACGGGCTGTTACACAATTTTGTTCGTTGGCAGTTATCTAAAATATAACCATGTTCACATTAGTCATGTAAACTAGAAATTAAAATAAAATGGGAAATTATAAGTACAACCACAGAATTTTTAATTGGCCACGTGATTAAACTTCTATTTTTATAACCAAACCACGGCAAAAATATATTAGCCCGTAATAAACTAGAATTAAACATTATAACGCGTTTTTACCGTGTTTTGGTAGTTTTTGAGGGCTTGTGTTTAAACAGCGCCCAAAAAAGTACCTATTTTATTACCAAAAAAATTCTAAACGGTTACCAAAATGGATAAATGGTCACCAAATTACGTTTCCTAAAATATTATGAAATAAATCCATTTTTTGGTATTATTGACTGCCATAAAAATATACGGACGACTTTAAAATACTCTTTAGACTAAATATTATATATTGTCACCACTCAGATGTTACCAGTTATGTTATACCATGAGTTCTAATTTGGTAATTTTTGCTAGGCTAAAAAAGCTAACGATCGCTAGATTATTTCTCAAATACCAAGTAATATACTGGGGTTCCCAAACGTACGTCGCTTAGTTATTGTTATATGAAATGCACTAAATATACTGGGGTTCCCAAACAAACGTCACTTGTTTAGGCCAGGCGTATGCTGAGAGGCAGGCGACGCAGGCCACGCAGTGCAGAGCGGAGCATGTATGCTGCAGCGCAGGCACGTGCGGCTCAGATGCGTACAGTAACACAGATAATATAATACAGTCATTCATTACCCTGCTCTGCGTTGTGCGGTCTGCACTGCGCGGCCTGCGTCGCCTGTCCCTCAGCATACGCCCACCCTTATTGTTGTATGAAATTATTTAAATATCATTTAAAAAACCAACAAAGTCAAATCAAAATATGTTTTATTAGAGTCGTAGGCACTTAAAGGTATAACATTAATTTCTTCTAATAATTGAAATAATAAAAATCATAATCATTGGATCAACAAAGCTTTTATGGATTTAGCAGGCCGCCCTCTCTTTCTCTTCTCACCGATAGGGATATTTCTGGCTTCATGAGGGGGTTCCACGTACTTTAGCCTGATTGCTAAACCCAATAGATGTTTACAGGTATACTGTTTTAAGAATGTAGGACAGTTACACCTACCGGTTAACCAATCTTCGCTGTTAATGGGTAACATTACTTCCCATTCACTGAAAAACTGATCTTTAAAATCATTGAAGCTTCCCCAGTCTTCATTGAAAGTTTTGCATTCCATCTTATCACCGGCTGGTATGCGGTAGTATTTCGCTGAGTCAGTTGTCTGTTTGACGGGTAGTCTTTTAGGCAGTTTAGCCCATTGATACGCTTCAGTCCATTGTTTGAGAGTAATGGTGGGTTGTTGAGAAACGGACTTATTATTTTTATAAATGTTAGACCATTCGGTCACCATATCTTTTGCTACCACCAGGAATCGCGACAGTGAGTGACGCTCACGTAAGGTATGGTCGTCTTTTACAGTTCGATTAAATGCTTCCAGTGCATTGTTAGTTGCTGGAGTACCTGGAAGGACTCCTAAATACCAATTGCGATTCATAATCAGCCATTCTTCTTCAAAGTATTTTATAAATTCTTGTTGATCTTTCCACTTCGCCAAAAAACTTTCACAAGCACGGTCGAAGACATCGGAAGACGATGAACACTGCAAAGCATCTATATCAGATAATATTTGCTTGCGCTGTGATTTGTCCACTGACTTTTCAACTTGTTTTTGGATATATTTTTTTGCATGTGCCCAACACATTCTTATTTTGGCATTAGGTCCAAAAACTTTTACGAAAGCATTTTGTATGCTTTTTGCTGCATCAGAGATCAATACTTCTGGAGTTAAGTCTTTTTTGTGTATAGAAGAGACACTGTTCTTGAGAGCCGTAAATACAAATGTAAAGTCAGCAGTTCGTTCCGTGGATGTTACGCTTAGAGCAAATGGATGAAAACTTCTGTCACGATCAGTTGTTCCAACGATGAGTACCGGAAAACCCTGCCAGATTAATTTATATGTTGCATCAGCGTGAACAATTTTACAATCACTTGCAAGGCTAAGTAAGTATTTCGTTGATAACATAAAACGAAAGTAGGGGTCTTTGTCATCGTCAGAAACTTCGAATGAAACCACAAAGGTACAGTGACAATCTTCAGGAATTAGTGAGTGAGATACAAGCCACGCCTTCAGTTCTCCCAGGCTAATAGTAGACGGCCCGTACTTTTGTTGACGAATTTGAGCCAGATAATTTTTCAGTTGTATGTTAGATGGTAACTGTATACCTTTTTTTTTCGCCAAAGCACTCATTATTGCCTTTGGTTTCAGTTTGAGTTCAAATAGTTTATCTATTTCACTGCAGGTTTCCGAAGAGATACCGCGTGCCGAAAGTGATCCTAACGAATCATGGTCGTGATTCTCTTCTGTCCGATATAATATCACATCATCTGACGTAGAATCAAACAACAAGTAAATTGCCGCCGAACACTGCAACCCGCGTCGTTTTACTTTATTGCAACGATAATATCTCTTTACACCTTCTTCAGTGTTGTGTACTTTTTGAACAGACCACACTCCTTCGTTCTTAATGAGAACTTCGGCATCACGAATATTCGAAAATTTTTGCACTATAACCCAAGATCTTCCTTGTTTGCGTCTTCGTTTCATTTGTAACTGATTATTTTCTCGATCTGAATCAGTCTCAGAGTTAAGTAGCGGAGCTTCAACATTACTTGGCCCTGCCAAAGCTTCGTCGGACATCGTAAACAAAGCGCGTGCGCTACGAGCATAGAAAATACACAACTACTTTTTAAGCCGCTACAGCGACGACTGAGAGAGAAGGAGCGCGCGGCCTGTGCCTCACGCACCGGCGGCGGTTATGCGGGGTGCGGAGTGCGGGGTTAAGAATTAAAGGGGAGCAAATGTTATTTTAGTCTTACATTAAATTAGTCTGGGATCAAATAATGTATTTTATATGACGTCAAACTATTTTGGAGTAAGATTTTTGGTAGTAATATTAATCTTCTAGTTAGACAGAATTTGGTGACCGTTAATCCATTTTAGGAACCAAAAATAATATTTGTGCAAGCTTGCGATTTTCCTGATGTTATTTCATTTATTTTGGATCATAATATTATATACTTTAGGGCCCTTTTAATAAAGTCCATTGATTTTTTTTGGAGTTGTTTATCTTATTTGGTGCCTAGACTTAGAGTCTTAAAAATATTTTTGGTGACCGTCTAAATTATACCCGTTTTTGAGTTCCCGATATTAAGAACCCGTTAAAATGTTTAATTTTAGATTAAATAATAACCGCGTGCCGTGTGGTGTCCGGCGTAGAATAGCACCACTCCGATTCTTCCCAGGAGGTCGTAGGAGGCGACCAAGGGACACATTCCAGGAGATGGGCAGCAGCGTCTTCCTGTGTAACGTATCATCTACTGCGGTCACCAACCCGCAATGCCAAGCGTGGTGACTATGGCAAAAACCCCCTATGGCAGTCACAATTAAACCTCGGCCCCCAGTCCCCGGCGGCCCCGCTATCCCTGGTTACGACAGCGGCCATGGTAACGGCGGGGCAGGGGGTGCTAAGAATCTCCGGCAGAGATTCGGCTGTCACAAAAGAAAACGACCTCTGCACCTGGCAACATACAACACCAGGACACTGAGAACCGACGAGAAGATACATGAGCTGGAAGCAGAGATGGATAAGTTACGCTGGAGTATCGTAGGATTATCCGAAGTCCGAAGAGAGGGGGAGGACACGGTAATCCTTAAATCCGGTAACTTATTCTATCACCGGGAGGGCGAACATCTGTCCCAAGGTGGTGTCGGGTTTCTCGTCCACAGGTCCCTCGTCAACAACGTGACGAAAGTCGAAAGTGTGTCAGCAAGGGTAGCGTACCTTATACTCAGAATATCAAAACGGTATTCGTTGAAGGTCATACAGGTATACGCACCGACCGCGACACACCCAGACGATGAGGTTGAGGCTATGTATGAGGACGTCAGTAGAGCCATACATGCCTCTAAGACTCATTTCACGGTGGTGATGGGGGATTTCAATGCAAGACTGGGCACGCGAGACGGCGACGAGCAGAAGGTAGGGCCCTTTGGATTTGGTCAACGGAACCACCGAGGCCACTTGCTTGCTAACTTCTTGGAGAAGGAGAACCTCTTCATGATGAACTCCTTCTTCAAGAAGAAGCCTCATCGCAAGTGGACTTGGATAAGTCCCAACGGTTCCACGAAAAGCGAGATAGACTTCATTTTGGCAGACAAACGGCACATATTTAATGATGTCTCCGTGATCAACAGGTTTAAAACCGGAAGTGATCACCGAATGGTACGAGGCACATTAAATATCAACATCAAGCTGGAACGGTCACGCCTTATGAAGTCTACGCTTCGACCAACACCTGTCCAAATCCAGGGCTCCGAGAACTTTCAGCTTGAGTTGCGAAATCGTTTCGCGGGCCTAGAAAAATGCGAGTCTGTGGACGAATACAACACCAGGATGGTACAAACCGTCCATGAGGTAGGGTCCAAGTTCTTTAAGACCCCCTCCAGTAGTAGACCCCAAGTGCTCTCTGAACAAACCCTCGGTCTTATAAAGGAAAGGCGTGAACTATGCGTTCGGTCCCCGTCTTCAATGTCGAAATACAGGCAGCTCAACAAACAGATCTCTTGCTGCAGACGACGCGATCTGCGTGCTCACAACACACAGCGCGTCAAAAACACTACTGAGCGCAACCAAGGCACAAAAGTGTTCACAAGAGATCTGAGTGTAGGGCAAAGCCAGTTAACGAGGTTGAGGACTGAGTCTGGCGCTGTAGTTTCGTCTAAGCCTGAAGTTCAGAGAGAAATTGAGAGGTACTACGGACGGTTGTACAGCTCCTCAAAAGCTCCCGCTACCGATGTGGTAAACGATAAGAGAGCCAAATTGACCCGACACTATACCGAAGATATCCCGGACGTCAGCCTGTACGAAATTAGAAGGGCCCTTAATCAGCTTAAAAACAACAAAGCACCGGGAGATGACGGTATCACATCAGAGCTGCTGAAGGCTGGAGGGAAACCCCTCCTAGTGGCGCTCCAAAAACTGTTCGATACCGTCATCAGTAGCGGAACTGTCCCGGAGGCGTGGAGCAGAAGCGTGGTGGTTTTGTTCTTCAAAAAGGGTGACAGAGCCCTTTTGAAGAACTATAGACCCATCGCGCTTCTGAGCCACGTCTATAAGCTGTTTTCAAGGGTTCTTACTAATCGTATTGCGCGCAGGCTAGACGACTTCCAGCCTCCCGAACAAGCCGGATTCCGAAAAGGCTATAGTACCATGGACCACATACACACGCTGCGACAGGTTATACAAAAGACCGAGGAGTATAACCTGCCGCTATGTATTGCGTATGTGGACTATGAGAAAGCCTTTGATTCTATCGAGACCTGGGCGGTGCTAAAGTCTCTCCAGCGATGCCAGATTGACTATCGGTACATCGAGGTGTTGAAGTGTGTGTACAAAGCCGCAACTATGACAGTCCGAGTACACGACGGAAGCACTGGACCTATTCCACTGCAGCGCGGAGTACGACAAGGGGATGTTATATCCCCGAAGCTGTTTACCGCTGCTTTGGAAGACGTGTTCAAGCTGATGGAGTGGAACGGGCTGGGTATTAACATCAATGGCGAACACCTCACACACCTTCGATTTGCCGATGATATAGTAATCTTGGCGGAGAACCTGGAAGAGCTCAGCACTATGATAGGTGACCTCCATAGCGCCTCACAAAGGGTGGGTCTTAAGATGAACATGGACAAGACGAAAATCATGTCTAACGTCCATGTCACACCTATACCGGTCGTTGTTGATGGCGCTACTCTCGAAGTTGTCGACGAGTACATCTACCTGGGACAAGCGATCCGTATGGGTAAGTCCAGCTTCGAGAGAGAGGTAACTCGTAGAATCCAACTCGGTTGGGCAGCGTTCGGGAAATTACAAAGTGTCTTCTCGTCCAGAATACCGCAGTGCCTGAAGTCGAAAGTTTTCGAGCAGTGTGTGTTGCCAGTGATGACCTACGGCGCTGAGACGTGGTCTTTTACAGTTAGCCTTTTCCACAGGCTCAAGGTCGCTCAGCGAGCGATGGAGAGGGCTATGCTTGGTATTTCTCTACGCGACAGAATCCGTAACGATGAAATCCGTAGACGAACGAAGATTACCGACATAGCTCTCAAAATTTGCAAGCTGAAGTGGCAATGGGCAGGCCATATAGTTAGAAGAACCGACAACCGATGGGGAAGAAAGGTTCTCGAATGGCGACCACGTCTCGGCAAAAGGAGTACAGGCCGCCCTCCAACCAGGTGGACTGATGACCTGAAGAAGACAGCGGGTAGCCGCTGGATTCAGAAGGCCCAGGACCGGGACGAGTGGCGAACGTTAGGGGAGGCCTATGTCCAGCAGTGGACTATAAAAGGCTGATGGATGGAATAACCGCGTAATCCTAATAAACTAATTCATCTTTTTTACAACGCCCACTAAATATTTTAAACACAGCGGCAAGTAAAGATCAACAATTATTTAAACTTTTCCTTCTGATTTATTAATTTACTAACTCAGGCACGGATTTTGTAACTTAACACCATTTTGAGTTTTACAGCATTGATACAAATTCCTCAAAAACTATCATTTAAAGCTTCAATAAGCAACATCATTTATTATAACTTAGCATGTAAAATTATACATCATAATTATAATATCGTGAAAATAGCCTCTTTTAAATTTGGCGCGAGTGCGCGATATGACAGCGAGCGGCCATTTGCATTATTAAGGGTGCGGCGACTAGCTAGCGCTGGTCACCTAACAGGTAGGGTTAGGTAAAAAAAAACAAGTTAAATGTATAAGGGTTTATTCTTGAGTTTCGCCCTACACCTTGGTCTCTTTACAAAAATAAAAAAAAAACAAGTCACTGGCCTGGCTAGGGTTGGCGAGTAGAACAGCGATCACGGTCTGGATACTCCTCGTATTATCCAACTTGTATATTATTTATCCTTTGTTAGTTCAGTTAAATTGGACACGTCACTCCGTCTGAATAGTGCAGCTATATACACGTTCGGTGCTGTTATACGTAGTAGTCCGAACGTAGATCTTCCACGGAGGGTCCCCTAGCGGGGAATCCACACAAGCAAGATAATAATATGTACTCAACGTAATTTATTATTACGTATTAATTTTATGCGCAAGCAACAACAGTAGGTAGCACGTATCACCTCAGTTCAATTCAAACACGAGTGACGGACGGCCCGGAGCGCTGTCATTGTAGCGGTCACTTCTTCCCTCTCCGCTCCCCGCGAGGGAAATCCTGGTAAGTTATTTCAATGTTTGTTTGTTTTTATGATGGGTTTTGTTTTTGTGCTTAATGATAATAGGAATATAAGGTTCCAACTGTGTTTTTAATTTTTTTTTCTGATTTACCCCTCCGGGTCTATTTCGATATGATTGTTTCGCAATAACCCCACTTACGTTTTCCTACTGTAATTGTCAGTAGTTCTCAAAGTGTATCGTTTTTTAGATCCGCGACGTAAAAATGTGTAAAAATGACGGAATGTTATAAGTTTGACGTTTCTGTATGTGTGTGTGGTGTGTCTGTGGCATCGTAGCTGCCCAACGGATGAACCAATTTTTTTTTTTGTTTTCTTTGAAAGGTGAATTAATGGGAATGCTCTTAGATATGTGTGATGAAAGTTAGGTCGGGGGTTAATTAAAATTCTTAACTTTGTTTTGTACCATGTCGACTTTGCTAGTTATTTTTTTGGGTTGGGTTTGAAATCGGTATCCATAATGGGGGTTGTGAGTGGTGAGGGAGTAGTGTAGAGTCACCCCCACTTTTCAAAAAATACCCTCCCCCCGCCTCTCACAATCCCCTATTATGGATACCGATTTCAAAACCGTAACCATTTTTTTCCCCTTAATACACTGCATGGTGTATAACGGTTCTGCAGTTGTATGTCTATGGTATTCCTCAGTTATTGCTTAATTATTGCATTTTTAGTGTTGACAAAAGTTATTTCTTTTTTCAGTGTCATCATGCCTCGTACTTATAAAAAAAAGAAAAATAAAACATACACGTCTCAAGATTTAGCCACTGCCATACAGAAAGTAAGAAATGGGGAGCTTACCGCATATGCTGCTGCACAGAACTACAAGATTCCAATGACCACTCTTCATGACCATGTCAAAACTAAAGATACTCTTAGACAGAATTCAGGTAGACCAATTGTTCTACCTTTAGAAGACGAAAAAAAGTTAGCAAGCACCATCATAGTCATGGAGAAATGGGGATTTGGGCTCTCAAGATCAGAAATATTGGAGATTGTGGCTGAATATGTGCGCGTAAACAATATTCAGACACCATTTAAGAATAACACGCCTGGACCAGATTGGTTTATCAACTTCCGAAAACGTCACGGTTTGTCCATCAAAAAAGCACAACCCGTAGAATATGTGCGAAGAAAAATGACAGATCCATTCGTCATTGCTGAATATTTTGATTTGCTGAATAAGACCTTACAAGATTTAAATCTTTTAGAAAATCCAGAATCGATTTGGAACTTGGACGAAACATCATTGTGTCTGGATCCGACCAAAACAAAAGTGGTCGGAAAAAAAATAAACCATGTGCAAGGACGACCTATGGAAGTGGAAAGGAAAACATCACTGTGCTAGCAGGAGCGAGTGCCAGTGGTAAAAAGTTGCCGCCTTTGATTATTTTCAAAGGAAAATTTGTTTGGGACCAATGGATGGCTGATGTTAATAAAGATGATTACGATTTCGAATTGACATATGCGGCAAGTACTAAAGGTTGGATGGAAACAGAAATTTTTTACAATTATTTCGAAAAAGTACTCATACCAAGTCTCGGCGAAGAGCGACCAGCCCTTATAATTTATGACGGGCACTCAACGCACGTCGATGCCAGGGTTGTGGAGCTTGCGGTCCGAAACAATGTAACTATCCTGAAATTACCCCCACATACATCACATTTGTTGCAACCGCTTGACATATCAGTATTTAAATCATTCAAAGCAATATGGGATGCACAACTGGTAGAGTGGCAGAGAAGAAACGTTGGTACGAAAATGCCAAAAAACGTTTTCGCAAAAACTATGGCAGATACTTGGCAACAAACGAACCCCGAAGTTATAAAGAGTGGATTTAAAAAGGCAGGAATATACCCGTTCAATGCACATGTCATACCTATTGATAAATATGATCCAGACGCTAATCAAAGATATAAGAAAACTTTACTTGCCCACACACTCAAACAGCCAAAGTCACTCAAAGATATATGCATTGAATCATTCAACAATCAGTTTGCAACAGCTAATGAAACGATAGAAACAACAGACAATAATAACGTTGCCCTGCTATCTGAACAATCAAGAAATGATGCCCAAATGTTGCCCTTTGAAGCCAGACACCCGAGCCAAGTACCAGCATGTTTGCAGAATTCGAAGCCAACAACATCCAAAATAAATATAATATCAAACATAGTCATAAAGAAAGCATTGCAAGTACCACTTCAAAACACATCACAACTAGATCGATCAGTCTCATTTGAAGAATTATTGCTGAGAAAAATTCAACAGGACAAAAAGAATTGTGCTCCAACAAAAAAAAAAACGTATCACAAAAGGTGCGGAAGTAATAACTGCAGCCGTAGGAAAGAAAATTTTAGAAGAAGTGAAAGAAACGAAAAGTAAGAAAATTGCAACTAAAACCAGTAAAGCGAATGATAAACGAAAACGTAAACGGGAACCTTCCTCTGATACCACAAGTATATCCGATATCATCAGTAATCATAGCGATTCTGATATTATAGATTGTATCGATTTTGAAGACTTGGACGACTGCGAAGATAATTTTAATCTATACCAGGAGGAGACAAGTTCACAGAAATCAAGAAAAGATAGGAAGTGTGCTATAAACATGAAAAGCGATAAAAATATAACCAATGAAAAGGCACTCGCTGACAAAACTACAAATTATGTATGTTCTAAGAAAGGCAAAGGTATTGGCAAAAAAAGCAAAGGTAAAGAAAATCAAGTAGACAAGAAAAACGAAAATGAAGTGTTGAGTTATTTTGCAACAGGTGAGGAAGACATAAATGAGCAGATTGCAGAATGTTCTAATGAAAAACCAATCTATAAATTACAGCTACCAGGAAACGAGAATAAAGAATTAGCATGTGGAATTCCAGAAAAGTGTCCCGTTGTAAAGGAATGTTATGATTTAAATGATACGGTGCTTGTCAGGTATTTCATAAGAAACAAATGGAAATATTATGTTGGGTTCATAGGAAAAATAACTAAACATGAAGAACATTTTTACTACCTTATTAACTTTTTGAAAACCACGAGACGACAGCAGCATCTCACTTTTATTGAAACTAAAAAAAAGATACTGACAAAATTCCTGAGTCGTTACTAGTAAAGAAAATAGAATTACATAAGAAAAGAGATCAAGACAAAGAATATTACTTGACCCATGATGAAGACACTATTTATTTCGACTGATTTTATAAAAAGAAACAAATACATTATATAAAAACAATATATATATAAATACAATTTTATTTTACAAAAAGTATCTAACTAAGGAAAATATTATGTGCATTTTGTTGTGATGCCTAACTGTAGTTAGCTTCCAAGAACATTTATGTTTTTTATTGTAGTACGAATTAAGTTTTTATTTTAGTACCACAAGATTCTGAAGAGTAGCCAAAATTATCAAAAAGTCTGTAATTCTTATGTGATTTAATAATTATGTTTAAGGATTGTTAATATAATTTAAATATAATAATATATTTTATATAAGTATATATTTTTTTATACATTTTAATAATTTAATTTAATATTTATATATGATAATATAATATGATTTGTTAATTCTTAAATGATTCTAATTGTTACCCACTTTACTCAATGTGAAGAATATCTACATAATTACGTACTTACTTATAAAAATAAAAGTTGATCTCACTGAATTTTTGTTTTATTTTATTATTGACATTCTTTAGAAGACATTAAGAAAATGAGTAAGTACTTAAAAATAACTATGTTTAAAATCTCAAATGATATGTTGAGAACCACTGTCACGTATGTCTGAACATCAAGGTTTTTCTGGGGTAATTCCGTAATACAAAGTCATAGGAATTCAAATTAACGGTTATTATTTAAAAAACTTACAATATCAAAATCTATGGGGCAATTACGATGGAAAATGAAATGTAAACTCTGGCTGAAATGCAATAAAGGCGACTTTTGAGTTCTTTCGGAATTACCCCGCGATAGTTCGCAATTATCCATTATGACCCAAAAATATGGTTCTTTATTTAAAACACTTTCTTTAACAAATCCAACGATATATTTAAAAATATATTTTATGCTTTTCAAAGGCTTTTCAATATCTATGCAGATCTAAAACAGTAAGACTCGTAAAATAGAGCATCCCCAAATAATCAAATGAAATGTTCACCTCTAGTCATCTCGCAGAAATTTCTATCGGAATTGCCCCAATGCACCTTACTATTATTTTAAGTATTTTATTTTTCATTATTATGTATTGATTTTATATATTTTTAAATTGATTATTTTATAGTAGTATTAGAACTATGATAGGTACTTAAGTTATTACTTATTATTTAATCTATTATAGGTAACGTCACTCGATATGACGTTACAAGGGGACCCCCCACCGCTTCTCCCCTCCCGTGTATAAAAATAAAAAATGTCATTACAAATCTGAGTTTTTTTTATTAGGTTAATAAGCTAATAAAGTTACTATTATGGTGTCATATAATTAATATTTTAGAAGTTTACTACTGGAATGTGTTTTACAAATTTAGATGCTAAATAATAACCACCATAATGAGTTAGATTTATAGTGGCTCATATACAAGATAACTAGTGGTCAAGACAGTATTATTCAGACGCGCATTAATAGCGGCTGACTTAGTAATTTAGAATGCAATGCAGATTTTTTAAAGCGCATAATGCTATTAAATAGAAGGCGGTTTAATTACTACCCAAATAAAATTAAGTACCTACTGACTTACCAAATGCGTTTTTTTCATTGACATCTATTTCTTCAAAGTTGTTTTTTAATAATACACAGACTTCTCTCCAAGCCTTTTTTGTTTCATTTTTATCTTTATATTCTGAACAGGTTTTATCCCATAAAACCGGTCTAGCTTCCACTAAAGTTATTAATATTTCAATATACAGGGTGACTGGTCGAACACTTGAGATATTGATAGAGGTCACTCAGTAAACGATGCTTGTTCTAAATATGTAAAAAAAAATAGGTACTTAAAATTTGAGATAAATATCCAGTAAATTCTTTAATTGTGGACGCATACGGTTTGCGCAGTTCCCACGTTTATTGGTAGGTAATTAACGCCGCGCTAGCCGGCCGGGCCCGACCGAAAACAATAGACGCGGCCGGCCGACGCACTTTCTCCCGAGCGTCCCCCGCACGCCTAGTTTGTCCTTGCTATCCAGTTTTATTTTGCAAAGCTCACGCGCCGGTCATTTTTTTTATACGTGCTTAGGCACTTAATTGCGCGGTATTATTTCAATAACAACAATGTCATTTTCATAGGTCATTTTCTAATGACGAATAGTAGGATATGGTTCGTGCATGCTCGTATTGCTCGTAGGAATGACAGTGTCCGAGATGCTATACGTTTGTACCGCGAATCCTTCCCCAAGAAGAATCCAACGCCCTATGTGATACCATGTGTGATGTCACGATGTGATACTCAGTGTTAAAGCAACAGTGCAAAAACGTGCTGACTGTGTACATATTACACGAGGAGGTGAGCAATTTGAAAAATTATTACGATATGTGTAATTTGATAAAATTGTCGATCACTGTAAATAGATAATTCAATCAATCAATTGTTTTAAATAGGTATGATTCAATTTTATGTAGGTACGCCAAAAGTACTTCGGTAGGTACATTTAAGGAGTCAGTTTTCATCTTTTGTCTCTGTTGTGACGTAACGTTCAAAATCACTTTAATACAATGATTTCAAAAAGACTTTTATTACATTACTTATCTTGGTATTTTTGTCAGTCCTAAGCCAGGTAAAGTACGAAGTGAATATGGATCATACATTCTCTACAAAATACCAAAACTTTCGATGTACATAGGTAGTACAATTACGTAGTAGTGCGTAGTGTAGTAGTAGTATTGTAGTAGCCACTGGCCAGGCGGTCGAGATCAAACGCCCGCCTAATACCTACGTACAATGTGTCCGCACTTTCAGGATATTTTCGGATTAATTCAATTCAAGTTTTCTTAGAAAATAATTCGTATATTTTCTTAAAACTTTTTTTAAACGTTTTGTTTGGTCGTAAATAATTGTATCCTCGAGTATCTCAAGTGTTCAACCAGTCACCCTGTATATCTCCATTTTACAATTTTCGCATAAATTGATAGGTCGAAACGAGGGCGCGAGAATAAACTACGTGCGCGTGCTCTCCCTGTGATTGTACCTGGGCGACTGCGCGGCGCGCCGGCGCATATGAAAGCATGATGCGTCTTCCATACAGTACTACGCATCCGGCCGCCTGCTAACCGATATCTGGCGACCGGGCGCATAGTGGTGGATCCGGCGAGCACCCGGCGACCGCCTGCCCGTTAAATTACGCCGGTACGTATGAAAGCTAACGTATATGGCTATACACTTCACCGCCGGGAAGCCGGCGCCGGCTACCCGGCAACCGGGACGTGTGAAAAGGCACTTATAGTCTATAATAAAATATTATTCAACCATGTAAGTTTTTGTCAGAAATATTAGAATTTTGTATTTTATTATCTCACGCTTATTCTAATTTCTAACTGTCGATCTGTCGCAAATTAGGTACTTGTATTTTTAAGATAGATCAATCTACCTTTTTAACAAAACATAACTTAATCTTACACATTTTCAGACTTCACAAACTTGCCATTAAAATGTTATAAGATAGACTAGTAAAACAAGTTAACCCACATAGAATCACAATATCCATATTATATGTAAACGTAACTTTGCTTTAAAAAATGTTATAGTCATCACTGTCTGATTCAAAGTCATCATATTTATTGCAAGTTTTATCAAAATTATTGGATTGAATGGATTTTTCAAACTGCCGTTGATGTTCATAATTTGCTCCTACATTTACCTCCGGTATCTTATAAAATTTACTGTTTTCCCAAGTCAATCGCACATCAGATAATATTTTTACTTTAGGAGCTTGGGTGGACGTCGAAGGTGCTTCATCATTGACTAAAGGCGAGAGCTGCAAATCTATAGGATCCCTTAGAGTTTGCAAGTTTTTGTAAACATCTGAATAATCCAGGTTATTTAAAATTGTAGATGTTCCGAGGCTTACTACAGACACATTGTCATTAGGATATTCATTCTGCTCATGTTGAGTGACTAACGTATCTGTTTCGATTTCACCAAAGCTATCACAATGAAGAAACCCTAAATGTTTATTATGGTTGCAAACATTGCTGATATTTTCACACTGCGTAAGGTGTCCCAGTCCTCAAAAGCTGTAGGTCCCAATGGCGTCTCATTATCATCTTGTGTTTGACAGTGAGATGGCAAAGTATCAATACCTAAATAATTGTGTAAGCAACATGTTGCTAAAATAATTTTGTCCATCATATCAGGTTGTACTTCCATAGGTTTGGCGAAAACGCGCCATCTTGCCCTTTAAATGGCGAAAGAATTTTCAACGAAACGTCTAGCACGGCTTAGCCGGTAGTTGTATATTTTATTGGGTTCATTATTGCGAACATCATTCTCACTATACGGCCGCATTAAATACGACTTCAAGGGAAAAGCTTCATCTGCCACTATTACGTGTGGTAATGGTTCCAAATCGGGAGATAAAGATTTATCAGCAGGCATTCTTAATTTGCCTTGTTCTAAAGACTCTCCAAGTGCAGATTTATTGAATATTCCACCGTCACTGTTTTTTCCATATGAGCCTACATCTACAACCAAGAACTTGTATTTAGGATCCACTAATGCCAGGAGTACTATTGAATTTTCTCCTTTATAATTCCAAAAATCTGAACCACCATTTATTGGACAAGTGATATTCACATGTTTGCCGTCCAATGCACCACAACAATTAGGAAAATTCCAGTAATTTCTGAACCCTTCTTCAGATTTTTTCCACATCGCGGTGGTGGGTTCTGGCATGTATATTGGGCCCAATTTGTTCCAAATTGCTTCGCAGACATCTTTTACAATTTCTCGCACGGTGGTGAATCCCATTCTATAATTGAATGCCAATGATCGAAATGAATTCCCTGTAGCTAAAAATCTGCAATAATAGAAGAATTACAATTATAAATTTATTAATGTGTTATTTTTTTTCCAGTGGAGATTTGCAAAGATCGATGGGGAAAATTGAGAAATTGTTTTACCAATGCCCTTAAGAGACACCATAAGAAGAGTGGCCAAGCCTCAACTAAAATTGTGCCATGGAAATACGAAGCACAGATGGAATTTTTAAGGTCTCATCTTGAGGGCAGACCAACGATCACAAACTTGTCTGATGTAACTGACGATTCAACACAAGAGTTGCAATTCTCAGATGAAACCGAATCATCTCGTTTTTATGTAACTCCTGGTCCAAGCTCTTTTACTGAAAGGACTCCGACTCCAACCTCTTCATCAAATCGAAATAAGAAAGGAAATGAAGACAATGCTGTGACAGAGATAGTTAATGTTATTAAATCTTCTGAAGAAGCGCGACAAAAGAGAATGTCAGAGATGGATGAAACAGATTATTTCTTCCTGTCCATGAGTAAACAATTAAAAAAATTACCTGAGATGGACAAAGTTAATATTAAGTTTCAAATGCATAAACTTATACATGATGCCGAAATTAATATGTTAAAAAAACGCGAACAACTATTGAGGACGCCGGCACGTGTGATTCGGAACCAAACAATACAATGTCCAAATACTTCGCATCTAAATACAAAAAACACTGTAACATCAAAAACCCAATTTTATGAAACGAATAAATCAAAATGTGATACAATGTAGTACTTTCCGAAACAGCTCGAACATTGAATAATAATACCCATTTTTTGTAACGAATCATCAAGATGTAAGTGACAATGTAGCACATTATGAAGAAGTTGAAAACGAAAGTGACGAAACAAGTCTGAGAGAATATTATATTAATTATAATAATAATGAATAGGCATAGATATTAAAGAAAATGTTTTGTACTTACCTGAGAGCCACTGCCAGTCTTTCTTTAGTGCTTATAGCTTCACGATAACTTGTTCCTTTCTTGTAGATGTCATCTTTAATAAAGTCATGTAAAACATCAAATTCAGTTTCATTCATCCGAAAATATATATGATATCTCTCACTATCTTTAACCAATTCTTTATATTTACCGTACATAGCTCTGCCTTGATTTATTTCATGAACCCAGTATCGTCTGCGTCTAGTACGTCTTTTTTTATTAACTGTTTCTGTACAAAATATATCCTCAAAATCTGCAATAAATCTTCATCTAGCTCGTCTTCAAGCAGAGTCGAATCCATGGCCACGTCACACATCAATACGTCTTTCGTGAGAGAATACACTACACGATACGTATTGTAGCATCGCGTGGTGTCGCGTGGCGTCGGGTGTCGACACAACACATCGCGTTGCGTTTTGATAGTATGTATGTGCCGTAAAGCGCGGCGTTATTTACCTACCAATAAACGTGAGAACTGCTCAAACCGCATGCGTCCACAATTAAAGAATTTACTGGATATTTATCTCAAATTTAAGCACCTATTTTTTTACCTATTTAGAACGAGCATTGTTTACTGAGTGACCTCTATCAATATCTCAAGTGTTCACCCTGTATAGTTGTGTTGAAAGAATTATTTTGCTGACATTGATAGTTACTGGTGTAATGAAACTTATTTCTATCCAATGCATATTCAGTTCTGTTTTACACATGTTATAAAAATAAAAAAGTTATTACAAAGAGTTTTTATTTCTCATCATTCGTAACATAGACTCTCGTGCCTTTTTAATTTGGAAAATTTCTCTTTCAAGAATTACACATTTTAATTTTTGTCTATGTATTTCCATTTTTATCGCATGTTCTTCTTCAGCCATTTCCATATGCCTCATATGTTCTTCGTCTTTTAGCATTTTGCTATGATTTATCATGGCACTTATATAGTCCTCGTTGCCCTATGGAGACAAAATAAATAGTTAAAAAACGGCAAATTGTTTGTAAAGTAGGTTTACGATCGAGATGTTTACGTGATAACGTCCGCACGAGAAAATCTCCATTCGTTTGTATGCCGCTAGAGTGAGAGAGACGGAAGATCGGTCCACTCACTCGAACGCTATGCCAGCCTCCGCTCGTGAGGATTCCGCGTGACAAGTTTCACGGAATGACTGGCAGCGCTCGAGATGAGACGGGAGATCGGTCCGTCTCTCTCTCGTTATACCTGCGATCGCGCTCGTGAGGTTTTGGTGTGACACAAGTTTCTGAACATGTCACCCGACTAAAACGATTTTAAAGACGTTATCACGTCAAAAAAGTCCAACATGAAGTTTGACCAATAACTTTTGGAACGGAATGAAAATAATGAATCCTTTACCTTTTTGGGCTTCATACATAATAATTTGCGTTTGGCCGGCTGTAAAGAAATAGTATTTATTAAGTATATACAAATGAAAGTTGTGTGATTCTTGGCAAAGTTAAATAAAGGTCCACTGTAATTGCAAAAAAGGTTGCTGTGTTACAAAAATATATAATAACATAAATATGTGTATCTGACACATGGATTGTCACTGACATGCACAAAACTAAACTAAAAACCCTCGTGATGCATCTGTCGCAGACGATTTCCTAAAACAGGGCTGTATTGTAATGCGGCGCACTCTCGTTCAGCCGGATTGCAATTCAGCTAAATTAGCGAACGTTGTATTGTATGAGCTCTTCGCGTTCGTCAAAGCGGCGTAATATCGTGCCGCCCAATTGCCTATATGTTACAGCCAAAGTAATAAATCCGGATATTATATAGGTATTATCTAGCCATTATTTATAATATCTACTCAATTTAAATAAAGTGATAATTGACAATGAATTAATCACTTTCCAAGGCTTGGATAATGTAATAAAACATCCGGCTTTTTATATACACTCTAGGGGTAGTACAGACAAGACCACGTGGATAGTGGTCTAATTCGATTTGGGTATTTTTCGAATATAAACAATTATAGTGAAAATGTGTTTCAGGGTGCCTACGAGGCTTCATTACAATGAGGCTAAACGTGAGCCGCCATATTGTAGAACGTATCGCAATAATAATCCGGCTAATCGTGGACCCGCCACAATACAGAACGGCCCTGTTTTTGGAACCGGCTAGCTGTAATGTTATACGGCGGATTATACGATCCGACTGCGACACATCCATCAAGTGTTTGGCATTTCACCACTTAAATAATTATAATGCATATAATATTGGTACTTCTTGAGTTGAATTATCTTGGTATTTGGTACCTCTTGGAATTGTGCTCGTTATTTTTCTCACTGATATATCATCAGAGATCTGTAAAAGATTTTAGGAATTTGAAAATACTTTTATTTACCAATTTTATTTACGTTTACTTATTTTTATTACCATATTATATTTACCTTTACAGGAATTGAATTTATATTTGTATCAATAGGAGTGGCTATAATAGCATTTTCTTGAGACGCCTGTAAGAAAAGAAAGGTATTGTAGGTTAAAAAATACTGTAGACGTTACTAGATAAAGCTACTTAATATTTGATTTGTTGTGAACTCACCACAAGTGGAGCTGAGAGCTGAATGTTCACTTGTGCATCTATATCTTTAAGTGAGTTGCTGCTGTTGACATGGTTTATAATTTGTTTTGAATCCTGAAATAAAAAATAAGGCTAAGTTCATATGGCCGCGCGGCACCGCGCGCCGCCGCGCGATGTGAGAGTTCACATGACAGGGTATATACGAGCGCCAGTCTGGCATTAACATTGATATACAATGGACGTGGAGGAGGCAATTTGCTTGTGGATTTTATATAGAAGACTGAGACGTCGCAGAAGACGACAAAGGCGATACTGGGTGCATCCAATATTAAGTGACAGACTTTCTTCAAGCCTGTTTGTCACCTTATACCCTGAGTTGAGGTTACATGAAGAAAATTTTTTTAATTATTTCCGTATGTCAGTTGCAACCTTTGATTTTTTATACGATTTCATTGAAAATGATTTAAAATCCAGTGAAAATGCTGTAAGATATTGCATATCACCAAAAGAAAAACTCATTGTAACATTGCGGTAAGTTAACTGTTTATTAATCATAATCACAGTAAAAATTATAAAAAATAAGAAATTATGAGCGAGGCTTCTTGGCAAATTAACTTTTAGTTTAATTGAACAGATCTAATTCTTGAGAATCTTCGTATGACGGGTCACAAGTAACATCACCCGGGGGTGATGTTGCTTGCGATGAACTTGTGGGAGGTGAAGTGTATGAACTAGTTGTATAGCCATATTGTGTTGATTCTCTATCAGAGTACTGCATTGGGTTGCTATATTGAGAACTTTGAAATGAAGCATGATAGTTTCTGGGTGGTCGTTGTGAGCTATATGAAGTAGACGGGTAGTTAAAATCTTCAAGTGGCTGTGCTTGTGTAGCTTGGTATCGTTCTAATAAATTATAAATTTCAATTTTCAGTTTTAAACGCCGGTTTTCAGGAACTTTTTTTATTTCCCTAACCAATGAAAGACAAAATAATTTATCTTCATCGTCATCTTTCTTTTCTGCTGCATTATTATTTCGAGTATTTATGCTTTGTTGTAAAAGATTTGCAAAATGTTCATCGGCAGGGTGAAGTTTGAATTTTTTCCGGGGCACATTTTCTGTTGAAGCTTGAACGCCGCTGCTGTTAACTGCACTATCCAAATCAGGATTCTCTGTAACTTCCGCAACATCAAGGCTGTTGTCAGTTTTTCGTTTCTGGACAACTTGTTTAAGAAATGACAATCTTTGGAAATACGCAATATTTTATTTGAATAATCCTTAGAGTTATAGGTACCTATGATTTTATAAAACTTATTTTAAATAAATAAAACTAATTAAAAAAAATACTTACCCAAATTTTTCTTTTTTTCTTCGGAATCATCATTTTTGCAAAAAATTAAAACTAGTTCTTCCCAAGACCTTCTTCTTAATATTTTATTTGAATAATCCTTAGAGTTAAGATTCCAAATCGCATCTCTTTTTTCGATTTCGTCGATAAGCAAATCGATAGGCACAATGTCATCTTCGGTACTCATTGCATCGATCTATGTGTCTTTCCGTCTCAAGGCGCGCGGATCAACTGAACAGGTCGATACAGGTTTGAAATACTTGTGCCGCGCGGCAGCGCGCGGTTCTAGATCTTGCGCGCGGGTCAGAGCGCGCCGCGCGTTGGCGTGCGGTACCGCGCGGTAATGTAGACGATAATTATCGTTTATATTGATCTTGTGCCGCGCGGTTCGTAGTTCCGCGCGGTACCGCGCGGCCATATGAACTTAGCCTAAATGAGGCACTTAAAGCAAATTATTAGTTATACATTCATATCTCCACCAACCCGCATTAGAGCAGCGTAGTGGAGTAAGCTCCAGGCCTCCCCAATAATGGGGAGAGACCCATGCCCAGCAGTGGGATGCAAAAAGGGTTGCAGCCATACATTCATAAATGTTTTTATGTATTTATCATCAACTGACCTGTCAGTTGATGGAATATGCCCCAATTAAAGTTGGCACTTCCAATTCTCCTAAGATAATACCATCAGAATCAAATATATTTTGATCTCTGAGTAATTCTGCAGGATTTAATAAATCTTTTATTTCACTGACAGCATCTCCTGGACTAGCTGGTCTTGGTCCACCACCAGTTTTATTTGATTCTCGGTTGTAAACGCTACATGTTTTCCGAGCATTGACTTTCATAGTTTTCCACTGAATTTTCAGTTGGCTCAAATCTCTGTGTCGTCTATTTAACTCATTGAACCTAAAATAGGAAATAAACAAAGAAGTACTTTGGTTAAAGAAATATACATTTCATTGAATTATTTTATATACAGTGAGAGGTTTCAAACTAGGTACAAAACTTAGATATTAACTTACTTTTTATGAACTTGCTCCCATGCCTTATTTTTTATGTGGTAAGTGTTTGTATCCAGAGATTTATTTTCAATTATTTGAGCATATTCTTTCAGCACTGAGCGATATAATTGCTGAAATTGTAAAAGGAATTTTAAAAACCACGGAAACTGAAATACAGACCACGCACGCGACAACTAGGTATAAAAGTTATATTTGTTTACCTTTTCTTCTTCCAGTTAATGGAGCGGTTGCGTTTTTGGCTCATTTTTGTTTAATATAATTATTGGATTAAACGAACTTACCTTAAGTGAAGTTCGATCCTAATTGTACGAAGCTGCTAGTGCATACATTGCTGTTCAAGCGAACATAAGATGACGCAAATCGACTTGCATCTGGAGCGCTGATCTGGGGCGCCGACGCAGCAAAACACCTCCGCGCGTAAACAACATGAACGATCTAGTTCACGGATTCTGCGGCGTCGCAACTTACACCGATGTAATACAGATAAATCTGTATGAATGTGTGCATTAGGTTAAGCTAGTATAAATAATGTAAATAATTAGAAATAAATGAGATTTGTTACTGTCTCAGTGCAAGTCTCATTTCCACCCTACTACTCACTGTGGCCCAAGACACTTTGCTGGCCGTTCCTTCTGAATCAGTCTTGTGAGCCTGCTTGACTGACAGTGAGATCCCTATCCTAACTACTCCTTCCCCCCCTTTTACAACCCCTCACTGTGGCCCAAGACACCTTGCTGGCCGTTCCTTCTGAATCAGTCTTGTGAGCCTGCTTGACTGACAGTGAGATCCTTTCCTAGGCATTCCCACCATTTCCCTTTTCGCAACCCCCTCGCCGTGGCCCAAGACACCTTGCCGGCCATTCCGTCTGAATCAGTCTTGTGAGCCTGCTTGACTGGCGGCGAGTTCCTCACTCACTCACACATACATACACACGACACAACCACAGGGAAGCTAGGGACCGTAGGGTTGCTAGGGTGGTAGACGACCACACATAGGTAATATAATTTCATGTACAGCTGTTCGAAACCAAACACTGACACTATACACAACATAGCACACTAGTCGCGACGACACTACAATATAAATAATACACACACACACCGTCCGCGACTACATTACAAGACATTACAATTCACAGACCTCACACACTGGTAAGACAGCTGTACATTTTGGTCCTTCGAGAGAAACCAGTGACCTATGGGTCAAGGTCACTACTTTTAACTTGAATCGTTAGGTAGGACGAATTAGGCAGACAATTATTGACTGACAACTTTAGGTCTCAGCAGGCTGGTGTACCCAACAAGCATCAGTTTTGTTGTAATCTAAAGTACATGTACATACTTAGTGCGTCCTGTTAGAGAGCTACTTGTACGGTAACGGATCGGTCACTGGCCTCCCACAAGCGGGTCTCCCCAGTGTATTGAGAAGTCGCAAGTACCGTAACAGAGGGCGCAGGCGTACTAAGTAGAAACTTTAAAAATACGTTAAGTATAGGATAGGGTATTTAGGCACGAGACAGGATAGAGCGCTAGGCAGACAAATACTGACTGACAACTTTAGGTCTCAGCAGGCTGGTGTACCCAACAAGCATCAGTTTTGTTTTGATCTGAAGGACACATACTTAGTGCATCCTGTTAGAAAGCTACTCATACGGTAACGGATCGGTCGCTGGCCTCCCACAAGCGGGTCTCCCCAGTGTATTGAGAAGTCGCACGTACCGTAACAGAGGGCGCAGGTGTGCTAAGTATTGACCAAATTAATTGTTAGGGTCAGGGACAGCAAGAAAGAAGAGGAAGATGGAGATTCAAGAGATAAACACTCTGCTGAAGAGCCATCTCACATACCACCAAGATGGAAGAAGAAGACCAAAATCCGTTGTATGCCACCACCAAAAGGAAACCGATATTCAGAAGAGACAGGCACCTTCAATCGGCCCTCCATAGAGGAGAGATAGACTATCTGTTAGACAACTGGGACAACCCAGCAGGACTGAAGAGAGAGCATATATCTCTTCAGAAGGACACGAAGGGAGTATCCTTTTTGCCATCAGACCAGTACATACATTGGGCTCTGCTCCATGTGAGTGGAACCAACAAGGACTCCAGGGCTGGCCAGGAGCTATCTAGGCACATAAGGATTGCCAATGAAGCAACATCCATAGGGACGCGAGACTACTGCGGTGTCACAGTTGATGGCCCGTCCCTCAAGCCTCCCCCTTTAATGAGACAGGTTTACTGCATTAAGAAGAGGCTTTCCTCTATTACTCATTCTATTACTTTTAGTGAGAAGTACTCCATTTCTTATGATTTCTTTGGATGTAAAGGAAAATGCTACGGAAACCTGCATGTTGTATGGCCCTCTGACTCATTCGCATACATTATCACCCATAGTCATTTCTTGGCTGTCAGAGACTGTGTTAACGCCTGGTTCTCCTCTCTTTCGTATGGGCTAGCAGCATCAAGAAAATACCCTTTATACAATCTGTACAATGAAGTAGCTAATGTTATATACGCTGCACTGAATGATATAAGTATATATAAGGATGACGCTTATGACATACTTAAGTGTTGGCAACCGTTAGTAATTGCTACTATCCTGAAGGACATAGAAGGAGACCCTAGCTTCCTTCACTCATTAGATGAGACCCTTCAAAGATTTCCACACTCTATGCTGGTCAAGGTGGCAACACGCACCGTATCAACCTCGGATGATGTACACTTGGCCCTTGAGCTCACGGGTCTAACCAAGTGCTTCGGTCACCCGGAAATAGTAATGGATGAGAGTGTAGCTGAATGGATAAAGAAAGGAACAGTGTTGAAGTCGGATTTAGACCAAGTGGCAGAAGAGATTAGGCGGGCGTTTGTCTTAGAGTTCTCAAGGAACTATTATAAGCAGAAGAGAAGGTGGCCGAACCTTGAGTTTGGAGATGGTAGTGACCTATACGTCAAACAATGCTACGAAGGAGGCTACTGGGGGGAGAGTCCCAATGACCCATGGACCACCCACATGTTCAGGGATATCAGATTCCAAAAGACTATGGAATTTGATTACCAGATATATACGGCGGACCACCTTGCTGACAAGGCCATTATACCCGGACTATCGCACTGGCCCAGGGAGTATGACACCCAGGCCCACAGGACCCTCCATGGAAGATTTCCTACTGCACCACCAAGAGAAAGCAACAATGTCATCATGCAATACTTGTCAAGGGAGGAGGTAAATGTGAAAAACATCATAGAGACCGTATCTCAAGGACACATCCCCCAAGACTGGAAAGTTACTGTAGGTGTCGCTAAGGAGAGGGAGATGAAGAAAAGGAAAGCACGATTTTTCGGAAAGCTGGTTCTTGAGATGCGTCTGTTTCAAGTTGCGACCGAGAACAACATCAAGCACATCTTCAAGTTCATACCGCACCAGACCATGACTAAGTCAGAAGATGACCTGTTCAAACATCTCCTGAAAATCTCTGAGACTTCATCCACTGAGGATGGAGGTGCTGTTTTCATGTCCATGGACTTCTCCAGCTGGTGCACCAGCTTCAGGTTTGAAGGTGTTACCCCTTTATTTGAGGAACTGGACAGGCTGCTGGGTGTGACCAATGTGATGGCGTACACGCAGAAGTTTCCACTGGAGTCTGTGCTCTTATTCCAAGACAGGTTCTGCCCCCCTCGACAAGGAGATGACGGGCTTCCCGTTAGTGGTCCTAGGTGTGTATATGGCCCGGAGGCTTGGATGGAGGGTCTCCGCCAAAAAGGATGGACACTGGCTACTCTCCTGCTCATCCTAGTTGCATCGTGGAAGTGCGGCACTATAGCGACGCTGACTGGTCAGGGGGACAATCAGGTCATATATCTGAAACTACCAGCAACCACCACCTTGGAGGGGCTCAGGATGACAAGGAAGCAGTATATTGCATGGTTTCAGGAGACCCTCTTAGACCTATGTACCAAGGCAGGAATAACCCTGAAGTTGGAAGAGACGTGGGTGTCATCATCTCTACTCGAGTACGGGAGAGAGTTCTTCTTCAAGGGAGCGCAGGTCAGCTCGTCTCTTAAGAGGATATCCAGGATGGCTAGTGAGGCAAACCAAACGATCCCATCATTCAATGGGGATGTGGCTGGGGTATTTTCAGCAGGGACGGGCGCTCCCAGAAAAAACCACATCATGAATTTATTGAAATCTACCATCTGGACGCATCCCGTTTTTCGGGGGGGGGCAGGATGTTCAAGCGAACATAAGGTGACGCAAATCGACTTGCATCTGGAGCGCTGATCTGGGGCGCCGACGCAGCAAAACACCTCACACACTGGTAAGACAGCTGTACAATTGCTGAATTTTGAGACCATCCAGCTGCTTTCCGAATCTGTTCAAAGCTTACACCCAGTCTGCCTGCAGCTGATGTTGCAGCGTGTCTTGTGCTGTGGCTTGTGAAGATCTGAGTATCTATTCCGGCATCTTTTAAAACAGATTTCATCCACCGACTTATGGACTGAGTGGATGCAGTTTTGTATGGCCGTTTGTATGTGATTAGATGTAAGTTTCCATTTCCTCTTAAATCTTTAGTCATTTTAAGATAACATTTCAGAGTATTGACAGGACAGATCTCTACTTTGGCCTCAAATGATTTCAGGTGTAATAATGGCTGTGAACTGCCTCTTTTTGAAGTCTTCAGTAAGCTCTTAATGTATATCTGGACACCATCATTTACAAAGTTTATATTGTCTAAAGTAATTTTTGATAGTGTTTGAACTCTGTGGCCAGATGTCAATGCCATAATAGTTACAAGCTTCTTGGTGAGTTTTTCTAAGCCCAATTCTTCGTTGGGAAAAAAACTTGATAGATGATTTAGAACCTGTCCAAGGATCCCATGTACAATTATATTTAGGCATTGGTGGTTTTGTACGATAAACACCCTTCATAAAGCGTTTTATCCTGTCATCTAATCCAACTCTTAATTTGTTAAGTGTACCATATGATGATCCTTTTTCAAAGGATTCTCTCAAGAATTTTAAAATAAATGGTACTGAGGCCTGATAAGTGTCTATTTTATTTAAGAAACAAAATTTCCACCAAGACCTTAAGGAACAATCATATTGTTTCATTGTTTTTTCTGACAGAGAGTTTAACATTATTTCAAGGGCAGAGGCTGGCGTTCCACGCCTCACATATGCTTCGCTGATAAAAGCCCGGCAGCCAGGGTAAGTTGTTGATGGAGAGGGTGTTTTTCTCTGAAAGGAGATGACAACAGTTTTTCAGTTGGTTCAAAAATTAATAAATCCCCGACTAATAATGACTTCATTAAAGAAAACCATGGTTGTGATGGCCAATATGGAAATACTAAAATACCTGTACCTCTGTCAGTCATAAGTTTATGTAGACATTTTAGTATTAAGGAGAACGGGGGGAACGCATAAAAATATATATCTGTCCAGCAAATAGTAAATGCGTCGACTGCGAAGGCTTCTGGATCACATTTCCATGAAACAAAATTTATCACACTTTTTATTTATGCGAGAAGCAAATAAATCTATGCTAGGAATGCCAAAGCAGGAAACTATTTTGTGATAAGCTTTATCTGACAACTCCCATTCAATATTTATTTGTCTAGATTCTCTGTCTGCCAAATCATTATCTTTAGTGTTAATATATGAAGCAAAAATCCAAATTTCCCTTTCTTCACACCATTGCCAAATCTCTCTTGTGATGTTATTAAGGTGTGGGAATTTTATTCCCCCCATTTTGTTAATATAGGCTACTGCAGTAGTATTGTCTACTCTTAACAAAACTTCACAGTGGGACAAATCTTTTGCAAAACATTTCAGGCCCATTAAAACAGCTTTTAGCTCTAAAAGATTTATGTGATCTTTTCTTTCCAAAACTGACCATGATCCTGAAGCCTTTTGAGAACCGCATACAGCTCCCCATCCAGTAGTTGAGGCATCTGTGCTTATTTCCCTATCAAATTTATTTTGTTTGATATAACTACATTTATCAATGTTTTGGCACCACCAACCTAGCTCTTGATTGATAACTTTTGGAAGAATCATTACAGAATCATAATTATCCTTTGTCCTCAATAAGGCTAAGTACTTTTCTCTTTCCAGTAATTTCATATATACCCAACCATAAGCTATAGCTGGGCAAATTGAATTTAAAGAATCTAATAACTGTGAGAATTCTCTAATATTGCAAAAATTTTTGTGTTGGAATGACTTAATTTTTTCTAATAAATTAACCTGCTTTTTGAGGGGAACGGATAAAGAAAGATTATTGGTATTTAAAATAAATCCTAAATATTTTATGGACTGGTTTGGTATCAAGGTACATTTCTCATAGTTAATTACAAACCCCAGATTCTGTACTAATTCACAGCATAGTTGTGTATCATTTTTGCAATTAGTTTGTGATTTGTTTATTATTAATATATCATCTAAATAAGATGTTGTTATTATATTTAAAGCTCTCAGATAAGTTGTTACTGGTCTTAGGAGTTTTGTAAATACAAAGGGAGCAGTACACAACCCATAAGGTAAAGCATTAAATTGAAACAGTTGTCCTTCAAATGAGAATCTCAAAAATTTCTTACTATTTTCAGATACTGGAACTGAAAAATAAGCTTCCTTTAGATCTATTAATGACATGTAACAATTTTTTGAAATTAGTTTGCAGGCTGTTCTTATGTCTTCTAATTTAAAGTGTTCTGTGCTAATGTACTCATTTAGTCTTTTTAAATTAAGTATAAATCTATATGAACAATTTTGTTTAGGAACTAAAAAAATTGGGGAATTAAATTGATTGTTACAAGGTAAACATTTTGAAATAGCCCCTAAATTTAGAAGTTTTGATATTTCTATTTTGATTAAATATTTCTCTTTGTCTGACCAATGTTGTGGTTGTGTTTGTTGAGGTGGAGGTAATTTAATGAAAGGAATTTCATAACCATCTATCCAACCTAACACCAGGTGTTTAGTAATTATTGACCAATTATCCCTAAATTGTTTTAATCTAGCTGCATGTACCTGGGGGTATAATTCCGTTACTTCTTTTGGTGATTTTGAGGGACATATTTTTTGTGCTGATATTACCTCTTCGTTGTTGCTTGATAATGATGAGGCCCATCGCGGTTCCTTAGAGATTGTCGGTGTTGCAATGGACCCCGTATTCTTTGGTGTGGTGGATAATATGGATTGTTTGATTTTTGGCGTTCCTTTTGGGGGAAAACATTTTATTTGAGAACTTGTTTTCTTTATTGCTTCAGCAGCCTTCAACTGTTCCGTGCAATTATCTCCAAATAGGAACTCTCCTGTTTTTGCCTTCTTGATGGCATCTTGAATAATTTTTGTAGTGCCAGAAAGTGCAAAAAAATTTCTTGAATTTGTGTCTTGAAAATGTATTTCTGGCACATAACTTTACGGCATCATTAATTTCTTCAACTAAGTTTTTTGTGTTTATATTTCCTTTTAAAATGTTGGTTAAGGACTTTCCCAGGCAAGCCATTATTTTTCCTATAGTGTTTTGTCTCCATAGGATTCTGTTATCCCTTTTTAGGGCTGTTTGTGATAAGGCAGCTGCAATTTCTGGATTTAGCTTAGGAGCATCAGCCCTAAGGAAGTTTGATGGTGTAGGGTAGTATGCGCACAACCGAACCTGTGCGCGAGTGCCGATGATGACGACACGCAAGAAATTAAGAAGACTGCTGCGTCTGAGAACAGCCTAAGCGTTCCCTCCACCACGAGCGCTAGCGGCCGCACCAGCCGCGCCGCTCGAGCCGAAGCGCGCAGTCTCCGCCGCGATGCCACCGCGACCGGCGGGAGCTCGTGAAGAAGGTCCTCGGTCAGGACCGAAACATGTCGGCAAATCCGATATAATTTAAGTGAGTACAGTCGTATAAATATAACTACAATGTTAGTGTACACTCACGATTCGTTCAATAAGAAAATAATTTATACCGAGGTACATTTTTTTCAATTTTTTTATGTCCCACTACTGGGCACAGGTCTCCTCTCATAAGTGAGAGGGATTTAGGCCATAGTCCACCACGCTGGCCAAGTGCGGATTGAAGGACGTCATGCTTTCGAAAAATTATGAATTTCTCTCAGGCATGCACGGCGATGGAGAACATTGTAATTAATTAAATAGTGATGGAAAATATCGTCATATTTTCCATCACCGTGGAGCAGCGATAAATGCGCACATTACAAATATCTTTGTCAGAGGTGCGCGCCGAGGATTTGAACCTGGGGTCGGTCGCGTCGAAGACCACGGTTTTTACCACTCGGCCATCGCAGCTCAGGTACATTTGTTATTTTTTTAAATAAAACTACGTTTTTAATGGCATTTTTGTTGTTTTATTGATGGAATATCACAAATTACTTCAGGGTAGTTTTTTAGTAGATTACGTCTTTTTTCAGTAGAATTTAGTAGAATTTCACAGGGTGCCACAGTAGATTGGCCGAAAAAAATCTGGTCACACTGCTACACATTGCTTGCTCACTCCATTCGAGTTTTATTCGTCGTGTTGGTTGCGCGCGCGCTGTTTTTGTTTGTTGTGTGAAAATGGAGAAAGAAATAAAACCCGAAGAACTAATTCCATTAGTTCACGAAAGAGCAGTCCTTTGGGATAAAACTTTAAATGACTACAAAAATAACAATCTGAAACTATTGGCCTGGCGCGAAATTTGTACCATGCTAATACCTAATTTTGAAAACATGGAAGAAAAAGAAAGACAACATTTCGGTAAGTGCCAGTAAAGTTTATTAACTATTATACTACATAGTAATGTATTTACAGTTGTATTATTAATTTTTAACTCATTTATATTATGCGTATCGCGCATTAGTTTGCCAAGGCAGCGAACCAATCGGGGAAGTAAAATAGTCTGCAAATAGGATTATTTACTCTCTGTTGTTGATCTTGTTCTTGTATCGATTGTTCTAGTGCAAGTTGAATATCTTCAAAGTTTAGACCATCCCTTTCTCTTAAATAATTATGCAATACTGCACAGGCTTTCACAATATGGATAGCGGTGTCTGGGTGGACATCCAATGGTCGATGCAGTATTCTCCATTTATTAGCTAAAATTCCAAAAGCACACTCAACAAATCTTCTTGCACGGCATAATCGATAATTAAATATTCTTTTCGTATCATCCAAATGATTGCCTCCGAAAGGTCTCATTAAATTTGTCGTCATATATGGATGAAATTGAATTAAAAATTTTGAATGCATTGGAAGAACCAGCAGACAGACATTTATCTTTTTTTAAAGGAATTATTCCAACATTGAACAATTTTACTGACGATGAAGTTGTAAAATTTCAGTTGGAAGTCATGCAACTAATTACAAAGATTAAGGAACAAAAACAGTTCAGTTCACGTCATCACAGCATGTACCAGCATCAGCCAGTATATCGAACTTGTATGCATGTACCATACCAAAATCTAACTTGTTAAGATAACGCAAGTCAGCAGATTTTTAGAACCACGCAACTGTCATCAACAGCGTCATCATCCATACAATCACCACCACCTTCAAACTGCCACTTCTGCGAGCCAGTTTTATCGCGTTTACGGTGAACAGTTGTCAACTACTTCATCGCCATTGTCTACAAATTCCTCTATGGATGATTCAATTGATTTCGCTGATACAAATTTGTTTTAATGTGTTATTTTTTTCTATAAATATTAATAATTAAAATGATGTTTACTTACCGAATTCCAATGACTAACATTTCAATAGGCTGAATACAACTTCTCATCTTTGTAAATGAAAGGCACTTTAACTAAGTGCCTTTCATTTTTTTGGAATCTATAAAATACCCGAAAACTATCTCGATAAAAATTTACTTAATATTAATATTTTTTTGAATTCCGCGGAACGGTCCTAATTTGCACGAAACGGCGGAATCAACCATAACATCTTACCAAGTACAGTTAAAACGCTGTATTTATTCTCCGATAATGCAGCAGCACAAAATAAGAACTCGACTTTAGTTCAGTATTTGTATACTCTTATGAGGTGTTCATCTATTGAGAAGATTGTTCATCGATTTTCTGAATCAGGACACAGCTTCTTACCCTGTGATCGATGTTTTGGCGTAATAGAGAAGTTTAATAGAAAGAAAGATTACGTTTTTACTACTTTAGAATATGCCGATTGTGTTAAGCAAGCATCAAAAAACTTTAAAGTTGTGAATGCTGATCAAAATATGATTCTTAACTTTAGTCAACATTATGAAAGTTATTTCAAAATATTTATAACAAATGCAGAGAAGATACGATTCCTTATATCTCAATATCGCATTTTTCAATACAGTAAAGAGCACATTGAAACTATAGCAGTCAGTGTTACAACAGGAACGCCTGTTTTGATTATTTTCTTATAATGAGAAATACTCCAGCCAACCTATCCGTTCTGCCTCAGAAACCGACGTATGATCATGTATTGCCGCTGAAAAAGGGTGAAGTAATAAGGTACCTTTCTAATCAACCGGACATAAAGAAGTTAGATCCTCTCATCAATTAGAAAAGAGCTGATGATCTTCAAACGGCTGATCAGATTTTGATGAAACATGGCAAAGAACACTCGGAATAAAATTATCTATCACACAAACAAAACCATATGAAAATCGGTGCACCCGTTTGGCAGCTACAGATACACAAATACACAGACACGTTAAACTTATAAAACCCCTATCCTTTTGGTCGGGGGTTAAACAATAGACGCTTGTGCTTCCGTGGTATCCTCGGGGTAGGCTTCAGTAGCTTTGTGACATTAATTGCATGCGCACGTGCTGTTTTGTTTGTGTTTGCGGTCTCAGATTCCGCGCGCGACCGATTGTGTTCCGAAACAATTCAGTGCAATTAAATTGAAACCTGGGTAAATATTTCATGTTTCTGGTATCTTTTTAAACACTTATTACGCTGTTTTTGTAGACAATGACTTACGAAGACTTAGAACGTCGAATATCTCGCATGCTAGAGGAGGTGGAATCAGAATATGAACTCTTCAATGATGTTTCGGACCAAGAAGACAACCCGATAGAAACTTCATCAGTACAGGACAAACTTGTTCAATCGGACGCTGAATTTAGTAACAGCGATAACGATAACGTTACTTTGTCTTCATATCGTAAATTTTTAGACCAGCAGGGGATACTACTAGGGTATACTGGAAAAGACGGGACTGTTTAAAGTGCAAATCCCCCAAATTCAGTGAGACCTAGATCTGCCAATAGAATAGTTTTGCCAATATTAAAGTTTTGCCACCTCTACTTGCTTCGAGATCACCTACGGAATGTTATTCCTACTTCATCAGTGTGGACCATGATTGTGAATAACACCAATAATATACAGCCCAACTATTTTCGCTAAAGAGATGCTCGAAAAGTGAGTGATTTTCCTAATTCAAATGAATCTGAAGCTTCGGCTATGATTGATTTTTTTCCAAAAGAATAAATGTTTTGGATTTGTTTATATTAAGCAATAATAAATAATATGTAAAACGTCGCATATGTCTTTCGATCTATTCACGTATAGGCATACAAATGTACGGGAATCGAACCCGCGACCTTTCGGATTATTCTTTGCTTACCTCTCGAGAACTGGGTGGGTCTTGTCAACTCAAGCAAAAAACTACAATATTATGTATAAAAAATAAAAAAGGGCTGCGTTTTCTTCATGTATCGCCTATTACGACGGTACACGGACTTCAGAAGTGGTGCAACTTTTCTGGCAACGACCAGCCTGTTTAAGCACATTAATAGTATTTCCGACGAAGATGCGATATACTTTTCACTTTCACGAAGTAGCTTCACTTCGAAACCCATCTTAGGGAAGCTTTCGCACCCACGAAACAAGCTTACGTAATTTATCAAGAAATAATGAAAGAAACTCAGGCATTCATATGCCTTCATATAAAAAAAAAACGCTTCCTATTTTCACAATTATCAAAGCCAGAGACTAGTGAATTTATGCAAATATATATGTTGTTCGGGCTGCTGAATTTGAACATCAAGGAAAAGATTCCACGAGACTCAGTGGACAGTTTTGACAAGCTACTGGCAGCGGCTCGTATTGTGGAACGCACTATGGACGAGAAAAGTAGCTTGGTTACTGAAAGAGCAGAAACTCCTCCGACAGCTGTGCAAATAATCCACATAAGAAAGGAAGTTGTAAGTACTGCCGCCTGGCTGGTCATATGATAGAAAAGTGCCTGAAAAGGATAAGAAAGGAAGGGGAATCTGGCATATCCGTTCCATCAGCTGCATCTTCAAAGACTGTGGACTTTAAGAAACGTTCCCACGGTTACCTGTTATGGCTGTGGTGCTCCAGGAGTAGTTAGAAGCAAATGCACAAATTGCTATAAAACCAAAGCCAATAACGCTGAAATAGGGTTTTTTGCACTGGATATAAAAGTAGACGCAAGAGCAAGGCCAATAGTATTTGTCAACAATATTATACTCAAGGTGTGGCCTACATAGATACCTGCGCTAAATCTAGTGTTGCATCCTACTCATTGTACACTGTTATGAAGAGTAAGGGCTACATGTTTCTAAGGAAATGGCTTCAATTACTTTAGCAGATGGTCACTGGAAAACGCAGAACATATTAACCGCGGAACCCCGGTTAGCCTATGCAATCGGACCATTCCAACAAAAATTTTAGTTTTACCTGAAGCCAAGAATAACCACCGCACTCTATTGGGAATTGGATTCATATAGGATGCTGGTATGGTACTGAACTTACCACAATGTACTTGGCACTTCATTGACCAAGAACAAGATGTTTATGACTTGTATGATGAAAACTTTGCAAGCTTTAAGAAAGATGATGTCACTCTTTCACCACTCCAATACACCTCTTCGGGGCCATACCTACCCCAGGGTTCGGTAACCGAAACGTGTCTTCATCGATCTTATGGGCCGCTCATACCTATTGAAGCATCTACTTCACCTAAGAGGGCGCGAAAATTTTTCGATCGGTACTCTCACATGGATACGTTGTACCGTCGAGCCGGTTGTTTCGAACATTCTGATCCATTTCCGGATCACATGAGTGCTTTAAACTTAAAATCTCGTAAACCGTGTTCATGTCGATATAAACGTCGTGCAGTAATCACCGATTTATTGTTTTCATAATATGCTCCGACACAAAATGCACGCTGTGCTTCCGTGTACAGCTCGATGGCGACTGAATTTCTAGGAAGCGGCGCCGCTAACAGTATATTTCCCCGCCAACCCGCGCCCCGCGTTTCCGAGAAATTTAATCGAATATAAGAACGACCGGGAATATAAGAACGATCGGTCGAATATAAGAACGACCGAATGATTCAAAAGTGCGCACTGCGTCGCCTGTATCACCTAATCAGTTTACATAGCGTTGATCCATCTTCGAAAAGCCTGCCTACTCATGTTCACGTGCAGGTACTTAAAACTTATCCATGTGGTAAACCCACCAGCAGTGACAATCCCACGACCTCAGCGAAGCTACACAGTTTTGTAGAAATGCAAAGGTTCTTAGGAACATACTTGTTGCTGGTTTGTCTAGTTCTCCTCTGTTCAAGAGTAATACAGAATGAAGTTTATGGAGTGATGGCCCATGCATAGCGATATGGGCAACACGGCGTAGAAGCCATATGCATGTGACGCCCATACTGGTCGTCTACACGTCAAGAGACGTCCGCACGCTAGTTTCGATGCTGAATGTTAAAAAAAAATCGTATTTCAATACACCAATTTTTTGTATTTCATCATATTGACTCTTTGCAAAATTTCAAAATGCACGTCGTGCACCCATGACTAACAATGTAAATCCCAGGTGAAAAATATCTGAATAACACAAAACATGTGATAACACAACGGCGATACCATATATAGCGACGATATTATACCATATTCATTTTAGCTCAAACGCACAATCATATCTATTCTCAGCTGTTGCTTTGAACGTCTAACGTGTAGGACGCGGCTACTATCACGCGCCGTTTTAGTAGAAGCCAAGGTTTACCGACTCGTATCATCGCAATGAATTCCCGGAAACGCAAAATATCACGAGCTTCACCGCGGTCGCCGCAGAAAATTTATTACGAGAGAAGGTTATTCTCTGCCTTTGCTTGAGTGAGTTCCTGCGTTTTGAAGACTTTCGGAGTTTGGTCAGGACTGTTTGGCCCAACAACGACGAATGTGACATTATCCGATCGAGATTGTGGGAATTATCTACTCATATTGCTGAAATACCCTTCATCAACGGAAAATATTTGAGCATTGAATTTAACTACAATCCATGGAGGAAAAATCAAGATTGTATCCTTATCAATGTTGAAACTCTATTACCGATATTCGGTAAGATTATGTGGCCAGCGGTGAATATGTTTACCAGCGTATCACAGATAGCAAACTTTGTCAGAACAGAATGCACGTTCATCTAAACAGGTGTTCGGACTATCGACACTCTTCCTGTTCATGTCACCTGAAGAATTCCAACCCCTGCGAGGCTGGAGCCTTCGCAAAGCCCCGAGTTGATAAATGCAAGTTTGGGCACTTTCATCATTATTGCTCTCAACACGTTAGTCATTGGTTAAAGTTTTTTTTGCATCCTGTGCTCGCCGCCAAAGAAGGAAATAACTCTCCTCACAAGAACGACATGGAAAGTTACTTGTCTTTTTTAAGTAATACAATTACATTTTAACGGACAGACTATAAGCGGCGGGTCCAAAGTACAGTGATTGAATGCATGTCAATAGGTCGTAATTGTAATTTTGTAGTAAGTGGCGACTCGGCTCGCTCGTTTGAACACTTTAGTATAAAATTATACAGCAAATATGTTTATTTTTATTTCCTTCCTGTGTCCCTTTATCACTATATAATAATAGAAAACGTCTAGAACAAGTTCGAGAAGTATTAGAAAATGAATACCAAGGCGTATGAGTCTTCCAATGTTACTCTGAGTTTGCTCTTAGTTCCTCTAACATAAGAAATATTGCAAAACGATTGAAATGAACTTTTATCAGCGTAGTGTGTAGGATTGTAAAGGTAGCTACATGTCCACGATAATAGATTCCAGCTTTGTAGCGTGCAGACAAAGTCACCGCTAGCAGATATCGCGGCCACGTTAAGCAAAAACAGCGTGGAATGCAGTGTAAACACAGTCACTACGCCCGTTATCAGTATGTCACTTAGCGGTCAAACTCGAAACATATTTATGTTTACAGTAGTTGATGCAACATAGGACGAATTAAAGTTGCACGTTATCGATCTAGACCGGTTATCGAAGTATCACGTGGTGCATTCGGCTTAATCTGACTGTACAGGTGCGTTGTATTGGTTACAGACAAGTTATCACGCGTGACTTGCAACGTTATCATCGGGAATTTCCAATGATTCTCAAAGTGGGTGCTAGCGTTACCCGCGACTATTGGATATTATTGTGTCGCGACGTCAAATAATGGTTTTAAAAAAAATACTCCGCAGTAGTGAGACTTGTTTTCTTCCTATGGTCAAAACCGGAGAGTTTTGGTGCATGCGGACCTCTCAATCTCTCTAATCTCAACTTTAAGAACCGGTGGCTAGGCGGTGCATCTTGCAACAATGTCATAGGCGGAAATAATTTGCGAGATTGAGGCCTCGTGACTATAAATATCGCAACTGACAGTCTCGATTGCCTAGTATCCTATGAACGTCTGGAAACGTAGAACGTTTTCGAACGTTGCATTATTATAAATTCCGCATTCTCTTCTAATTACAATGAATTCGAGAGGAAATGACGTGGCGTCAAAACGCCGCCGCACCTCCAGAAAAACGGCTGCATCAGCAGTATCAGACTCAACGTCAAAGCGAAGGCCTTTTTCTTTAAAGTTCTCTACGTGGCTAACTTCATGCGCTTCCAAGACTACAGAAGGTTCATTATGTCTCTTTATCCGAATAACGACTTGAGCGATCCCATTCGGAAAAAATTGTGGGAGCTCTCTACTTACCGGATCGAAACCATGTTCATCAGCGGAAGGCCACTGATGATGGAGTACAACTTCGACCCCACGAGACCAATATACCATCGCATACTGATGAACATGGATTCTATGATACCTATTCTTTGCGGGATCGTGTTTCCGAACATGAAAAAAAATTCGCAGGGATTTCAGAGATAACGGATTTCGTCAAAATGCACACACATTTGAATGAGTGCGCGGGAGGTCGATTCGATGCCTGCGCGTGTCACTCGACTAACAAGAACGGCCGAGGTTTTGGAACCTTTGAAAAGCCTCTAACGGATGCGTGCCCGTATGGACACTATCATCATTACTATTCGCATTTCGTTGCAAGCTGGTTGAACGTTTTCGAGATTAACATGGTGCGAAATACAGCTTAACGATTCCGTACTCTACGGAATGCTCTCAGCGTGATTTTATGTCATTTCGCCGCAGCTGCATGTTTTCAGTAGCCTTAATTTATTATTATTATGCCACATGTAGAAAGCTTATGTTAATAAAATTAGTTCTAGAAGTAGTTTGAGGTATGCCGCTAGTTGCTAGTTGATATAAAACTAACTAACTTTATATGGTATAAACTCTTTGTTTCATGGATAAATTTCTATTTGGATATGGCCTCATTAAGTGCTCCGTAAGTGGAAAAGCTTCATCGCCTACGAAAACAAACGGTAATGGTCCGACTTCCTCATAATCAGGTAATGTTGCAGATTCTGGTAAATGCAATTGGTTGTTCAATAATCTTTTGCCAAAATTTGAGTTTTAAAAAACGCTAGAGTCACTATTCGATCCATATGCTCCAACATCTATAGCAGTAAAGCAATAGTCTGCATCAGCTATAGCTAATAATATTAAAGAATAATACTTTTTGTAATTGAAGGCTTCTGAACCAGTATTTTCTGGCCTTTCTATTCGTTTTCCATCTATGGAACCAAGGCTATTAGGAAAATGTGTTCTTTCAAAAAAATGTTTTGCTATATTTATCCAATCTTCTTCTGTTTTTTCAGGCATATATGTAGGCTGCAAACATATCCACAAACTCTTGCATGTGAGTTCAATTATTTCACTCAGAGTTGTTGTGCCGATCAAATATTCAAAATACAACGATTTCATACTATTTTCACTGGCAAGATACCTGAAAAAACAACATTATATTATATTTTTATTTTTGTTACAGGTAGTACAATACAAAAGAAATGGAAGAATATGCGCGACATTTTTTCTAAAGAATTAGCTATGCAACGTGGTAAATCTGGTCAAGGTGCTATAAAAAAGAAAAAGTACGTTCATTTCGATTCTTTGTTGTTTTTGGTACCATCTTTACAAAAAAGGCAGACTAGCAGCAATATCAAATCTACTTCACAAGATAATCCTGATACTGACTTATCTGAAACCAGCAGGGTGTAAGGGCAGCAAGGGTTGCGAGGCGTACGGGGAAGAGTGCGTTGGCCGTCGTCTATTGTTTTGTGTCGCTCGGCTAAAGCGCGGTGTTATACTCTATTCCACTATTTACCTACCAATTTTATGATATTCGGCATGGGTTTTTCGGATTTGGAAAGTGAAATAAATGTTGCTGGACCTAGTAGCCAACAACATTTGGCAGAACCCTCCTTTAATTACATAAGTGAAGAGTTATTAAATGTTTAGGTTGATCCCGAATCAGACAACGAATCTAACAGAATTGACGAAGTAAGTATCGAATCTGCCTTGGTGGAAAGTAATGATGCATTTCAATTGATAAACGGCAATTGTAGACAGCCACAAATTCACGAATTTCAAGTGCAATCTAGATGATCACGACAGCCTCCGTGACGTAGTGGGTGATGAGCCGACTGCGGAGCGTGAGGTCGTGGGTTCGATTCTCACCCAGGACAAATATTTGTGTGATGAACATGACTATTTGTTCTGTGTCTGGGTGTTAATTTATCTATTTAAGTATGTATTTAGAATTATATAAGTATGTTTATCAGCTTTCTGATTACCATAGTACAAGCTCTGCTTAGTTTGGAATCAGATGGTGTTGTGTGAATTGTCCAAAGATATTTATTATTATTATTTATTATATTTAATGATGTATCGCTGTCGCTGTTAGAGAAACCATCCGAGTTTTATTAGCAAGCCATATATAGAAGATTAAGACTTCTTCAAATAACATTGAGCAGATGCTGTAACTAAAAGAAGAAGATTGCCAAATCAATGAAAATGGCACAAAAAGTAATGTCCCGTTATGTCACTACTTAATATATTAGAAAATATGACAACTGCTGGAATAACACTTTGTTACAATTTCCAGAGAACAAAAAGAAAGGTCAATACTCATTGAACAAAAGGATTATAGGTTTATCTATTTACAAACAGAGCCCCAAGTCATATAGATTGTTAAAAAATATTCTTCTTTTGCCAACGCAACAGAAAGTCTACTATAAAAATAAAGATAAAGTAGTTATAGAAGCAACAATTACACCACTTTATGATAAAAAAGTATTTAAACAACTTTCAGAGAAAATTGAGAAAGTGAAAGAACATGATTTCTTTAGATACCTTTTAGCAGCAATGATGTCCATGAAGATATTTGTTAATGAAGAGAACACTATAAAATTTTCAAAACATGCCTTATTTTTCATGCTGAGAGGACTGATAAAGAATTTTAAATAAACCATCGCATATACCTTTTGCTCTGAAACTACAAATGCTACAAAATTAAAAACTTATATTACTGAAATAATAAAAAACTACAAGAAACTGGTTTTTGTGTTGTAGCCTTAGTATGTAATCAAGCTACAAATGATCAAAAATCAGTCAAGAGCCTTGTTCAAAATAACAAAATCAACAAGATGAAAAATGGGAAGGAAATTCGATAAAATACTTTTGAAATGAATCATTTAGAAATAATACCACTGTACGATCCTCGCCATTTACTCTAAGGAATAAGAAATAATTTACTGGAGAAAGATTTAATTTATATAAATGAACATGGAAAACAATGTACAGCAAAATGACAACATATTGAAATGCTATATAATGAGAATCTGGTATATATAGGCTTAAGAGGCCGTATACGAAATTTTGCCGAATTCGCTGATTTAGCTCATTTTATACAGGAGATTTTGCAGTTAAAATACAGTATTTCCATAAGTTTTATTGCACCATATGACTGATCATTTCAATAATAAACTATTAAATGAGCCACTTTTTAATTTTTATTTCGTTATTTTCCTTAATAGACCTGAAGCAGATCGAAAAAAAATGCCATGTATTGCTGTAAAAATTACATACATAGTGTATGAGCCACTTTTTGGCACTCTCATACAAAAAATATTAGTAAAAAACATTGAACTTAGTCAATTTTGAGAGAAAATGAGCCAGCAATTGAATTTTCGTAAAATTTATTTGACATAAACTCTTCAGTTTAAAATCAATCCGTTTCCTGAAAAAAATCTTATTAATAATGATGATTCGGCATTAAACATCTTTTAAAATAACCTAAATCTCGCATCATAATTCTTGACGCAAGCTATAAAAGTGTCTAATGTATTAAATTATGAATGAAATGAAAAGTTATATTGTGGATACTTGTAGAAGTACTGTAATTTATCTGCAAAATCTCATGTGTTAAATCGGGTAAATAAGCAAAATCGGCAAAATTTCGTATATCCTTAAAGATTGTACCAACATTAACAGAACAACATATAATAAAAAAGAAAATTTTGCCAGATTTATAGCCAAACTTATGGTCTCATAATGGCATATACATCAGAGAGCCCACTCTGTAAGCATCCGTCCGTAAGTTCTAACATTTTCGGAATCATTTTTAGCATACTCAGATCGCTTCTTTTTCATGAATTAATAAGATAAGCGTTGTTATTGATGACATTTAGCTATTGAATGAATAATATTGCTAGAATTTCTTCAATCTAATCCAAAAATAAGACCCGAAAATTCACTTAGTTTCGGATACGGACGTACAGAGTGGCCCCTCAGGTAACTCAATAGGTATAAATTTGGTGTCAGCGCTAATAACAGCTGACCGAGCGGCTGAGCATCAGCGGGGATCGAGGTGCGGGACGGCACGCACCCGCGTCTACAGAACATTAATCGCTCGCCCTACTCGTGGAGTGCACGCCATACTTACTTCATTATTAATATATTTGCAATCTTACAAAACTGTCTGTAACTAGTACCTACGCATTGTACAAAGTCTTCAGCAACTTACGTCTTTAATTTGTTGGCCTGGAACCGTCACAGAAAATAGTATTTTTGACATTTGCATAAAATTTAAATTTGGATTGCTCTTTTTAATTGTTTATTAATTTGTACAACATGGTGTTTGGTGGCGTGGACAAACCAAGTGGGCATGTTCTGGGACCCGTTTGGAGAATACAAGTTGGCCGAATAAAAATCCCTGTCCTTCCAGTTTTAATTAAAGGTTTTTTTGCTAATTTTTTCACCGAAATTGTACCTATTGTTGGCTGCGGGTTTTTGTTAAATAAAAGATAAAACACTTTACAATTGCACGTATATTTCGTATTTATTCAGTATACAAATCACATATGTAAATGTTTCAAGAACGAATAAACCACCAACAGAACAAAAATGGAGTACTTACATATTAACAATCAACTTAACTATTATTCCTTCAATCCTTTACTTGTTTCACTTAGTATTTTATCTACGCTTTAACACTTTTACACTTTACTAATGCTTTTCCTTAGCCACGTCTTGATCCCTCAGTGCTTCCGACACGAATGCTTGCAGCTTGGTCGGAGAAAATAACGACAATTCATATGACCGGAAGTTAGCTATGATTAACTGACGGAATCAAGTTGGCGAAGGTGTCGGAAACGGAACAATCGAATTACCGCTACTAAAAATATCATAATAATACGGAATTAGCTAATACAATATTCTTCATAAATAAATAAAAGCTAACACTATGTACCTCCATAACCATTTTAAAATTAAGAACACAGTGTTTGTCGTGAAGATCTTAAATCTATTGAGACTTGAGAGTTCAGCGTGTTCTACCACACAGGGTGTGCAAAATTTAACATAATGATTACAATAACACATAAAAAATACATAATATTGAAATTATTATAATTAATACATCGTTGAAATTATATTAAAACATTACTTTATTAAAATGTCAGTTTAAGATACTTAATTTTAGTCAATGTCATTGGAATTTGTAATAACATATATAGTCCTTTCTCGAAAGAAGCTTGGTTATCAAGAATCGATGGACCATGGATGGCAATATTTTTGCTAAGCTATCTGATGGTTCGAATCTTCGAACCGTCGGATTCACTCCGTGCAAGACCTCGAAAACCTTCCTGGAGATAGTAAAGACCCTGTGTTGAGTTCGCAGGAGCACTCTGATAGTGATAGTCAAACTGAAGACCCTGCACAATCTCCGGAACCTGCGGCCCAATCGAAAACCAAGCGTACTTTAGCGTACTGCACGGAGAATCAAGTGATATAGTGTAGTCGAATGAGCAATTTGTTTCTTTTTAATTATTTGATACTTGGTCTCTCATGGTGATCTTGCTTATTTTTACAATATTTGTCTAGTTTTATCCATGTTTCCATAATGTTTACGCTGTAACTGGCCATTTTATTAATAGCACTGTGTAAGTAACGGGTTGGATTTAGAATAGGAGCGCAGGAGTTTGAGGTATATAAGGGATGTTTTATGTTGGGGTTGATGTTCTCTTTCGAAAAATAAAAGCCCCACGGCGCAGAGACGCGTAGTTTTTTTAAAATTATTTTTAATTGCGCGTGAAACGAAATGCAATTTGTATGATTTATTACAATTTTTCTTTTATTGTTGTCATTTTTGCGAAACGAAACGCATTCCGCCATTTTTTTTTATAAACTTGACAGTTGACACTATTTTATGTCATTCCTTTTCTCTTGGCGTTACGTGTATGTGCTTTTTTGTGTTTTTTACTTTTCGTGGTGTTTATGATAATTTTGGCTGTTTTATTCGGACTCTGATTCTGCTTACCTTGATTAACTTTTGGCTCGTGTACTGGACATTGATATTCTTATGATTTGGATTTTGTGTTACGATGGCAACGTCGATTTCGACGCCGCCTGGTGAAGGTAGCGGAGGAGAACCCGGCCCCATGCCGTCTACGAGCTGGGAAGGTGAAGGTGGCGGAGGAGATCCTTTTCCACCTGATGAGCCCTATATCCGGCGACATTTATACATATACGTCGGAAGTGCTTGGAAAGTGGAATATGAGGAGTGTAAGCGATGAGTTGGGTACACGGGAGCAGTGTATCACTTTTGCTGAAGAGGAGGGCCTCATAATAGCCCGAAAACTTTGCAGAGTGCATCGGCAACCCATGCGGGTCGATTACACTTCTATCAAAACTCTTGGGGCTTTTGTGTGTAACCGAGGTAGTTGCAAAACCAGGCCCCGCATATTTAGAGCAGTCGGGACCTGGTTTGAGAATGTGAAAATAGAGCTCGCCCATGTTTTCTACTTGATGTACTGTTTTGCACACCATAAGTCTTATAATGAAGTTATATGGGAAGACATCCTAAGAAAACAAAAAGGAATGTGTCTGTCGCGAGCAACAATTTGCGATTGGTACAGCTACTGCCGAGAAACCATAGTAATATACCAACTAGACAAACAAAGTCATCTCGGCAAGATCGGCGGCCCTGGGAGAATTGTCCAAATTGACGAAAGCAAATTTGGAAAGCGGAAATATAATAAAGGTATTTAAGTAGTTTTGTTCTTAACCCTACAATAAGTTAAATGCAATTGTAAAATTAAATTTTACTTTAATTAAGAGTAAGTAAACACTAAGTTGCCATTACAAACTAAATTAGGGCACACTGAAACAGTTGGTTAGGTTTACCTGGTTAGCCGTAGGAACAAAATAAGGGCACTTGCAAAATGGTCGGTTAATGACTTATTATGTTTTCTTGTTTTAGGGAGGCGAGTGGACGGGCATTGGGTGCTTGGACTCATTGAAGATGGGTCTGAGGATCTACGTTTGGAGGTGTGTCCGGAAAACATCAGGTCGGCAGAAGTGTTGGTGCCTTTAATAAAAAAAACATGTAAAGGAAGGCACCACCATACACACGGACTATTGGCGTGCATATGATTGCCTAAATGAGCACGGATTCATACATAAAAAGGTCAATCATAGTGACCCAGACAACCCATTTGTGGCCCCAGATGGCACGCACACGCAAAGAATAGAGTCCCAGTGGCGTGTCGTTAAACGGTTTTTTTACAGTAGTAATTACAATCACCCTGCAGATTTTGGTGACGTGATTGTAGAGTATTTGTGGCGCCGGGACATACTGCGACACAAAAAAGATCCATTTGTAGAGTTAATGAATGCTGTTAAGTATGTGTACAAACAAAAATAAAATTTCAAAATTGTAGTTTATTGTTTTATTTTGCGGAGGAAGGAGAAAATTTTACTCTTGTGTTTTTTTTCTCAAAGTTAATAGTAAGTATTTTATAACCGTCACAGAGCCTAATTCTGTGACAGAACCGAATCAGAGCAACCCACTATCCACGTGGTCTTGTCTTGTATATAAAAAGCCGGAGGCGCGGAGGGAGAACACTCCCCGCCCGCCGTAGGAAAGGGCAGGCACCAGGCGACCAAAAAGCCGGAGCTGCGAAGGCGAGCGCAGGTGCTGCGCTTTCTTACGCTGGGGCGGAGGGATTGGTCTTCCCGCAGCGCCGGAGATGTCACAGAGCCAGACCTCCTCCCACTCCCCCTTCCCACTAACCATTGTAAATAACTAAATAGCGCTATTCTAACCTCAAAACTTTAAACATGGATTTCTCCATAACCATGGGGTTCCGCAGACTGGAGATGTTACAGCGGGGTTGCTGTCATTTCGGCGGACCCCTCCTCCTACTCCCCCGCTACCCCCTCCCACAAACCATTGTAAATAACTAAATAGCGCTATTCTAACCTCAAAACTTTAACCATGGATATCTCCATAACCATGGGGTTCCGCATGTTGGGGATGGTACAGGGGGGTAGCAGTAGCCCCCCCCCCCTTCCGCCACCCTCTCCCCCCTTAACTCCTGCGCCTCTATTCTAAATTTTTCCCCTTTTGCGGGAATATAAACAGACACGATGTATTTCAAGGCACTTTATTCTTTGAGTCACCACGAAGTGCACGCATCAGAAGAAATTATATTCATCTTTCACCAATAATGGCATTTTACATTTGTATTGTGCCACAGACATGGGGCTTCTACCCAATCTGGTTGGGCGAGCGTATCGTCCATTCCCACCTCTCCGAACATTGGGATGAATTTCAAACTCTGGTTGGAGTACCGATCACCCTAAATGACATCACTACGGTCTCAGTGAATCATGAACCTGGCTACCTGTGGTTCAAAATCGTTGGGGACACCTCTGATCATCCGACTTCAGAACAATACAGCATCCTGTATGTGGAAAAGGTGCATCAGTGATTTTCCAAGTGTTTTTAGTGCATACAGTGTTAGTATTAGCTAATTTTGTGTTAATTTTAAGTTTTTCTATGGTGTAACAATTACTCTCTTAAATTTGCAAGACAATGAAATTGGCCACTTGATATCTTTTAGTATTTAAAGGATGCACCCAATGTTGAAGTTTCCTTTTTCGATCTTGTTCAAAAGCCTCCCAAATAGCTATTATTTCGATGGGCTTCATTTTAAAATTAAATATCACATAACACAACCGCTCTGTAGATGTTGGACGCAGAAATTGACTAGACGCGTAATGTGGCAGGTCTAACTTGACAGAATAGACGCGGCCGATGATACGCTCGACGCGTTTTCCTTCATATGTACCGACCCTAACCCGAATTCAGTCAAATAAACAGTTGTACTTAGCTAAATATGATCCATAAATTTCAAATCTGCGGTCAAATTTTCATTTTCCGGCCGCCGTGAAAGCGGCGGCCGGCCAGCGCCGGCGACCATGTCGGTCCCAAGGTTCTCAAGCTACAATTGTGTATGGTCACAATTGTATTAAGCTGAGCCATACTTAACATTTGTGTTACACAATTGTGCGGATATTAGGCAGCTTATGTACCGTCACAATTGTGTCACACCGGGCCTAGTAATACATGAAATATAACTCTTAGTGATCCGGTGAGTAAGTATTCGCTGACACTTAGACGAAACAACATCAAGTCCATTATATATTTTTTCTCATATTGGCAGCACTGCAATCTAGACGGTACTCCATCCAAGAGTTTACAATTGAGAGATCCAACATGTGCAAAATCACCTTTAAACTCCACTTCTTTGTCTTGATCCAGGTGCGATAATTTTCTAACATCTGATCACAGGTGTCCACGCCACCCATGTAACTGTTGTAATTCTTGACAACGGCAGGACAAGTAACTGATATGTATTCCTTTTTGTTCTTCTCCCATCTAGGCACAGTGGTAACAGGCTTAGAGCCGAAAGCCGTTGAACCCAATAGCACACCTTTAGGCCTCTTTTCCATTACACGGTTTCTCGCCGTGAAAATCTACGGTTAATTCGCCGCGTGTAGGCACGGTCGTCAGTGTGGTATGGATCACTATATGAGCTTGTCGACATGCACGGTGGCGCCAAGGCACGGCGCCGCGGCCGCGTGCGCCGTGACTGCCCCTCGGCGCGCCGCGTCTACGCACGGCGTGATTTTCACCAGTGTTGTATGGCAGTCTATCGGGGTGTGTCGACGGTGCCGGACGTACGCACGGATTCGTGACCGCTTATATACGCTGTTTCGCGATTTTATTATAAAATGAACATAAATCAAGAATTATTAATTAAGTTGATTCAAGAAAGGCCTGTAATATGGGATAAGACCATCGACGATTATAAAAATAAGCGGCTTAAATATGATTCCTGGAAAGAAATATTTATTCATTTCCAGCCCACATTTGAAGATTTAAGTGGTGATGAGAAAAACAAGTTTGGTAAGTTACAGATATTTAATTATTAACTTTTTACTTATGCATAGTTGTTTTGATAGGAGAGGCGACCTTCGTTAGATACAAAATATTGTGCAAATCTGTTGCGAACTTCATTAGCCGCCAAACTTCCGCGAACTGCATTCGTGATAGGTAACTGGATTAGTTCCGATTCTGAATCAAGGGTGGACTCATTTTCACTCGCATTGTGAAACTGAAAGTTTTCCTGCTTATGTATAAAATTTTGCAAAACACAACATGTTTTCACAATATCAACTGCCAAATCGATGGACACATTCATTGGCCGGTGAAAAATTCGCCATTTATTGGATAAAATGCCAAACGCACATTCAACAAATCTTCGCGCTCTTGTGAGTCTGTAGTTAAATGTACGTTTTAATTGATCAAGCTGATGACCACCAAATGGACGAAGCAAGTGATAATGCAAAGCAAAGGCTTCGTCCGCAACGAACACATATGGCAAATCGTAGTCAATTCCAGGCAAACGTGTTGCATCGGGTAGATTCAATCCGTTGTTTGTTAAATTTTTCCAAAATGGGGTCTCTTTAAACACACTGGAATCACACTCCTTTCCGTAGGCGCCAACGTCAACAAATATAAAGTTGTAATCGCTATCTACTACTGCCATCAAAACTATAGAAAAAAAATGTTTGTAATTTAAAAACATCGAGCCACTATCAATTGGCTTAATAAGTCTGATGTGTTTTCCATCGACCGCTCCTAAGCACAGCGGGAAGTTGGAAGATTCTTGAAATTTGCTTGCAATGTGTAGCCAGTCTTCTTTAGATGGCATTTTCATATATTCTTTATACAGTTCTAACCAAATGTAGTGGCATACTTCACGTACGATGCAACTTATGGTTTTTATTCCAATTCTATAGCTGTAGTATAGGTCAGTAAAGGTATCTCCTGTTGCTAGATACCTGAAATATAAAACAAAACGGTTCAGGTTCAAATACTAAAACCCCATTTTAGGTCGGGGTCGATTCAGTTTAGGTCGGGGGTTTTCATAAATTTTGAATTTAATAATTATTATTTATTTATTTTCAGGGCAAATGGTGATGAAGAAGTGGACCAATATGAAAGATAGCTGGATAAAATATGACAAAAAAATTAATGAATGTAAGTCTGGTTCTTCAGCAAAAAAAATAAGAAAATATATGTTCTATGATGAAATGATGTTCCTAAAAAAAAATGTTGAGCATCGCAAGACCGATTCTAACATGACTGAACATGTTCATGATTCTAGCCTCAGTAATGAAAAATTTGATAGTGCAGTCCCGAATCAATCAAGCTCGGGATACACTGAACGGAGTGAGACGCAAAGGGCTAAAAAAAAAAGAAAAAATGAACTAAGTGAAGTTGACATTAGGTTTATGAAGTTTATGGATTCAGCAGAACGAGATGAGAAAAAGAAAAGCCGTAGTATGAACTTTTTTATGGGAATCGCTGATACAGTTGACAAGTTCAGTGATGAAAATATGATAGACTTTCAGTTTCAAGTAATTTCAATAATTAAAAATATTCAACAAAGACAGTGTACTCAGTATATACCTACATCAAGAAACCAATGGGATCAAGGCCATCAAGGATATTTAAGTGGTACAGCATCCTCAAATGCGCAATCGTCAACATATGGATATTCTACAGCTGCTAGATCGAGCTATGGAATAAGTCGTCCACAGACGTCTTCTCATGATTTTGGACACGGTTCTGGTTTAGAGCCAATCCACTACCGACCCGAATCACAATTATCTGTACATAGTGTAAATGCGGAAAGTATCTCGGCAGATTCTCAAGTTTCTATTGAAGACGAATTCGATTTTAGTACCGCACTTGAGTAGCATTTTCAGCGTAGTGTATTTTTTGATTTACTTGTTCTTAAATTAATAATTATTAAAATTCAATTACATGTAATAATTTTGTTTGTGTGCAATAAACAATTTTAAACTAAAATATGTCATTTAATTTTGTACCTACTTACCTCAGAGTTACAGCCAATCTTTCTGCGGGCGATATACTCTCTCGCATAAAAGTATCTTGATGTTTTAGTTCCTGGGATAATTTTTGGAGCAAGTTGTCGAATGTAGTTTTCTGCATTCTAAAATAATTGTAAAACTTGTCTTCATCTTCTCTCAATTGATTCTTGACAAGTGTATGAAACGCGCCATATTCCTCCCTTTTTTCTAAAATCGGATGTATCCAAAACCTTACTTCCCTTTTTTTTCTATTTTCTTTTTCCTATATATGTAATAAGCAACTATAATCTTTTTTTTCGTAAGAAAATTCATGACGCAGCACGTCCTACACAGCCCGAGTAAAAAGCGCTACTAGCCAGTACTTACCAATGTCTCGCGCGGTGATTTTGCCGTATCATGTACAAGCTAGCACGTTTTTTCAACCGTACGGCTTACACACCGTACGTTTGAACAACCGTGTAATGGAAAAGATGCCTTATTGTCTTTCCATTTTAGCACGCAAAGATTTTCATCGCCGCTGACTATTCAAAATGACCCTTCTTCATTGCTGTTGATACGGTGTACGGTGGGGTTTTAAAAAAAACAAGCCACCGTAACTGTATACACAATTTTTTTAAAAACAAAAGCACGAGAAGGTCGAGCTAGGGTCATGGTTATGCCCGTCTGGTTTCACCGTCGCAGATCCGGTACTCCCCTGTCGGTGACGTGGTGGTACTAGTCCTTGTGGTCAAGTATGGTCACTCCTGTGGTCCAAAGGGAAGACCAGCGCAGTTATGTATTCGCTCGGTGATATCACGGCCCGGTCACAATCCGAATCCAATTATAATTATTAAATATTCGGCCAATTCGATAATCCGAATCTCGGACCCCTATCGGGGTGCTTGTTGATAGATAAATAAGTATTATTAATTTTCGAGAAAATGTCTCGTTATATTTTCGTATTATGTACGAAACAACAAAACTGCATCAGATTTTAAACGTAAAAAAGGTACGTGATCACAAGTTAGCAGGAGGTTACAGTATGTGTTGACCACACCAAGCGAAGCCGTGTTCTGAGAATCTTCACGAATGGTCGATCGCCACGACCCGCCTGCATAAAAAATAGGAAGATTCCACGATCCACGAACACGTAAACAAGTATACGGCCGTGGACGAAAGTGCATAACTTGCAATATTATTATAATTTAATTAAAAAAAAAAATTATGTTCATATTTTATTTACTTAGTTAGGTTTAATTTAATTTAATGTTTATTTCAATTATTTTATGTGATTAATGTAAATAAATATTAATATTATGTGACGTTTATCGTACAACGTTACACTGTATCTTTTTTGAATTCAAATTTAGCCTGGGCTTTTGTATTGAATCGGTTGACCATGAGAGTTCCTGTGTCTTCCAGTTTTCTTTTGAGCAACTCTTGCAACAATGGTATGGTAGTAAAGTATCTATCGAAAAAGACAAATCTTCCTTCTGGTAGCGTGGTAGACAGTCTCAAAATCACCGTTGGCCCTGTGCCGAATTTCTCAATGTCAGGCAAGTTTGTAGTTTTACCCTGATAAATCTCGAAGTCTAACACTAGAACTTTGAAGGTAGTAACTACAAAGTTTTGCAGTCCCTCTGGGCGTGGTTTATTCTTAACAACTACCTTTAGACCAGCACAGCGTCCTCCAAACGGTATCATCGGCTCGTCTATGGAAAAACTTTTGGAATCTCGAGGTAGCTGCAGACAACGATTTCGTACAGCGTCAATTACGGGCTGAATACGCCAGAGCCTATATTTAGCCTGTTCTTCCTCTTGATTTAGATTATTGACGTCCAAAACATGGAGATTAACACGTAAAAGAAAGAAACGATCTCTTGGCATTGCAGAGGCTATGTGATCAAACTTGCAACGTTGGTTCCAAAATAACTTAACCCTCGGGTAACTGAGACATTCCATTAGGCCATGAATTCCAAAGATTTTTTTTATATCTCCAGCAGTACAAGCTGGTTTCATAGCCTTGCCGCCATTTATTGTCATATAATATTGGCTAGTACACAAGGCAAACTGTTCGAATAATTCTTCCTTAAAATATCTCTGAAAGTACCTACTCAGCTGGACTTTTTGCTGAGCTTGGCTCTGGAGCAGATTCCGGTTGGATTTGTTTGCTGTTAAACTTCTTTTTTTTTCATTTGAGCCTGCTTAATGGTAAGTTATCTTCCGGCTAGTCGTCAGAGTCTCATCTTCAGATTCTGATGGCGCAGAATCGGCACCTGCTGCTAAGTGGATAAGTTTGACCAGTATATGGCCTCCTAAAATATATCCTGGAAGTCACGACGTTGGTAGATGAAAATATGGTTTTATTTGAAAGAAGCTGCGGTCGTCAACTAGTACATTATTAGTACAAGGATACCTGGACAAAAGCTCACCCTGGGGGTACTAAACCGATGACTCACTTGATGTTCAAGAGCAAGCTAGCTGATGAGCTCATGGGAGATGAAAAACGGACTTCTCTTCCTTTTCAAGACGACGACAACGGTGATCATAGACTGATAAAATCAACTAAGAAAAATTTTAGAAGGTGTAGGTACTGTAGCACTGCCTTTAAGCCTAAAAGGAGTGTATATGAATGTGTTAAATGTAATGTTGCCTTCTACATCGTTCCACAATTTAGGAAAAACGAAAAAGTCTAGGTAGATACCTAATATACTCAATAAATTGATTCAAAAAACTACTAATAAAGATTTCTGAAGGAAAATAATTGTGTTTTGATACTTACAAATATCTTATAAATTTTTTTTATTAAAATTTGTTTAATTATATCCGTTTTGCCTCAAAGAAGATTACACTAAAATCTACATTTTTTAGTCTTTAATTATTTTCTTCTATTTTTTATTCCACGAAAATTAAAACCTGATGTGTAATTATTGTCTAATGTTTGGCTATCAAATGAGACCTTTTTTATGTACATAAGACTTTAAAATGAGTAGTGGTGGAATTAGTACGAGAGCCCGGCGGGTCTTGGTAAGTAAGAAAACAAAATGGCGGCCATTTTACAACCGTGAGAGAAAAAATATATTTAAGAGTCAATTTGTCGATAAAAATGCCATATTTCATAGCATTAAAGGCTCCGACACTGGTGTCGGGACACATTGTACATATAACGAAAAGCTTTAGCTATAGATTGTAAGCTAATAATGACTACATTCTGCTAATATTAATATGCTGCTGATATGTATCTGTGTCTTCTTTGACTTAATTATAAAAATAACATGCATTGATATAATATAAATATACTAGCTGACCTCGTAAACTCCGTACCGCGATTAAATGTTTGAGGTGGGCTATCCTTATCACTTAGGGGTATAAAAATTAGTTATTAACCTATTCCTACTGAATATACATATTAAAGATCAAAATCGGTCATACCTTTACGGAGGAGTAAAAACCCTAATTGTGAGATGGGTAACCGCTAGTGGCAAAAAAAATCATGCACGTTTCCGTGCTTCGGAGGGCACGTTAAGCCGTCGGTCCCGGTTGTCGATAGATAACAGTCGTTAAACCTTGTTGGAGGCCTTATGGGCGGTTTGGCCACTAACCCGCATCTCCACCAACCCGCATTGGAGCAGCGTGGTGGAGTAAGCTCCAGGCCTCCCCAATAATGGGAAGAGACCCGTGCCCAGCAGTGGGACGCAAAAAGGGTTGCAGCCATAAACCCTAAAACTGTGGCAGAAGAATTTTATAATATTAGATAGATAACTAGATAAGATACATAGAATCTGTATCTGAAATAAATTAAAAAGTCATGTAACAGCTTTTACAGCTTCATTTGGTTGCAGCATAGAATTTAGGATCCTCTAACTGCAGCGCTATTCTGTAAAGGCATTTTCATAATTCGACAAGCGAATTCGCGATGAGTTTGCAAATTCGTATTCTATAAAACTCGATAGTGCAGGTGGCGCCGCATCGACGAATGCGACGGTGAGATAAACTACTTAGCTAAGCCATGTTTGGGATAATTTGACATCTTTGGTATTCTGTAACGCCAATCCTTAGTTCGATCGTCGAATTACGTCATCTCGAAGCTCGTCTCCACTTGTCAAACAAAAAGTTATGCGAGAGCTATCGAATTTTTGAGTGAATTGTTGAAATGAGTAGTAAAAAGTTTTAAAGGAAAGTAATAAGTTCATTGTTTACTAATAAGTTTATTGTCGACAATCAGTAAAAGGTTTTTTTAAGGAAAATAATTAGGTAATATATTATTGTTGAGTAGGTTGTAAAAAGTTTTATTTTAAGTAACCAATTAGTATAAGTACTATTAGTGTTGTTATTGTAAGGTATAATCAAAGACTTGGTTTATTTTTGTATTATATTGAGTGAGATAACAGACTTATTTAGTAGACACCATGGCTCGATCATTTGTGTTAATTTTTTTATTAAAAGAAGCGTTGTCTTTAAATTGTATTACAAGTCGACGTCAAGCCAATGAGATTCGCAATTTACTAGTATTTAATATGGACAGAGACTTTGTTTTTAACTACCGCTTATCAGAAGAATTAATAGACAAGTTAATGGAAGATATAAAACACCTTATGAAAGCACCTCGGCGTCCAAGACGTGGATTATCAACCAAAATAAAAGTAGGTGAAAATTTTCTTCCTTTACCTATTTAATTACTTATTGCTTTTGCTACTTTGTAATGGTGATGGTAAATTATAAACTTATTTATTCTTTTTCAGTTGTTAAGTGCCCTCTCATTCTTTGCTAGTGGAAGCGATGCACGAATATGTGGAAAGAATGTAATTTCATTTATGTCGCAGCCTTCTTTTTCCCGTTGTCTACATGAGGTTGTAGAAGCACTAAAACTAGTGTTGTAAAAAAATATATCCACTTTCCACAAAACTACCAAGAAAGGCTAAAGCTAAAAGAAAAGTAAGCAATAATAATTTTGAATATCTATACTATCTATTATCTATTTAAATATAAACACAGACATAAAAAGGTAATAACAATAATATGTAATAAAATTCCAGGTTCTTCGAAAAGTATAGAATCCCTGGAGTCTTAGGTTGTATTGATGTAACTTATGTCACTATGGTAAGACCAACAGAAAATGAAGAACGATATTACTGCCGTAAAGGAAACCATGCAAGAAATGTACTATTGGTAAAATTAATTTTCTATACTTACTTATCTAAATAGGTAATATTAAAGCACAATATATTATGATAAAATAATATACCAACTTTGCTTTTTTAGATTCAGTTATGAAAAACTTTGGATCCAAAAAGAAGAAATTCATTAAACATGTCAAAAAAGTAGCGTCGGAAAGTCTGGGTACTATTAGAGACAATAAATATGTACCGTGTAAGCACTTCCTTAGTTTGTATAGACATTACACTGTCGCTACGCTTTTTTATCTGTATGTAATCTGTGGTGTTTAAGGTTCATTATATAATCTATGTCTTTTTCTCTGCTGTAAAAAATCTTGTACGAATTAGGGCCCTCGGTGCAAATAAAGTATTAAATAATCCAATTGCATCTTTTATTGTGCATAAATATAATCAGAAAATACCCCTAATTTAACAGGTACTACAGCAATGCAAAGATTAGAAAAAGCTACGTTGTATGGAAGCAATGAACAATTATTTAAAAATTTTCATCATCTTACCAAACAGGCACAGACATTTTTAATAATGCAGTTAAAACAATGCAGAAGAAACAAAATGGCTAGAAGATTCAAATTGGATGAAAAATTGATAGCTTTAACATTAATGAAGCAAAGTCCGAAATCTTATATTAGAAAATATATTTGCTTTTCCTAACAGATAACATTGCATCGTCTTTCGGAGAAAATCATTGTTGAACTGAATCCAAAAGTCTTTGATTTTATAAAGAGAGAAATTAGATGTTGGAACACACATCAAAAACAGTGTACCATTGTTTTTGATGAAATTTCATTGACACCACATCTCACATATAATGAAAGATCTGATCAAATTCATGGCTATATAACATTATACGTATTTCGTTTCGTTATTACTTTGACGTTACTATCGAAAAGACGAATAGCGGTATTAAAAGAATAACGTTATAATATCGTTATTGCTAAGCGATTGTCAGCTCGCTGCATATGATAATATTATTCCCCGTAAATATAACGTTATTTATATCTATATTTTCTAAATATCGTTTACTGATATAGCGTTATTATGATGTTAACTGAATAACGTTAACTAAATGAATAACATTTAGTTGTAAAACGTTATGTTTTTTATAACGATATGGGCACAAGTAGAAAATAACGGTATGATTTTATAGCGGTATTTGAAGCTCTGGCTGAGAGTAATATGTGCCTCATGGCGTCAAAGCGTCGCATTTTATTTTTGCGAAGGAACAGTATCAGCAGCAGCTCTGCAAAACATTTTGAAGCAGTTTGTGTCCCAAGTAGCACAAACTGGATGATACCTTTTGGTCTTGTTTGTGACCAAGGATCGACATTCAGGACTGCAATAAAAACGTTCAGGGAGAACACACTAATAGCGCGGCAAGTGGAAATTGTCAAAGATGGTAAGTATACTGTTTTTACTAGCAATAACCAACTTTCTTTAACTTCTTCATTTGTTACCATGAAAGGAACTCTTGTTAAAGTTTTAATTCTTATTTGTTCACAAGTAAAAGCTAAAAATTAAACTATTCTATTCTTTTCAAATGACTCAATCAACATAGCTGGACATGATTTGAGCATCTTTTTTGACCTTTCACATCTTTTGAAAGGTTTGAGGAATAACTTCCTCAATAAAAATATAATTTGGGGAGGAAAACTGCATCCTGGAAAAACATTCAGTTAATTTTTGATTTGGATTGCAAATTGGGGCACACCAGAACATTACCCAAATTAACTGAACACCATGTCAACCCAGACAAAATAAAAAAAATTAAAGTCAGCGTAGCTGCTCAAGTATTCAGTGCTAGAACTGCTGCAATGTTAAAATCTTCTCAGTCGTAACGTTCTTGACAGAACGGTCGTGGTCATCATGAAGTAGCGGTAAGGGCTGATGTCACTCGCCTCACGATGTTTTGCCATTTTTCCCTATTGGCCGTCATCCTAGTGCATTCATGTAATGAATGTTAAAATACACCAATGCATTCAGTGAGTATATTACAAGTACCTAAATTATATTTCTACTAGTCTTAAGTGAAATCTATACTTATAAACAACCCTTTATATATTGATAAGTAGTTGCTGTCAAAATATAGTAGAATAAAAAATTCGAGTATTTTCAGCTTATGTCCTGTACTTACATCTCTATTTTTAATTTCAGATAACCTTTATTCAGGAAACTCGAACACAATGGAAACAACTGCGGATGTTATCGAATTTTTGGACAACTTGTTTGATAGTGTCAATGGCTATCCTGGCAGTGCTGCTAGAGGAAAGCTTCGAAAAGCTGTTAAAACTAATTCTCTACATCAACCGTTTTGGACAGAGGCTATAAAAAAATTAAAGAATTAAAATTTGAAGATGTTTCAAGAAAACTTGCTCTACAAGAAGGCAAACATCGGCTTGTCCGTGTTCCATCCTTAGAAAAGGTTGGATAACAATATTAGAGAGCTTCTGACTTTGAATATTATTATCCTAGATTAATTATTCAAGACCCGCTAGAGTTTTTTTTTTTTGGACGAATAAGGACTCTTAAGTTATCGAAATATTAATCCAGATACAAAAACATTTTTATATTCTTATAAATCTCTATTACTTTCGAATTTACTGAGCCCTCAATCAAAATTTGCTAATTGTGAAGTGGCTACGGGGGATACATTAATAGATGTGAATTTTTTATTTGAGGATACTGTAGACGAAAATAGTGATCCGAATTCTACAGTAACAGGAACTGTAATCCTCCCATCCACGTCATAACCACGTCCAACTAGCCTTAGGAGTGGGTCAATAAAGAAAGACGAAGTTATGTTTGAAAAAATTAAAGCCCAATGCTCAGCATACACAGCTGGCTACATTTGTAAACAAATAACAAAAAAAAACTATGTAACAGCTGTTTACAAACATGTTACAGCCCTAGCCTGTTAGAGGATCGCTGATGCCGCGCACCGATCTGCACCGTCAGTACGCGTGTGCCCTAGATAAATTGTTTTTGCGAATTTTCTTTATAAATGTAATTTCTAGAATTAGCATTCAATATCAGCTACCAGAATTGTACTGTATTGTTTCTCAGTAATTATTTAAATTGAATTAATTAAATAGTATTAGAAAACTTTTGTTTTTTTTTAAGTCCTCCGGCTGTCGTTAACGTATTTAACATATACAACCAGCTCCACGGATAATAATATTTATACGTTTTTAAAAAAACAGGTAATACAAAATGTTGAAATATAATAATTTATCATATCCTAGCTCAATGTTTTTGATTTTATATAGGGATGCAAGTATGTTAATAATACACAACCACCTTAATATAAATGGTTGTAAAAAATATATCGGGAAGAACATAAAATGAATATTAAGCAACCAATTGAGGTTTTCCTTTTTGGGATGCTGCACGGGGCATTCAAAAATGAAGAACCTTTTCTTAAGAAGTATAAGGTTGCACGTGCATAATGCGTTATGGGGATGCTCTACTCATGCAAAAAGAGTTTTCTTAGCCCAGAAAAGTTGCGTCAGAGCTCTCAATTGAATACCCCCATATGAGTCTTGTAGACCGATTTTTAAAAAGCAAAAAATAACTAACTTTGCCATGTTTGTATATATTTGAAGCTTGCCTCTTTTTAAAAAAACACAATAATTTATTTACTTCAGCTGAACAAACTTACTCAAGATGTACTAGGAATAAGAAAAGGCTAGTATTTCCGGAGCCACAGCGTATTTTGTTGCTCCAGCGTAATGCATACGGAATGTGCATAAAAATCTTTAATAAATTGCCTGACGAACTAGAATGTATGCCTGTTAATGTATTTAAATATAATTTAAAACAAATACTCAGCATATTATAATATGGACGAATACTTTAACTGTAACAAAATAATGTGAATATAATTGTAATAACTTAATTAAACCAATAGATATTAGTTAATTTATAGTAACGTGGATAATTTAGTGTACTCGTATAATTGTATGCAATGTCACAATTTAGACGAGTCAAGTCACAATTCCAATTCCGATCGATCGGAATTGTTTTCAAGAGTAAGGGGACTGTTTTAGGAACCGGCTAGCGGTAATGTTAAGGTGCGTTTAAACGGCGCGGGATAGCACGATCCCACGCGAGCCGAGTTGTATGTGTAGATACGGCTCGGCTAAATCCGAACGCAAGCCTGCTCGTATACACGGCGCGGCGGCACGAGGGTCACACTAAAATACTCAATATGAGTAACTTCCTTCGGCACGCGCTCCGTACCGTCTGTTTAGACGGCGCGTATTAACACAAGCCGAGCCGAAGATGGCGCGCGCGCCTTTGATCCGTGTTGAAAAACCGACAAGCGATGGATCGTACAAACTTTGCCGAGCCGAGCAGAGGCGCGGCGAGCGTGACTGTTTAAACGACGCGTGGTGCGATGAATCACGAGCCGAGCGCGGCTCGGCTCGCGTGTTTGCGCGCCGTTTAACCGCGCCTTTATACGGCGGATTATACGATCCGACTGCGACATCGATACCATCAGTTGTATTGAGGATAAGACAACAAAGAAACTTCAGCTTTCCCGGTCTTTGTTATTACATTTATGTACACAGTGTCTTGGTGCACTATCTGGCAGGGGAATTTGGGGTTAGAAGGGAAAGTGGGCCTTAGTAGGCGTAATAGGTATAGAGTGTAAGAGCTAAAAACTTACAGTTATAATTGTTCTATCGCCCGATGGCAAAAGTTAATAAGGGCAGTAAATAAGAATACTTTCCTGCTCTAGGTGTGTAAATATAATATTTCTTATTAGTTTGTACCGATTATGTGTTCTTAGTAGAAATAAGGTATATTATTACTTTAAGTGTATATTTCTCTTAAGAATTATTATTGTAAATTACTCGAAATATCAAATGGGCTACCTATTTTTTTTTCTAATTAATTAGACTTGTTATGGAGTAGTTAATTGAAATTTTCTATTATACGGCGGATTATACGATCCGACTGCGACATCGATACCATCAGTTGTATTGAGGATAAGACAACAAAGAAACTTCAGCTTTCCCGGTCTTTGTTATTACATTTATGTACACAGTGTCTTGGTGCACTATCTGGCAGGGGAATTTGGGGTTAGAAGGGAAAGTGGGCCTTAGTAGGCGTAATAGGTATAGAGTGTAAGAAGCTAAAAACTTACAGTTATAATTGCTCTATCGCCCGATGGCAAAAGTTAATAAGGGCAGTAAATAAGAATACTTTCCTGCTCTAGGTGTGTAAATATAATATTTCTTATTAGTTTGTACCGATTATGTGTTCTTAGTAGAAATAAGGTATATTATTACTTTAAGTGTGTATTTCTCTTAAGAATTATTATTGTAAATTACTCGAAATATCAAATGGGCTACCTATTTTTTTTTCTAATTAATTAGACTTGTTATGGAGTAGTTAATTGATATTTTCTATTATACGGCGGATTATACGATCCGACTGCGACATCGATACCATCAGTTGTATTGAGGATAAGACAACAAAGAAACTTCAGCTTTCCCGGTCTTTGTTATTACATTTATGTACACAGTGTCTTGGTGCACTATCTGGCAGGGGAATTTGGGGTTAGAAGGGAAAGTGGGCCTTAGTAGGCGTAATAGGTATAGAGTGTAAGAGCTAAAAACTTACCTACAGTTATAATTGTTATATCGCCCGATGGCAAAAAATAATAAGGACAGTAAATAAGAATACTTTCCTGCTCTAGGTGTGTAAATATAATATTTCTTATTAGTTTGTACCGATTATGTGTTCTTAGTAGAAATAAAGTATATTATTACTTTAAGTGTGTATTTCTCTTAAGAATTATTATTGTAAATTACTCGAAATATCAAATGGGCTACCTATTTTTTTTTTCTAATTAATTAGACTTGTTATGGAGTAGTTAATTGATATTTTCTAACACTTTTGAGACTGAATGTATTAATTGCTATGGGGAATGTTTTGTAACATAAATAAAATTTAAAAAATATATAAAAAAGTTTCATATTATTATCAAAGCTTAATTTTATTACATATTTATCAAAAGTTTTTCATGTTCATTACACAACGACAGATTTCTATATCTACTTATAGATTAAAAAAACTAATAATTAGATTACTACAACTAAATGTTAAACTAACTTATCTATGACTGAACTTAACTAAAAGGAAATTGAGGCTGAATGCTGCTAACATGCAAGCTGATAATTCCTTTGAGATCCAGAATAAAACAGAATATAAATTTGTATGCGCAGTCATTAATAATCTTGGTGATCTAAAGTGCCCGTAAATGAATAAAAAAAATAGAATATGTTTACATATTTAATATAAAATAGTAATACAAAACCAAATAACATATGCCATAGTCGTTTGCGTCGTAGTCAATTATACCTATCCTTTCTCAGTTTTGATACAATTGAAATAGATGATATACCTATATCGACAGCGCAAAACACTATCGATCGCTGTAGTCCATCACTGCAGTGAACTTGAAGTGAAGTGAATATAGGACTCTTATAGCCTTTTAGAGACTCTGGCGTCATTGCCGATTCGTTATAAAGACGTGCCATGAAGATTAGATCTATTAAGTCACATTCTGAGAGCGAGACATCTTGTCGCTGCCAGTTCTTGAATAATAAGTAGTTCACATGCAACGCAGCTCCATCTTCATGTGTCATAAGTACTCTCAGGATCTTAAAACTCGGATGATTCTGATGAGCTCTGAATTTCTTGATGCTCAGCTTTCCAATGCTCAGATTCCAAAACGAAGTGCCATACCAATTTTCTTCCGTCAATGTAGCTTGCGTTAGTGGGGATTAACAACCCCGTTTTGTCTAACAGAACTACGCGGTTATGTTCGAAACTTCGAAGCAAATGTCTTCTTCATGTTGGCTGTTTTGGAGTTTTCCAGAAGATGCAGGGGCGCTCAAAGTTCCGCTCACTTCCATGTTCATTATTTCTTGATTTTCGTCATAAATAATTGTAACTGCGTTCCTCTTATCAACTAATTTTAATAAGCTTTACGGCTTAGCGTTTTTGAATTAACACAACCCATTTTGATACAGGACCAATTATACATAGGGTTATGAAAAGTTTGGATAGATTCGAGGATGTATCACAGTCGACTAAAGGATCGTTTCACAGGATTCGATATTTATAGGATCCTTATTTTCCTGTAGATATGAAACATCTATGACTAATTTACCTACGTTAGATATTTATTTCAATTCAAAATGTATTTTAAATAATTTACCCGTAATTAGGTTGTATTATTCAGTCATTATTTCAGGATAACGCCACAGGAAAACCACATATTGATTAGGTTAAACTAAATGACCTGCTGTCATATTATTCTGGTTCATAAATAATTTAATAAGCAATAATATTGTTCCAATTTAAAATATATTTTAACGAGCTCGACTGGTCATGTGCATGTTTCAGTTTTGTTTTACGTTACCAGGTTTTTTACCGTTACCAGGACCTATTGTACATATATATAGGATCTATAGGATCAATTAGGATCCACTACATTTTAATTAATCTCTTCACTTATTAGTTATTACAGTATTAGTTTATTAGTTAAATACACTCAAAAATGTTTTAATAATGTATGCTGAAACTTTTCCGCGGGAGGGCACTGGTGACCTGTAACACAGGATTTTCAATCCTAATTCAGGCACCAGGCTCTCACAAAGAATTATTTTAACTGTTAATTGTAACAACATCAGTGTATTAACCTCGTAATTGTAAACAGTTTTTTTCTCTTTTGCATTACCTAATTGTGAGAGCAAAATAAATGAATTTATTATTATATTATTATTATTATTATTGTTGTTGTTCATGGAAGAAAAGGCGTCAGAACTTCTACATATGTGCAATAGATACTCGTCTATATCAACCAGTAGCTACGGCGGTCGGCGACCATATCAGTACCATCAGTAGTGCTCAAAATCAGACACCAAAGATGTTCTAGCCTTGCATCTGTGAACCACTGCACTCTTATACAAATGATCTAGCACTACTTTCTGAATACAATTCGATCAAATTATGCATTATTTTATAAATTTCGTTCCGATTTACAGCCAAGGATATGCTTTTATCAAATCATCCGATGAGAATTAATGTATTTCAGTAAAAATTAATAAATAAACTTCCAGCCATTACCAATATATTATTTATTTTGAACATACCTTCCATAAAACTAGGTATGTGCTCATTATGTGATGAATGAATTAAGAACTTCATTGATGTTTATTCACAAGGAGTGGTTCTTCCGTATCACGCGATGCTATCATACATATCAGTAATCTGATTAGTTAGGGATGTTTCGTATTTAAGGGTGTAAATCCGCTAAGTTTGTCAGCATCTGGTACAACAACTACCCTTGATTGGCCTTGATACACACACACGGAAAGTCACTATGTAATGTAAGAAATAAGAGTTCTGAGTTACAATCCATCAAAGTTACAACCCTGTTCGAGCAGTAAATATTGCGTGCGAAGAAACGCATAACAAACAATACTCGCATCGTCATCGGCACCACCACCACCATCACCTCGAGTAGCTTCTTCTGACTGGCTGTCGATGACGTGATTCCGGAAGCGGCCAATGGGAGCAGCGATAGACAGACCTCGTCAGCGTGCCCTCCACGCCACGTAATTTTTTTGGCCTCTTCCCGGTCACCTCTCGAACGAATAACGTCTTATATTCAAAAGTAACTAAATTTTCACAAAAATTGTATTACGAGCAAGCTATTAAACGCATCTTGAAGAAAGAAAACCGTTGTTCACTCAAGCGCCGCAACAAACCCCTTTTATAAAAGGGAATCGTATACGAGTCCATAATTTCTGTAAACAGCAGTAGCTCATTATCATCAGTATAATTAGCGACAAAAGAGATAAGCCTTGACCTGAGTCTGACCCCAGATCTCGGAAAATCAATCTCGCCGGGAAAAAATATGTTAATAAGATATCATCACACTGGGTACTGTGAGGGTTTCAATTGATACGCAATGTGGATGTGATAAAATAATTTGAAAACAAACGAGTTTTTTTGGCATTTAAAATTGTGATTTTTGACAACGAGTAGGATGCTAGCTTTTTTAATCGTAGCAATACTCAACAGGATGCAAGATGTACCCCATATCTTATTATGTAGCGCTCGAGTAAATACGAAAATCCCCTCTTGGACTCCCCTACTACCATCCGCCAATCCGACGTTCAAAGACATGACAATGTCGATTTGAAAGAGCTCCGTACATTGAATTAAAGCTTACTTGGCCGAATGGCAATGGGAATATCAATTCAAAGCAGTAAAAGATAGTTATTTATAATTGATAATAATTTGGCAGATCAATAGATTTTAACTATCCTCATCCTAACACTACAAAATGATGGCAGGTCCCAGTTCTCGTATGGAAACTGATGAACCAAAAACAACAGAGGAGAGGAACAATGAGATTATAAAGTTGTTTGAAATAACACAAATAATTATCAAAAAATTAGGTGATAGGAACAAAGCTAAAATAGAAGCAGAGCTTGTTGCAAATGTATTTGATATTGATGCATCTGATGAGATTGCAGGGGTTCTCATGACAGTATTTACTTGTTTAAGAAAAGAGGAGAATGATCCTACAGGACATAGAAAATACCTAGGATATATGGCAAAAGTGCAAGGGGTAAATATTTCAATACAATCCATTGTTGAAGATGTTAAGAATAAGAATATAAAAATAAATTTCCTTATCGCCACTCCAATTGTTGAGTTGCTAACCTTATTTAAATCTTTCTTTGATGAAGTTAGAACAGGGGTGACCAGATTCAGGGTAAGATCTTCTGTTGCAAAGAAAAGCGTGAAAAGAGACTCAAGTGGTAGGATTATCTCAGGACAAGGGCTTGATAAGGAATTAACTCAAAGTATTTCTCAGTACGGCCTTGTAAACCACCATATTCCACTATTACAAGGTATAACATTAGCTCCCGAACGTACAACAGGAGTTGTAAGAAGCTTGGGACCTTTGACTCAAGCTATTCTTTTGGTGATGGAGGACAAATATCATACAAAGTTATGTAATGCATTGCAAAATAGTATCCAGATGCTCCCAATGTGTTCGGAAATAATTAACAATTTAAAGGAGGCACGAAGCCCTGGTCAAGTTGCAGGAATTCTAAAGGAATTAGGGGACATATTGCTATTGACTACATCTCGCTCCACTCAAAAGATATACTTGCCCCTGCTAGTAGCATTAAGAATGTGGCAATTAAAACCTGATTCATTGAAGTAGAGTTTCTCTGGTTCTGACATGATGAAACTTTATAATGCATGTGTCGAAGCTGGGTTTAGATTCAACATAAGATCTGCTGCTGATCCCCTAAAAACTTCAGAAGTAGTTTTCCACGCTATTTTTGGAACATATCTTGAGGATTTAAGTATTTTGTCTCAAATAACAATTAATCCAAAATGGCACTTAAGAAAAGATTTGAATACAGTATTTCATCAGAGAGCTTCAAAACCAACTATTACCATTGTCCCAATAAAATTTAAGTATGTGTCGAAGATGGCTCAATCATTGCTGACCAAGAGTTTGGGAAATGTTGATCCTGTTGCTACTAGTAGACCTTCTTTCTCTGGCATTAGGAAGAGGACACTAACTCAAGAATTTTTATCGTATTTGCAAACAGGTAAATCCTCTCACAGCTTTTCAAATGATCCTATGCAACTACAGTTTGCATTGAAGAAGACCAAGGACACTTTGCTTGAGGAGAAAGATTCTGTTAAGGTGTTGATGACAGGTACTAAGTCTTGGGAAGAAAAGGTAGATACTATATGGAAGAAAACTGATTTTTGCCCCCTGGAAGGAAATGTCAAATTATATGGCACAAATTCTTAAGTTAATGTCCAATGTGAAATCTTATCAATAATTATCTTAGTTAGATATTCCTTCAATTGTTTATTTTCATTAATGTATTTTGTAATTTTTGTAATGGTTGCATGAGCTGACTGCGGAACTAGAGACCCGGGTTGAAACCTCAATCAAAACCATATTGTGTCTATTTTTTATTTTTATGAAGATAACTTTTTTATTAGGAGCTATATCAGATGGCGTTGTTAAGTAACACTAAGCAAATGAGTGTTTCGTTTAAAACTAAACCAAGAAAATAAATTGTTTTATCTGAGTATTAGTTTTAGTAATTACTCGCATCTGTGAGCAGGTGGAAGTGGGTTGATGGTGTCTCACACGATCAGCTGTCACGTGTGACCATTATCAACCCATAGCCATTCTGTTATCTCAAATATATTATTATGTACTTTTATTTTTAAAAGAGTGCTGGGAGTTTTTTTCCGCCGCCTTTTTTCTCTCAGCTCAACATCTAGCCCAAACGGGCACTTAAAGGCGATGACCGGGAAAAAATGACATTCATTAAGCGAATATTTTGTATTCCTAATATGAAATAAATATTTTTTCTTCTTTCTTCATTCTTTTCTGAACAACGCTCGGTCGGTCGTCCAGGTACTTAGTAATAAATAGAGAAGCATTTAAACGCATATTACCTCCAGAATCGCTAGTGGTTTCTTTTAAAACACTGTCAAATTTGAATTTTGATGTAATTTTTTTTCACTGTATGATGTCTACACCAGTTAGTTAGCTCTAATTCTATCTAATTTTGCTTTGCGTGGCCTAAAGATGTATCAGAGATTAAACTAAACTAAAAACATCCAGTCTAAAACAGATTTTAAAAATGTTATGGAGGTAAATAGGTACCATTTCGGAGAAAACCGAAAAATTAACAAAAAAATCTTTAAAAAAATGGAGGGTGACAATTTTTTTGGCCAACTTGTATTCTCAAATGGGTCCCCGAACACGCCCACTTGATTTGTCGGACAGAGGGTCCGACAAACAATCCTGTATATATTAGATTCTCTCTATTCCAGTTATGGGAAAAAAGTGTCGGACAGAGGGTCCGACAAACAATCCTGTATATATTAGATTCTCTCAATTCCAGTTATGGGAAAAAAGAAAAACATGGTAAACCTTACATCAGCAGTGCTATTCTCTTAAAGACAAATCCGGCGCTGAGCTCGACGACGAGCTCCTCAGGAGACAGCGTAAAGATCGACGTCGACGTCGCTGCGCGAAACGGTATTCAGAAACGCATAATCGCTCGTCGTCGAACTCTAGGTCCGTGCGAACTCGACATAGTAACAGAGTTGAGTTGAAATTGAAATCGATATCGTCGACTAAGTGTTTTAAGGCTTAATACAATATTACATATTTTATTGTAATATGTGTATATTTAACAACTTAAATGTAAAACGGGTTCAAAAGTCAATCATTGTAGGGACAGTCTTATTGTATCTTCAATTTCTGTAGGCTGAACGTAAAACTGCCTTTGCCAGTCCAATTCCACATTCTTTCGTGACAATGACAAGTATGACAACTAACCTAAGCTTACAAAGAATTACGCAAAGAAGTTTCAAAATTCAAAAGTAAGTAAGTAAGTAAGACAAGAAGAAACGAACGAAATTTGCCGTATTTTAAACTAATTAACGAAAGGAGAAAAGTTAGTAGACATCTACGTTGCCAATATTGTAATTGAAATTCGTGGTTGGGATTTAGGTACTATTTCGTGCATGCCTTTTTTTGGTGATTTTTTACAAGCAAGCCAATATTAAGTGCCTTCTAGAACCAACCAAATGTTTCAGATTTTTTTATACAAGCAAGCCAATCTCAAGTACCTCCAGCAACCAACCAAATGTTGACCTTTTTTCCTCAAACAAGAAACGTTTGAGCTATTAATTTACTTCGTGCAACAAAGCTTGTATTATTTAACTATATAAATTATCTGTTTAGAATTTACTTTTATTTCTAATTTCTACTTGTAGCATGTCCAGGAGCTTAGCACAGCAAGAAAGATTGCTGGAGAGCCTAGAAGAGCAGCGTTAGCTTGCAACTGGATTTGCCCGGACCTCTCATGCTAGGGACAGGACAAGAGCTGCTTGGCAAGATATTGCGAGCAAGTTGAATAGTGATGGACAAGCCTGTATTAAGTCATCGCAACAATGGGCCAAGGTTAGTTTGCAATTTAACTGTACTACAAATAGTGCCCAATGCCCATATCTACTATGCATGTTGAATTTTTCACATTTAACTACTTGTTGATATCAGTTAACATTATTAACTTAAGTTTATCATTTCATAAGCCCACATAATGAGACTTCATGAAAATAACCTTGCAACAGTGACCATAATATATTTTATAAATTAGAATTTCACAATAACACAACTTTTTTCAATTGCTCAATTTAATTCAATTAGATTAAATTTTGACAAAAAGGAAATTTGGCAATTTAATTTAACATTTTTTTTGGTTTTGGTATCTTTTTTAGTATTGGAAAGATAAGAAGTCTTCTGTAAAAAGAAAGTGCAGTCAAATTAGTCTAGCTAGGCAGCAAACTGGTGGTGGTGCAGCAGAGGAAATAGTTCTGTCAGCAATTGAGGACAGAATATTGGCTTTGATGGGGGAGAGGAATTTGCTCGTGGCGACAGGAACCTAGAAATTAACCCTTTTGTATGCTTTGCTTTTTTTTCTCTTTTTTATTTGCTGTTTCTTATATATTGAACATTTGTGGTCATGAGTGTGAGTGTCATTATTATCTCTATAACTTCCATTGACAGGTAGAACCCAATGCAAGTACGACGCAGTCAGTTCCTGCAGCATTATCACCAGAAACTAAAGGAGGAGTACAGTTGGTAAATATTTCACTGAAATGGGTTTTACCCATTTTTTGCGCTGTTCGCTGGCCTTTCGCCTACGAAGTTCCGTATGCCCTTGCGTATACGTTTGATTATTGTTTAAAACTACGCACCGTAGACAGATCATAATATTAATCAAAAGGGCTGTGTAAGCAGATTGAAATGCGGTAGGACTAGAGTTTGAGCTACGCCAACCATGACTTTTGATGGACCTGAATATTTTTTCCAGAGGGTTCTGGTTCAATCGCCTCATCGAAATTGAAGTAATATTATTTGCTGCTAACTTTTTTATCATATACAAATGTACTCTGTGGGCCGAATGAGTTAGCACGAACGGCCAGTTTTGTTACGCGAAAAACAATCGAGTTATATCGATTTTTCAAAATCGATTACGTCATCTCATCGTAGGTTATCTATCTAAGGTTAATAAAACATTTTGTTCTATGATCTTCAACTGGGTAATCATTTTAAGAAGGAAAAACATGCACTTATCTGACCATATTGTCATTTGTTAAATATCTGATCCCTGTATGTTTTTAGTTGCCCAGTTTAAGATGCCTGAAGCTACGAGTATTTCATTTCCACCCTTTGAATTAAGCTTGAGATTCATCCCACATGAAGCAAAATTCAGAACTGTCAGAACCATCACACACGTAAATAGTGTAATTTAATGTTCAGTTTTCCCTTATAGAAATTAACTCCATTTATTAAAAAGGGGTTGATAAACATTTTTGCGAAGCGAGCATGTCTCTTCTTCTCATAATATTATTTCAATTTCGATGAGGCGATTGAACCAGAACCCTCTGGAAAAAATATTCAGGTCCATCAGAAGTCATGGTTGGCGTAACTCAAACTCTAGTACTACCGCATTTCAATCTGCTTACACAGCCCTTTTGATTAATATTATAATCTGTCTAGTATGCATGCGGCTGGAAACAAATGTGAAGAAGAGTGCTTAGAATTATTATTAAGAATGAAAAAATCAATGACCAGGTCAAGCAAATTAATATGGAGCATTTGTTAGCATAGGTAACACCAGTAGATGAGAAGAAGAAAAATATTTAAAGAATTTGCTTCCTTTACCTACGTGTTTTTTTTAAATATGTAAAAAAAACTATGATATTTAATTGATTACAATGTTTTCCATCACCGTGCATGCCTTAGAAAAACTCATAATTTCTCAAAGGTATGATGTCCACTAATCCGCACTAGGCCGCCTAAATCCCTCACACTTGTTAGAGGACACCTGTGCCCAGCAGTGTAAAAAGGTTGGATATTTTTTATTGTAAAAACGAATTTTTAAAAATTGTACAAAGTGTACAGTTGAAGACATACGCATGGACACAGAAGTAGCATTAAACACGCAAGACAATGCGGAATTCATTGAAGAACACGATGTTGACAATATATTCGTTCCTGAAGCAGAAAATGAGGTGGTTACCGAGGAATCTGAAGTTCAGAATGATAAGTCTCTAGAGGAAATCCCAATTCCCAGTGTAAAAATCAGCCAGGCTATTGTATTTGCAAGTTTGAAGAATCCCGGTTTCCTGGTCGAGTATTAGATTTTAATGGCATAAAATATAAACTTTCGATTATGAAGAAAGACATGGTGGGATGGATATACCAAAACCTGATATATTACGTTGTTTGGCAAATGATGTCATAAAATTCTTGCCTGATGAGATAACAAAGGCAGTAAGAAGTCTAGTTATTTTGTCATTGAAGATGACATTCTTTATATGAAATCGAGATCGAGAGCAGCGATGGCCGAGTGGTATGAATCCGCTGTCTTCGACGCGATCCATCCCGGGTTCAAATCCTCGGCGCGCACCTCTGACAAAGAAATTTTTAATGTGCGCATTTATCGCTGCTCCACGGTGATGTAAAATATTGTGATATTTAATTGATTACGATGTTCTCCATCGCCGTGCATGCCTGAGAGAAATTCATAATTTCTCGAAAGCATGACGTCCATCAATCCGCACTTGGCCAGCGTGGTGGACTATGGCCTAAATCCCTCTCACTAGTGAGAGGAGACCTGTGCCCAGCAGTGGGACATAAAAAAAAGTTGAAAAAAAAAATGAAATGGGGAGAATCAAAATCCTAAATATAGGCTTAACTCAATATAAAACATTCATAATTTACTTTAGTCAGCAAATTGTTAATTTAAGTATGATTTAAGATTTTATTTTATGTCAAATACCAGAATACTAATGTTCCTACCAATACTTTAATACTACCATGTACTTCATGTGAAAACCCATTATTTGCATTTTTTTTTATTCAGTGGATCAAGCTTTTTAATCCTATGAAAATAGGTTTAAAGATAGATAAGTGCGTCAGAAATTAATAAATCTGCGAAAGTCCTACAAAAATTAACGGGTAATTTTACCCTAATTTAGATATTACTTTGGCCTAGGTGTGTTTTGTACATTTTTATAGCATTAACTGCGAAAAAACAAAACAATGTTTAGAATATATGCTAAATTAAGTTGTGATCCACTGAAAACACAATGTTTGTTCGTATTTAGTGTAATATAAAACTGTGTAATCGTCAAAAAACTCCATAGACCAGGCCAAAGATTACAACACTGAGCATCATACCTTCTAAAGGCCCCCCTGTTTCTTGTCCCTGCCACCTTGGTCCAGAGAACTTATTAGCTGCAAAGAGTGAATTTGAAGACCTGGTGAAATGTGGAACTGAAAGACCTTCCAAGAGTCCTTGGTCCTCACCTCTGCATTAAGCCCCGATACGCGACAACACTTGGCGTCCGTGCGGTGACTACTGCGCCAGGACTGACCCTGACCCTTAACCGGTCAGACATATAGGGAATTTTAGCCACAACCTTAATGCCTGCACCATTGACTTGGTAAAGGCTTACTACCAGCATACACCTGTTGCACCTGAGGATGTGTGCAAAGATGCCAGTACCTTCGGAATGCATGAATTCCCCTATATGACGTTTGGGCTACGGAATGCTCGTCATACATTCCAGCGTTTTATAGACGAAATTACTACCGGACTTAATTTCTATTTCCTACATGTGGATGATATTCTTATATTTTTACATGGTGAAGAGGAACACACTCAACATCTTCGCACTATCTTCATGAGGTTGGCAAGCTACAGTGTGGTTGTTAATCCTATTAAGCTCGTTATGGGTGCTAGTGAGGTCACTTTCCTTGGCTACAAAGTTTCTAAGGATGGTGTCTGTCCCCCTGAGTAAGAGATGTCAGAGATTTCTTCGTAACGGACAATGCTTCAAATATGAAATATGCGGCTAGCATCCAGCAGTACCCTCATTTCGGATAAATTAAATTTGATAGCCCAACACGCTCTGGCATCTATAGAAGTGGCAAGCACAATCTCAAAAATACAAAAAACTGTCGCACACTTCAAGCGCTAGCTCCCTGGCGAAGGAAAAGTTGATCAAATATCAACACAATGCACAAGGCATCGCGGAAGGTAGTGAATTAACCTTCAATCCGTTCACCGGGTGGAGCTTTACTTTTTTAATGTTGCAACGCTTCCTACTGCTGAAGGAAGCTATTAGGGCAATGGTTCCTAATCTTAACTTGGATTTGCCAGTAATACCTCTGGAGGAATGGAGATGTATGGAGCAGTATTGCGCAGTGTTAAAACCTTTGTACGAAGCCTCTTTAATTATGAGCGGAGAAAATTATTTAACCGCCAGTAAAGCCATTGTGGGAACTCAGGGTCTTGCATACAAATATGGCAAAAGCAGTGTGCACATTATTGGATATTCGATTTAAACAACATGCCTTCGATGATGTCAGATTAAAAAACACCAAAGACTACTTCATTGAGCTTATCTGTAACGACGTTGGTGGTCCGCACAAAACGTTCCCTGCACATCTTTAATGCCGTCACCTGCTCCATCAACCACCGCGAAGTTGTTGAATGAAATCGAGAGCAAAACATCGGCATCTCAGCAGCCCATGTGAAATCAAAGATGAGTTTGATATGTAGCTAAGGCAGGGAGTCATAGCTAGAGAAGATTCTGTTCAATAATGGTGGAAGGGCCACGCGTTGATATACCCATCCTTACATAAAATATTTATTAAAAAATGCAACATAGTTGTCACGTCAGTGCCCTGCGAACGGGCTTTCTTCAAAGCCGGTTATTATTAACGACAGGAGAACCTGACTAACATCCAGCAAAGTAAAAAAATAATCTTTCTAAACGGCAACAAAAGCTTTTAGATGTAATAATATGTAGTGATAAGTTATATTAAAATTCTCGATACTATACGTCCAACAATCGTAGTTATGTAACCACTTTTTACACTTTAAAAGTTAAAAGGGGCATCCTGACACAGATATTATTTTACTTAAAAGGACGCCTCCACTGTGTCTACAAAATTGTAATAAAATTTTGAGAAAATAAAAAAAATCAGTTAAACATCGGACCAAAATGAGACCATAATTACTCCTTCGTATTAACCCTTATCCAACAATTTCACTATTGACTCGCACATTGTACATAATAGTCATTCACAAGAATTTTTTAGACAACCAATTCAGAACCGCGATGATTCTATTATTCACCAATTCAATTCGAACAATTCGTTAAATCAGATGCAACATTCACAAGTAACCCAGAGGAAAGAGGATGTCGACTTGGGTGTATTCGGAATGTGCGTTGGCAACCCAACGGCATTTAAAAGTGACAGTCGACGACACTTTTCAAATGATCGTCGAGCCGTGCGGCCGAGATAGTTCCGACTTCACCGCTATCCGGTAGTTATCTGTTTCCATCGGATTAGCATTTGATTATTTTCTGATTATTGTTACACAAGTTGGTTAGTAACATCTGTGAGTGTGCTGCACATCGTATTTTGTGGTTTTAATAATGGAAGACGAAGAACGCCCACGAGCCTCCCCGTCATATATTATATTTTGCATTTGTTGCTGCTATAGGCGAAGCACCAGAAGAAACAGAATAATTAAAGTGAAACTAATATTACTGAATAAAGTTATAATTTACTTACTTTGTTAAACTCATACAGGGTAACTGGTTGAACATTTGAGATATTGATGTGAAAAAAATAGGTGCTTATTTGACATAAATATCAAAGACAAAGACATTTATTTGCACAAATATGGGTGTTTACAAAGTTGTTTATATATATTTAGTTCGCCATATTTACCTTCATGAGGTATGCAAATATACAATGATAAAAATATAAAAGGAAAAAGCTAAACTATAATACAATTACGAAATGTACATTTACATCTATTTTACTATTATATTTTATTTGTCCCATTTTGCGCTTTTTATAAATTAAAATTAAAATATTTATTTATTTATATTTCGGATCGGTTCCGATCGTCAGCTTTGGGTACCCATATCACAGGGTGTTTGTACACTGAGAGGAAAAAAAGCCGGCGGAAAAAAACCTCCCAGGTTTTTATGGAATTCCTTTATGCCGTTTTATCGTTTATGAAATCAGTGACTGAGTAATACGCCTTTTTCAGTAAATACGTTTTAAGTCCTTCTTTAAATTCGTTGCCCGTTTTATTACTTTGAGGAATTCCGGTAGACCGTTATATATTTTTGGTAATATCCAGTAAATTCATTAATTGTGGATGAATGCGGTACAGAAACCGACTTGTTACAGATTTATTAGTATATTATTAGTATAGAAAGATGTTACTGCGGAATGAATTTTACCAAATCAAGAAAGTACAGGTGTCCGGTGGGACAAAAAATACGAATCGGAACGCAGGACGGGGTACATCACTAGAGTCCTCGAGAGTGCGGATTTATCAGTCACAATGCCGCAGTGGTCAAGTGAGCATAGCGCGTTTGCTATCGAAGCGTTTTTAGGAACGGTGATTTTAACATCGCCGCTCGACGACAATTTTGTAATCACTACAACATCAGACGACTGAGTGATGCGCCAAGCGTAAATTTGATCCGGTCGTGGGTAGAAAGGTTTCGTGCAAAATGTTCAGCCATAAATAACCCTCCTCCAGGACCAAGTAGAGCAACTAGGACTCCCGAAAACATCCGAGCCGTTGAACGTAGTTTGCAAGAAAATCCACAACTTTCGCTTCGGAAAAGAGGAGCCGTTTTGCAACTTCCAAAAACAATAGTTCACCAAATTATCAAACAAGATTTAAAGTTTCATCCTTATAAACTTCAAATAGTGCAAGAACTAAGAGAAAATGACTTTATTTTGCGAAAAACGTTCGGCGAAACCATGTTAGAGTGATTTCGTACTGTTAACTCCATCTTCTAGAGCGATGAGGCCCATTACCATTTAAACGGTCACGTAAATAAGCAGAATTGCCGTTATTGGGCTCCTCGAAAACAAAACCCGAAGTTAAAACACCAGCGGCCTTTGCATTGCCCAAGGGTAACAATTTGGAGCGCTCTTTCCCCAAATGGAATTATTGGCCCGTATTTTTATGAAAATGCCAATGGACAAGCACTAAATGTCAATAGTGACAATTATTGTCAAATGATTCAAGTTTTTTTTACCAAGACTACAAGAACATCCTGCTTACACATCGAGAACGTGGTTTCAACAAGATGGGGCAACACCAAATACCGACAGAACCACCATGTCAATGCTTCGTGAAAAATTTCCACAAAAAATGATTAGCCGGTTTGGAGACCGGATGGTTTACGCCAATAATCCGCGTATTGTGTCGGCTCTCAAGGAAAATATTCGCCATGAAGTTGAAGCCATCCAGTCAAGCGTTTTAAGACGTATTTCGTTAAACACAATGGATCGTTTCCGTTTGTGTGTGAGACAAAATGGAAGGCATTTAGAAGATGTTATTTTTCAAAATTAAAATCCGCATTAATCTTCTTTTTATTGGTTAAAGAAATATAATATGAATTTTGATAGTTTTTGTTTTATTTAATTTTAAAAACATAAATTTCCCACCGGACCCCCTGTATTATAAAATACATCATGATAGCATTATATGTAGGGGTAGATTTCAAAATCCACCATCATGACGGATTAACTAACTTTTTCTCTTAAGGTTCAAAGTAACAACAAAATATGTCATCCTTGCTGGATGCGAGCTGATCAACACCAGTATTCTGCTCCATCAACATCACAAGCAACAGTTTCAACAATTGAGCAAGAAGGTAGTGATAGTGAACCTACCCAATGCAGAAACCTAAAGACCTTGTGTGGCTATCTTTGTTCTACAGGATAACATTGTATTTCCTCTCACCGACACATGTCATTTACAAATGACATCATAAAAATTACCGTCTACGACACATGACATTTTAAAATGACATCTCGACCTCGCGCTGTTTTCGGCTCTATAGTTTTAAAAATAAGTTTCTATTTAGTCTGGCGTATTTTTAAATTCATAGAGGAATAAATTCTCCGTTCATTCGGTCATTTAATATCTGTAGGTTGGTAGTGAAATAAAAAGAAATCTCTGTTGCAAAATCGACACTCCTTCATTCGTCAAATTCTTTCGGCGTAACTGGCAGTGTGCGTTTTGTGTGCCGTTTTATTTGTGATTTCTGTGGATTTTTCTACTAAAAACGTAAGTAAAGTGTTATAATTATTTCATTTATAGTGTTTTTAGTAAAAAAAAATATCCAGAAGTTTGATGTGCGTCATAATTTTTGGTAAAAAAGGTTTTCAAAATGAAGTGGAATTGCGCGGGGCCACAACAATGGCGCCGTTTTGATTTTAGCTCAATTATTACACAATTTAGTGGTTAAAAACCATTACTGCCATACATATTTAGAAAGGTTATTTTATAAGGAATCCGTTTCTATATCTTTTGCTATATTTTATCATTGTTATACCAATGAATAAAGATCAATTCTGTGTGTGAAATAGCGCATTGAAGTTAAGTATGTTTCTTTCCGTTATTATTACGTAACAATTTGTTACGTAATAGTGATTGTCACTAACAGCCTTACTAATAAAAAAAGTTTACACAATCGTTTAACTGTTGTGTAGTTAAACAATGAGTAAACCCTAGGTAAAGTTATTCAACCCATATACAGAGGTTCTACCAATAAACATTGCATAAGCCTTGTGTAACTATTTAATAGATATGACACTGACTACTGGCAACATTTCCGCAAACGTTTAGAAACCTAAAAGAGATTTTAATATCGCATACAATAAGTAAGATTCCTTACACTATTATTGATTTTTAAAGAGAAATAACAATTACAAACAGATTAAAAATGGATTACGCTGTTTTGAAAAGGCTTTTGTAAATAGGTAATTAAATGATTTTAAATAAAAATACGTCGTTTAAGTAAGTACCTATTGAACGTATCTCTGAACGTATCTTAAAACGTCACTGTCACTGTAATAGTTTATTGCTGAATTTTCATGTGAGAAATAGAGTGAATTAATAAGCTGTTTTATGGTTTTTGCAATTTTAAACTATTGAAGTCAGTCTTTGTCCTCCGAAAATGGAAAAAGAAAACAAAGGTACACCTACCTTAAAAAGAAAACGCTCTGCTAACTGGGATTCATTAGAAAAGGTAAAAATATTATTCCTTAGTGTAACCATACATGAACTAATAAAGCGTTCTATCTTATTTTTATCAATTTTCTTTTAGAACTTATTGCGCAGTTGCATAAAGGAGTTCGTCTCTATAATAGAGAACAAAAACACGGATACAAACACAAACAAATCCAAAAATGATGCTTGGAAGAAAATATATCAACGGTTTGTGCAATTTGATTAATTTGGTTGTTACAGCAAATATTATTATCAATAAATTATTACTATTCATGTGTGACTGGTTTCAGATTTAATGAAATAAACAGCCGGGAAAGGTCCATTGTTGAAATTAAGCAGCAGTGGCGTATATCAAAGTTGGAAGCCAAGAAGATTGTGTCTGACTATAAGAGGGAGCGAAGTGCGACTGGTGGTGGACAAAAACCTCCCAGCCCAGGACATGACACCTACGAAATAGTGGAGATGATTCCGAAAGAATTTGAAGTTGATTTCAACAAATTCGACAGTGATGGCATAAACACAGTATGTTATTTTGATTACATGTGCTCTTTATTTTTTAATTTATTTACTTTTTGTATATATGGGAAACTTATAATTAGAAAATTCATACCCAGTCTGTTAAATTATGTTATAAAATAAAATTACTGGGTATATAGGTACATAGTTATGATTTTTAGTAATGATTGCATTATAGTAAAATATATATCATAGTATATTTTGTTTCAGCTTCAGTTTGAATCACAAACGAACCCTATTACTAACTTGGGAGCAAGTACAACAGATACTGTAGAGGTGATTCAAATGATTGATAGCCCATCACACGATAATGACAATATAGAAGAGGTTTGTTAGTTTTCAACTATTTTATAACAATAACAAAAACTGCTTTGCTAATTTAATTAAGGTCTTCCTGCTGTAAGTTATTTACACTTAGTCCATTTTTTTAGATCATCGCAACTCCACTGTCAACCAGCCAAAAAGAAAATCTGGGTATTAAAAAGAATTTCAAGTCTTCAAAAAAAAGGAAATTACCATTAGAAGTAAGTTTTATACAATGTAAATCAAACCTGTGTAAGTTCTATACTAGTAGGTTTTGATATATCAAATTATTTGTTTCAGGCTAATGATTTGGCGAAAGAAAGAACAAAGCTGCTTACAAATTGCATCCAGGCAGAACATGATTTGAAGATGCAACAAATGAGGGAGTCTCGTGAATGGGCTCAAGAAGAGCATCAACTTAGATTAAAAGAAGCGGAATTAAGATTAAAAGAAGCCGAATTAAGAATCGAAAATTTACAAATGGAAAATTTGTTATTGAAAAATAAGTTAAATTAAAAAAATTGCTGTTAATTAAATGAAAAAATTACTGAGTATAAACATATTTTATTTATTTAAAAATATGTGTTAATAAATAAATCCCTTGCAGCCTGGCCGCTTGCATTATCTTGAACCCCCACATCTCGACGTTGACGATTCAAATTTTCATTTATTCTTGTGTCAATAATATCCACATCTTCTCCCATTTTAATTGCAATATTGTGAAGTACAGCTAGTGCAACTATATATAGTTTCACATTTTCTAAAGAAACGCTAAATCCATGAAGAAGGCACCGAAATCTTTGTTTCCACACACCGAAACATCTTTCCACAGAATTTCTTGTATGTATATGTGCCTTGTTGTAGGCCTCTTGCTTCTGGTTGGCAGGATTTTGTGCGGGAGTGAATAAATAATTTGTTAAGCCATACCCGGCATCACCCACTAAACGGCCATGAAATTCACCGTTTTCAAACTTTTCCCTTATACGGCTTTCTCTGAAAATTCGGTAATCATGTGTGCTGCCCCTCCAATGTGCTACAATATCCCGTATTGACAATTTTGAGTCACACACTACTTGCACGTTTATTGAATAATAACCCTTCCTATTAATATAATATTGTGCAGTGTCGCCACCAACATTTTTAATTTTTATATGTGTGCAGTCGATTGCACCTACCACATTCCTGAAGCCACATATTCTTCGGAATCCTGCTATGACTTCTTCCTCCTCTTCCAGAGTTCGTGGCATATAAATGAATTGCGCTGCTTTCCTTGCTAGAGCAGTGGCAACTCTACGACATATATTTGTAATTGATTGCTGACTCATGCCGTGAATATCTGCAGCATCATCCTGAACTTCTTGTCGCGCCCATGTCCTTAATGCTGTGCAAACTTGAAGCTCTGCAGAGAATCTACCCTTGGTAGTATGTGCGATGTCTTCTCGAATTAAATCTACCACTCCCATTGCATAAGCTTTAGAAAATCGGTATTTATATTTAAACTCCTCTTCATCTAAGGTAAAAGGATCATACCGAGGTTTATAGGTTTTTGTTTTCCTTGGTGGTCTCTTCATTATCCAACTGATCAAAAATATCAAAATATTGTAAGTAATCCATATCTAAAACTCAACACTTGTAGGTTATACATAGGATAAACAAGGTCTCCGGACTGAATAAGGGTTGTACCATATGTCATAGTAATTAAACAACCGTTATAACGGCTTTATAGTACGAAAGTGACAAAAAGTGTTTATTAGTTAAGTTTTTGTTATAACCTTGTTATAACGAGTTTGTAAAATTTTATTAGTAAGACAGTAATAGTATAAAGAAAATTTATCAGGGAATCTATATTTATTTATATTATTCGATTAGTAATTAGTTTACTTCATCATTTGAACATAAAATCAAACTAGACTACAATCCGCACGAATACAGACTTTACCGTGCATCCGTCGACGCCTTATAGACTACGCAATAAGGTTCATTTTCAATACCAAGTAATAAATCAATAAGTTTGTGCATTGACAAATTCTGTTGCTGTTCATGTATACGCGTGATTTTATTCAATTCAACGGAGTCCGCGAATATGGGGTGTCTTTGTTTTGTCGGACTATTCGTGATGCATGTTTTTTTTTAAATGGCAAATCGTTACGTAGATAGTTTTGGAAATAACTTAATTACGTAGATAGTTTTGGAATAACATTACGTAGATAGTTTTGGAATTGACGACCCGCGTGGCGCAATGGTTACCATGCCGGACTGCCAATCGAAGGGTCCCGGGTTCGATTCCCGGCGAAACAGAAATTTTAATGATGAGTTTAAATTTATGTTCTCGGTCTGGGTGTTTGTAGTGTTGCCGAACTATCGATAGTTTGATCGAAGGGTCCCGGGTTCGATTCCCGGCGAAACAGAAATTTTAATGATGAGTTTAAATTTATGTTCTCGGTCTGGGTGTTTGTAGTGTTGCCGAACTATCGATAGTTTGATCGAAGGGTCCCGGGTTCGATTCCCGGCGAAACAGAAATTTTAATGATGAGTTTAAATTTATTTTCTCGGTCTGGGTGTTTGTAGTGTTGCCGAACTATCGATAGTTTGACTATCGATAGTTGACCTCGGAAATAATCTATAATATCGATAGGCCTATCGATACTATCGATAGTATCGATAGCTCAGTTTGGTTAAATAGTATCAGAATACTGCAATAATATCGAAAGTATCGATAGTATTGAAGTTCAATATCGAAATTACTATCGATAGTATCGATACCATCGATAGTATCGGTCATGACTATTATAATAATAATTGATAGTATCGATACTATCGATAGTATCGATTGTTATTGCAATATTCAGTAGCAGTAGTATCGATACTATCGATAGTGCTTTCGATATTGAGCTTCGATAGTATCGATACTATCAATAGTATTGCTGTGTGTCGATAGTATTGCCACTAAAGAGGCTATCGATACGATCGATAGTATCGACATTATCGATAGTATCGATAGGGCTATCGATACTATTTTTTTTGCCTAACTATCGATAGTCTATCGATAGACTATCGATAGTGGACTATCGAGCGGCAACACTAGGTGTTTGTGTTCCTGTCCTTGTATGTGTCCATGGTACCCACGACACAGGGTATTAATTACCTTACTGTAGGGCTATGAGTGTGTAGCGTTTACGTTTGTCAATTTTTTTTAAATATTAACTAGGTACTAGTGTTGTTACGATAGCGAAAGTCTATCGATAGTATCGTGACGATACTATCGATAGTATCAGTACAAACACTCGATAGTTTTGATACTATTGATAGGATGGCTGTCTTTAGTATCGATACTATAGATATTTTGGCTTTAGTTACTATCGAGGTATTTTCGATACTATCGATTAGATATAATACGAAACCTTTTATGTGCTTACAATAGTATCGTAAAATGTTTGACTATTGATAGAGCGAAACTATTGATAGTATTGATACTATCGATAGGCATAATAGTAAAGACATGATAGTATCGATACTAATAATCTTTAGCAATATTATACAGGGTGGCAGTGAATGAATCACATATTTTTATACCACAAAGGTAGTTCGTGTAGTACAATGTTTTAAAACGGTCAAAGAGGATGAGAGCCGAAAGAAAAAAATAATAATTTTCTAACAAAATTAGTGTACAAATAAATGTCACAAAAAGTAACACCCTCTAAGTGCGAAGCGCAAAAAAGTCACTGACCTCAATGTAGTGAATGACTCGCCCGCTGTCGCCCGCGCTGCCGTATGGCGGCTGCCGGGCACCTTCACGGCAGTATCTCTTGTCCATTATCTTGATGAAGGAAATCACTAACACTACCATCCGTAAGTATCAAATGTAACGGATTGTAAATATTATTAACTGGGCATGAGTCTCTCCCCATTACTGGAAAAGTCTGGTGCATACTCCACCACGCTGCTCCAACGCGGATTGGTGGAGATGCGAGTTACAGGCCAACCTGCTGTCGGATGTTTTCAAACCTCCCCATAAGGCGTCCGTCAAAGCTAAGAACTACTATAAATCAATATCAACCGGGTCACGGCATAACGTGTCCTCCGAAGCACGTAAACGCGCGTGAAATTTTGCCACAAGCGGTCACACATCTTACACCTAACCGCGGCCGTTTTGCTTATCTGCATAGATCACTGCATCTTACTCCTTCCGCAGAGCCTTGCGGGCTTCTAACTAAATGCTTGTTAGTTGCAAGAAGCAATACCTATACATTAAATATCCACGACGGCACTGACTAACAAAACTCATTATAGGTATCGCAATAGTACACTTCACGTCTTCACACATACACTTCATCACCTACATACCTAATTAAATCTTTAAATATTCAAAATGTAGGTTAGTAGGTCAATACACCGTTTAAAAAAACTAAAAACCATAAAATGTAACCAAAGAACTAAATAAAAATATCACTCAAAATACTAAAATCGAAACTGCGCGCGCGCTTTGCTAACATACAAACTATCGAATTGCAGACAAGTGCCCTCGCAAAGATGTAAAATCACACTAAAATGAAAAAAGCCAAAAAAAGTCATGGTCATAATTTCTACTAGTGATTGACCAAGACATAAAAATCTTTTTAATACATAAAAATATCGATTTTTCAAAATTATACACACAGATTATTGACACATTATTTCTATGGTATTTTATACAAAGTATAAAGTTATCCATTAGTTGCAGTTTTAGCAAGGATTATTGCAAATAACTGCTTTCAGGAGATATTAATGAAAGAATAGCTGTAATTAGCCACGCGGGATAAACTTATTCTCCGTATTTGATATTAGATATCGATTTTCTCGGTACAAGCTTTTATCGATAGACATTAGACATGAGTTTCAAAATATTACTAAATTACTAAATTTTGTTTTAATGGTTTAGTGTCAGAATTGCCGCTTAATCTTAGGCCTACTGTTTTGAAGACAGCATGGTATGATCGTTACGGGGAAATCTATTATTATTAATAGAGACACGCAAGCGTATGCTACAAGTACCACATTCAATATTTTAAAACGCTTTGGGACACGTAAAAGTCATGCTTCTACTCGTAAAAACAGTAACTTCTAATCTGCATAGTCCATATTTCTGTAGTGGGTACACCTATGGTGTACGTTACAGGTTAAAAAATAAAAACTAAATAAACTAGGCATTATTTAATACCGACCTTTTATGGTATAATTTGCAGTTATTTTTTATTTAAATGGACTAAACGTAATTTTAATCGATTTATGCAAAATTGCAATCAAATTTTATGCATATTAATTACGATCAAGTTACATCACTAACAGTAGCAGTGGATGGCCGTGGCGCGGCTACATCAAACGGTGTCCAGAACTGAAAATTTATGATTTAAAACGGCACGTGTAACTAGGGTTGCCAATTTTTTAAGAAATCTTAGCTCGTCCCACCGTAGGCAGTGGTATCATGCAATGCAGTGCTATCGTACTTTTACCATCCTTAACTCTAATTCCGAATGTAACGTTCAAATGAATCTACATTCGATGGCACTGGCTCGGTCACTCGATGTGCGCAGGCGGCACGCCCGCTCTCACCCCCGGTTCGCACGGTACTAACGCTGCACGCCCCGCCACACCATGAGCACGAGACAGTGTTTATAGCTATTTCAATAGTTATAGTTTACTACAAACACTACATCCCTTTCTTATCAAAAACTTTATTATTTTTACTTTGTAAGTAAACATACTCCCAATGAATAATTATTAAATTTGTTTGATCCGTTCAAAATCTCATTAAATTGTTTTCAAGATTTCCAGTTTCACTCAGTCTTCACCTACAGCTTCCCATTAGCCTTCTATTCTTTTTATATACCCCTTGTCTTCTTCATTCAAATCCGAGTCTCATGTCTTACATCTTCTACCTCCATAATCCCTTGTCTTTTTCATTCAAATCCGAGTCCCACGCCTTACGTCTTCTACCTCCATAATCCTTTGTCTTCTTCATTCTAATCCGAGTCCCACGCCTTACGTCTTCTGTAATCTTACTTTCTTAATTCTTCTTTTTTTTCTTAATTCTTAATGGGGTAAATTTGTACAGAATATTTCCAATTTAATGGAGGTACCTTTGTACCACATATTTCCATTTTAATGGAGGTACCTTTGTACCACATATTTCCAATTTAATGGAGGTACCTTTGTACCACATGTTTCCAATTTAATGGAGGTACCTTTGTACCACAAATTTCCAATTTAATGGAGGTACCTTTGTACCACAAATTTCCAATTTAATGGAGGTATCTTTGTACCAAGTTTTCCAATTTAATGGGGGCACCTTTGTACCAAGCAATGTTTTCAAATTTAATGGGGGGTGTTTTATTATAAACAACAATGGTGTTGTTACGACTTAGTACACCCAGATCCCGCCAACCAAGCGTCGCACAGCAAACCTCAAAACGCGTAAACAGGTACCAAGTCCACCATCGGTGACAAGATCGCGGCTTTTGTTCACGACTTACATAACCACACGTGCACACAACGCAAGCAGTAAGTTCGGAACGGGCCTACCGTATCAAACAGTTCGGGAAAACTGTAGAGAACCATGGGCAGCCGCAACCAAGGCACGCAGCCCAGCTCCACAAGTGAAATCGAAACGGTCTCTGCCCAGCGACAAGAAGAAATACTTCTACAACTACAGCAAATAAACTGGGCCCTAGCGACTGCGCTTGGCGATTTGGATTCCGCTAAGTGGACCCTTGCAAAAGGGGACAACAAACGCACTCTACATTACAACGGTATTATAACACCCATGCGCGCAACTGTATGCGCACTTTGTTCTTTCTCAGATGTTTCTTTAAATACTTGCCTACTTACACAACCATAGGCAGCACAGAGATATTCACCACAATACTACGTATAAGAAAACTACGCACAATATTACATATTAGCATTTAGATAATCTTTAATTTTGTAGAATCGACCCCATATTATTTTATTTTTACGGGTATACTCCGTTTGCCCCCCTGGCGGTGGCTCCGGCAATGATCCCGACACTGCTACATTGGAATATAAGGTCCAAATCAATCATTAGTATATTGTACCTTTAGTGGAACAAGATTTAAACTTTATTTACTGTATACCCAAAATAAACTACAATAGTGATTTACAAACTAAAAGCAATAAAAAAACCCTGTACCCCATAACTAAACTGCCCTGTTTGTTTCAGATAAATAATAAATATCTTTTATTTAGACTTATCAGATATTAAATTTAAGCATATAGTAAACTGTAATTGATTCTGTATAATTAAGTTATTTACAGTCATAATGCTCACTCGCTGTTTGAACTACGTGAATACCAACAGGCTACACTGAAAATCAGTGTTGTAGTCTTTGGCTGCAAGCAGGCTGAGTGCAGTCCTTTTTCTCAAATAGACTACAACAATGCCACTGTTATGTTTGTGACCCTATATTATATTTTTATTGTATGCATTTTGTAGTTTTAAGAAGAAAGAAACATTTTTCTATTCTATTCTATTCTAAAATGAGTTGTTTTCAAATCCTTCCATTCAATCTCCATTCAATTTCCGAACCACAATTCTCAACAACAAGACACTGTACGGGCGTATACCAAACTGCACGCGAAGAATAAACTGCTTATTGACTGTCGTTACTTTGCCGTGTGCGAGTACCTAACGAGTTAAGCTACCTAGCTTAACCAACTAGTAACAAATGTAAACACTTAACTCGCATACTGTATCAAACTCGTAACATCATAACCAAAACGTATATTAGTTTTTCGCTTAAATTCCAGAATTTCTAACAAGATTTAAATATTTTGACTGTGCCTTATCTAATGCCCTATTGATATGTAAATAGGTATTACCTTTGTTACCTTGAATCTCATACATTTATTTAGTTATGAGAATACTTTGTACTATTTTATTTTTATTTTTTATGAACAAGCTTTAAATATTTTGAGAGTGTTTTATCTAATGCGCTATTGATAAATAGGTATTACCTTGAATCTCATACATTTATTTAGTTTGAGAATACTTTGTACTATTATTGCCTTGGGTAACATTATACAAATCATTTGTTTCTAGACAAATTTTGTATTTTATACATATTTCCGAAAATTTGATTGATTTAATACAAATAAAATCAATAAACTATTCAAAATTTTTCATTGTTTGTTAACAGATATCTTTTTAGAATTTCAGCTAGGTATATTATGTTATGAATAAATCATTTGAATAAAGGTGTAGTTATTTATTTATTTATTTACCAGCTGACCCCGCACCACGTCAAAATGTCTGGGGCGGGCTACCCTCAACACTTAGGGGTATAAAATCTGTTATAAACATATTCTCATACCTACTGACTATAGGTATATATTACATATTAAACCTCACCAAAATCCGTCAAACCGTTCCGGAGGAGTACTTAATAAACACAAACTGTGACAGAAGAATTTTATACCCACATTAGATTATGAGTTTGAAGACATTTGTCAATAACCATTGCACTAATTTAAAGAGTTAATCAACTGATAATACAGTTCCCTGCTATTATCCTTTACTTAATAGCTTCTTGTGATTAGCACCTAATCAGTACGAGCTAACAGAACACTCACTCACTCAGCACTGTCCGCTTTCATCTTTTCCGAAAACCAGTTTTGATTTATGACATTGTTGCTATGTCCGCTTAAGACATACAGTAAAATACCATGGACACCATCAACGTCTCCACCACTAAGGGAAATGTTTTTATCATATTACCTTGTGATAAATGGTATTCATTACAGATTTCCACTTACCGCCCTTGACAGTCAGTATAGGTATTAAGATTTTAATAACCACCGATCTCCGCTGACAATCTTCAAGGTGCCTTTTGAGATATTATCTTTCACCAATCTACTCACGTATACGTAGGTGCATTATAGCCTATTTAGTGCCTGTAAAGACTCATCATAGTTAATATAAAAACTTTATAGTAATATGAAACTTTAACTGATATGAACTTTTGTTAAGTTTAATTTATTAAAGCGTATGCTTTGTATATGAACATGTATATGAACTCTGTACATCTTTCATTCTATTAAATTTCTAATTGCATTTCACGATTTAGCTTTATTCTTTAATACGAATACAATAATAGTATGAGTAGTTAGCGCCAGATGTAGTTATTTTAAAACCTGCCTCAAAGGTTTCTCTGATTATAATTTAACTAGAGATTTCACCCGCGTTAGAAAAGGTTAGTAAATTATCAATTTTTTATTTAGTGTTGGTTCACTATTTTGGCTATAATGGCTTACACACTTTGGCCACATTGGCCTACACATGAGATACACTGTGCGGGCTTCCTTGCAGGACCATCCAAGACAACACATCCATCACACACCACACATGTACAACTCCAGCGGCTTTGGCAGCGCACACCAGAATAGATGGTAGACTTTTCTTACCCTCCTGTCACCCATTGTTATACTTTGGGCAATTCACAAAACATCTTTATAAATTGTAGCTTATATTTTATTCCGTTGCATAAGCTATATTATTGTAAAGTTTCACTTAAATCCAATCAGTCGCTCCTACATGAAAGAGCAACAAACATCCATACCTACAATCTTTCGCGCCTGCAATATTAGTATGAAGAATGATTCTCCATTTCTTATTGCTGATCATTAAAATTTTGTAATTTCGTACACCCTAATATTTATTATAGCAGGTGTTTAATGTTCAAAAGCTAGTCACCATACCGTTTCTTACCCGTGATATCGAATATTAATTATATATAATATCGTAAACGATATTTTAATATTGTTATACCTACATGTTATGAATGTTATGAATTCACGTTTAACCAAAAACCACAATCTAATTTGTATATAGATCGTTATAACATTATATTGTTTCTTTATGAGTTAGGTATGTGTAATTTGTAAGCTTATATATAACGCATTACCATATTGATTGGTGATAATTAATGATGAATAATTATAGTGATTCTAAAAGATTATTTACATCATTTATTCACTCAAAGGTACATCGACTTACGTACCAGTTAAAGGTTAGAATGTATTCGTCTAGTCTTACTGATTGAATCAAACAATATATATTATATATTTACGACCTATATTCACTGCTGCTGTACTGTGTACTGTACAAATATCCCACAAAATAGCTGTAAGACGAATTAGATCTCTCATGAATGTTGTAGGTATTTAGTTAGTAGTACGACATTCATGTAAATTAATTATTAACACATTCACGAAACCAACTCATAATGATACCAGTAACTTGAACGATATATGTAATTATTTTTATATCCAACCAACGAGAAGAAAATACATAGATTTACTTACTTACTTGCAATATTCATATAATTAAACTTGTCAGGTGTTATTCCATCCAATTCCTGAAATACTTTTTATACCGGTTAGAAATAAGATCATTCTCTTGAATAGTAACTATGTGGGTTTCTTTTGTGAGCCATACACTGAAATTCTTTTAACAAATTGGTAAATTTTCAAATCCAAACACTTTAAAAATAAATATTGTAAACAAATCGTCATTTTAAAGTTAATATTTTATGGGTAACGTACACCGGTTTTATACTTAATACATAATGACAGTGTATAACAAAAAGAAAGTTAATTATGTCACGACAATTATGTATTGAAATTGAAATTGTCTTTTAGTTTTAGATAAATAAGCTTTTTTAGTTAAATTTTTTGAATATAATGTAATTAATGGACTTACTCCCGTTATGAGTCTTCCAGTTATAAACCAACAATCCAATGACTGTATTTTATGTTTACTTACAATTTTTTCCACTTCCTTGTTTCCTTCCCCTTTTTATTATTTCAATGTCCAGGAGGGAAAAAAAATATACTGGTAGGATTTATACTCGTCGCCATTTGTAACGTTCAAATGAATCTACATTCGATGGCACTGGCTCGGTCACTCGATGTGCGCAGGCGGCACGCCCGCTCTCACCCCCGGTTCGCACGGTACTAACGCTGCACGCCCCGCCACACCATGAGCACGAGACAGTGTTTATAGCTATTTCAATAGTTATAGTTTACTACAAACACTACACCGAAAGTCCAGGTTCGATTCCAACTCGCACATTTACATAAAATGTGATATTAAGTACTACGTTTATTTATCACCGATGGATATCTGCAATTTGTGAAATCTGCAAGAGTTACTGAAATTTTTCAAGGACATCATGTAATGAGTACTAATGGCCCAGGTTGGTCAAGTCGATAACGGTCATTTCCTTTCTTTTCCGTGAATAAATTCGAGGTAAAGACAAATAGACTGCTGATGAGAGGATTATAATACTCGAAATTATTGTCAATTAAATCTAGTAGTAAGCTGTCCGGTAACTGTGTAAATCTAGTACTACCTGTCTCCATCAATCCCCGGGTTCGATTCCCGGCGAAATAGAAATTTGAATAATAAGTTTAAATTTCTGTTCTCGGTCTTTGTTTTTTTTTTTTTTTTTTTGCAGTGAAAACTTCTTGCCGGCACTACCGGAATGCAACTAGTTTTTTTTTTTATTTGAATGGTGTAGCAGACGAACATGCAGGCGACGTGGTGTTAAGCGGTCGCTGCAGCTCATGGACCTCTAGATACAACCTCAAGTAAGCATAGGTAAGTCTTGTCTGAGGTCGTATGCAGTTGCGCTGCTACTCCGGAGGCTGGTGGTTGCCTGTCGGTTGGTGGCGGTTCACGGCAGAAGTGGGTGCAGCGGTGGTACTTCCCCGGGCGAACCATCATAGTTCTACCACCTACAAAAACCTTACCTTGTGTTTCTGTCTTTGTGTGTGTCCATGGTACCTACGAGACAGCCGACACAGGGTATAATAATATCTACTGTACTGTGGGGCTATGAGTGTGAAGCATTATTTATTGTGAAGCATCATTTAATGATAAAAAATTATAAAACGAATAATTACTCGAGCATAATTTGTTATCAAGTATGGTTGGCAGCCCTACTTATGTGGGGTAGTAGGCATAGGCATTTAGTGGCCCTTCGGCGCGCGGCGCTGGCAGCGGGGCGGCACAGTGTAAAGAGGATGGCGGCGCGGAGCCGTTTGAGGGCACAGGCGCGAGCGCCTTTGCCCGGTACCGCTTTCCGTTTAGGCATAGTTCACACTGTAGTTAAAAAAGAGTTTCGTTGGCGTTTTTATGTCGTTGCGACACAAAGGTTCATATGAACGAACTGAATCTAGTCCTGCCTCTCGCTTAGAAGACGTAGAAATGGTGACTGCTGAATTATTAATTATTAGTAATAGTGATTTGCATTTATGATTCAAAGAAAAATGAAAAAGGAAGCAAAAGGCATTATTTATTTATTATTTATTTATTTATTTAAATTAAACACTACATAAACATTACAAATTAATTATCCAAGGCGTTTACATAGGTTTTCGACAAATTCACCTGCCGCTCTGCGAAATACAGCAGGTGATGAAAAAAAAATGTCTACCTCTGAATCCGAAGCTACTACACCGTTGAGCATTGTAAGTGCTCGGACTAGCGGTGACTCCCTTACGAAGTGGAGTCTACACATGGGCACTGCGAATAAATCGTGCCTCCGCGCTCTTATGTACTTTTCAGGGACATTCAGAGCAACCAGCTTCAGCACTGATGGGTTATGTACTCTGCCCCTAATTAGTTGATAGAAGTACTCCAACAAAGCTATGCTACGTCTATGCTCAAGTGTATTATAGCCCAGCATTCCCAACAGAAAAAGGCTGGGATACAAATACGGATAGCCCACGAAGTAACCGTACTGCTGTAAGTATAATCGTCTAGCAAATTTATTTTGGAGTTTCTCCAGCATGAGCTTATACTTAGCTTCATGCGGACTCCAGATAACTGCATTATTTTCTAAAATACTTCTAACAAAGCTGTTATATAGCATTTTAGTAGTAGAAATACCAAGATGCTGAGATTGTCGCAATACGAATCCTAATGCCCTGTAGGCTTTCTTACAATTTGATGTAATATGGTTACTGAAGCTGAGGTCCGCCTTCATCAGTACTCCGAGGTCTTTTACAGAGCTTTGACGCGACAATCGTGCATTTCCTAAGTTATAATCAAAAGAGATTATATTATGTCTAAGTGAAAAGGACAATATAGAACACTTGTCTACGTTGAACATGAGCTTATTAAGCTTGCTCCACTCAAAAACGCTATTAATGTCTCTTTGGAGAGCTTGACAATCAGAATCACAGTTAATGTCCATGAACAGCTTTAGGTCGTCTGCAAATAACAGACATTGTGCTGAACTGACTACCCTTGGCAAGTCATTTATAAATATCAGAAATCCTAAAGGACCTAAGTTTGATCCTTGACTGATCCCGGAGAACGTTTGGTACGGCTTTGAGATATGTCCTCTGTACTTATGGGTACATCCTCGGAATGAAAATACCGTATCATATTTATGTTTTAGTGAGATAATAAAAACATATTCTACTTTTACTGGAGCGCGCTTTTAACAAAAGCTTCACTTTTATAACGCCCATGGACCGTGTATTTACGCCTAAATAGAACACATCTTGGCGTTTTAAAAGCGTTAACGTTTGAATAGCTGAGACTGAGAGCGCATTTCTTTCATTTTAAAGCCTATTAATGGTCGCTAAAAGAGCTACAGTGTGAAAGAGGCTTTATAGTATTTGTGCGTAGGCTACGTACAGGTTATCGACCTTACGATAAAATGCGAATCACATGGTTTTGTATTTAGAGACTGTTAAAAATAAGAAAATTGAAAATAATTTCCTGTGGTTTAACTATTCACCGTACTTCCTTGATTTTTGGTGTACGGATAGATGAAGTTGGACCCTATCTGTGGTCGCAAAAGAAGGGCTAAGGTCGTCTCCACCCTGTATATTTTTTATCAATCGATTCTATCGATATTCTCGACTATTTCGTAGTAAGCAAATATAAGAAGAAGAAGTTTTTACATTTTACAACATACTAATATTAATTTGATTTGTGGAGGTCACGATTGTGGCGATTAGTGTTTCAACTTACACAGTCATACATACGAATTATAATTTTCGCATACTACATGCCGAGTTTCTCTTATATTACACAGATGGAACAACAACCAAAAAATATTTTGCTCGGCCTGGTGGTAGATGCCTCCCCAAGCGGGACGCTGAGATGCAGAGGAGAGGAGAATCAGGTGCTCCTCGAGCAGACCCCTCAGGGGAGAAAAGTTAAGGTGAGTAGAAAATCTAAAAAAAAATGTTTAGACTGTTGTGACGTGTTTATGACGTGTGTGTTTGTGTTTAGTTTTAAAATTTAACTGATACTATCTAAACTAATACTAAAAAGAGGAAATATTTGTTTGTTTGTATTAAATAGGCTCCGAAACGTATAGTCCGATTTTTAAAATTCTTGCACTGAATAAAGATACACTATCCGGGAGTGACATAGGCTTTTTTAAAATTCAGGCGGGCTATATTTTGACAGCAAAGAAGGGCCAAGGCGCTGACGGAAGCTATAGTGATAAGTTTTTGTCTCTTCCTTATAGTTGTGGAAACCGGCGCGAACCCCGGAGATTGAAAACCCGGGACCCTCGGGCTCCTCGGGCTCCTCCCGGCCTAAGAAGGCCCGGCGCAGCCTCAAACTCTCCGAGGCTGACATAGTCCGGGCGCTTCATGATTCCGGGAGCAGTGACGAGTCCGAGGAAGAAGACTTCGAAGAATTTCTTACGTCGCGGCAGATGCGGCTGGTAAGGGAGGTTGATAGTGCGGATGAATGCGAAGAAAGAGTGGAGGAAAGAGTGGAGGAAAGAGTGGAGGAAAGAGTGGAGGAAATAGTGGAGGAAAGAGTGGAGGAAAGAGTGGAGGAAAGAGTGGAGGAAAGAGTGGAAGAGGATCCTGAGTTGCGGGCGATTGGTCGGGACTTTCCGGACTTAAACAATTTCTTCTGGTCGGATGATTTCAGTACCTTCACCGGCCAGAAGGAAGTTTATTCACGGACTCCTGGCCCTTCGTCTTCAACTGAGGATCCAGTTGAAATTTTTATGAAAATTTGGAACAAGGACATTATGGAAGTGATAGTAAGAGAGACGAATAAGTATGCGTGGGCGAAAATAGCTCCGTTCTCAGAAGAGGGGGATGAACTTCCCGAACCTCTGTCCATGTGGACAGAAACCTCTTCTGAGGAACTGTACCGCTATTTCGCGATTTTGATTATGATGTCTATGTGTCAGAGGTCCGTTGCAAGCGATTACGAAACTGCGCGCGCGCTTTGCTAACATACAAACTATCGAATTGCAAAGACAAGTGCCCTCGCAAAGATGTAAAATCACACTAAAATGAAAAAAGCCAAAAAAAGTCATGGTCATAATTTCTACTAGTGATTGACCAAGACATAAAAATCTTTTTAATACATAAAAATATCGATTTTTCAAAATTATACACACAGATTATTGACACATTATTTCTATGGTATTTTATACAAAGTATAAAGTTATCCATTAGTTGCAGTTTTAGCAAGGATTATTGCAAATAACTGCTTTCAGGAGATATTAATGAAAGAATAGCTGTAATTAGCCACGCGGGATAAACTTATTCTCCGTATTTGATATTAGATATCGATTTTCTCGGTACAAGCTTTTATCGATAGACATTAGACATGAGTTTCAAAATATTACTAAATTACTAAATTTTGTTTTAATGGTTTAGTGTCAGAATTGCCGCTTAATCTTAGGCCTACTGTTTTGAAGACAGCATGGTATGATCGTTACGGGGAAATCTATTATTATTAATAGAGACACGCAAGCGTATGCTACAAGTACCACATTCAATATTTTAAGACGCTTTGGGACACGTAAAAGTCATGCTTCTACTCGTAAAAACAGTAACTTCTAATCTGCATAGTCCATATTTCTGTAGTGGGTAGGTACCTATGGTGTACGTTACAGGTTAAAAAATAAAAACTAAATAAACTAGGCATTATTTAATACCGACCTTTTATGGTATAATTTGCAGTTATTTTTTATTTAAATGGACTAAACGTAATTTTAATCGATTTATGCAAAATTGCAATCAAATTTTATGCATATTAATTACGATCAAGTTACATCACTAACAGTAGCAGTGGATGGCCGTGGCGCGGCTACATCAAACGGTGTCCAGAACTGAAAATTTATGATTTAAAACGGCACGTGTAACTAGGGTTGCCAATTTTTTAAGAAATCTTAGCTCGTCCCACCGTAGGCAGTGGTATCATGCAATGCAGTGCTATCGTTCTTTTACCATCCTTAACTCTAATTCCGAAAGTCCAGGTTCGATTCCAACTCGCACATTTACATAAAATGTGATATTATGTACTACGTTTATTTATCACCGATTGATATCTGCAATTTGTGAAATCTGCAAGAGTTACTGAAATTTTTCAAGGACATCATGTAATGAGTACTAATGGCCCAGGTTGGTCAAGTCGATAACGGTCATTTCCTTTCTTTTCCGTGAATAAATTCGAGGTAAAGACAAATAGACTGCTGATGAGAGGATTATAATACTCGAAATTATTGTCAATTAAATCTAGTAGTAAGCTGTCCGGTAACTGTGTAAATCTAGTACTACCTGTCTCCATCAATCCCCGGGTTCGATTCCCGGCGAAATAGAAATTTGAATAATGAGTTTAAATTTCTGTTCTCGGTCTGTTTTTTTTTTTTTTGAAGTGAAAACTTCTCTCCGGCACTACCGGAATGCAACAAGTTTTTTTTTTATTTGAATGGTGTAGCAGACGAACATGCAGGCGACGTGGTGTTAAGCGGTCGCTGCAGCTCATGGACCTCTAGATACAACCTCAAGTAAGCATAGGTAAGTCTTGTCTGAGGTCGTATGCAGTTGCGCTGCTACTCCGGAGGCTGGTGGTTGCCTGTCGGTTGGTGGCGGTTCACGGCAGAAGTGGGTGCAGCGGTGGTACTTCCCCGGGCGAACCATCATAGTTCTACCACCTACAAAAACCTTACCTTGTGTTTCTGTCTTTGTGTGTGTCCATGGTACCTACGAGACAGCCGACACAGGGTATAATAATATCTACTGTACTGTGGGGCTATGAGTGTGAAGCATTATTTATTGTGAAGCGTCATTTAATGATAAAAAATTATAAAACGAATAATTACTCGAGCATAATTTGTTATCAAGTATGGTTGGCAGCCCTACGTGCTGCTACAGCCTTTAGTGGCCCTTCGGCGCGCGGCGCTGGCAGCGGGGCGGCACAGTGTAAAGAGGATGGCGGCGCGGAGCCGTTTGAGGGCACAGGCGCGAGCGCCTACCGCTGGCGGTACCGCTTTCCGTTTAGGCATAGTTCACACTGTAGTTAAAAAAGAGTTTCGTTGGCGTTTTTATGTCGTTGCGACACAAAGGTTCATATGAACGAACTGAATCTAGTCCTGCCTCTCGCTTAGAAGACGTAGAAATGGTGACTGCTGAATTATTAATTATTAGTAATAGTGATTTGCATTTATGATTCAAAGAAAAATGAAAAAGGAAGCAAAAGGCATTATGGGTACATCCTCGGAATGAAAATACCGTATCATATTTATGTTTTAGTGAGATAATAAAAACATATTCTACTTTTACTGGAGCGCGCTTTTAACAAAAGCTTCACTTTTATAACGCCCATGGACCGTGTATTTACGCCTAAATAGAACACATCTTGGCGTTTTAAAAGCGTTAACGTTTGAATAGCTGAGACTGAGAGCGCATTTCTTTCATTTTAAAGCCTATTAATGGTCGCTAAAAGAGCTACAGTGTGAAAGAGGCTTTATAGTATTTGTGCGTAGGCTACGTACAGGTTATCGACCTTACGATAAAATGCGAATCACATGGTTTTGTATTTAGAGACTGTTTAAAATAAGGAAATTGAAAATAATTTGCTGTGGTTTAACTATTCACCGTACTTCCTTGATTTTTGGTGTACGGATAGATGAAGTTGGACCCTATCTGTGGTCGCAAAAGAAGGGCTAAGGTCGTCTCCACCCTGTATATTTTTTATCAATCGATTCTATCGATATTCTCGACTATTTCGTAGTAAGCAAATATAAGAAGAAGAAGTTTTTACATTTTACAACATACTAATATTAATTTGATTAGTGGAGGTCACGATTGTGGCGATTAGTGTTTCAACTTACACAGTCATACATACGAATTATAATTTTCGCATACTACATGCCGAGTTTCTCTTATATTACACAGATGGAACAACAACCAAAAAAAATTTTGCTCGGCCTGGTGGTAGACGCCTCCCCAGGCGGGACGCTGAGATGCAGCGGAGAGGGGAATCAGGTGCTCCTCGAGCAGACCCCTCAGGGGAGAAAAGTTAAGGTGAGTAGAAAATCTAAAAAAAATTGTTTAGACTGTTGTGACGTGTTTATGACGTGTGTGTTTGTGTTTAGTTTTAAAATTTAACTGATACTATATAAACTAATACTAAAAAGAGGAAATATTTGTTTGTTTGTATTAAATAGGCTCCGAAACGTATAGTCCGATTTTTAAAATTCTTGCACTGAATAAAGATACACTATCCGGGAGTGACATAGGCTTTTTTAAAATTCAGGCGGGCTATATTTTGACAGCAAAGAAGGGCCAAGGCGCTGACGGAAGCTATAGTGATAAGTTTTTGTCTCTTCCTTATAGTTGTGGAAACCGGCGCGAACCCCGGAGATTGAAAACCCGGGACCCTCGGGCTCCTCGGGCTCCTCGGGCTCCTCCCGGCCTAAGAAGGCCCGGCGCAGCCTCAAACTCTCCGAGGCTGACATAGTCCGGGCGCTTCATGATTCCGGGAGCAGTGACGAGTCCGAGGAAGAAGACTTAGAAGAATATCTTACGTCGCGGCAGATGCGGCTGGTAAGGGAGGTTGATAGTGCGGATGAATGCGAAGAAAGAGTGGAGGAAAGAGTGGAGGAAAGAGTGGAGGAAAGAGTGGAGGAAAGAGTGGAGGAAATAGTGGAGGAAAGAGTGGAGGAAAGAGTGGAGGAAAGAGTGGAGGAAAGAGTGGAAGAGGATCCTGAGTTGCGGGCGATTGGTCGGGACTTTCCGGACTTAAACAATTTCTTCTGGTCGGATGATTTCAGTACCTTCACCGGCCAGAAGGAAGTTTATTCACGGACTCCTGGCCCTTCGTCTTCAACTGAGGATCCAGTTGAAATTTTTATGAAAATTTGGAACAAGGACATTATGGAAGTGATAGTAAGAGAGACGAATAAGTATGCGTGGGGAAAATAGCTCCGTTCTCAGAAGAGGGGGATGAACTTCCCGAACCTCTGTCCATGTGGACAGAAACCTCTTCTGAGGAACTGTACCGCTATTTCGCGATTTTGATTATGATGTCTATGTGTCAGAGGTCCGTTGCAAGCGATTACTGGTCGACGGGTCTATTGGGGATGCCCGATTTCCGTCGACTCATGACGAGAAATCGGTTCTTCCTACTCACGAGATTTCTGCATTTCGTGGACAACGACGACATCGACCATACGATGTCGCCGTACCAAAAAAAGGTCCAAAAAATTAAGCCGATTCTGGACCACTGCAATGCGCAATTTTCAGCGCTTTATACGCCATCCCAGCACCTTAGCTTAGACGAGTCCCTTCTGCTGTGGAAGGGCCGTCTAAGCTGGGTGCAATGTATCCGGACCAAAGCCGCACGGTTCGGAATCAAAACTTTCGAACTGTGCGAAGCCGAGTCCGGGTACCTTTTGCGGTGTCTCATATATGCCGGAAAAAACTCGACCATGCTCGAGGAACCCATCCATGGATTCGAGAACTCTACCCCAAAGGTAGTTCTCGAATTGATGGATGGTTTCCTCGACGTTGGTCATATCCTGGTTATGGACAATTGGTACAACCAATTGTCCCTAACCAGGTATTTAAAACATAGGGGCACTGATGTCATTGGGACAATGAACCCTCGTCGGCTCAATGTTCCCAATGACATCAAAGAGGCCAAATCAAAGAAACTGCCTCGAGGCGGGCAAATAGCCCGTCATTGTGGGGACATCACCCTGATAGCTTGGCAGGACGTGAAGCTGGTCACCGCAGTATCAACGTGCCATACAGACGCCCGAGTCTCCGCATCCCGGGCTGGCGTCAACATTGAGAAGCCTGTCGCCATTGCCGAGTATAATAAGTACATGGGGGGCGTCGACAGTAAAGACCAAATGCTGTCGATGTTCCTCATGGAAAGGAAACGCGGCCGAAAGTGGTATATGAAGGTATTCAAAAGGCTGTTGAACACCAGCCTCTTGAATGCCTTCATAATACACCAAAAAACGCCTGGGGTCCAACACCTGACCCATCGGCAATTCCGTTCGGCAGTGGCGACAGGGCTCATAGCGAGGTTCCCAACCTCTGAAAATCCATCGAGGCCGAACGTCAGTGAATCGATTCCCGGGATCCCCCGTCGGTTGACGAAGGGAGTCGATCACTTTCCCGTGCACACCGACCGCATAGATCCCACTAAACCGAGACATAAGCAACTGAGATGCGTTAGGTGCACAGCGGCGAAGAGGCGCGGCACAACGTTATGTATCATGTGCAGTTTTTGCGAAGTGCCATTGTGCATCGGAACCTGCTGGACTGAATACCACAATCTAGAACAGTTGTAATTGAAAATTAAGATTCTATGAATTCAATAATGTTGTACGAGACGGCGAAAGCAAATAATTTTAAGCTTTTGTATACGTAGCTATAAAATAGATAGTTAAGGGTTTAGGGTTTTATGACTATTTTTGTTAAAAGTTTTGAATGAGATAGTGGGATTATGGACACCAAATGTTTTACAACCTCAGGACGCTTTAAACCCCGAACTTCTCCGAAATGGTTGTTAACGTTGTCCATTGTTTTTTGTCCATTGTAAAATTGATTTATTGTGTAAAAGGATCAGAAGAGCTATTCCGCACCTTTGTAAATTCGTAGTAATGGTCGCTCTATTATCTATAGGTAGATGTTTTGTTTTAAGAAACTATTGTAGTACAGTGGTATATCTATCTCAAATTTCAAAAAGGAGACTGCGTAAGTCGTAGTTAGTAAAATATAAACATCAATCAAATCAAATTTATGTCTTATTCACGTGCAACGAATGAATACATTCATAAAACTTTCTAAGTAACACAGCTGTGAACATTATGTCTGTTCCTTGTCAATTGTTAGTTTTCAATTACAACTGTTTTAGATTGATAGGTAGACATCGGATTATATGCATTTGCATGTTTGCATATGCAAATGCATATAATTCTATTTTTATAGCGTTATTGCATATTTTGAGACTTTTTCATTGATAGTGCTTATTTCAATAGTTAGGTATACGTATTTGGCATGTTGCATTATGTAGTCGACACGTCTGCCCACTGAATGAATCCGATGAAGAGCAACTACCAAACTTAGCACTGCCCCCAGAACCAATATTAACGCAATGGGTTGCTGTATTGTTTTATGCTGAAAATTTCGACGCTATAAAAGAAGTAGTTGGATAATCTGAAAGATCAGACGCCATTGCAATTAATGCAAGCCAGCTGGCATTTAAGGATCCTTCAATAAAAAAATATATTGCTATTATTGCAACACATTTCAGCAATATACCCGATGAAATTGAGAAATTAGAATCTAAAAACTTTCCTCTGCGTCAGTCCTTGGAAATAATAGAAAAGTTGGTTGAACAGAGTATCTTCCTTCCGAGTTCTCTATCGCTAAAGGTTCGTGGCAAATTAAATGCAGTTTTGTATAAAAAAACCTGGTTTTGAAAGCATAAAGAAAATTGAGGCGTTTATAACGGCACCGGACAAACTCTGCCTGAAGAGGTCTCTGCAGAAATGGCGCCATATTTTAAGTTCTGTCCGGTAACGTCAGTTGACGTTGAAATGTCTTTTTCAGCCTATAAATTGATATTAAGTGACAAACGTCAGAAGTTTGCTGCAGTAAATCTGGAAAAATATATTATCGTTTACTGTTCAAGAATTATAATAAATAAGTTTATTATTAACGTAATAAATTAATAATTTATAGTTTATTAAATATTATATAATTAATATGAATAATTTTAAATTATAATGCGATAATGGTAATAATAATAAACGTAAATTGTAATTGTAAACGTTTTTTGATTTTGCATATTTTATGCATATTTCGCCTTTTTTTAGTGCATATTTGCATGCTTATTTTGGCATTTTGATAGTGCATATAATCCGATGTCTATTGATAGGGTTTACTAAGGTTCGCTCAGGGCAGAGCAGCGGTCGGTGATTTACAAATTCGGCCTTGTTGGATTTGCAGGGGTCGGGAACTGCGTTCAGCATCAAGCCAAGACCAACATCGATTTGTTGTACCCTTATCTGTAAGGAAACATTTACTTATAAAATATAATTTTTATGTGCCACAGAATGGTCGCATTTGCAGGGACCATCTGATTGGGGATCGGGAATCTGTATTTACAACTGGTATTGTGTCATTCACTGCTGAACACATAGAAGATATGTTTTCAGTTTTAAGATTAAACGATACACATCTGGATTTTAATAAGATGGGGGAATGCCAGACCTAGAGTTTATTATTGGCTAGGGGTTTCAAGGGAACAATTTACAGATATAATGGTAGAAGTTCCACAACTCTCTAATCTGAAAAGAGGCAACATAGGATTGGCAGCTTACCTAATAAAACTATGGACTGGTGACTCCGATGAAGGTATTTTTAGTTTATTAAATATAACTAGACGAACCTTAGAAAACTTTTTGATGACAAAATTCCGCATCATTTTGAGACAGTATTTTGTACCTAATTATATCTAAACCTTAACCCTAAACATATGGCATTTATCTAGACGCAATGTCACAGAAAAAAATCTGTTGATTCCAAATGGGAAACCCAAACAGAGAACTAGATGATAGGTGTGATTGTGATTTTAGATGGTACATACGTGTATCAAATATACCAATCTTGTAAAACCCTTATTAATTACAACAACTAATGGATATATCATTGGCGTACTGGGCCCATATCCAGCAACAACTTCAGATGCACAAATAATGATGATTAAAGAATTTGAAAATCCTTACAGTCAATTAAGAACGTTTTTCCGTGCAGATGTGTTTATACTAGATAGGGGTTTCAGGGATGCAATACCTCTACTGCAGCAATGTAATTTTATTGTTCATATGGTCCTTTCTGTCTGCGTCAAAATGAGGCTCAATTATCCACACTAGAAGCGAACAACGCTAGGACAGTCACTTTTACCAGATGGGTGGTCGAAGTAGTAAATGGGAGATATAAAAGAGATTTTAAGATATTTAGACAAGAATATTTCAATGTAGCATCACACCATCTAACTAATGACAGATTTTTTAAATGCTAGTGCATTAAGAAATAATTTTATTAAACTGATTACATACAGGGAGGACATGGTACAAGTTTCAATCGAGCTGCTTTTTGTTACGATGTGTCAATTGATAACAGTGCCTACAACTGTGTTGCTATTGGACCTGTGAACTCAGTTTGCCAATATTGTAAGGCATAGAAATACAAAAATGAAGCCAATGGATTGTGTTGCGTAAATGGAAAGGTGAAATTGATACCATTGCTTCCTCCTCCATTGTACTAATTGGTTTCAGGAACAGGAAATGATTCCATACATTTTTTAAACAATATTCAACAATACAACAATTGCTTTCAAATGACTTCATTTGGAGCAATAAAGGTAGTTCGGAAAAATTACACGCCAAATTTTAAGGTTTGTAATACTATTTGTATGTTTATAATTTTTTTCTACCTTTTTTATGTCCCACTGCTGGGCACAGGTCTCCTCACAAGTGAGGGGATTTAGGCTATAGTCCACCACGCTGGCCAAGTGCGGATTGGTGGACGTCATGCTTTCGAGAAATTATGAATTTCTCTCAGGCATGCACGGCGATGGAGAACATCGTAGGTAATCAATTAAATATTACAATATTTTTCATCACCGTGGAGCAACGATAAATGAGCGCATTACAATTTTCTTTGTCAGAGGTGCACGCCGAGGATTTGAAACCGGGATCGGTCGCGTCGAAGACCGCGGTTTTTTACCACTCGGCCATCGCTACTCATTATGCTGCTGATGTTTATTAATAATAACTATTATATCCCATATACATATTAACAATACCTACATATTTTTTAATTTACAGATACAAGGTCAAATATATCACAGAGCAGGTTCACTGTTACGAATGCCAGATAGCGATTTCAAATTTTGCAAAAGAGATGTCCACTTTTTGTATGGAGGTTGGGCTTTAATTCCGAAAAATTCCAACCAGCACCAAACCACGCCTTGTTGAAAAAGCATAAAAAATAGAACTTAAAACTATAAACAAATTAATTTTAAACCCCCCATTTTTTCAAAATAAACGATTGAATGTTTTTATTATAATCCTGTTTTATTACATGGTAACACCAAAAATATGTATAGTCTTATGTCATGTTACTATCAAAGTGTCAACTTATAACACTCCTTGTGACTTTTTGACATTGACTCACTCTCAAACTGTCACTCGACTCGTCGTGTGCTTTGTTTCTGGTGTTTTCTTGTGCTTTCTCTGATTCGTTTGATTTTACTGTCTCGGCTCTCTCAACGGACTCTTTGATTTTGCTCACGATTTGGACATTGGTAGCATTCGGATTTATTTCCAGAATATTAAATAACGACCTGGCTTTTGTACAACGGTTATCTGATTTTGCATACGATTTGGACATCGGCAGCATTCGGAAATACAACCCTGACGACCTGGCATTTCTATTTTCTGATATTCTATTCAATTAGGACTTTCATACAGTGAAAGTACTTACAAAAATGATTTTACTTAACATATGTATTTATTGTTATACCGTGTTTTCGTTTTAAGACCATCTAAAGTTTATAAATTGTGTATTGTTAGGGACACGATATCGAATCCGATACCTTACTCATATCGCTACCTTTTGATTCGATACTAGTATTCAGAAATTCTAGTCCTTTCGATACTTAGTACTAATATCAGTACTTAGCATCAAGTATCGATTCCTAAAAAGAAAAAATAAACGAGCAACTAACTCATAAATACCAATTTAACGCATCTGCTTAATAGGTATGTATCTGAACGTGATTTGATAAAAAATAAAAATAAATTTAAACGCATTTCAGTACTGCCAACATGACGAGATACGGTAGCAATTTTGTTTTTCGATTGTCATTTTTGTCAATCACGCACAGTTGTACCGACCAGCGTTGCCAACCGTACGATTTTAATCGTATTCATACGACTTTTTGATGTCTGGTACAATGTATGATCATAAATTCAAAATCGTACGCGAAACATACGATCTTATCAAAAGTCATTACTTTCGAAACAAATTAAGACATAAAGACATAGACATAGACATTTATTTGCACAAATATGGGTGTTTACAAAGTTGTTTATATATATTTAGTTCGCCATATTTACCTTCATGAGGTATGCAAATATACAATGATAAAAATATAAAAGGAAAAAAACTAAACTATAATACAATTACGAAATGTACATTTACATCTATTTTAATATTATTTTTATTTGTCCCATATTGCGCCTTTTATAAATAAAAATAAAAATATTTATTTATTTATATTTCGGATCGGTTCCGATCGTCAGCTTTGGGTACCCATATCACAGGGTGTTTGTACACTGAGAGGAAAAAAAGCCAGCGGAAAAAAAACCTCCCAGGTTTTTGTGGAATTCCTTTATGCCGTTTTATCGTTTATGAAATCAGTGACTGAGTAATACGCCTTTTTCAGTAAATACGTTTTAAGTCCTTTTTTTAAATTCGTTGCCCGTTTAAATTTTGAGGAATTCCGGTAGACCGTTATATATTTTTGGTCCCATGCAAAAGACACTGTTATGATATTGTTTTGTTTTGGAAGCGATTGAACATAATTTACTGTTATGTCTTTTTGATTTAAGGGTTTCATATTTTGTGATTTCTGTTTTGACCATTAAAGAGATCTCGTAAATGTATAAGGAAGGGAGCGTCATTATTTTTAAATTTTGAAAATATGGCCTACAAGTATCCGTTTGTTGTAATTGACATATTGCTCGAATGCATTTTTTTTGAGCCTTAAACACAGTTTGAATTCCAGTCGCGTTTCCCCAGAATATTATACCGTATCTTAATGTTGCACCTACGTACGCATGGAAGGCATTTAGAACCGCCGTTTTGCTTACAACTTTGGCCAATTTATATAAAGCAAAAGAAAACTTATTTAATTGTTTACAAACGTGTTCTTTGTGTGACTGCCACGTTAATCTGCTATCTATGTATAGTCCTAAAAATTTTGTTGTTTCTATTTCAGATATCAACTTTCCTTTATAGTTAATATTTACTGGTTGTCCGTATGATACTCTATTTTTAAATGTCATTATGTTTGTTTTATCAAGATTAATTTTAAGATTATTACTATTTAGCCACTCTATCAGTGATTCAAGACAATTATTTATATTACTTTCAAAGGAACCTGTGTTTTCCTTTGTAAATATTACTGTACTATCATCAGCAAATAGTATCATCGGTTCTTTTACTGCTTGAGGAAAATCGTTAATATAAATTAAAAAAAAGTAAAGGGCCTAAAATACTTCCTTGAGGCACTCCATACAGTACTTTCCTAGAGAGAGAATGATGTTTCTCTTCAGTTTTTGTGATTTCATTAATTTTTGTTATTTCTGTTATGTGTTCTCTGTCAGTTAGGTAAGAGTTGATTAAGTTCAACGCATTGCCTCTGACTCCATATTTCTCTAACTTATTAATCAGCAATTTATGATCTACATACTCGAATGCCCTTGTCATGTCCATATAGAGCCCGATTACCTGTTTCTTATCATTTAAACCTGTCATTACTTTTTGTAAAAAATTATAAATTGCTACGTTTATTGATTTCTTTTTCCTAAACCCTACCTGCTCATCAGCAAAGATAGAAAACTTTTCGAAGTAAAAATATAATCTGTCATGGAGTACTTTTTCAAATATTTTAGAAAAAATAGGTATTAATGCTATAGGTCTGTAACATCCCATGTTCTGTCTGTCTTGTTTCTTAAATATTGGTTTGATAATTGTGACTTTAAGTTTCTCTGGAAATATGCCAGTTTCAATACTTAAATTTATATTATAAGCTAGTATTGGTGCAATTATAGTTGATACCCGTTTAACGATATTCGTACATATACCGTCATACCCCGTACTATTTGTATTATTTAGATTATTTATTATTTTTATAACTTCGTCGGGTGAGGTTGGTTTTAAGAAATTTTAAGAAAAATGTGAAGTTAATTTTTATGTAAAGTTAATTTTTTCAGTTTAAAAATGCAGTATTTCAAAATTTTCAAACTTGAACGAATCAGAAACTATTTTAAATTTTTAGGAACGCATCTAAAAGTGTACTAAACAGAAGTTATAAGAAACAGAGTCGAACTTAATAGGTTGTAATGTGTGTCGGAACTTCCTGATAACAAGCGCAAAAGAAATTAAAAAGCGTTATTGCATGAATGACCCACTTTTATCAAAACTTCATATGCTACATGCCAAAAATGCTGCATCGGCAAAATTCGAGAATTTGCTCCCTCGATATTTCCATTGATCCAGTTACTAGCTAGAGTAGTGTCGGAAGAAATTATTTTGTACACTCTAAATTTGTCTTTTTTTATCTTATTTTTTTATCTTATTTACATCTATCCATCCCTGGTGCTGCTGGAAGAAATTTCTTTTACCTGTGCGAAAATTATAAGGAGTTATCACAGATTGCGTTAGATACATTATGAATCCTGCATTTCAATGCACAGTGTGAAAGAGTTTTCAGCCACGTTAACCTTATGAAAACTAAAGTTAAAGTTCGTAATATGTATTTGTAGGTGGTAGAACTATTATTATCGTTCGTTCGAAATGAAATTTAAATATTATGTATAAAAAAAAAACACGCTGCCAGCTTAATGGCATGAGTCACTATCGTGTTTATTTTTCTACCCATATTTAAATGACTTGTGGTTACATTCTCATTGATAGTGACTAAAACTAAATAAATAGAATAAAAAGTTAAATGAAATTAATTGTTTTATTGAGATTTCAATGCGTACTATTGTTTATTTAGATATCCGAGTAAAATACGATCTTTTCTACTCTGTGGTACGATCTCCTCAAAAATAAAGTTGGCAACACTGGTACCGACACACAGAACAATAATTGAGATTTGCGTTACTTACATAGAGTCCTTTTCATGAAAGAAGTCCCGCGGTGATTTTTGGAACTAAATTTGACAGGTCAGCCATGTTGTCGTTATTGATGTTATCAAGTTCGTTTGTTGTGGTAGATTTTTGTGTGTTTTTAACTAGCTTAGTGCATTTTTAAGATTGTTTACAATGCCAAAAGTTGTAAAAAGTTCGGCTCGAGAAATGATATTGAAGGTGAAAGATTTCTGTGAAGCGGAACAAAAGAATCAAGGTGTTTTAAACCACTAAACAATGTTTGGAAGAGAGTCGCCGTCATAACAGGTACTTTTTAGAGATGCCATATAATAATTTTTTGCTGTATTGATGGGACTTTTATGATATATATTGGTTTTTGCGACATAACGTGATGAAACTAAGTAACTGAAATTAAAACATATATTACGTAGTACATAAGCATTATAAACTTAAAGTTACTATTATTTTTAATTGTTCATTATTTAATTGCAGGTGTGTCAGAGAATACTGTAACAAGAATTACAAAATAAGATATAACAACGGCGTGTACTTCGAAAAAAATTGTCACCCCGGGGAAGAGTCGCCCGCATCCGAAAAATTTATCTTAGACGGGTTGGTTCGATTTATTTTGTGCGCTATCCGGCAAAAAAATCACAGTTTTTACGTTGTACATAAAGAATTACCAACATTGGCTAAATTACGGGCAGCTCTGAGAGAAGACATTAATTTTCAGGGAAGCATCACAACATTGCACAGGATATTAAATAGGAATGGTTTCAAGTACAAGCGATGTCAATCTAGACGCAAACTACTTATGGACCGAATAATTAAATCTACGACTAGTGACACTGAAACAGAATATGATTCTGTTTCCATCCACTCTTCAGACAGTGATGTTCCTATGGCCGCTGATCACAATTATTCAATAAAACTCTGAATAAAAAATTGTGATGCTTTTCTTTACCCTATTTTCACATCTTTTCCCTGTAAGTAGGTAGAACACCGCTTATATAAGTAAATAAAAATATACTTTTTACATAACAGAAAAATAGTAAATATAGGTTAATGGGCATTTTTATCAAAATGTCTACCAACCCACTCATGGGATGACCCATGCAATAAGTCCAAATAACTAACGTTATTATTTCTCTGTAAGTGTCGTGTTATTATTAAATAGTTTCAAATGACTAAAGTTTTCTTTTTACTATGTTGTTAGGTGAGAAACTTTAAACAAAGTAATAAAAGCAGTTTTTTGGTCATGAGTAGTCATGACTCAGTCATGAGTAGTTACCGAAAACAGGTCCCTGTGTACAGTGTCCCCTGGTACTGGGATACGTAGGATGCCACATTTTTGAGTTTAATTTTATTACTTTGTTTTAAGTTTCTCACCTAACAACATAGTAAAAAAGGAAACTTTAGTCATTTGAAACTATTTAATAATAACACGACACTTACAGAGTCATAATAACGTTAGTTATTTGGACTTATTGCATGGGTCATCCCATGAGTGGGTTGGTAGACATTTTGATAAAAATGCCCATTACTACTTTTAATACTTTTGATTTATCAGTTATCAGAAATATACATGTTTCACTAATCTAAACTATTGTTATAGTATGGGCTTGAGTAATGAAATCACAGCCTATCTAAAATGTATTTATTTCTTAATACAATTTAAGAGCTTATATTGTTTCATCGAAGTATGTAGGAAATAGTATTATTTGATAAATTACATATTATGCTAAATGTAAAATAGGTAATTTTTTACTCATAAATGGCAACATTACGTCACGCGACTACAGCGCTGCGTCTGGGGGACTTCTTTCGTGAAAAGGACTCTACATAGGTAGTTTCGTTTACGTATTGATAGTAAATTAATAATTATTTTATTTGGAGAACCTGCAGTGAACGGACTTAGTGGGACTGTGATGTGCTTTATTTGCATTGCAATTATATTGAAGTAATTGTGGACAGTCTAGTTTACACGCTGCAAGAATGGCACCTCCCCAAAGCCGCTTTGGCAAGGAAATATTTTAAGAAAATAAGTAATGACCAAGCGATTTATGTAAGGCTGCAGAGGGAGGAGGCGAAATAAAACTTACTACGAGAACTAATCTATTTTACTTTAAAAAACTACATATAACTAGGACAGCCTGGCCCGATGTTAGGAACCAGGTTGCCTTAACTTAAACTTTACATTATTAAAACTAAACTAATTCAATGTTGGAATTAGTGTTTAACCTAAAGCCCTAATCTACCCTAAAAACTACATTCTGGAAACAATATTAGGATCCGAATGAATTAAATCTAGGTTCTTAATTCTATACACAGAAACTGAAGTGTGGGAAGGTGTAAAGTTCAATAGTTCCGCTGCATCGGCGCGTTGTTGGTGGTGGTCACCTCCCGCGATGCGCGACGAGCGATCGGCGATGAGCGATATGCTAAATGCGATGGTAGCATATAACAAGCGTCATGTAAGACCTGTTTTAAAATAATAAAAACAAGTTGGAATACGTCTAACATGAAAAAACATGTGAAGCAGCGTTCAAACAGGCAAGGCGTCATATTATTTTATGTCTATTTTCGTTACTGTATAGTAATAAAAAAGAAAAGTTTGTTTGCATCGTAGCTACTGGACCGATTTGAAAAATTCTTTCACATATAAACATTTTTCATTTTCAATTATGTGTAGTAGGTAGGTACATAGTTTGTCTACTTGACTTTATTTGTTCTATTTCTCTTTTTTCATTTCCTTGGATAAAGCCAGTTCACCTAAACCTCGGTTACTGCAACAGCAACTGAAAAAGCATTGTACAAAAAATGCAAGTTCTGCTACAGCTGCTACTCCTTCCACTTCAACAGAGAATGCTCTTCCTTCAACTTCTTCCACTGTTGATTCTATAAGTTATAAACATTCTACTGAAAAATCTGACAAGTACACTGCTGAAAACATTAAAATTCCAAAAACAAGTTCACAAGTCACACAATTCCAAAAACAAAAACAAATGTCTATCACAGAAATTTTGAATCGTAAAATGTTATACTCTGAAGGAGGATATGTACATTCCTCATTATGTAAGTTACTTTTATACTTTATATGTGTTGACAAAAGACCATTTGATATCGTCAAAGGAAGAGGATTTCGCCGACTTATAAAGCAATTATGCCCTACTTTCTAAATTCCTAGTGTAGATACACTTAAAAGTCGTCTAGATGACTTATACGATGTAATGGTGTTGAAAACCTGAAAAGATATAGAAAATGTAGGTTACATATCCCTAATATGTGATATTTGGACTGAAACAATGACATGACTGAAATAATGACAAGTTATCTTGGTGTTACTGCACATTACTATCATCAAAATGAATTAAAAGCTACAGTCGAATTAGATGAGCAGCACACAGCTATCTACATTGCTCACAATTTAGATAATATTTGTGATTCTTTTAATATTACAAAAGACAAAATAACTAGTGTAGTAACAGACAATGCCGCAAATATGATAGCAGCAATCAACATATTTTTGGACAAATCAAAACACCTTCCTTGCTTTGCTCATACTATTAACTTGATTTTTGAAAGTATTATGAAAATTGATGAGTTTGTGTCCTTATGTAATAAAATCAGGGAAGTTGTTAAATTTTTTCGTGGCAGTGTTATACAAAGTGACATATTACGATCAAAACAAGGTGATAATTCTCTAAAATTGATTCTTGATGTAAGCACAAGATGGAATTCGGTGTATTTCATGATAGAAAGGTATGTAAAATTAGCTCCAATAATTCATCCAATATTAGTTATGAATCCTAAGGCACCACCAACTCCATCTGCTAGTGACCTAGAAAACTTAAATAAAATACTAAAAATATTAAAACCTATTGAATATGTCACACGCGAGATGTCGGGGGAAAATTATGTCACGGCAAGTAAAGTCATCCCTATAATAAACTGTTTGATATCACAAATATCATCTGCTCAAGTAGAAATAGAAGAAGAGGAATGTGAAGTAATTAATAAAGTTAAGGATACGATTTTAAACCAAATAAAAAAGAGATTTGGACATGTGGAAAATAATTATATAATAGCGGTTGCTTGTATTTTGGATCTTCGATTCAAAACTTTACATTTTACGGATCCAAAAGCATGCGCAGCAGTGGTGAAGAGAGTGACGTTGCTGAGTCAAATGATTCAAACCTGCCGGAATATGATTTTTGGAGCCTACATAAAAATTTAGCACATGGCAAATATAAAAAAAAGTCCAAATGGGATGCACCAGGCGCAGAAAAGGATGAGCTTTCTCTGTATTTGGCAAAGTGGCCCCTCTTAATGTCAACCCACACATACAGTGGGAAGATATGAAAACTGTTTTTCCATTACTGTATAGACAGGCTCAGCAATATCTTCACTCACCTGCTACATCTGTACCCTCAGAGAGGTTATTTTCGAAGGCAGGAGTAACAATAAGTAAAGCAAGGAACAGACTTAAAGGAAAAAGAGTTAATAAACTCTTGTTCCTCGGTGACTGCACTGAAGAAGAGTGGAATATTTAAGTGCTTTTGTTTATCTCTTCTCCATAATGTGTTTACTAGAAATAAAACCTTTTTTTGTATCTAATGTCAGATTTAATCTTTTTCAGTCTTGGAATATACCAAATAAAACAAGCAATATCGAGAACATATCCGAGCAAATGGAACATTTATTATAGAAGTAAGTGATGATGTGGCAGTAACAAATGTTCGAGGTATGTCATCACATCACATGACACAGTTTTAATTAGAGGTCGAATAAAATCCCGCCACCAAAGCCGAAAGATTTACTATACTTATATATTATTAAATGTGATGGAAACTAGTTGGCAAGACCGAATTTGTGGATATTATTATACATGCATAATTGGCAAAAGAACTGTTGGGAGCTGTGCTCATGTTATGACCATTGTTTGGTACCTGGGATGGGCTCGACATCAAAATAGTATTATACCTGCACCTGCAAAGTTTTAGATTATATTCTTGTAAGAGAAGACTTGGAAAACGAATAAATATATATTAACAAATGGTTGTTTTAATCTATTGTTTTGGCAGATTTTGGCTTTATGCTTAGGGGATCTAGGGATTTAAAACACATTTCTAGAAGTTTGAGGCTAAATGCTCATAATTCAGCGGGGAAGACATGGATGTGCTTAAAAGGTGTTATTATAGTTCCATGATGTATATTTTAGCCGTCAACCCGAATCCTATTAGAATCTGCTATAAGGTGTGTTGTTCATTTACACAGCTCATTTAGTAGTAGTTGGCTAGTGCTTGGATAAGATGATGATGGCTCATGTTTTAATATTGAAAAGTTCCTTTCAAGCCTGAGAGAAGCTTATAATAATAAATCGAGTACACTATATTTAAAAACTAAACAAACATAGCATTCAAACCACTTGATAACTTGAACCATTACATCAATAATTTTACATTAAGCATCCATCCATCCAGCAATCAGCCTTTTATTGTCCACTGCTGGATATAGGCCTCCCCTAACGTTCGCCATTCCTCCCGGTCCTGGGCCTTCTGAATCCAGCGACTACCCGCTGTCTTCTTCAGGTCGTCAGTCCACCTGGTTGGAGGGCGGCCTTTACTCCTTTTGCCGAGACATGGTCTCCATTCAAGGACCTTTCTTCCCCATCGGTTGTCGGTCCTCCTAACTATATGGCCTGCCCATTGCCACTTCAGCTTGCAGATTTTGAGAGCTATGTCGGTAACCTTAGTTCTTCTACGGATTCTATCATTACGAATTCTGTCGCGTAGAGAAATATCAACCATATTTCATACATTAAGCATAATTCCTTCACTTATAGGTAAGTGCCCGGCCATAGCTACTGGCGGTGCGGCACGCGGCGAGGCGGGAGGCGTGGCGAGCGGCGCGGTTTGCGGTGATACGCTCGATACAGCTCGACTGGTTGCGACCACGGCGGCGACGGCGGTGGACGTATTTAGAGAACTATAGTTCATTCGCGTTAAGAAAATAGTGACTCATCACCGACTGCCGGCCAAGCCACGCCCCCTAGCCAATTAAAACGCTAGAAATTAGTAAGGCGAGTTCACAGTGCTCAGTTGAAGTCAGACCTTCGAACTGATCGGTTGTGTATTTTGCGTACTACTTGTTTAAAATTAAATTTGGAAAATGGATATCTCACCTATTAAAAAAAATAAAAGTGGATCAATTATACATAGCGGAGAGAGACGCGTAATTTACAATGTTTATAAGTATTTCAAACAGATTGATTTAAATGAGACTGTGGAGAGCATAGTAATTAAAACTGCAAGTGCATGCGGTGTGTCCGAAAACACTGTTTATAAAATTATAAAAGAACAAAAAGAAACGAATACATTGAAATCACCTGTGAAAAAAAGAGCTCGACTATCCACGGTCGATAAATTAGATGAACTAGACAAATGTGCAATAAGGAGAAAAGTACACTCTATATATTTAAATAACGAGTATCCAACATTGGACAAAATAATAACACTTTGCGAAGCTGATGAAGATATTCCTGTTTTCAAACGTACAACACTTCACAAAATACTGCACGAGCTTGGTTTTGATTTCAATAAACAAGATAGTAGAACATTGTTAGTGGAAAGAGAAGATATTGTTTTATGGAGACGAAAATACTTAAGACAAATAAAAGAATATAGAAACGCTAATAAAACCATTTACTATCTCGACGAAACGTGGGTAAACGCCGGACACGTAAAAACAAAAGTGTGGTTGGATACAACAGTCAAGAATAAAAGACAAGCTTTCCAAGATGGCTTATCAACCGGCCCAAAAGCTCCGACAGGGAAAGGGAAAAGGTTAATTATATTGCACATTGGCAGCGAAAAAGGATTCCTGGAAGATGGTTTACTAGTCTTTGAATCTAAATCTACAAAAGATTATCATGAAGAAATGGATGGTGAAAGATTCCTTAATTGGTTCAATGGTATAATACCGAAGCTTGAACCAGGAAGTGTGGTTGTCATGGATAACGCTCCCTACCATTCGGTAAAAGTTGAAAAAATACCCACGGCCAGTTGGAATAAGCAGCAAATACTAGAGTGGTTGCAAAACAAAGGCATATCTATGGATATGAGTTATTTGAAAAAAGAATTATTATTGAAAGTCGCCGAAATCGCCCCACAATATAATAAATATTTAGTAGATGAGACTGCTAAAAACAATGGCATTACAATTCTTCGTCTGCCGCCTTACCATTGTAAATTAAATCCGATTGAAATGGTGTGGGCCCAAATAAAAAAATATATTGCTGCGAATAATACTACATTCAAAATGAGTGACGTAAAAAAATTATTTTATGACGCAATCGCGTTAGTAGACGCCAATCGGTGGAAGAAATGCTGCGACCACGTGATACGCGAAGAAAATACCATGTGGGGTTTGGATGACGTCATGGAACATGCAGAACAAAATTCATTCGTAATAAATGTAACGGGAGAATCTAGCGATACTGATTAGCGATTTAAGTACTTAGTTTTAAGACAATTTTGTATTTTTTTTATTTTAGTACTTATTTTATTACCATTAATCCAAATATGTGTTACTCTACTAATATAGCGTTTAAGTTGACATTAAAAATTACCTTAATAGGAATAATAAAAATGTTTAATTTTTTTCTCCATTATGAATACACCCTTACCCTGCAGTTGCACTGATGAGTCACTATTTTCTTAACGCGAATGAACTATACATACAAAAATTTAAAATAAAAAATGTCGCTATCTAAAGTGACACGCTATTGCCTTGAAACAAATGCGTTTTTAGCTCAAGATATTGAGTAAAGAATAGGGGTGCACACGCTTAACCAAAAAAGAAGAGAACTTGCCGAATTTCTATTATGGAGCACCCAGATGACAGAGCGTTGCTCAGATAAAAAAAAATTATTTTCTTTAGGGACTCTTGGTTTAGTGTTACAAGCTTAACAAGGCCATCTACTGAAGTAGCTCCGAATTAAAAAATGGTATATATAGTAGTATATAGTAGAGCAGCGATGGCTGAGTGGTAAGAAACAGCGTTAGTTCTTGTGGGCCAACATACAGGACGTTTTAATGCACCTACTATTGATGAAGTTGCCATTGTTGTAGTCAGAGAAAATTTGGAGTCACGTGAAATTGTTTTATATCGTCGAAATAATCAATTACAACGTTTTAAGGAAACAAATCGCTCATATGATGCAGAGCAATATCTCATTATATTTTGGCAAGGTGAAGATGGCTACAATTTCAAATCAATATGATAAATCCCATTACATGTAATTGAAACTTTGGTTTATGAGATGTTACGTCACCAACTATATCATCTACTAAATAGTATGTTATTCAACTATCATTATAACAAAAAGTAACAGAATCCGATTTTTTTTTAAATAATTAAAGTCAATTGCCATTATTTTACTTATTAAATGTGACACTTGTTGGTTATGAATGAATATAGTCTCAAATAATCGGCAAGCCGGCATCGGAATTCATGTGCCAAAAAAAAACTAAGCTAAATACTGGTGAAGACGCTTTAATTAACTTGATAGTGAAAGATTTACAGCCATTTCAAATAGTGGAAAATTCAGGATTCCAAGAATATTCGAAAGCATTGAATACTGACTATCAGCTACCGAACAGAAAACAATTAGCTTTGATGGTAAATGGAAAATACAAATTGGTGGCCGAATCTTGGAAGATACTTCTTATTTAGCGTTAACATCTGATATTTGGACATCAGACAGTACTCGTAATAAAAGCTTTATAGGTTTGACTGCACATTACATTATAGAGAAAGAAACATTTGATTTAGCAGGAAACACTTCTCACTGTCAGCTATAACAACTTTTGGCAAAATTTCGAGCAATTGTTTCGCATTTTAAATAGAGCACAAAAGCTTCCTATGCTTTGCTCAATATAAAAGACCAACTAAATGTAAATAAATTAAAACTCAAAAAAGACGTTCGTACTCGGTGGAATAGCACTTTTTATTACGCCCAATAAGTTGTGTTAGACGTCAAAATTCACTTCACGTTTCGTTCACCGTCAAGTTGTATTTTATTTCATTTTGTAATTTTTTGACGTGATAACGTCTTTAAAATCGTTTTAGTCGGGTGACATGTTCAGAAACTTGTGTCACACCAAAACCTCACGAGCGCGATCGCAGGTATAACGAGAGAGAGACGGACCGATCTCCCGTCTCATCTCGAGCGCTGCCAGTCATACCGTGAAACTTGTCACGCGGAATCCTCACGAGCGGAGGCTGGCATAGCGTTCGAGTGAGTGGACCGATCTTCCGTCTCTCTCACTCTAGCGGCATACAAACGAATGGAGATTTTCTCGTGCGGACGTTATCACGTAAACATCTCGATCGTAAACCTACTTTACAAACAATTTGCCGTTTTTTTTTGCTTAAATATATTTTTATTTTCACATATTAAATTTGTTTATATCTATACATATACATATAATAAATCTGTAACAAGTCGGTTTCTGTACATTGAAGATACCTATTTGAGAAAAACTATCACTAGGGATATTTATTAGCGTAATAGAACCCAAAACAATATTTAATAGAATTATTGTCTGTTTGTCTGTTTATCTGTTCGTTTGTGCGCGCTAATCTCAGGAACGGCTTAACGTAGAAGGATGCGGTTTTCACTGATGTACTGGTATTTTTTTGGATTGACATTTAGTGTCTGTTTATTTAAATAGGTTCATAAATAAAAAAATGACCTTTATTTCAAGAATTTATCGATCAGTGTTTGGTAGTATCGTTGTTGGCTTATCGAAATCTTCAGTTAATTTATTGAAGTTTTATAATTTACAGTCCCTCAAATGATAACATGAAACTTATAAATGAAAAGAAAAATAGATAATACATAGAAAAAAAACATAAGATGAGCTGGCAATAATATGGTAAACTGTACGAAATAGGGTTCACGCTTTTTTGTACAGTTCCAACACGTCGACCATAATTAATCAATATTGTTACGCGCTATGGGTAATGAAAATGCCGTTTGTGTCGTAGAAGGCGTTTATTGACAGCTTCCACCAAAAAATCCACTTAACAGAGTCCAAATCACTATGCAAAATCACGATGGTCCAATATCTTCGCTTGAGTCGTCGAAATATTTCTTCCTTGTCGCTTGGTAGAGATCGCTTCGGTTTCACTTCCGGAAATTAACTGCCCAGTCGCGGCTCGGCGCGTGCCTTATATACGGCTACCCATGGTTCTCTAGAAATTTCCCGCACCACCAAATACAATAGGCCCGTCCCGAACCTTCCTTTATGTTATTACGCACCTATGTACAGCTTATGTAGTCATTAACAATAGCCGCGGCCCGCGATGTAAACAACCTATACATGTACGCTATATGTAGGTACGTACTCGCTGCGGATTCCGAATTTGTTTACTCGTAGAAATCGATGTTTTTCTTATGACTGATTTTTCGAGAACTTTCTTCACTGTTCGATAGTAATAATATTTAATTAATATTTATAATAAGCTACCAAATGAATTTAAAAATTTGCCGAGATCTGCTTTTAAACAAAAATTAAATAATTGGCTTATGGAATCAAGATTTTATGACATAAAAGAGTACTTAGCTCGCAAAGTTTAATATAATGTAGTTTTTAATTTTATAATTATTTTTTTACCTTTTTTTTAATGATTGTAATTGTATTTTAATGTTGTGACATATTTTTGTTGTTATTTATAATATTTCATTAAATTGACATAAAAATGAACTTACAAAATTGACATTCTATTGTATCACGTTGGGCTACTGACATCTAGTGTTCACTATAAGAAATTATTTAAATAGCTTTTATATGTACGTACCTAATAATATGAAATTTTATATTGTAATGGTGAATAAAATGTATAATTGTAATAATTTTGCTAAACGCCCAACTACACGTATTTGCATGCCTGTTATGGCAGAGTATACTGGATTATTTGTAAACCCATCATCTATGACCATTGAGGTTATGTACTGTACTCTTGCAAATAAACGATTTATTATTATTATTATTAGACCTAATACCTGTTTATGCGTTTTTGGGATTTTGCGGTACCATGCTTCGTTTTCGAGATATAGGTACTCGAAGTCGTAACAATATTTTAATCTACCTATATACATAAAGCTGAAGAGTTTGTTCGTTCATTCGTTTGTAAGTTTGTTTGAAAGCACTAATCTCAGGAACTACTGGTTCCAATTGATAAAATCTTTTTTGTGTTGGATAGACCATTTAACGGGGAAGGCTTTTTTTATAAATAACCCGAACAAAAAGGCAGACGGGCCGCGTGGTGTTAAGCGATCACCGTCGCCTATGGACACGGGCAACCTCAGGGGAGCCACCCGAGGGATTTAGGCTATATAACATCATGCTATGACTAATACTAATACTGAAGTCCTCGCGGACGAAGTCGCGGGCGGCCACTAGTTGTATAATAAATATAATCTTAAAACGATTTTGTATAATAAATATGCAATATTAAGTTTCATAACCAATTCTTGTATCATCAATTTAAATCTAACTTATATTCACTAAAAAACTAATTTGTGTTTACTATACTTATCGTAGAACGAAACGCGAAGCGACGCCGTTTTGTTTAATAGGGTCTTTTGACAGCTCAGCCGGTAGCATCAGTCATCAGTTGTTGCCCTTGCAGTCGAGATCGTTTTTCGTACTCCTGTAGGCATGCGCGGATCCACCCATATGGGCACTATGGGCATGCCCACAACCCTAATTCACTAGTTGTAACTGGAAAAGTCTCACTTGCACGGTCGGTTGAGATCGATAGGCTGATGTACAGTAATATTATATTATATAAAACAAATCATTCGTGTATATAAAAATGCTACTGACTGATTAGCCTTAAAAGAATCATGCGTTATTTGGAATGCAGTTGTTTTGAATCTTCTCTAGAAAGAACTGTTAAAAGCTTTTAACAACTTATGAGGTGAACGCAGATTAGTACAGCAACATCAACGTAATCATTACCATATGATGGCCGTTTAAAGTGGGAAGGCTTTTCTGGCGTATATCATAAACCTGAGATTGATATAGCTAACCATGTTTTTACTCAAAGAATGGCGCAAGTGGCAGAAAATAGAAATGTTTACGCCCCCTATGGGAAGTAGATTTTTTTACTGTTACCGGTATGTGGTTACTTTGGGATGATTTATGGTCTCTCTTAGTATAAAAAAATCCCTCACTCTCTGTAAACTCTACTAAACATTATAAAATTAATTATTGGATGAGTTTTATTTGGATGTTTGTTACTTAAATATGCAAAAAAAATACTGAACCGATTTCAAACTTTTTTCGCCATCAGCTATAAAAAATAAAGGTCCACTCGTGTGAAGCTAGTTGTATAGGACATGTTGCTAGTTTTTGATAAAATTATTTGATATAAAATGGCTTGTAATTTAGTTTGTAATCAATGTTATTATTTGAAGATTTAAAAACAAAAAAAAACCCGCCGAAAAAACTGAAAAGCAAAAATAGTAAACTAATGGAATACGTGGCACATGATACTTTTTCTTGCTAGTGGTAATGACTCTTAAAACTATTTTGGAGTCGGTGCCCATCATAGACTTAGGATATAATGGTGCCCATTGATTCTGAACGAAAGGTACGATATTTTAATAAGGGTCGGACTCCAAATTAGTTTTAAGAGTCATTACCATGAGCAAGAAAAAGTATCATATTATTATTATGCCAAGTATTACATTAGTTTATTATTTTTTCTTTTCAGTTTATTCGGCGGTTTAATTTTTGTTAAAAAGTTTTTATTTTATAATATTTTTTTTGACTTATTTTACAAAAACAGAATATACAATCATAACTAATTAAAATCTGATTGTACAATAATTTATCCCTCTTTTCCCACGCTTTGGGTTAGAATAGTTTGTTTTAAAAAAAATTGTGGGACCAGATTCCAGATATACCTTTTCAAATTAAAAAAAGAATTATCAAAATCGTAATGCTCTGTACAAAGTAATTCGTGTTAAGACATTACAATCAGACAGGTAGTGATCAATCAATTTCACGAATCACAACAAAAACAGATACCCAGTTTTCGTACTCTTAGGGTTAGTTTTTTTTTTTTCATATTTATATGGGACCAATTTCGAAGTATAAAATCCATGGAGTTAGGTTGTAATGCTCCTTGATAAAATCGGACTAGGACTACTCGCTAAAAAGTTATGCGTGATAAACTGATAACACATGAAAAATATACGCGTCGAATAAAGAACCTCTTCTGTTTTTTTCGTCGGTTAAAAATATGAAAAAATCGTTGAGGTAAGTCTATTATTACATTACTGAGTTCGTGCTCCGAATCGCACTTGACCGATTTTTGGGTGGCTGTGCCCACAACACTATTTCAGGGCTGGATCCCGCGCCTGCCTGTAGGCTTACAACGTTTGACTACCATGGCGTCACCGAAGCTCTTTACTTCTGTGTCTGAACAGTTGAGTAATGTGCAAGTGTTGGACTCAGGTGAGCCGCTTGTCACAGCCTCCTCTTCTGCGCCGTCTTCAAGTAGTGTGCGAGTTTTTGACTCAATAGAGCCGCTTGTGCCAACTGTGCGAGTGCAAGTGTTGGACTCAAATGATCCACTTGTGCTCCCGTGTGTGTGATCGTTGGTGCTTGGCGAACCGGTTGCTGACCTCAGTGGGATGGCTGGTCCCAGTGAAGTAGTACCAGCTGGCTATTGTGGTACCTTACCAGCTATCGCTAGTTCTTCGGAGGACGAGTAATATGCTCTGGTAGAAGGCTTAATCTTTACTCGGATGAGTTGAGGTAACTTTTGATTTTATATGTTATGATGATTGCTGTACAATATCATTTTCGCCATAGCCCCAGTAACTCTTTTGAAGATGAACACAATGGCATCATTCAAACAGGTTATGAAAGTGCATATTATAATATAATTAGTCAAATTTAGTTTTTATACTGGAATTAGTCAAATTTAGTTTTATAATGGAGAAAAAATTACCCATTTTTACTTCATAATGCAAATTGTATACATTTTGATTTGTGGAGACCAGCCCTAAAACATGTTCAGGAAGGCTGTATCATTCACACTGATTATTGGAGAGCATATTCGAGCCTTCCGCAGCATGGATATATTCACAAAAGAGTGAATCACAGCGACCCAACTATCAAATTTTTGGCACCAGACGAGACACACACACACAACTTATTGAAAGCCAGTGGAGAGGTTTAAAAAATCAATTTAGACAAAGTCCCAATAAACACCTGTCGTGGCCTTAAAGCATCAAAGGTTAAATACCTCACCTCACCTCACCCATCAGTGGAGAGGGCATTGCGCCTCGCTTCGATACATAAATTTTGTGCCAAATCTAGTGCAAGGAGAAGAACGCACACATTTTAATTTTGTCACATTCAAAAATATTCTTTCATCGCTACAGACGCATACATTTCTAAATATGTCAATTTCAATTTAACAACGACATTTTCTATGCACCGACACACACACACACTAGTTGTATATAACTAGAAGGCACATTGTGAATGCACGTTGGGACGAGGGGTTCGCCCGTAAATGCCACTCTGACGGTTGTCATACCTGTGATGTTCTAAGGTTGTAGCCTGTGAAGAAAGATATACTTTTTTTATTTAAAATACATTTGGATTTTAGTTTTCAATTGGCGAAAATTCTTTAATTTTTTTAATGAATGAGCAAGACAACATAACATAACATATGGAGTTTAATACTACTGATACTTCGATTTTAGAAAATGATACTTCACCATCTTCAACTTCACGGGTGACAAGAAAGCCACGGATTGGACGATTAGAAATGGTGTTATTTTACGAAAGAAAACAACAAATTGTTGTGCAAGGTATATTTTCTATTAAAACATCGCACTCCATTTTGAAAAGGCATCAATTGCATCTTTTTTTTATTTGAATGGTCGAATATAAGTGGTCGCTGCAGCTCATGGACATCTACATGCAACCTCAAGTAAGCATAGGTAACTCTTGTCTAAGGTCGTATGCAGTTGCGCTGCTACTCCGGAGGCTGGTGGGCGCCTCATGTAAGTGTTTCCGGCCGGATCATAGTGATCTTCGGCTAAAGTGTCAGACTTGTGACAGAGACAGAGTTAATTATAAAAACTATTCCAGGAAAGGATGATAAGTTGAGAGTTGCAGAGATGAGAATAATGATGAGAATTACTCATGAAGATAAATATGGCGTACTAAATATGTATTAATAACTTTTGTAAATACCCATATTTGTGCAAATAAAGTTCTATGTCTTTGTCTTTGTAAGATCAGATTTTGAGACAGCTGTTCCTTCACCTGCGCTGTAAGTATATCTACTGCAGCATGTGACCATTAGCATGTATTCCATTTCTAGCATGTTTAGTTCGGATAAATGTCCATATTTTGTTAGTAACAATTTCCTTAATATCTATGTATATATGTATCTTAATATATATGTATCTCATCAGATGCTTTGCCGCTAAAAAAGCGACGAATTTTAACAGATATGGAAATAGAGAACATAGTGAATTATGGTGAATATTTTTTTATATTAACGGTATTACAATTTTTTCATATGGTGCAAGCGTTATATAGGTACTGATTTATTTACAGGTAGCGATGAAGAGAGCGAGTCAGAGGATGAAGCATTTCCCGCTTTCGTGCCAAGGACTGCGCATATGTTTTAAGGTAGGACGACTCTGAGGACGAGGCTGTGATATCATCTGATATTCCTGCGCCTGCTCCCTCTGTCAATTTACCAAAAGTTTCACGAGGTGTTGGGATCTCCGAGGAAGCTTTCCAATACAGAAAAGCGGTTGGGCCCGAGCGGTTTGACTTCGATTGGAAAGCTTTTCCTGAAACACTGGTCCCTCCACGGGATAGGCGTGAAATTTTTACGAATCCAGAAGGTCCTGTTTTAGACTTATAGGACGAAATGTTCCGAGTCCAGAAGCCATATTTTTGTCCATATGGGATGAGGAAATAATGAGTCACATTGTCACGGAGACAAATAAGTATGCCCAAGAAGAGATTAACAAAAGACAAGATACTCTTGGATTCCAATCGCGACTGCATCGTTGGACTCCTACAACAATTGACGAGTTAGAGCTCGTTCCCACCATGTCATCTGTCGGGACGATTTTTATCGTGTGTCGTAGCCGCAGAAAATTTTATATGAAGCTATTCACACTTGTCCAACAACGATTTTGTGTCGGATCCGACAGTCCTCAAAACCTCAAAGTCCTCAAAACAGTCCTCAAAATGTTGTACAAAATAGTTATTTGTCTCCATTTTCTCAGGGTAATTGCGATTAATAATTTGTTATTTCCTTTCCCCCATGTCGATGAAGGATCTCCTATGGGTCTTCACCATATGTCCTGTGATATTCCAATACCGAGTATTGATATATCAAATCTTAACACAATGACTGTAACATCCCCTATTCCTACAATAAACAGTGTCAGTATTAAGGGATACCTCTGTTCAAAGGAGAAGTGGATATCCAGATGTTATGAGAACTTCTTGACCCAGACCACTGAGGAATTCCTTATAGAATCATTATATATCACAGAACAAGATTGTCTAGAAGCTATAAATCAGTATAACAGAGGAGTTCTTACACCTGCTGTAAAACCTGATTATAATTGTGGATGGCTTGCAACAAATGAAAATTATATGGTATTCACTTTGGTAATCAAACACAATGTTTATTTTGATCATTATGACATCAGCTACAAAGATTCCATTTTCCCTAACACCAAGTGTAAGGAAAAATTTTGCAGAACGATTCATAACAATATCATGTGGATCCCTGAAACTCACATGGCTCCAGCCTGCCCAATCATGACTCCTATAACTATTAATGTACATTATTGGATCAAAGATGATTTAGAAGAGATTTACATTTCGTCAGACTACACTCCTTATGAATCCTTAAAAGGTGGGTGTCGAGGCTTGGAATACTGTGGAGAGAAATATATATTGACAGCTACTGGACAGGGATTATTGATGTCCATATTTGATCACAAATATGATTTTATCAAATTCTTCAAGTCACTTCCTACTTGTTCTTCTGGTTCAATGATAAATTTAGTGAATCCAAATGATCTTAGAATAAATAAAATTTCGTTGGAAGAGGAATTCAGATTCCAAGGTTGCCTCGATACTGTTGAAAAGATAAAGAATATGAAAATAGTATCGAGACGAGATCTATTCAAACTTTCTCCTGTTACTTCAGGAGAGGGTGTCGGATTCTTTGTTAGAAATAATAAAGTGTTATCACTTAAGGTCAGGTATGAGTGGATCATAAATCCCAGATTTGATTGCCCTCCCAGATATCAGATGTGTACTGTACAATATATCAAACCTTCCAAAGAAGTTGTTGAATCAAGTTTTAAGTGTGTAAACAATGTCACACTCATACGGGTAGATCATTGTGAGCTTCCCAACGGTATTATAATAAAGCAATGACGAGATACAGGACATTTATATGTTAGAACATGAAGTTTTATATGATAAGCATGTGATGTTAAATGAAGAAGAAGAAGGAAAGGAGATGTTTCAATCTTGGCTAGGTATTGTACACCATCTCAAAAATTCGATAATAAACTCAAGAATCGGAAAAAAATACTTAAAGTAGAGCTGGGCGTTATTTTCTGAAACAGTTTCGAGTAACAGTTTCTTATAAAGAAAATGAGTAACAGTTTCTTGCCATATCTAAAAACAGTTCCTTGAAAAACTGCTACTGGATGTAACGATACCACAGACTAAGTTTTCGCGAAAAACAAATAACCAACGAGTAACTTGCTACAGCCGTAACGTAATACGTAGCGACTCATTCATAGACTGTGGCTCCGCGCAGCGTCGCGCTAGTGTGTAAAATAAGCGAGACAAATATAAGTACTAACGTGACGAAAGAGCGAGACAGAAGATATACATTAGCTATAGGTTGATTCTACAACTGATGATTCAATGTCTGTTGTTTGTTGAGTTTTAATATGCTCTATCGTAATACGATTAAGGTTAAAATTGTAAAATAAGATAAAAATGTTTTTATTAACGACGATGGAATACTCAGAATAGGTTCAAGGGCACGTTTTTTCACGCGGTCATTATTCAAAATCAATCGTATTTTGATAGCTATTAAATACATATTACATTGTAAAAATAATAAGTTACAAGACTAGGGCTTTCGAATACCGGATTTTTTCAATACCGGTATTAATACCGAATGTTTTTTTCTCAATACCGGGATCCCGGGATACCGGTATTGAAAAAAAAGAAGGCTTATTTTTTTCAGAATTGTACTTCTTTTTTGGAAGTACTTATTTAGAAGGTATTTTTTCAGGTAATATTAATAAACAAAGTTTTAATGTAAAATCGTCGATTATTTACATGTAAAAATATATTTTTATAATAATAATAGCTGACCCTGCGAACTCAGTACCGCGTTTAAATGTTTGGGGTTGGCCACCCTTATCACTTAGGAGGATGAAAAATAGATGTTGACCGATTCTCAGACCTACCCGATGTGCACACAAAACTTCATGAGATTCGGTCGAGCCGTTTCGGAGGAGTATGGTAACTAATATTGTGACACGAGAATTTTATATACATTACATATAAGATTAAGTGTCGGTTAGATCCGTCCTCTGTGCAGCTGGATAGGTCTTGTTTGAACGTTCTGGATTTCGGCGGACATAATGGCTGAGTTGTATAAACATCTCAACACATCGATGTATCGATAGTCAACTTGGCATCGCTGCAGGGAATCCAGAACAGCCCATCAAAAGCTTTCTCATAGTTCATAAAAGCTAGGCACAGGGGCTGATTGTACTCATGTGTCTTTTGTATTATCTGCCTCACTTTGAGAATGTGGTCTATGATGCTAAAGTCTCGTCGGAAACCGGCCTGTTTCGATGGCTGGAATTTATCTAGTCGCTTAGTGAGTCGATTCGTTTTATGAACCTCGAAAACAACTTATAGACGTGGCTCAGGAGCGAGATGGGACGATAGTTTTTAGCAGTGTTTTGTTCCCCTTCTTATGGAACAAAACGATGCTTGCTCGACGATCGATGCTCCTGTTCCATGCCTGCGGAGTTCTCCCTGTCTGCAAGACGGAATTAAAAATTCGGGCTGATTGTGTAAGGATTGGTGTACCGCCGGCTTTAATAAGCTCTGCTGTTATTCCGTCCTCACCAGGGACTTTTCCGTTTTTACGTTGTCTGAGGGCCAACGCCTTTTCCTCAAGACTGACTTCGGGAAGCTCGTCAGTGTAGTGGCGTTTTAATGTGGCTCTGGGATCTGTGGATTGGTACTCAGGCTGCGGAATACGTGAAGCATATAATCGGATGTAGAAGTAATCAACCTCGGACAGTATCTCTAGCTTAGAAGCGACCGTTTTGCAGCCATGCGTCTTAAGTTTTAAAAGATGGCTTATACCCATACGATGCGTGAATATCTTAGACCCCGGTTCTTCTCAATTGCCTGTTTTATAACAAGTGTGTTGGAACGCCGGAGGTCTTTGCGTATGCATTTTCGAATATATCTTGTGAGACATCGGAGTTCTGATGGGGTGGCATTTCTGTCTTCGCGTCTTTGCTTCATAAGCACGAGAGTCCTATCCGAAAGCTTAGACTTCCGGGCCTTATGCTTCGTGCGACAAAACCTGTTACCTTCGTCCCTTAACCCACATTTTCGTAGTCCTCGTCAAAATCCACGGCGGGTTCCAAGGCATCAAATCGATTTATCAGTTCAAGCTGAAATTCATTAGACACTGTTTCGATTTGAAGGAGATTTGGTCAGAGCGTAGACTTCAACATACGGCGTCTCTCGAGCTGAAGATCTATATTTAAAGAGCCTCTTACTAGTGTGATCACTACCGGTGTTAAACCTATTGATCACAGAGACGTCTTTAAATATCCGCTTGTAGTCCGTAACGATGAAGTCTATCTTGTTTTCGGACTTACAATCATTGATATACTTATTCCAAAATAAAAGAAATGGATAAAAATGTCTATGTGAGGTATTGATAGTTTATTATTTTGTGATTTGTACTAAAATTAAAATAAAATCACTAATACCGGGATCCCGGTATTGAACGTTTCAATACCGGTATTCGAAAATTCGAAAAAATGTCCGGGATCCCGGTATTAGCTGATACCGGGATCCCGGTATTGGAAGCCCTATACAAGACACGGAGAAAATTTAATTTGTTTTGATTTTTAAGTTAGTTGTGTGCATTTCTTTGGAACTTTGCGTGCAATGAGAGTTTTGAGTAAACATTTAATTCGCGTATTTAAAATAAGTTGTTGTATAATAGTGACTTGTACGATTATTTAAATGTGTAAATTAATTTAAACGTGTAAATACAAAGAACTTTGTGTATAAAAACTCTGATAATGTGTAAATATAATATGTGTGTGTAAATAAACTGACTAAAACAAACTATGAATATCGTAATTTTAGTGTTCTAGTTTTGTAAATATTATAATTAGTGTAAAAAAAATGTCGCAAAGGAAAAATTGTAGTGAAATCTGGGACTATTTCATAAAACGTGATAATGGGAAAGCTGAATGTAAAACTTGTCACGATATGTTCAGCTTCAAAACTACTACGGCCAACTTGAAAACTCATTTGAAGCGCAAGCACATATCACTGTATTGTTCACTTCAGTCTGTCGTGGACAACCAAAACACTGTGCCAAACAGTGTTAATCCAACAGTCGCGTCGAATTCGGGTGCTTTAACTTCAGGACTACCGTCAGCAGGAGTCCCGTCGACTTCGGGTGCTTCAACGTCGGGACTACCGTCGGCAGGAGTCCCGTCGACTTCGGGTGCTTCAACGTCAGGACAAGCGTCAACGTCTGAGCAACGGACACTAGCGACGGCAGAATTAACCGGCCAAGACCAGCCGCCACAGCAGCATCAACATGTTTCACGAAAAAGAAAAGCACAAAATCGTATAGATAACTATATCCCAAAGAAAATTTCAACCGAACAAAAACGGTTAATAGACCGAGATGTGCTAGAGTTGTGCATAGATGCATTTCACCCATTTAGTATCGTCGAAGAACGTTCCTTCCGTAAGCTAATGAGATGGATACCGGGATACGAACTACCGTCTCGTAAAACTTTGTCTAACAGCCAATTAACCATGTTATACAATAAAACAAAAGAAGAGGTTCAACCAAAAGTAGCCGCGGGTTGTGATTCGCTTTGCATTACGTTCGATATGTGGACATCTCGCAAAACGGAGCATTTCTGAAAAGGCATCGACAAAAAAACGTCCTGCGCCCCTAACGATATACTTCATACAAAATTAACAAATTTTTTTTTGAATTTCAAATATTTCGATACGCCATCGCGTAGGGCTCATCAAGAGGAACATTTTAGGTCATGTTCATTTTTTCGTAGCACGCACCGTTTACGAGATAATTTTTTTTAATGTAACAATAATGTTTGAGCTGAGTTGAGCTTGACAAAAGTTTATATGACCTAAATGCTTATATAATCTTGCCTGACACGATGGCAAGTTAAAAAACAGGTTATCGTGTCAGGCTTTTTTATGCGATTTTTGGATACAACTAAAGCTAAACGGTAACGCAGTTAAGTTGTATACCACCGTAAAATGTTTTCTTTAGTTCACAAATGGCAAAATAGATGGCGCTGTACCGTAGCGTACTGAATCACGTTGTTAAGATTTCTTGTAGAAAGCATAAGGTGCGGACGAAATGTCTATCAATAAATTCGCAATTTCAATAAATTTCAACCAAGTTATAAGTGGTCACTCCGACCGACCATCATTTCGTTTAGACCTTCCTTTGTTTGTGTTGTAGTATTATCGTTTCGAATTCGTTAACTTTCGTTTTTCACATTGATTCATTTCTAGGGCTAGGCTAGTGTTTTCCTTTTAAATTTCCTTACGATGCCGTTGAATCCGTATTTACGTTTAGTTTTCCGAGACTTCAGTCTGTGGAACTTCGGTTCCTTAATTAAAACTGAAGAAGACGCAATTGAGGCTGCCAAGGCGTGGAAACTCATCCCGCGCGATGTGCCCCTTTGCCGAACTTGTGGCTGCCCAATGAATGCCGAAAAGAATATAAATTATAAATTAGGGTTTAGGTGGCGTTGTAGGCGGCAGGGGTGCAGCCTGATTATAAATCCCCTAGAAAATACACTTTTTGAAAGAGTAAATTTACCATTTTTGAGCACTTTGCGTTTATTACTGCATTTTTTCAGAAACGATTAAGTTTCGCAGGCGGCAGAAGACGTTGGGGTGACGAAGAAAGCGGCGATACAAATGTATCACTTTTTCAGAGAAATTTGTGAGGTGACAGAAGCCCACGATAGGGAAATGATCGGTGGAGCGAACGATATTGTAGAGGTGGACGAGACCCACCTCTACACAAATAAATATCACAGAGGTCGTCCCCTAGCTCATCGGCAGACTTGGGTGTTTGGGTGTGTGAGTCGCCTCACAAAAAAAATTCACTGTGAGCAAATTGTGAACAAAGAGCGCAGGACGCTCGATCCCATTATTGCATCTAAAGTGGCCCAAAACTCTTTTATAATGTCCGACCAACACAGGGCCTATATGGGGGTTCACTTAAGATTGGGGATGAGAGGGCACGCCTCAGTAAACCACAGCCGCCAGTCTACTGCAGGCTTCGTTAGAATCCCAGTGCACCCCAGTCTGGGCGATCGCATACAAGGATCGAATTTGGAGAGGTGTAAGGTGCACACAAATACCATTGAAAGGCAGTGGCTAGAGCTCAAGCGCCACTGCCGCACATGCCGAAGCGACAGGCGCATTAAATGGTACAGCCCGCGCCAAACTTTATTCCGGATCTGAAGTTGGCCGCAAGACGCGTCGCAGTAGCCAACTTTAGGTGTCAACAGGGCGTTACAGGGAGCAAAACGGGGGCACGCCCGCCCGCGCGTCTCGCCGCGTCCCCGAGTGATCCGCACTTGCTGATGTTAGTGTGAGTCTAGCGTTCCTACGCGATCACACGCGCGCATTGTTACCTTGCAGTACAGTCGAGTGCAATATTTTTCTGACATTTTTTATTTGTTTTTATTTTTAAATCTCTTTACTGTATCTGATTATTTTCATTATGCCGCGAGGACGTTTTAATGTTCTACGAAGGCAAAGTAGAAGAATGGCTTATACTGTGTTGTGTATACATTCATGAAGAAAGAAGCCCAAGAAGGCCTTCAATTTGAGCTCAAAGCCGTACAAAAACGAACTGCAGCAGCTACTGGTATCTCAGAAAGAACTGTTCAAAGTATCGTTAAGGAAGCAAATCAACCGGGCGCAATGCTGACAGTGTTTCGTACACCCGGCAAAAAAAGGTCAGGAAAAAAGAAGGTGACTGGTATAGATAGCTTCGATAAAGGCGTGATTAAAAGGTTAGTACACAATTTTCATATAATTGAAAAAGAATTACCTACTGTAAAACAACTTCTAAGAAAATTAAAAGAAGATAATATAATATCATAAATACCTTGAAAAAGGCCACACTCAAATGGAGTGTGACTCCATGCATGCTACAATTGAGCGAAAAATTAAAAACCGTGAGATCTATACACCAGCACAGTACGTCGACATCTGTAAAACCGCCAGACTGACAAAACGTTGTATATTTACAGCATACTTTCTTCCACAAATTCAGCTCCATGCCATACCTGAATTCAATTCGACCTGGAAAAAAAACTGGAGGCCACAGTGTTCGATTTGCGCTGTTTAGAATATCGCAGCGATGGCACAATTTTTTATAAAAAGACACATGACGAAGATTTTACACAACTGTCGAGAAAAATTAAAATGCCCAGCCTATCTGATTCCATGCCGTTGTTATATGACAGCAGACTACCCATCCCACGAAGCAAGTACATTCATTTACAGGAATTGAAGACTGTGTTGCCCCCTGATGTACACTCATTCTACGACCAACTGCCTCATCAATGCAGTGAACGAAGACGAAATAACACTTGCACCTGCAGAAGAGCGGTACTGCCAGAGTAATTTTGTTTTTTAACTGTTTGCTACATACCTACCTGTTTTTATAAGCGTTTGATAAGCGAAATTGTGTTTAGGGAGATATGACTGTTATTGCTTTGTTGTTGTAGCATCCTGCATAAACGTACAGTTTTTTTATTATCCTAAGTAGAACCCCGTGAACAAGTGTAGTTCAAACAAGGGTCAAAATTGATTAAGACTGAAAATTGATTAAGACTAAAAAATGATAAAGACTGATAATGTCGTAATAGATGTTTTGTTAGTATTTTGTGAGTTTTATGTTTTGTACTGATTATGTTTTTAATGTTTGAATACCGGATAATGCGGTTGTGTTTTTATCTTTTTACTAGATTCTATTTACTTGAATAATTAAGACTCAAAATGAAGCAATTTAAGTGTTCTTTTTTGTTTTCTTAGCCAATGTGCGTTTTAAATTTGTTCTTATTATTTTTATGTTTTTAACATTGATCTCTTACTAGAAGTTTAACTAAAGCGTTGAAATAAATATTTATCTGTTTATTAATCAAGTAGGTCCGTTCGCCTTTGTTTAGTTGTACCAATATCTGAAACGTTGTTCCTTAATTATTGGTGTCTATTCGGGTTGTGACCAACTAAAACTTAATTAAAATTAATCCTGTCACTTTCTAAAAAAATAAATAGACCAGGACAGCAGATATAAAATGGTGGTTTTAGTCGTGTTCTAGGCTAAATTTTATGCTGTGATTTGTAACACAATGAGTGCAGAAACGTAACTTTTGTATTTTTTTGATAATCATGTTATCAATAACTTAAAATAAAAGTAAAATAAACGAATTTTATTTTCTTCCAATATATAAAAACCTCGAATTTGCATGCTGTAAATAAAGTTTTTTGAATGAAAACCTCGTAGGTAGCATTTAGTCAATTTCAAACAATAATATCGTATCATACATTGCTGGACATAAAAAGGGATACTTTTTCCATATATATTAATAAATTACTAAAAACGCCTCCGTACAAAAAATTTACAGGACGCAGTTTTTTCTCTCTCCTGAAAAGTTACCTCTTTTGCACCTACGAGGTTTTCACTCTAAGCCGTCGATATAAACTTCCAAGGTTCTGCCTCTAGCCTGAGAAGAATTTTAAAAGAACTGGGATTTGCATGGAAGAGAACTGAAGATAATCGAAAACTTTTAATAGAACAAACAAATATACGCCTAAAGAGAATTGAGTTTTTGGAAAAAATGACAATGTATCGGGCCGCAGGTAGACAAATTGTTTACACCGATGAATCGTATGTAGATTCCTCACACACAACTTCGTTTTCCTGGAGCAATGGCAGCAAAAAAGGTTAAAAAGAATATATCCAAGGGTCAGCGTGTGGTTATTGTACATGCCGGATGGGAAGGCGGATTTATTCCGAATGCGCTGCTCATGTTTAAGGCGGGCACAAAAACAGGGGACTACCACGACAACATGAACTTCGAAAACTATGAAAAATGGATTCGCTCTCAGCTAATACCGAACCTTCCAAAAAATTCAGTTGTCGTGGTAGACAATGCTTCCTATCACAACAAATTGGAAAATGCAGCACCAACATCGCAGTCGCGGAAAGCGGAATTGCAAGCATGGCTGACTGAGAGAGGAATTCCATTTAGTTTTTCAATGTATAATCCACAGTTATATAAATTAGTCTCCTTACGTAAAGAAAGATCTGCTGGAAGAAATTCCTATTTAGGAATAAGCGGTACCCCTGTACTCTTTTTCTTTAACCTACAATTTTATGCTTTGTTTGTGTGTACAGAAATAAAAAAAAAATAAAAAAAAAGATTTAAAAAATATAAAATCGACCGCATCTTCGAAGAAAATGGGCACACGGTGCTGCGCCTTCCACCGTACCACCCAGATCTTAACCCAATTGAAATGGCTTGGGCTGCCGTCAAAGGTTACGTTGCAAAAAAAAATGTCACCTGGAACGTGACCACCGCTATGAAATTGGTCCAAGAAAAAGTTGATGCAATGGGTGATAAAGATTGGAAGGCATTGTGTGAAGAAATGAAAAGAGTTGAGGAAGAATATAAAAAAAGTGATGTCGTTATTGATAGGTTGGCTGAGGAGATAATTATTCATGTAAACGAAGATGAATCTGATTGCAATTCAAATAAAGAAGAATGCAGTTCCGATGAAGAGTCTGATGACTCATCAGATGAAAATATTTCAGAAGAAAATATGCCTTCTACAAGCCAGCAATCCATTGTTATAGAAGGTGTTACACCATTGCCTCAATAAATGTTTTAAATTGTGATTCTTTTTTTATTTATAACTTTCATACATTACATAACATGCGCACGCTAGCACTCGCTGCTCACTTCAGATCCGCAATAAAGTTTGGCGCGGGCTGTACATGGGGGAGTACATGTACCGACAAAGCTGCAAAATTCAGGCGGCTGGTGAAAGACGTAAGAAGGGTATGGGATTAAATTTATGAACTGCAGGTGCACCCCAAATTGCCCGCAACAATAATGTCTCGACATCGTCATCTCATGAAGATGATTCTCCATAACATGCACCATAAGATCAAGGTTGTAATTGCAAGTCTGAATCATTATAATGCTGTTAAAATCATTTACATATCTTAAAGATGTTGGTATGCTAATGTCTTGATGATGAGTCATGTTTAATGTAGAATAACCCTAGAAGGATATCCCCGCTATTAAATTAAAGACATGCGCTACAGAGTTGGTTCTTGTCTTAACGTACTTATTCTGGCTCTCATACGGCCCTAGTAAAGTACAGTGTTTGTGGAAGACAAAGAACTTTATTTGCACAAATCTGGGTGTTTACAAAAGTTGTTAATACATATTTAGTACACCATATTTACCTTCATGAGGTATGCAAATATTACAAAGATAAAAGAAAAAACTTAATAATAACACAATTTATAAAAATGTACATACATTATTATCAATTATATTTTTGTTTTTATTTGATCCCATATTGCGCATTTAAAAAATTCAAATTTTTAAACGAAGGTACTAGTATATCACGTACAGAAGAAGAGCAATGGCAATGTCCTTTCTACGAAGAAATAAAGGAATCAAGAAAAATCGAAGAAGCATTTTAATCAATATAGTTCAGGGAGGTTACTGGAATTAGCAGGGGCTCTCTATGTATTAACATGCAGAACATTTGTTAAAATGGCTTTATTGGTTAGAATGGCCGGTTGGCTGGTAATATTTTAGGGTACCTCACACAACGCTGGGCTCAAGCCACCGAGGAAAACGGTGAGTCTCTGGCAGTCAGCCTAGATATAACAAAAGCTCTTGACTAGGGCTGTATCTGGGCCCTTCTCAAGAAGCTTATGTGGCAAGCTTTCTGTATGAGAAGCTGATTAAGGGTAACGTTGACGGCTGTTTCTAAGATATAACGGCGATATTATAAGCAGATGAATTGCTACTGAAGATTATAGTACTGCACTTTACACCTGTCAAGCCAATGCCTTATGTTTACAAGTGAAGAAAAGCAAAAACTTGTTTTGAAGTTGAGAACTCTCCGTACCGGATCGCGAGCAGAGATAACCGTTAAAAAAATTGCTACAACACCCAAGTACCAAGGCACCGCGCTCACCACTAGGGAAAGTGTCAGAATCTTGGGAGCTGACACTGACAGCATTATCAGAGTACAAACAACATCTTAGAATACAAAGCCAATTTAGCACACATAAAACTTAGTATCCTCAACATAGCGAGATTGTACTTCACTAACCATTTTAAATAACTAAATAGCGCTGTTCTAACCTCAACACTTTAACCATGGATATCTCCGGTACAGGGGGTAGCAGTACTTTTTCTTTACCAATTTGGCGCAAATGGACAAGTATCGTTTCGTCACTTACGCCGAAGGCTGCTGCTAATTCAGAAGTAGTTTGAGATGTAGGTATCTGCTTCCACTATCGCCTTCAATTCTTCGTTATTCACAGGTCGTCCACGAGGCATTGTGTGCATTGGAATTTCCAGAACGTTGAACCAAAAACGCACCGTTCGTTCGTTAGCGGTGCCTGGTCAGTACACGTCGCTTATATTTCGAATCGTTTCTTCAGCACTGGTGCTACGGTGGAACTCGTATTCGTAAATACTGCGAATTTCCAATAAGTCCATATTTGTTTTTATAGCAATGTTGAAATTCAATACATTGTACTTTAAAAATCCCCTATTTATTTACAATGCACATTTTATCTTCAATTCTAAGTCATCTCCGCTAGGAGCTAGGATAGGAGTAAAGTAAAGTAAAGTAAATCACAGTAGGGGTGCACGATATAAATCGATATTTCGTAAAATATCGATATATGTATGCGATATATCGATGCAACCCGATATTATCGAATCATCTAGTATCGATACGTACAATCGATATATTTCATCCGATATATAAAGTATCGGGATAAATTAAAAGCACATTCCATTTCTTTTTTATGTAAAATGATTATACCTTTAATTAAGTTGTCCGCAATAACAAAACGCAAAGACACGAAATTCTTCTACTCTCCGTGAGGGCAGTTCTAGTAGTAATTTATAATCTGTATTATGTATCTATAATATGTGTCTGTGGATACGCAGTACGCAGTATCGGCATAAGAATAAATAATAATTACGTATCGGGCCTACTTAGTTTGTGATCTGTCGCTTCGTACTACCTATATCTTTAATTAATCTGTGGTTTGTGAGTGTTTACCCGCTTCTTTCATCGTTCTCTCTCACTACAAAATAAACTGTTTGTTAAATGTTTGGAAAATCCAAAAGTGCACGCCTCATAATCTCCTCCTTCACAATAAAATTGATTATTTATAAAGGTGTATCTAATATAAGTATGTAGATACACTCGTTTTCATGTGCCAAAGCTCTTGTACTGTCTCAAGATCATCTTTCAAGGTGTCACTACTGTTGATTTGGATGGTAATGAAATTGAAAATTTAAACATTAATAAATGGAGTTAAGGAGATCCAAATGACAATAATTATAGTGTAGTATAAAGAAGCAACATGTTAATTTAAAATCCCAACAAAAATAGTTTCATTGTAAATATATATAGAAATAATGTTCTTTCTGTTTGAAATTAAAAATATACTAAAACTATGAAGAACAGTCGATATTTTTTGTTGTTTATTTAATAACAATTAAACCACATCGAATCAGACCCTGAAAAGTGAAAGGGTTCTATTCCTAAGTATAACGAAGCGTTAGAGAAAAAAAACGACTCGATTAGTAAAGTATTTCGGTAGTAATCGTGTTAACAAGAAAAGCTTCCGCACATACAGACACACGGACGTCCAAGACAGAACTTTTTTAAACTGTTTTTAACTAGTTTAAATAACAAAAAAGGCATCAAAAATATCATGAGTGATAAAAATAGTGATTTTTCTTGATATGTTTGTGTATATATTATCTTACAAGTGCAATATATAATATATAGAGACATTTTAAGTTTGAAAAATCAAATGTTTTGCGCAAAGTGACAGTAGTACCCACCTCAACGCTTCGCTTAGGAGGTGTGCAGTAAAAGTTGTCTGTTTTGTTTAATACAGTTTACAAAATTGTGTAAATACAGTTAGTGTGCAGTTATCACTTTATTTGAGGGCTCCAGTTAGTAGATTTAACGAAAACCTATTAAAAGTGTGGGTGGATTACAAAGTACAGTTCCCAAAGTTATATAATGTAGTATATAAATATTTAACAATGGTGGCAAGCTCTGTTCCATCTGAGCGACTTTTCTCAAAAACCGCACAGGTTTTAACTCAGCAGAGAAGCAGACTGCAAGCCAAAAGAGTAAATAAAATTTTATTTTTGCAAGGTCTAGAGAAAAAGTATTGGTATATATAAATAAATAAAGTTGATTTGTTTCTGCACTCTGTTTTACTCATATTAACCTGAACCCTATCTAATATTCAATATTATAGACTAGTTAAATACAAATCACTTACGATATATCGAAAATATCGATATATTTGTACGATATATCGCAAAGTATCGATAGAACACTATGATATATTATATCGACAAAAATATCGATATTTTTATTATATGAACATCCCTAAATCACAGGAGTAAATTAGATAGTGTTCTGTGGTCACTGGTCTGGTCCATAGAGAAATTAAACACTACGTCTGGTCATCGGACTCATCGGATCAAAGAGTATGTAAAACCTGACGGTCATCGGATCGCAATCGCAAAAAACCAGAGAAGAGTTTGTTTCAGTGTGGTGTGACCGTCTCAAAATTGTCGAATCTGCCACAGGCTGGGCCAAAATTCTGCCAAATCTGCCACAGGCTGGGCCAAATTCTGCCAAATCTGCCACTCTTGAGTTTTTCGGAATATTACAGCTTTTGAGCTTTAATTACAGATTAACAATATACAATACTACAATAGTTACAAATTTTCTTCAGTAAAAAAAAACAATAACAATTTAATGATCAAGAATAATATAAAACAGTGAAATGTCAATTAGATAAATGTCAATAGAATAAAATTAAAGTCAGTGATAATATGTAATATGATTGAAATAAACGTTACACACTCATAGCCCAAACACCCGGGACCCGAAGACCCGGGACTCTCAGTGATAATGATATGATTGAAATAAACGTTACACACTCATAGCCCAAACACCCGGGACCCGAAGAACAGGGACTCTTCGATTGGCAGTCCAGCATGGTAACCATTGCGCCACACGGTTCGTCATAATGACATGCTCCTTAAGACCCCCCCCTTATGTTGTTGCACGATTGAGCAACAAACATCGAAGCTTTTGCATTAGTAATCTTACGTTGCCAGTTCGGAGAAATCACTTTTGATCTACGTTTTATTATACCAAATGTTACATTTGTAAAAAAAACTCAATAAAACATTTAAATTATGAGATTTTATATCTCAAAATCTCGTGATTCCTAAAATCTTCAAAATCTGCCAAAATCTGCCGTTTTTATAATCCGTCACCATAATCTGCCAGAGACAAAATTTAATCATAATCATAATCATATCTTTATTGCATCATGCATCACATAATTTAATGGTGGTACAAGTAAAAAAGTGTAGCATTTAGCATGGAACCCTGTCAGGGCGTTGCAATTATACAGGTACAATGGCTCTTTCTAGTATATTACATTGACATTAACAAAATCATCATAATTAAAATAGTACTATACAAAATTACAAACTCTTTGGTTTTAACTTAAACAAACACTGACCTCACAAGTAGGAGTATTGGGGGGAAGTCGAATAATACATATTGTGCTCTTGTTTTATTTTCATTTTCTTTGTGTATTTTTGAGTTATATCGGATAAAGTTGATGGCATTTTGTTTGATATAGGTTAATTTACAGTACACGAGTGTTTGTGAAATAGAATAACAGTGCTAAAATATGTTTTTTCTGCTTGCCTCCAAAATTCCATCTGACACGTTCTAGTAAAGTAGCCATCGCTTTACTTGAATGTTGGACTGACTAGACTGACTGATTACTGACGACTTACTTACTGACTTTGTTATTACTTCGTCCAGTTTCATTGAAACTGGCAAAAAATTGATGCAAAAATTATACTTGACGCTGGCAGTATGCACAGAGTTTGCGATGCCATAATTGAAAAAAAAGAAGAAAAACAAAGTAAAGAAGTTCTTTACTTTTTGAAGTGAAAACTTCTTTAGCGGCGTTGAGCACTTTTTGTGGGATGGGTAAAAACTATGAAACTCGCGCGAGGTCACGTGTGCTGATCGCAAAATTTCGTAAGATAGTAGAGGAGACGAGGAAGATCGACTTTCACCGATCTGATAATTCGATGAGACATATTGTTTATCAAATATAATTTATAAACATATATGCCTATGATAACTTGACTATCGAAAAGTGTTCATAGCTATTTTTAATTTAATTAATTTTAATCAATTTTCTTTCATATCACCTTCGCTCTTGTAACAACCGAACGAGTGAATATCTTCACTTGCTCTTAGACCAAGACGGAGGGGTGACAGCTGATGACGGCTCATCCGACGGCTGTCTATACTTTTTTTCTTCAATTATGGCATCGCAAACTCTGCATATTGCCAGCGTCAAGTATAATTTTATCTTAAAATTCGTTTATATCAAGTATTTAAAATATGGACATTGAACAAAGTGCATCTATTAATGAAAAAAGTGACGAAGAAATAGTGAAAGAAAATGAGAGAGTACTTTGTAAAAATACTAGATAGAAATTAATAGGAACTGATAATTCAAGCAATTCGTGCGGAATTATTCCCTAACGATTCCAAGACATCAAAAATGCACAACGTTAATGTTTTCACTTCTGCCGGCACTCCCGGAGTGCAACCCATTGTTTTTTTCTTCTTTTTTTTCTTCTTCTTTTTCTTTCTTTCTTTAAAAGAACTGTAGTTCTCTAAATAGTCTGTGAAGTAAAGTAAACATCGAGTTTTGGCGGGAAGTCTGAAGGAACAATTTGTGCTCTTGTTTTATTTTCATTTTCTTAGTGTATTTTGAGTTATATCGGATAAAGTTTTGCTCGATATAGGTTAATGACAGTGCACGAGTGTTGTGAAATAAAATAACAGTGCGAAAACATGTTTTTTCGGCTTGCCTCCAAAATTCCATTGGACATGTTCTGGTAAAGTAGCCATCACTTTACTTGAACATTTGACTGACTAGACTGACTGATACCTGACGACTTACTGCTTTTTTCTATGACTACTTAGTGATGCAAAAATAATACTTCACGCTGGCAATATGCACAGAGTTTGTGATGCCATAATTGAAAAAAAAAAAGACGAAAAAAAAAGTTATGTTTAAACATCAGTCAGTTACATGAGATGAGAGTTTTGGCGGGAAGTCTGAAGGAACAAGTTGTGCTCTTGTTTTATTTTCATTTTCTTAGTGTATTTTTGAGTTATATCGGATAAAGTTGATGGCATTTGGCTCGATATAGGTTAATGATAGTGCACGAGTGTTGTGAAATAAAATAACAGTGCGAAAACATGTTTTTTCGGCTTTCCTCCAAAATTCCATCGGACATGTTCTGGTAAAGTAGCCATCACTTTACTTGAACATTTGACTGACTAGACTGACTGATACCTGACTAACCTGACGACTAACTGACTTTTTTCTACGACTACAGTGATGCAAAAATTTTACTTGAAGCTGGCAATATGCACAGAGTTTGCGACGCCATTATTAAAATTGAAAAGTAAATATTGAATGGCTGAAAGGATTTTTATCCTATGCCGTAAAATGCAAAAAAAAAAGTTACATCAGTCTGTTGTTTGGGTCACTTTGGGTCCTTCCTTTCAGCACTGTCAGTTCAGCAGTTTTTCCAGATTTTGATTGATTCATTTCCACACTTTATTTATACCGGTTCATTTCTATCTAGCTGAAAAGCATATTTCTTTACTATATAGAGAATTTTTACCGACACATAATTATATGATAAATTAGAATGGCGTCTAGCATTGCAGTTATTAATGACACGCAATACACGTTATTAGCGACATTCATGGAAAGGTAAGCACTCAAAATGTTGTAAAAATCTTTGTTTTTGTCGTCATGACATCTTGACATATTAAAACCTTATAACATTGTAATTATTATACCGGCTTACCTCGTGTGTTTGTTTTTCCGCCGCCTCTAAGTAGAGATCGCTTGAGAGTGTTCGTGACTAACAAGTCAATCATCATCGATTTCATTTTATGTTTGAAATACAGATTGATACAATTATATTTTTAACCAATTACCTACATAAAGGCAGATTTACACAGGGTCAGTAGCTATCGTCAGTGCTGGCGCCGAAAACTGACTCATTCTATTTACACACAGTCAGTATTTCGTCAGTAGTCGAGGATATTTCTTTTGGTGTACACACGTTCGTAAAGTCAGTGCGGATAAATGAATTCTCGAAAACAGCAAAAAATCAAACTTAATAATTTGTTGACAAAATTTACCTTTGTGATGATGCAAGAACTAACTGGTATGTTAGAAGGAGAGTTATCTAAACAGAAAAGAATTTGGGTAAGAAAATGGATAGATGACAGAGATAAAAGTGGAGGTTCTGCTCTGTTGTTAAACCAGTTGAGAATCGAAGATCCTCGGGAATACAAACTGGCTTTGAGAATGATATATATAGCGGTATAGTTGAATGAGCTTTAAGTTTTCCTTGTCGCTCAGTTTTTGTGTCATTTTGTGATGCAGTACGACGCAGCGTGGTCACCGTACAATAGAGCGGCAGCGACTGACCAGCGACTGACTTCGGCATTTACACGGCGTCAGTTGCACTGGCGCGGGTGGTAGGGGGAGCGGACTGACGCCAAAAATATCAAGCGGGAATATTGAAGTCAGTGCTGACGCGACAGTACTGTACTGACTTGAAATCAATTTACACGATGGCAGTGCCAGGTCAGCACGGACTCGGCAGACGACTGACGTCAGTTACTGACTCAATGTAAAATTGCCTTAAGTCATTCCTGAAGTGCCATCAGCACCACCTGAACTCGTCCTTTACTGTCCACTTTGATCGTTTTTGTTTGCTACGGAGAGAAAAGAAAAGAAAATATAGATGTTAGATAGACAGTTAGATGTTTAGAATTATTATAAGATTTTAAACAGTCTACCATGTTCTGGCATACAATATTAAATTACTAATTAAAATTAAAGTAACTCAAAAAGTTTTATAGTTTTATTAAGCTAAGATCAACTTTTGAAGTCTGCCCATCACTGGGTCCGTAGCTCCCCAAACCATTTTTAATAAATTGGGCATGTAAATTGTGGGACAATCTTTCAACTGATATATTTTCAATGGACTCAAAGAATTCATCGGACAAGGGCAGCTCTTTGAAGGAGCTGTTTTTACAGCTTTCTTGAAGAATCCTCAGTAGTTCACTAGAAATGCCTCAGCTGGAAGGTTATCCCATAATGGTCTTGGACAGTATTCACAATTTTTTTTATCAAAAAGCATACCATTATAAGGTTGCACAAAACTATGCTTGGAAAATAGGATAACTGTTAATTCGGTTACATGCATGATTTTTGCTGCCGCTTAAATCAATTAAAATTTAGTCAATTGAATTAAATGGTTTGTGACATCACAAAACCTTTTCTCGTACTAAATGTATGGAGATGTCACATTTTGACAGCTCATTAAAAGTATCTCAATTGATTTGGTAGTCCAAGACCAGATTTACACAATCAAGGCTAATAGGAGCTTCGTTCATCAATCCAGTCTTGACAGACAGTCTTGTCAGACAGATATAATATTTTCTTTCAGGATAGGATACTTATCAACTATCAGCACTGACACAGGATGCCTGGAAGAATGGAGACGGTTAGCCGATGTTCTCAACAGAGCAGGAGAAAGTCACAATGTAGATACATGGCGACAGGTTAGTTTCAAGGATTTGGATAAATAGATGTAATTTTTTTATTTTTTATTTGAATGGAGTAGCAGACGAACATGCGTGACGTGGTGTTAAGTGGTCGCTTCAGCCCATGGACATCTACATACAACCTCAAGCAAGCATAGGTAAGTCTTGTCTGAGGTCGTATGCAGTTGCGCTGCTACTACGGAGGGTGGTGATCGCCTCATGTAAGTGTGGCCGGCAACTGCACCTTTCCATTGAAAAACAATAGAATTGCTTTACGGCAGAAGTGGGTGCAGCGGTGGTACTTCCCCGGGCGAACCATAATGGTTCTACCACCTACAAACAATTAGTAATTGACGACAATTGATTGACAAAAATGTTTCATTTTATGCTAGGTCTTGTACTGAACCTGCATGGTGCAATGGTTACCATGCCGGACTGCCAATCGAAGGGTCCTGGGTTTGATTCCAGGCGAAATAGAAACTTTAATGAGTTTAAATTTCTATTCTCGGTCTGGGTCTTTGTGCTTCTGTCTTTGTGTGTGTCCATGGTACCGACAACACAGGGTATATCTACCCTACTGTGGGGCTGAATGTGAAGCGTTATTTATTTATTTATTACCTCAGGGACGACTTGCGTGGCGCAATGGTTACGATGCCGGACTGCCAATCGAGGGGTCCTGGGTTCGATTCCTGGCGAAATAGATATTTGAATGATGAGTTTAAATTTCTATTCTCGGTCTGAGTGTTTGTGCTTCTGTCTTTGTATGTGTCCATGGTACCCACGACATAGGGTATATCTACCCTTCTGTGGGGCTATGAGTGTGAAGTTTTCTTTATTTATTTATTTTGTGTGTTTCAGGTTTGGACTGACCTGCAGGAAAATACACACCAAAAATGGGTGAAGTTAAAAAAGCTTCGGCAAGTAGAAAGAGCAGATTTCACCTCTTGGGAGATACAAGCTCTCGATTTAATGTGCATCAAATTTCTACCTGATTCCGCTTCTATTGAGGACACTTTATCACAGGTATGACTTTGAAGTGGGCATGGACCCAACCCAAGGGGCCAAGGCTAGCATACATACAATGCAAGCAATCTACGTAACTAATTAAAAAGGGTACCTCATGTATAGGTTGATTGTTAGTGGCAAATTTTATGAGCATTTATTTATTTATTTATTTAACCTTATAGTATTACCTTACACTAAGGATACAAGAGCGTGCTTACTGCCTAATGGCATTCTCTACCAGCCAACCCTGGGTGATGAGTAGAGCTTGTGGTAGGCGCATACTATAGAAACAGAGAATTAATAAGCAAGTAATAACACAATATAATATACACGGTATCATATTTCTATACCTAATAATAAATAAATAAATATCTTTGGACAATTCACACAACACCATCTGATTCCAAACTAAGCAGAGCTGTGTGTGCTATGGTAATCAGAAAGCTGATAAACATACTTATATAATTCTAAATACATACTTAAATAGATAAATTAACACCCAGACACAGAACAAATACTCGTGTTCATCACACAAATATTTGTCCTGGGTGGGAATCGAACCCACGACCTCGCACGCTTCGCAGTCGGCTCATCACCCACTACGCCATAGAGGCCGTCTTATACCTAATACATACAATTCATACTTCTAAATAAATATAAATAGATTTATATAAATTATAATAAATAATTAATATTTATATTAATTACCTATAATACAACCAAGTAAATATATTACAAAACCGTTAAAGTCAGATCCTCAAATGATTCAGGTGAGAGTGGAATTACGCAAGAGATGTTCCCGATGAAGCCTCTTGAACATACTTTTGCTGGGAGCTTTACGAACGGTCTCGGGTTCAGCATTCAGTGCTTCTGGGCATGTCAAGCCGTGTCCAGGTTCTTATCGATAGATAGCATGTAATTAATAGAATCAGGAGTTACTTTACGGAAGTCCATTGTTAAGAATTTAGGTAATAACTACTTAGTCCCTGTAGCTTCGAGATTAAGAATTGAGCTACGGTATCCCATGCCTGATCGTAAGAGGCGATTAAAACGGGGCTTCCAGGGTTGCGGGCGGTGAGAGTAGGTGCTCGACTCGTCCAGCCAGTTGCCGTGTGGCCGCTTGAGCACATCTGCTCTCCCGAAGATGGGCCTGTTCTGGGGCGTTGCGCGTGGAGGACACCGGTGCGTTCCACTGGAGATCCCAGAGTCCTCCCCAACCGCAGAGGTAGGTCACCCAGGGTGTTTTAGTGCGGTAACCAATCCCGGTAACACCTCCCCCAAGTTGCTGGGTACCTTTTGAAGGTTTCCCCCAATACAAAAAAAAAAACAAGTAACCGCTAAGTGAGTAACCCCTGATGCTCTGTTTTGGGGCAAAACATGTGTGGTGATGGTGGTGCATATTTTGGTGTATATTTTTTATTGTTGCATGTGTATGTATTATATGTGGGAGGGAGGGAGGTGCTATTGCATGAAAAAAGTATACACCATCATATGTTCTGATTGTGGATTGCTGCAAAGTAGTTTTTACCTAACTTTATAATAATAAACAGCTGTTAAACCATGTTGGAGGCCTGTTTGTAAACAGCCAACTGCAGGTTGGCCACTAACCCACATTTCCTCCTCCAAACCCTATTGGAGCAGCGTGATGGAGTGAGAGAGACCTCTAAATACTTTGCAGGCTCTGGAGTTAGGATAAGGCGTCTTTACTGATCGTTCAGTTCTAGATTACTGAATAAAATACATTTATTAAGCCTCCCAAAGAATCTGGAGAAACCAGTGCCCAGCAGTAGGATATAGTGAAGCGTTGCAGCCATAAATAAATAAATAACGTTTCACACTCATAGTCCCACAGTAGGGTAGATATATCCTGTGTCGTGCGTACCATGGACACACATAAAGACAGAAACACTAAACACCCAGACCGAGAACAGAAATTTTGTCATCATTCAAATTTATATTTCACGCCACGCAATCGTCATGCTTTTGATGTTGTATTTTTAGTACTGTTTGGGGTAGTAACAGTTCTGTTACGGTCATGTGGTATTGTTATTAATAAAAATATCTTCAAAAAAACACCTTCAGAAAGGGAAATAATACCTATTGCATAATATAGATTAAATCTATTTTAACTACATCAAAGGGACCGCTATAATAAGATGCAATAGCCGGTTCGTTATAATAACCGATGTTAATTCTATAAGCAACATCGAAATCGTCACTAATTTTCGCTCATTAAAACCAATATGTCACTATAAATTATGTGGTTGTAAGCGGTTTAGACTTTTTTTTATTTGAATGGAGTAGCAGACGAGCATGCAGACCACATGGTGTTAAGTGGTCGCTGCAGCCCATGGACATCTACATACAACCTCAAGCAAGCATAGGTAAGTCTTGTCTGAGGTCGTATGCAGTTGCGCTGCTGCTCCGGAGGCTGGTGGTTGCCTCATGTAACTGTGCCCCCCCTTCCCCCCCCCCCTCCTGGGTACGCCCATGGTTCTACCACCTATAACTGTTGACTGTATGTTTTTACTGATTATACAGACACACAAAATCTTATTTTGGAGTCCTAGCTTTCTATAAAAGTAGAAAGAAAATATTTTTATTGACTTTGCGGATGTTTTCATAACTGTAACTACAGTTTATTTTATCTGAGAAGAAAAGATAAATTATGGAGTTTTGGCGGGAAGTCTGAAGGGAGAAGTTAGTGCTCTTGGTTTATTTTAATTTCCTTGGTCATTTTTATTTATGGTATCGGATAAAGTTGATAGTATTTTGTTCGATATAGGTTAATGACAGTGCACGAGTGTTGTGAAATAAAATAACAGTGCAAAAACATGTTTTTTCGGCTTGCCCTAAAACTCCATCTGACTCGTTCTGGTCAAGTCAGGTCACTTCACTTGAACATTTGACTGACTAGACTGACTGATACCTGACGACTTACTGCTTTTTTCTATGACTACTAAGTGATGCAAAAATTATACTTCACACGCTGGCAATATGCACAGAGTTTGTGATGCCATTATTAAAAATGAAATGAAATATAAATTATTCTTTCAGGGCGATATTGAAAACTGTTTGGAAACTCCTGTGGAAGTGGACCTGTTCTCAGAGAATACAGAGCTTCTTGAAGTACATTCAGTCTGTAAGTTTATTTATATATTTAAACATAAGTGCAATTTAGTTATAACAATTTGCAGGTCTCAATGCACAGTACAACACCAAATAATCATTTAAATACAAGCCTTCCGCCAGCAGCTACGCCCACGTAGACCTGTTTAATCGGTTCCCGTAGGATAAAAACCATCCTATGTCCTTTCCCAAGGGCCACTCTATCTGTGTTCCAAATTTAATTGAAGTTGGTTCAGTAGTTTAAGCGGGAAAGCGTAGCATACAGACAGAGTTAATTTCGAATTTATAATATTAGTAGGGATTATTTAAAGAACTTAATATTTATCGTTATATGTCCTGAACTACTGCTACTGCCTACTAAATAATCCTGAACAAAAATAGTACATTAGAATGAAAAATTATATTCGAATAAATAAATAATAAATAAATAAATAAACGTTACACAATCATAGCCCCACTGTAAGGTAATTAGTACCCTGTGTCGTGGGTGCCATGGACGCATACAAAGAAAGGAACACAAACACCCAGATCGAGAACAGAAACATAACTCATCATTCTTTTTGCTTCGCCGGGAACCGAACCCGGGACCCTCTAAAAATGAAAAAAGACGATTAGTCCAGTTTCTGCTTTTTCGCGTTAAGTGATATCTGCCAATGAAACTATCTAGCAAGTCCACTACCCTTGTGAGTGTCGTAGTCTTTGATGACATTTGGGTAGTCGATTGGCACTCTTTCTTTTTGGACCCTGTCGTATCTTGTGAAGCCGACTGGTAATGCTCCTGCATATGCAGACAGCAAGTCTCAAGTCCACTCAACAAAATGTCCTCGAGGAACATCCTCCTTCATTATAGTTTTTTTATCCGGTAACTTGCAATTTTTAATCATGTTAGCTTGAATAGTTCCTAAACAATGTATACCTTCCTTGGACAGGTAAATTGCCAAAGGAATTGATGTATAATACTGATCATTAGTTTGATGTACCATTAACTTCAATAAGTCGTCATCCATAATTTTTAGAAAAATTGTATAAATATCAGTATTTGAATCAAATAGTAGACTATGTAACATTCTCTATATATTATTCAAATTTTTTATAGGTAATGAAATTTTGTAATTCTGTAATTTTATAAATTAGTAATGTTAACAAATTTAATAAAATTGTTGTAAACTTCCTATAATATTGCGACGCCCTTACAGGGTTCATGCTCATACGAACACTATATATTGTAACACCCTAATTATAAGCATGACTGCAATAAAGAAATTATGAATTATGAATTATGGCGTCTCTGCTCGTAATGCCCGGTGAATATCTTTCTCCTCAAATCTTTAACTCCAAACGACCACTCAGAAGCAGGAGAGGCGCATGATCGTATTTGTCTAGGTCTTGAAGATCGTGGACGCATAACATTTGTTGAGTTATTAGCGTTGAGGCTATCCGATATTTCAGATTGTACAGAGACCGATTCTGCTTCACTTCGTTCACTAAGTATTTCAGAGCGTGACGACTCACCTATCTCGGTTTCATCCTGTATCTCAGCTGCAATTGCTTCGATTGTTTCTTCAACTTCTACGTTGTCGGTTTCTTCAATTTCATCGTAATCATAATTATCGAGTAGAAAATCCTCACCATCTGACTCTTCCAATACTCTTATAATATCCTCGTAGCGAATCACTGGCATTTTTTATAATTAAAAGACTTTTTCAATGCTCTTACTAGATGTTTAGGAAGATAAGATAAGATAAAAGATACTTTATTTCCATAAAAACATGTAGCATACGGTGTAGAGACCCTTCCAATAGAGAGATCATTCCAGAAATCTCACTAATTTTCCATTTTCTAAGCATTTGAGCATAGAATTCTAAAGATTTTAGATACGCTTTTACTCAAAAGCTGTGTAGCATTATCGTTTTCGAAATTACATGTATCGGGCTGTTAACATATTTGCGTACTTCCATCCTTCAAATTCTTGTAATTTTTAAAGTCACACGAAAATTTTCCATTCTATTTTATTACCTTCAAGATCGAAAAGTACTCTCTGCCTCGAACGTATTGCGAACTAATTTAAGCATATGACTAGGATCTAGTAACACTGCTATTATAGAATTGTTGCACGGATGGGTAAATGTTGAATTGAATTTAAATTTTTAAAACAACCAGCCTAGTTTATTCGCAGCTTCGAAATCAGCTGCACAACCATCCAACCTCCTGGCTCCTAAATGGCTACATCAGTTTATAACAAATCAAGTTTTATTTTGAATGATTTTTATAGATTAACTTTTTATGAACTGTATCCATATTTCAAATGTTTACTTATTAATATTGTAATATTAATTATTATTACATTAAAGTGTGTGGGTGATAGAACATAAAAATGACTAAATTGCTTTCGAGGCGTAATCAAAGGACAAGAGTATAATTTTGGTTTCCTTCATTGTCAGGTTCAAGGTCTTTCTAGTCCTTTCCACAAAAGTTTGATTGCTTTTTTCAGTCATTAACATAAAAATTTCATTGGAGGTGTAGTTATATAAAGTTGAATTTATTATAATAACTTCTCTCGTCTACACTCATCGACAAGTAATCGGGTTGCATCCGAAGTGAATTAAAAAACTACATTTCATTATTTTATTTTTATATATTACTAGTCTACCGCCAGCGGCTTCGCCCGCGTGGACCTGTTTTAAGGGTCCTCGTAGGATAAAAACCATCCTATGTCCTTTCCCAAGGTCCACTCTACCTATGTTCCAAATTTCATTAAAATCGGTTCAGTAGTTTAAGCGGGAAAGCGTAGCAGACAGACAGACAGACAGTTGGTTACTTTCGAATTTATAAAGTATGGATTCTGCATCTGATTCTGCGGTGATTGGGTCTGGAAGTTCAAAATCTGGATAAGAACTCTCAGATCTACCTCTTGCACTTTGTACACGTCGCGCCCTTGTACTTATGCTTCTACCACGGCTACGTCCACCTCGTTGGCCACGAGCACATTAAGCTTGACGATTAGATCGACGTCCGCGTACTGCAACTTCCGTTTCTCCACGTTCGGATTCCGAAGACGAAGACGAGTCGCAATTTGATTCTTGGTCGGGTTCAGGAAATAACACATCATCATCCGAGTCCTCGAAGTCAGAGTTATTGAGAAGTTGTGATATCAGCTCTTCACGAATCGATTATAGGAACTTTTTTAAACTCATTCTTTTCTCTTTTTGTTCTTTCTTTAAACTTTTCTTTACTTCTTTCAAAAATTTAATAACTTAGTTGGCAAATTAATAAAAAACTTTTGAACACGTAACATATTAAAGAATTTAAAAAAAAAGAAAAGAAAAGAAAGAACAATTGCTTATTTAGTATTTGGTTTAAAAACATTTTAAATTCGAATCTGATGAATCTGCTATTGGTTGTTTAGAAATATCATCGCGCCTTGAACTAATTTTAGACTCATCCAATGAATCAAGTCTCACAGTTTGACGACGACGCTTTCTAGTGTTTGTGCTCAAAAACCGAGACTTAGCTTCTGAAAAATCCTGTGTTGGTCGTTTAGAAATAGTATTATGTGTTGAGCTAGTTTCAGACTCATCCCATGAATCAGGTATCTGAGTTTGACGAAGACTACTTGCAGTGTTTGTACGATTAGCGACGACGCGAGACGAAAACAAACGAGGCGTAGTTTTTTTAGATTCTTCATCTGAAGATGAGGATGAATAGCAGATGTTGTAAAAAGAACAGCGAGCAGGCATTTTGTTCTTCAAGTCAAAGATGGTTTCCAGATCTAGCGACTTTACTGGAGATGGTACTGAAGATAATTTCTTCAAGTCAAAGATGGTTTTCAGATCTGGCGACTTTACTGGAGATGGTACTTGGCTATTAATTCGTGAGCAGTTTTCCATAGAGGCAGCAAAAGGACTGCTACAATGGGTAGAGCCAGGACTGCTGCATGGAATAGCAGCGGCTTCTGAAGTATGAAGACTGTCCTGGTGATCAATTTCAGGAGTTTGTCTCACCGCGATGCCGGTGGAATGGAAGAACTCGGCCACCTCATCTTCATCTTCTCGTGGTGTAACCAAAATCACTCCTATCTCGTAATGAGGACATATATCGCTCGGTGGACATTCCATGCAGCTCAGTCGTCTAGCATGGAGAACCCCTGGTTGCCGGTTATTCCAAGTGATTTGATGAATGGCCATAGTTCCCTTGAATGGTCCTGGCATACTTTTGTCCAAAACCTTCTGTATGTAACAACGGCTGAGTCGTCTATTGCCAGTACAGTAACGCCTTTACAATAATCAATTAGACAGTCGGCTAACTCGTTGAAATTTGATACATCGCGACCTTGAGCTACGACCCGATCCGCAGTTCTTTTGACTGCAGCACTAACGCCATCCGGTGAACCTTTTCCGTGGCCGCTTTCGGAAAAATGCCATACCACATTTTCTAGCCCTACATTGAAATAATTCACAATTGCGTTTCATACACAACACCATACATAACACCATGTGGTCGGCGTGCTAAACTGTGAAGACCGTAAAACAATAAAATAGTGCTATTTTATTGATATATTTTGTAGTGCTATAGCAAACCTCGTTATAGCACTGGTTATATTATTTAATGCCTCAGTAGTAGATTGAAGGCTGCTAGCCACTTCGGCAAAAGCTTCAGCTGTTTTCACCTCTGCATCAACTCTTCATTCTTCTACCTGAGCCAATCTGTCCATCTCAACGTCGACAGTGCGAGATAGACTCTGGCGACTAGAGATGGGCGTTTTCGTTAAATTTTGACATCGATGCGCATCGTTCTTAAGAATACCGCATCAGATGCCGGCATCGTTTTTTCTGGCATCAATGCCGTTCCGTGTCGTCATTGCCGGCTAAAGTTTGCGTATCAGTATAAATAACGGTGCTATACATTTGTTGCCTATTTCAAAGGACTCTTACAGTTACATTTCGGCAGATGCTGGCATCGTTTTTTCTGACATCGGTTCAGTTTCGTGTCGTCATTGCCTGCTACAGTCTGCGCATCAATATAAATAACGGTGCCATACATTTGTTGCCTATTTGACTTATTTCAAAGGACTCTTAAAGTTACATTTCGGCTCGCGCAGTACTGAACCGAGTGTTAGGCTCAAACACAAGCCAATTTATATCGTTTTATAGATTATTTAGAATTATTTACTAAAATTGATTTTGCATACAAATCGAATAAATAACTAGATGATTTTATATTGCTGAAGTGTGAACTTTACTGTGATAAAAATATTTTTAATGTTTGTATTTACGTTACGAAATTTGTATGTTCCAGAAGTCAAAGTTTTCAATAATTGCTTGAGTTAAAATGATAATCATCAATATCTTGAACATATAGGTATTGCACAAAAATAAAAATATGGGCTGCTACGTTCCAAAAAAATATATAAACTATCTACTAAATTAGAAAGCGGTATTTATAGTTGAATAAATAAAATTTAAGAAAGTTTTGTTCCTATATTTAGTAAAAGTGAGGATTAAAAAATAAATACAAGTTAGATAATTAATATTAGTCTTTATTTTTAATAAAATTTGAATTTGAATTAAGGAAAACCAATTTTTCTAATTTTGAAGTAGACAGACGAGTTCTTCGTTCATTCAAAATATACCCAGCTTTGGAGAATATCCGTTCGCATGGCACAGAAGTTATCACAATATTGCACCTCGATCGATATATTTGTGACAAAGTCGGGTATATTTTGGAATGACGAAGCCACCATTCAGTGGGATCGTTCCACTTCCCGTCAACGCCTTGTCGAGGTAAAATTTCGTCTTCCAGGTACAACCGCATCTCCCTGATTGCTTTGGATAATGGCGTCCCAGGTGCTCTAGTCTTGTTTAACTGACTGTCTACTTTACTCCACACACTCGATCCAGTAACAGTTAGATTAGATCCTACTTGCATTGTAGTTGGGACCTCTCTAGACAAAATGCCTGCCATTAAATCTTGGCAATGTTCTTTAATTGCATTTTTGTTGGTATCTGATTTAAACATCTCCAACTTAAAGCGAGGATCCAACAATATGCATAAGGCCAGAGACTTGCTCTGTTCAATATTCTGGAACCGCGTTTCAAGACCACTTTTCTATTTTAATAAAACAATTTGAATGACTTCAGCTTCTATATAGCATCTGTTTTCGATCGATTCCTGGCAAACATCTTGAAGGCTGTTACTTATAACTATTGCTAACGCCCCAGTCACATAGTTCTGACCACTTAAACTAGAAGTAATTTCTTCAAACGGTGCCAACACAGTTACCAACAAGTTAAGGTTTGTCCACTCTTCTTCCGTCACGATTGGCCACTCTCTATTTATTACTGCTGTAGTGGCTTTGACGGCCTCATTGAGCTCTATAAATCTTTTTAGCATGAAGTAAGTCGAGTTCCATCTTGGGGCTACTTCCATTACCAATTTTTTTGGCTGTTCTATTCCCAAGTGATTGCTTTGGTACTTCATCAACTTCTCAGTAGCTTGTATATACGTTTAAAATGTGCGACTTTTTTTTTTTACTTTTTCGATCGTGACTTGTATTGATATTAAGGGAGTGTGCGAAACAGCCATAATGCTTCCATTTTAATTGGTTTACCAGGGCATTGCAAATATTGTATGCATTATCAGATACTGCGAAATTTACTTTGCCTAGTAGGTTCCATTCTAGTATTTCTAGTATAATGCCTTTAATTTGCTGTGCAAGGAGTTCACTTGTGTGACTGCCGGGACATCCCTTACATTCTAATAAGATGGACTTAAATTTAAACTTTGGAGAAATGTAGTGGGCAGTTAATGCAATGAAACTGTCATTGTTGTTTGATGTCCAACAGTCAGTTGTTATGCATACAGTTGTCGCTTCCGCATTTAATATTTCTCGACATTCATTGACAGTTTTTTCATGTAATGCCGGTATCAAAGAGTTCGATATCGTCTTTCTTGATGGCGGTGCGTAACCTGGAATCCATGATAATAACTTTTGGAATCCTTTGTCCTCAACCATACTAAACGGCTGCATGTCGTCGATAAACAGATCGAGCAAATCTCTGTCAATTTTTTATTTCATCTCTTGTGATATGGGTCTAAATACATAAGAATTTATAGTTTTTTGTCGGCGTTGTCTAGAAGGAATAGTGCATGTACCAGAAGTTGATGGAATATTTGCAGAGACAAAAGATGATGGCAGCACATCGGTCGCAGACGCAGTCGTTGAACTCGTAGTGAAGTCCACAATTGCTTCTGTTGTTACGATTTCCTGTGGTTGTGGAGGTTGAGGCAATATTTGTTGTGGAGACGGTGCTGAGGGGCATAAGGAAATATCACTTGCCAGGATATGTGGGTGCTTTTTTTTTAAGTGACTCCTTAAGTTACCCGTCGTAGATTTATAGCCAATGACTGACTACAATATTTACAAACTCCGATAGTCTCGTCTTTTTTATCAAAATGTTCCCAATACGGGTTTGCTACCCGTCGTGGCATGATTGATTATTATGAATCGAAAATAAAACAGAATATAATCGTAACTTGTGGTCGCTCTTATAGAAACTTTGCGCGTAAATGACAAATTCAAAATTGACGATAGAGACGAAACACTTGTTCAAGGTGAAGTTTGTTTATGTTTTTTATAAACAAACTTCACCTAGCACAACGTGTTTCATCACCATAGATGTTGTGTTGACAAGAAGAGACGCGAGTGCAACGAAATTATAGTAGGTACCTACATCGATGCGTACGTAAATAAGTACATTTTATGTACAAAGAATATTAGCTTGAGGGTATACTTCTAGAAAAATATGTAGGTCATATTTTTATATACTCTCTAACCCATCCATCATACTTGTGAGATAACTAGGTAAGGTATAGAACATAATTCCAGTAAATACGGAAAGCTACTTCACTAATATTGACTATTTAGATACACACAGTAAAAACATGTTATGTCGACCATTTTTCATATCGTGATAATAATATAGTATATATAATAGGTGTAGTTACTGATCAAAATTATTTTAAATTCATAATAGAGGCTGTTGTAATCTTGTAAAGGATATATCATAATATAACTACTCCATCCACAACATATTTTATGTCACTTCTAGTAATGTAATGACTCTTGCGCTCTATTAAAGATACTTCAACTCAGTTGTGCGCGCGGCGCTATGTGTGCGTGGGCTAGTAATTATGCAGCTTTAATTTGTGTGACAGTGACACGGCCGTGATCGTCCGAGCAACTTCACTATACCTCTTGTCACGCACACAAAGTCACTGTGTATATACAGGTTTACCCACACATAGCGCCGCGCGCACAACTCAGTTGAAGTATCTGTACTAGGTATTACGCTAAGAAAGCTCATTGTATTGTGGTATAATGTTGGTTGCATGGTTGTTTTCCTCGCACAATAAACGCCAGAATAACAGAAAGCATAGATTCAGGACAAAATAAAGAGCATTCATGGTGAATGCCTATACTTCTATACAATAATAATAATAATAAGTATGGATTAAAATTTTCACAGGTAATGAAGACGTGAACATGGCTGAGTCCAGCAACCCTGCATCAGATGTCACGCCAATAATTTGCCGAGATCACGATTACGCAGAAACAGGAAGAAGCAGAGAAGGTAAAGCGCAAAGACAAAAACAAAGACATTTATTTGCACAAATATGGGTATTTACAGGGTTGGAAAAAAACATGGTTTTTAAAAAAAGAACAAAACAATATTTTATTTGAAAAACAAAAAAAACATGTTTTTTAATAATGCATCATTATTGTTTTAATTGCCTTGTTTTAAACATGTTTTAAACACGTACGTAGTTATAAAATGAAACAAAGTAATTAAAAACAAAAAAGTGCTTTATTTATTGTTATTATCAATCAACTTCCCTTCTCTTATTTTCAACTCAACCCTCAACTTCCATGACCTGAAGTCTCTCAAGCGAACTGTTGATTAAGAGCCCTCATAATTGCAACCAATTTAGCAGCTATCTCTGTCTCGAGCTAGTTTGTTCATATAGTAATATCGAAGTTGCCAACTGGTTGGGAAAAAGAAAAAAACACCATAAAATGAGATTCTTAGTTTCTTCTAACTAAAAGTATAATGTGTTTTTTTAATGTGATTTAAACATGTTTAAAACAAATTGTTTTAAATTATGTTTTAAACGTGATATGTATTTTTGTAGTGTTTTAAACAAATGTTTTAAACATTGCCAACTCTGGGTATTTACAATGTTAGTTCACACTCACGATTCATTCTATAAGAAAAGGAGACTGGCGGCTTTCGGCCTGAAGCCCTACAAGAGTGAGACATATGCGTAAAAATACGTAATTTTTTTCTAGTTTAGATTGTCTTATCAGCGTTTTTGTAGAACTTGTCCAACTAGAGAAAACATTTATTTTATATTTAGTAAATCGATATTTTTTTTGAATCGATTTGTCCCGGTTACGTTTCACAATAAAATCACGTTATCTTTAACGTACCTACAGACAGATCGATTCACAATTTAAATACTCTATAAAATAACATATTTCCCTACTACTAACCAAGCAAAATTCTTTTTTTATATATTAAGACGATGAGTGGATGAACAATGATCGATCAATGAATCGATGCGTCATCGATTGTTTGACATCGTGTCGTGACAAGACTGACAAGCGAATCGAATCTGTCATTGTCATTTCATTCATTTCATTCAGTTGTTGCTTTTTGCTTCTGCTGCTTAGTGAATATTTTATCGTGTTTTCCCGTGGATTCTTACTTTGACTTTTGAATTAATTTCGGACTGTGGACCCTGCATAAACGTTGACCTGGCGAGTTTGATTGGACCTTGATATTCTTGACAATTTGGATTTTTTGGACGGATGCGTTGTTGTCAAAAGTTAACTTCAACTATCTATTTCAGTTATAAAGACAAGTTCTTTGAAGAAATTAAAAGCATGTTTTAGTTCCTATTAAAATATCCTACGAGTAAACATGAAAAGTATCCATGTAGGTAACCAGGCCGAACTCTCATAGTAAAACCGCCAGTCTCCTTTACCAAGTTGTTTCTATATATTTAGTTCGCCATATTTACATTCATGATGTATGCAAATATACAATGATAAAAATATAAAAGGAAAAACTTAACTATAACACAATTACGAAATGTACATGAACATCTATTTCATTATTATTTTTATTTGTCACATATTGCGCCTTTTATAAATTAAAATATTTATTTATTTATATTTCGGATCGGTTCCGATATCACAGGGTGTTTGTACACTGAGAGGAAAAAAAGCCGGGGGAAAAAAAACCTAGGTTTTTATGGAATTCCTTTATGCCGTTTTATTGTTTATGAAATCAGTGACTGAGTAATACGCCTTTCAAGTTCTTTTTTAAACGGGCAACGCCCGTTTTAATTTTGAGGAATTCCGGTAGACCGTTATATATTTTTGGTCCCATACAAAAGACACTGTTTTGATATTGTTTTGTTTTAGAAGCAATTGAACATAATTTACTGTTATGTCTTTTTGATTTCAAGGTTTCATATTTTGTCAAAGTTAAGCCAAAACAATTGGCAAAGACCCGTACCCAATAGGACGCAAAATTTAGCCAACATTAACTATAAAATTAAATTTTCACAGACCACGAAGACAGAAACTTAGCCGGATCTAGCCCTCAAGCACCAATGGAAGTGGAATCCACAGAGGCACCAAGACCCCAATTGCTGAGGCGAAGAAAGAGGCAAAGATTGCGCGTACTAGACTATCTGTTTATGCGTGAAATAAGAGCGAGGGAGGAAGCTAAAGAGAGGTACAGGCGGTTTGTGAGTCTTGAACGGGAGAGGATGCGACAAAATGAGATCACCCTTCGTCAGAGGGAAGGCGAGTTGGTATTGCGAGCTCAGGCGTTGCAGTTCATGACAGCTGGCCTAAAAGTGCTGGGGCGGTGCTTGGATAAGTCGTAGTCAGAGAGTGTAGAGACGACGGTATTAACAGCGCTTGCTGCAATGTTGGTATCGACGTTGGACTGAAATTTGATGATGACACGTTGGCTAAACTTGTTCTTTTACAATGTGAAGATGTCCGATACAGAAATCGAGATTTTCAATCATATTTGTAACTAAATAAAAAGAAACAGCCACGTCTATAGTCTGTTAATGATCCAGAATGAGTAGAGTTACTAATGTTCTTTCTATAGAGGCGATATGTACTTAAATTTAGTAAATTCCCATTTCCATGTTCTTTGGAATGGTGCGCCATGCAACAGCTATGAAACTTTTTATTTTTATTATTTTTTAGAAATTACGTCATTCTTGTATATGCTCTGTTAAATTCCATAAATTCTGCAACTGTTGTATTTATCCATGCCGCCGGTGGTGATTTTGTAGATGTTGAAGGTAATTCTCTCACGACTTCTTCTTATTCTCTCATAACTTCTTCGCTAATACGTGTGACTATTATAGTTTGAGTTTGGCATCTTTTGTATCCCATGCCTTCTTATTTTCTTCAGTCTTTTCTAATTTTCCTTCGACCACACTTAGCAAATCCTGGCCTCGTAATACGACTGTTGTTTGAAACTTCCATATGTTCCAGTTTTTCGGACCCTCCAACTTAATAATGCTGAGATTTCCGTCCACTTTTACTCTCGCCTCCTTGCTTTCCTTCCTGCTCGTGATCGCTTCTTCACACCCGTGACCCCGCATGCAATTTTTCTTAACCTCAAAAAGCAAATGCCGGGTGCCGGTGATTTCACGCGCAGTATTCGTCTCACTTTTTATTATATATCCGGTTATTTACGAGCCTGGGCCCATAACCTCTTGATAGGTTTAAATAAAAAGTGATATTTGACTCTGTAGTTTTATTTCGACATGTTCTCCATTCGCCGTGCATGCCTGACAGAAATTCATAATTTATCGAAAGCATGACGTCCACCAATCTGCACTTAGCCAGCGTGGTAGACTATGGCCTAAATCCCTCTCACTTGTGAGAAGGAGACCTGTGCCCAGCAGTGGGTCATATAAAGGTTGAAAAAAAAAGGACTAGTTTGGTCACATCTTATATAAAAGAGCCCAAGTAATGGCAGACTTCATGGTTATTTTTTTAAAATAGTACTCTACCAAGTGGTAGGATCTATATGGTACAGCCTGGGGCGATACCACCGCCACAACTTATTTAACTGTGTTAATACTATTTAAGCAATTGTGTTCGTAGGAAGGCAACCATCACACTTATCAAGCGTAGCAACACATCTGTGACAATTATAAAACCACTGCATGCTTGTTTGCTGCCTTCATTCTATTCAAGGAAAAAAAATAATAACATTAATGGGCAATCTCACAGAAGGCAATCCCTCCACCCCTACTGGTCCTATCAGTGCCAGTACGCGTTCTTCAAAAGCGTTTAGAGGGACTAATTTGCTTGGGCCTCCACCAGTTCCCGATGCATAGCGGCGACAGTCTGATGCCTTTGTCTTGGTTTTGGCTTTATATTCTATGCAATACTGAGAAAAATAATGAAAAAAATTATTAACGCTTCATAAGCAATCAATAATCATACATAATGGCCTGTCAGCGCCGACGGTCAGCATGCTTGTTTGCTGCCTTCATTCTATTTAAGAAAAAAAAAAACTAACATTAATGGGCAATCTCACAGAAGGTAATCCCTCCACCCCTACTGGTCCTATCAGTGCCAGTACGCGTTCTTCAAAAGCGTTTAGAGGGACTAATTTGCTTGGGCCTACACCAGTTCCCGATACATAGCGGCGACAGTCTGATGCCTTTGTCTTGGTTTTGGCTTTATATTCTATCCAATACTGAGAAAAATAATGAAAAAAATATATATTAATGTGAGTTATTAATAACACAAACTTATAATCTCAATCCTGTAATCTCAAAAACATGCACTCCAATTTCCTTCTATTGACTTAGGGTTGATTTTAAGTTATGATAAATTGATATGTTAAGTTACTTAAGTACCATCACTGTGATCCAAAGTTGTCAAGTGGGTGGCAAAAAGTATTTCTGCCTATAAGTACTTACTACTTAACAAATGACTAAGAAAAACTGAATTTGTTACCTACTTGACAGATGAGCAATAAAATAGACTGATTAATGTGTAAAAGGTACTACATACTCTTTACTAGATGCTATTGATGCTAACTTACTCTGCGCCATTGGTCTGCGTTTTTAACGGTCCCCTCAGCTACTGAATTTAGCTGCACTGCAATGGATTCCCACTCTCTCCTTGCTGCCTCGTTACCAAGAGGGCCAGCTGGGAATCGACCCAATGCAATATCTTGGTGGGACTCCGCAAACTCCAACAGCAGCTCCATTTGCTTATTTGATATTTTTTTTCGTGCCGGCATCTACCGATCTGGTACATTGGTTTTCGTGATGAACATCACAACACTTTTGAGAGCAGCGAAGAACGCTGTTTGTGCATCACCAGTTCCAGCGTACTTACCCGATGACGACGTCGATTCAGACCGGTCCATCGATCTCTCCCAAAATCACAACAATTGAGAATTCTTATGTGTAAGGATAATAATCTACTACTAATATTTACATAAATACCGTCACCAGGAAACCTAACGTTCTGAGACACAGAAAATCCAGCAATACCCGTAAACATGTTACGAATTTCGTCACGACCTGCGACTGTCGTAAACAGCACAGTCTGTACGGTGTTGACAATATCAATTAATAAACTACGACTAACGTATTGATGACTTAAGAATCTTAAGTTACACGTATGTCTTTGAGACCAATTAGTGTATCTCTCACCTGAATCATCAATAGTCATCGCCATCGCAATAGAAGAGCTGTGAGGTTGGGCCTGCATTGTCTGCTCCAATCTAAGAGTCATGTTATCGAATCGAGTCATAGTTTCGGCTACTTTCTTATCTAGATGTTCTTGTATAACTTTAGGTTGATTCTCAAGAGCATTTTGAACTTGAGTAAGTAAATTCTGAGTAAGATTTTGTGAAGTATCAGTGATAGAATGGACAAACTGTTGCTGTTGCTGCTCCATCTTATGTCGTAACTTCCTTTCATTTTCAAGTTGTCTTTTTAACGACTCTTGTGTCGTAGAAGCTTTAGACAGCTGTTTCGCAAGCATTGCGAATTGTTCGACGTTCGGACTAAAGGTGCGTCTACGCTAGACGAACCGAGCACGAGCGGAGCCATTCAGGTTTCGTCGTTCACGGCGTCAAGTGTGGACGTACAACGAACCTACAACGATCACTGTCCTCGAACACAGTTTTCCGCAGTGTGCTCGCGGCTCTTGGCGAATATGGACGATATATATATTGCAGCAGCCGCTGCTGTTGCAGCGATTATTATAGCGGTGGTCAGCAAAAATAGAAAAAGGCGAAGACGATGGGGATCTACAAATATATATAAAATGAGATCCAATCAACAAAATTTAGATTTGTTAACTATTTTGAGAGGTCAAGAAGCAACTGGCCAATTTAAGAACTTTCTTCGAATGACATCGACAAACTTTGAGAATCTACTACGCTCAATTGGACCGCACATTGCGAAAAAAAATACCAAATTTCAAGAGGCTATATCCATTCAACAGAGGTTGGCGGTAACGTTGCGTTTTCTGGCAAGTGGCGATTCATTCACCAGTCTCCAATATACTTTTAAAATGTCCAAACAAGTAATAAGCAACATTATACCGGAAGTCTGTACAGCACTATGTATTGAATTAAAAAACTACGTAAAGGTAAGTAATGTTTTACTTTAATAGAAACAATATGGTTAAAAAAGTTAATTTATATAAACTCAGAAAAACTTTCCATGGTATCTGAAATAGTGGATTGTGTATCGACGGAGGATGGCTGCTGATAAGAGGAGTCAATCTGATTTAGATTGGTAGACTGACGAGAGGTTGACGGTGATGCTGAATATTCATTGGACGAATAACCTGTTTGGTAACCAGTGCGATAAGTTGCTTGAGAATGTGAAAATTCATAATGACCCATGTCAGCTTTCATAATAATTTCAAAGATTGCATGCTGCATTGCTATCTTTGTTTGAGCACTATAAGTGTCCATTTTTAAAGCCAAAAAATCCGTAAACGCTTTTGTGTTCTTATCAACGCAATTAACTTCTGTTGGTGCTCCAAGTTTCTTTTGTACATTGTTTAATACATCTACAGCGCTTTTAAACAATTCGTTTCCCGGTTGATTGAATCTGCGGGGTTTTTTAGATGGAATAGTCGGTTCTGTGTGTGTGTGTTCCTCTTCCGGATTATTACTCTGTTCCTCTGCCGGATTATTACTCTGTTCCTCTGCCGGATTATTATTCAATTCCTCTCCCAGAGTTTTACTCGATTCCTGTAAAAATAATAATAACAATTATTTATTTTTCAGCTACCTAAGACTTCTGATGATTGGCTAAAAATCAGCAAACACTTTCAAGATACATGGAATCTGCCACACTGTGTTGGAGCTATTGATGGCAAGCACATAGTCTTGCAAGCACCAATTCATAGTGGAACTGAATTTTACAATTATAAATCATTCTTCAGTATTGTTCTTTTTGCATTGGTTGACGGTAATTGCAATTTCCTATTCGTTGACGTGGGGTGCCAAGGTAGAATATCAGATGGTGGCATTTTTAAAAGTTCCCAATTATGGACAATGATTCGAAATGCTTCTTTGAATTTACCACCATCGGAAACATTACCTAACCGGCAAATAAATATACCATATTTCTTTGTTGGTGATAGTGCTTTTGCCCTACATGAAAATGTGATGGTACCCTACCGTGGAAACCATGTCATGGGTTCTAAAGAGAGAATTTTTAATTATAGATTAAGCAGGGCTCGGCGAAACGTTGAAAATGCTTTTGGCATAATATCTGCAGTGTTTCGAGTATTAAGGAAACCAATGCTTCTAGAACCTAAAAAAGCTGAGTTAATTGTATTGACCACTGTTTATCTACACAATTACTTACGTTCTAACAGTACTGATTATATCGTTCAAATATTGAATAATACAGAAGAAACTACACCTTTTACTTCTTTTTTGCCTCTCAGGCAAATTCCAATACGATCAGCATCTCATGTCAAAAAATTTAGAGATGAAATAGCAGATTACTGTATTAAAGAAGGCAAAGTTGAATGGCAGCAAGAATATGCTTAGATATGTGTGATAATAACTTTTACGCCACCCTTGGCCGTTAAGTAGGAATTAAAATATTAAAAATATTATATAATTATAATTCTAAAAACTTACCGTATTCAATCTTTTACGAGGGTTATCACGGTCATCCAAAAATTTGAGATTATTATATGCGAACCACCTACTCACATACACTTGCGATGCACCTGTAATAATAGATAGTCAATTGTATACTGATTATAACACAAAGTTCAAATAAAATAGAAATGATTATAACATAAAGTTCAAATATAACAATAGAAATGACTTTTTATTACCTTTGCCCGTGCCCTTAGATTTATCCTCCTTTTTTTTCTCTCTGCGATATGAAGCCAATAAACTAAGAATTTTATTTTTGCACAATTCTACATCCTTGCCCAATTCTTGGGATATACGAGACCATGCATCACTCTTCTTATTTTTTTATAGTAATCCTCATGTTTTGGGTCCCATATCAAAGAATTATTTTGATATAATTCAATTAATTTCACGGAAGCATCTTCGGTCCACGTTTCCATGATGTTCGATTCGAGCGAACGACGTCTGTCACTAAACACGTCCACGAGCGCACTGCGAGCGCGAAGCAAAACCCTTTGTGTTCGTCAAAAAACCGACAACAGGCGGAACGCAGCCGAGCACGAACGAAATGCTCGCAGCGCGCTCGTTCGAGGCTTGTAGGTCGGTCCACACTATACGAATTGTGTTCGGCTCGTGCTCCGCTCGTGCTCGGTTCGTCTACCGTAGACGCACCATAATAGAGCTTACTCCCGGAGACGATGAGGACCCGGAAGCAACAGTCTGTTGTTTAGTGATACCAGTAACAAACTGAGTCAATCGATGAGGTGATGTAGGTGATCTTACACAGTGTTGCCACCTTCAATTTAGACAAGTCACTAGAAGTACAATCAATTCTCGCTAGATAGTGAGAATTTAAAATATTAAAAATTCCCTAGAATTCCCTAGATCCTGTTCGGCATAATTTTAAAAATATATATATTAATAATAATAATAATATCAAAAACATATATAACTTTGCAATTTTTCGGAAAGTGGTCATAACAAAAAATAAAAACACAAAAATCGTGATTGTTTAATTTATTATTCATAAAATTAAGTAAGTTAGTTAAGTAAGTTAAAAATTAAGGTATTTAACATATTTATTTTTAAAAATCCTCGCAGTCGCTAAGTATTAAAAATAATTCTTCACCATTCATATTCGTCTCGTCCATCAAATTTTGACCTACCGATGATGATGTTGACGGCAATACGGCAGTAGATGCATCACCTTCTTTTGAAAATTTATAGGAATACTTTTTATTTTTTCCTATTTCCACAATTACTTCTTCTGGGAGTTGTAGGTAAAGCATTGTTCATTCATAACTTTCAGTCTCTTTTTAATGAAAAGAATGATGTTCAAAGTGCTAATGTTCATCCTGTTTCTTAACTTACTTTTGATTGTTCATTGTAATGAAAATTCTTTCTACTGCAGCATTGGAGTGAGGTAGAGATATCACGGAAATTGCGAAATCAGCTAGTTCTTGGAAACTATTTAATCCAGCAGCGTTTTTATACTCAAAAACTTCAGCTCAAAAACTAATAACAGTTTTTGTATTTTGCCATTTTACAAAGTTAATAGTCTGCCATTGCTGCAAAATTCTATCAATTGTAAACATTGGAACATATGGGAAAAACTCGGACTCGACTATATTCCAAAACATTGCACTAAACAGGAGCCTTGAACAAAACACTTTAAATATTCCAGGACCGAAGCCATTGCCTGGAACAAATACTCCAGTTGAACATGTAATTGTGGGTGATGGTGCTTTTGGAAATCAAAAAAAATTCTGAAGCCATATGCACGATCCAATATGACCCACAAGAAAAAAATTATTTTATTATAGACTGAGCCGCAGTAGACCATACATAGATCGACATTTGGTATAATGTCCAACAAGTTCAGAGTGTTTCATACACCTATTAATGTGAGTTTTGATGTTACAAAGAATATAGTTAAAGCAAGCATGCTTTAACTATATTCAAAAATAACAATAAGCACGATCTGCGACTGTCGTAAACCGCACAGTCTGTACGGTGTTGCGAATATCAATTAATAAACTACGACTAACGTATTGATGACTTAAGATACACGTATGTCTTTGAGACCAATTAGTGTATCTCTCACCTGACCTCATCTGAATCATCAATAGTCATCGCAATAGAAGAACTGTGAGGGCGGGCCTGCATTGACTGCTCCAATCTAAGAGTCATGTTATCGAATCGAGTCATAGTTTCGTCTACTTTCTTATCAAGTTTTGTATAACTTTAGTTTGATTCTCAAGAGCATTTTGAACTCTAAGTAAGATTTTGTAATGTTTCAGTGATAGAATGGACAAACTGTTGCTGTTGCTGCTCCATCTTATGTCGTAACTGCCTTTCATTTTCAAGTTGTCTTTTTAACGACTCTTCTGTCGTAGAAGCTATAGACAGCTGTTTCGCAAGCACTGCGAGTTGTTCGTCGTTCCGACTAATAGAGCTTACTCCCGGAGATGATGAGGACCCGGAAGCAACAGTCTATTGTTTAGTGATACCAGTAACAAAATGAGCCAATCGAGGTGATGTAGGTGATCTTACACGTGTAGGTGATGATGATGTTTCACCCGAGGACTGAAGTGAGATTGAGTGAGAACTGAGTCATCAAATCGAATAGTGCGAAGGAGAAGGAGAAGTGGAGAAGAAGTGCGAAGAAGGCCTCTTAATGTAGGAATAAATAGTTTTATTTTCCTTTTTCTTGTTTTAGTTTACGACCGTCTCAGCAGTAATATCTTGCTGCTGCATGTAGTTGCCTACGCGTTGTGCAAGTACACTTTGATTTCTTGGTTGAAATGGAAAAATATCTTCGGAGTCCTAAAAAGTAAGTAAATTAAACATGTTAAAATTGTAGAGAAAACTGTGTTGTATTATTAATTACTTATTGATGAATGATTTTATTTGTAACTAGCTGTCTCCACACAACTTTAATACTTCTTATTATTTATTACAACTTGGTTAAAAAACTAATAAGTTAAAACTAACACAAAATAATAATTGTAGTACTTTCCGACATTATAGTAGAGTTTACATGTAGAAACTAATGTTTTTTTCACGTGGAATATTTGCAAAATATGAACTGTACAGAAATGAGCCTGAATGAATGATTGATTACGTGAGTAGTATTTTTATCTTACTCATTTGAAAAATTCTTCGAGCAATGTGTGTTTGCTCATTGTTAGCCATCCTATTCATCTAATGAATTACCAAGCTATTTATACCTGCAAGATTTAAAAAGTCAAAAGAATACAGTAAGAGGCCATCGTCTACTTATTGCAAATCTTATCAATAATATCTACCCCACATTTGTTTTTGTTGTAAAAAGTTACCTCCTATTTCTGGCTTCTGTTTAGCTCCTGTAGTTGAATCAATTGAGCTATCATGATGCATTGTAGATTACAAAATAACGGATTTGTTTCTTTTTGGTATTTATGACACTAGAGTGCAGTCTTTATGAAATCCAAAAACGGTACTTTTTCTTCTCTTTGACACATCAATGGGATCTCATTGGAATAGGATTGGCATTACAGTAGAGCCTTGATAATCCGAACTAGCAAAAACTAACCCCTGTTCGGACTCACGAAGCGTTCGGATTATAGTATGTAAGGAGAAAAAAAAAACATTTTTATTCTTAAAATAGTGTTAAATTATATACATAGTTTAAGAGGTACAGTAAGCAACGAGCTGGGCTTTACATATTGACCTTGGGAACGCTCTTATTACAAGCAGCGTAAGGACTACAGTCGTAATGCAAATAAAAAGCCCGGCTCGTTGCTTACCGTACATTTACATAATAATTAGGTACCATAAAATACGTAAGGTGTAAATTGTCTATTTAGTCATAAACTGATCTATTTTAGTTTGGCGAGTCCTGTTGATGGACCAGAAAAAAGCTTTGTCCCTCAAGTTACGTAGCATCATCTTTTCCGATAAGGACAGGTCATTTTCTTCAGCCCACTCCAAGCAAGTGTTCAAAGATGATATGGCTTGTGAATGAGTAATTTTCTTGACATTTGAAGCAAAATAATCTTCAGCTAAAGACTCGTCATTCTCTTGCGTTATTTAGGTTATGATCTCATCATCAGTTATAGGATCTGTGCAATTCTCCTCTTCACTCATGGACAAGAAAGTGGAAATGGTTTCTTCTGTATAACCACGATTACGTAAAAGACTGAGCGGGAGATCGTCTTCTACGTCGAAGTCATCATTTTCTTCTGATCTATCTTCTGTTGAATTTATTTTTTCAGGCCAAAGAGGCTTCCAAGATTTTTCGATAAGAGACGATGATACATGATCCCAACATTGCGCTAGCGAAAAAATGGCGTCTTTAATTGTGACGCTTTTTATAACATCATGCAAGGTTAAAGCCTCATTGGCTTCTTGCTGCACGAACATTTGAATCAGGAGTTTCTTTTTGTAATTTATCTTGACATTTTGGATTACGTTTTGATCCATAGGTTGGATCAAAGGCGTACAATTTGGAGGCATGTACAGTACAGAGAAGTTGCCATCTTCTGTTGTCAAATCTTCAGCATTTGGATGTCCAGGGGCATTGTCTAAGAGTAGCAATGCTTTTTGTGGCAGTCCCATTTTTTTTAAATGGCGTTTGACTTCAGGAACAAAATGGCCTCTAAACCACTCGAGAAAAATATCTCAGGTTACCCAAGCACACCTCTGCCCTTCATAATGCACTGGTAATTTTACAGATCCAAAAGATCTTGGCTTTTTTTGCCTTCCCCACGTATGTAGATTGAAATTGAGATTGTTTTCGAGAGTGGACCTGCAGACTGCATCGAGCGAAGTAACAATCTATTGACTAAAGAGTGGAATTATTATCCACCGTCCAAACACCAATCATATTCTTCACGTCTTGGGTTGAGTGTTCTACACTATACGCAAGCTAGCCATAAGCTTACAATTTCTTTCAATACTGATGCCGTGAACTCCCGTCCATTGTCGCTTTGGAGGATATTGAGGCAACCAACTTCTAAAAATATGTTCAAAATCTCTATTGCTTCTTAACTCTTTAGTGGTCATAAAAACAAAATTTAGTCGAATGGTCTTGGTACTGAAGCATCCATTTGTTCTCCCCATCTGGAGATGATTGAAAATCCACAAGATCTACCTGTCCTCTTCTTTTAAAGTTATCACTTAAAATACTGTTTAGTACATACCTTTCCATCTTCAGACAGTTGAAAAACGATGCGAACTCACAAATAAACTTTGTAACAACACAATCACTTCGCGTCCTGCGAGCACGTAGGCACTTGAAAGTTATTGTCAAAATAAAATAAAATTTGAATAGGCGGGAAGTCGTTTGACACATTGTATTTCATTCTTGTCTATCGAACAATGTTTTTTATTCCCATAGATAAAAGTGTTCTACTATTTGAAATAAAACGTTGAAAATCGAACCACTTGAGAGGCGACACCAGCGGTCGTGCGGGCATTAGACTAAAAATGACGTAACGGCTACTAGGTGTCGTCGAGGCACTTGACGGGAGGGTTGTAGAAAATGTTTTTAGAATTTTATGCGTGGTTTTTTAAACCAATTCCTCTCAAGCCTGAAAATTTTGAACTTATTGTAATGGACTGTCTTTACATACATAACTTTTTAAGAAGGAATATACAATCTAGAGCCTTGTAGTCGCCCCCGATGACTTTTGATTGTGAAGACAGTGAACATAATGTCATAGAAGGTGCTTGGCGTAGAGAGTATGCAGATGAAGGAACTTCAATGTTGGAATTGGAAAGGCGACCAAGAAATTCAGCACGTACTGCTACAATCATAAGGGATCAATTTGGTGAATATTTCATGAACGAAAAAGGAAGTCTGCCGTAGCAAAACAATGTAGCTTAATGCTATGGCGGTAGTGTTTTCGTATATGTTAGATAGAATAGAATATTTACATTCCTACATCTGTTTACATAATAATAAAATAGGAATAATGCACTCACTGTTTTATTTAAAGTATCCGCACCAACACCCCTTGTCGTTGTGCTTTGTGAAAAAATTAGTTCTTCATAAAATTTACATTTTGATTTCTTAATATTTGCAGTACCAGTACCTGTGGTTTTTGTAGATAACATTTTTTTCCCCTCTCTTGCAAATTGCGATCGCAAATGCATTTTATTCTCAACATCTGTTTATGGAATTGCCAAAGCATTCGAAATTTCTTCCCAGGCGTCATTCTTTTTGATTTTATTTGTGTAGTTCTTTGTCGAGCAATCCCATAATATTAGTTTTTTCTCAAACAGATCTATTAATTTAAAGACAGTTTCATCGTCCCACAACCATGTTTATAAACAAATGTAGATGCGTCCACACTAGCATGCACCAATTGCGCAAACTGATTTGTTTCTGTGCTCTAGGCAGCAAGTGGAGAGCAATGATACATACCGATAAACACGTAGTGTTTACAGAAACAAAATTATATGTTTCAGAAACACGTAGATTTTGTTTCTGAAACAGAGTTTATAAACAATTGTTGCTCAGTGAATACGTGGCTTTAGCTTTATTAATATCTTTTTTTTTCTCTGTCCATTCCGACTTGTTACTATTTTTGTCATGGCCACTATAAAACTTTCGTAGCTCAGTGTTTAATTTCAATTCGTCAACAAATTTTCGAGCATTTATTATGTGATGTTTCGAGAAAAGCACATGTAGGCTCAGAACTTAGTAATAAGGTAACGTAAACTGAGAAATAATAAGAGCGTGAACTGAAAGCTACGTTTTTAATTCTAATGTATAATAGTTTAGTGAAAGTAGGTTACAAGATCACAACTAATAAAATATGAGGGTCGTAGACAAACTTAAAAATGGTGAAAGAACGTTAGGCTCTCACTTCTCCCAACGATTGCTTGGACGGTCCTGCTTCTGCCGACTCAGTGCCAGTACGTATGCAAGGCTGGTCCCGTCGCCGCTACTTTTCTTTTTGGAGCCTCCTTTGCATTCGATCCTCGTCTTGCTCACGCCTCTCTTTTTCTTGCTCCTTACGAAGCTCCTCGTCCTCGCGCCGATCGGCTGCACCAGAATCTCTACAATGATTGTTCCACAAAGTGTATTGTTTCCACAATGGTTTATCAGTAAATGATAAATTTCACCCACTGTTTCCCCAATTTATACAATTGAGCAAGACCCAAGTACAGGTCATCCAGTTATCCTTACCATACTGAATTTAACGTGAGGTAATGAATATTCTTATTAGGGTCTGTATTTTACGTTGATGAGGAAAAATCTATTCTCCGTGACGTTAAATACGACGACGTAATACAAATGATTCCATATTTAGGCTGAGGAAAATTGCTGGCCACAGAACCAGATATGATTCAATTTTTAAGTACGCCAAAAGTACTTCGGTTGGTACATTTAAGGAGTCAATTTGAATTTAATTTGAATTTGAAGTTTTCATCTTGTGTCGCTGTTGTGACGTAGCGTTCAAAATCACTTAATACAATGATTTCAAAAAGACTTTTATTACATTGCTTATCTTGGTATTTTTGTCAGTCTTAAGCCAGGTAAAGAACGAAGTGAAAATGGATCATACATTCTCTACAAAATACCAAAATTTCGATGTACATAGTACAAAATTATGTAGTAGTGCGTAGTGTAGTAGTATATTGGTGTAGGCATAAGAATAAATAATACTACATAGAACGGAATCTCCTTTGACCGCCATCGATATGCCGCAATTTATATACCTACTTCCCTCTTCACCCCGTTACGCCCCTCTGTCGCCCAGGCGTGCTGCCAGGGCTGTGAACTGTTAGTAATGCTTATGTCTAAAGATAATATCGCAAAAATATAAGTTTTTCTTTACTTAAAAATCATTATTTTAGTTTAGTATTACAAAATATGAGAATGATAAATACTTACCTACTCTATAAATACTTATAAATAATATTACTTAATAAGTTCTATGTACCATACCAAATTAAGCCATTTAAGTAAGTATTACTTACCTACATAGGTGTAAGTACTTACGTAGTGTAGGTTTAAAATAAACGAATTACATATTAAGTATAACGTGCGTGCGCCAGTGCCGCGGCGCCGCAATCGCGAAGCAAAACAATCGAGAAAGGTTCAATGACCGATGGCGGGGGCTATTAAAAAATATTTTGGCGACATGTTAAAATGCTGTAGTTATCTAACATTTTTTTTTATAATTGAGTGAAAGTGAAACAATTGGCTACACAAAAAGAACTGGTCATATCCTTTTGATAAATTAGGTACGGAAAAGGAATAATATTTAAAAAATATTACTTATCTCGCATTATCTTTGGGCAAACTAAAAAAAACTTAAGTTTGGCATTGTTTTAGAATTGTTTGTACAACCAAACACACCACATTAACTTGGCGCCGTTATTGTAATTGACGCGCCCGTCCGAGACAGCCCGTCTTCAGTAGTCGGTTTAGCCGAAATTAACGTGTAGGCTAATATCGTGACCTTGAGCCCGTTCGGAGCGGGAGTTTCCGTTCTACGTAGTATTATTTATTCTTATGGTGTAGGTAGTAGCCAGGCGGTCGAGATTAAACCACATGAGTAGATAAACGGAACAGAGACAAAGCTTCATACTACCGCGCGAATCGGTTGCACTACTACAAGCACGAGGAACATGTGTGCGTAACCACTGGCCGCTTGTCGCGTACGCGGCGAGACTGTAAAAAACCGGTTTAAGGCTGGCCACATACATACGGAATCCCGAATCGGAATCTCGTTTCGAAATATCGATTCGAGATTCCGTACGTATATCACACACATACGTTTATTTCCGTTCGAAATAACAAGGCTCAATAGACAGACGCTAGACATTGAGTGCAGACATTCTAGTAGCTCTCGGCAATATGGAGTTCGACGACGATTTTTTAATAGCGATTGCATTTTTGCTACATCTTGTTAAAAAAAAGAAGAAAAAAACCCGCCGTTACTGGGTGCATCCCTTAAATACCGCAAGGTTGCAAGACAGCCAATTTTATAGAAAAAGAGCAAAACTACGAGCCAATCCAGAGAAATTCTTTAAATATCATCGGATGTCTATAAAATCTTTCGACGAATTATTCCACAAAATAAGAGGAAAGCTTCAGAAGAAGGATACACATATGAGACTAGCCATCAACGCAGAAGAAAAACTAGTTATTACATTAAGGTAAGATTTATTAATCAATTAACATTAAGATAACATTTATTCATCAATTAACATTACGGAGTAAGGTATTTGTGAGGTTAGGTTTAAGGTCTAGTAGTTTTTTGAAGGTGTGCTTTTTATAATTTTTAATGGTAGTTAAGCCTTCAAGGATAATCATATTAGTGTTAACATAGAAAATACTTCCAAAAAAATTACTAGGCCTATTAACGTTTAGTGTTAACATAGAACATAAAGCATACTTCACAAAAAAATATATTATAAAATTTCAGTGTCCACTAAAATCAAATGATATGTAAAGTAATTATATATAATGTAATTACTGTACTATTTTTTATGAAAGGCAAGATATGTTTCAATTGGATCATATTCCGAGTTCACTACCACTACTTGAGAATTGTCAATAGAGTTCAAATTAGTATCCATAAGAACTTGATCTGGAATATTCACAGTAGGTATCAGAGACGACGTGAGACCTTGCACAGAAATATTGGAGGTTGGTGAAGGGCTGGAGATGTAAGCGACAGAATTTGCTGTAGATGGGCGAGAATATGAAGAATCACTAGGATTTATTCTTCGTATCAGAGGCGAATGGATATTATGCGTAGAATTATTGGGAGTAGGCGAAGGACTGGAGATGAAAGTGTATGGATTTGAATCACGATTTGCTGAGGAAGGGCGAGAATATGGAGATTGACTATTATTTATTGTTCGTTTGACCAGTTGGAGCATTTCAATCTTGAAATCTAATTTCTGGCTTGGACTCATTCTTTTCATATCTCCACGGAAGCTTAGTAAAAATTTTACATCGTCATCTTCTAAAGAAGCTCCTGTGGAAGCTTCTGTGGAAGATGGCTGTGTTGTACGCCGTTCTAAAATACTAAGGATTTTCTCTGGTACATCTTTTTTGTTTCTAGTCACTTTAGTGGTAGTATTTGCTCGACTGGTAATTTTAACTGGTGGGGAAGCCACAGCTGGTGTTTCCAAAATAGCATTATCATTTTGCCGCAGTGAGGATTCCATGTCTTCACTGTGATTTGATAAATTTGATTCCATATTATTCGGCTCATTTTGTGCATCTTCATCGTTATCATAGTTGCCTTCGGTTCTGAAAATAATATATACCTATTACATTTATTTTAACTTATCTAGTCACATTGTAAGTACTAGAATCTAGCCGGGAGTATTGCATACAGGGTCAGGTTCAAAACTCGATTCCATTTTGCATTTAACCTCATAAATAAACTTATCACTAAATTTAAATAGAAATAAATTGAAGTTTTGTATGGCAAAAATTCATCAACTTACTTTCTTCTCTTTAAGGTGGGCTTCAAAAACTCCAGGAATGGTGCATAGGTGTATGGCTTTTTTTCAGGCTTTGCTCCAGATCCTGATGGTGTATTATTTATTCTTTGCTGGTCTTTTCTGTAATAATCTCGGATATAAGTCCACTTTTTCTTGAGGCTGTTACCTGTTATTAAAAAAAACAATGATAAAATGTACCTACTCATTAATAATAATTAATTTTCTTATTGTTTCAGATTCCTTGCTACGGGAAAAAACTTCGAAGAGCTTTTTTTTGATTTTAATATTGGCAGCTCAACTGCATCTGCATTAGTTCGAGAAACATGTCAAGCTATCTGGGACACACTACAGCCTCTCGAAATGAAACCACCGTCATCAAGACAACGTTGGATGGAGATCGCCGAAAATTTTTACAAACGTACCAAATTCCCTAATTGCGTTGGTGCGTGTGATGGAAAACATATTCGTTTGATTTCACCTTTGCATTGTGGTTCTACATACTTTAACTACAAAAAATACCACTCAATAGTATTACTGGCCATAGTCGACGCTGACTATCGTTTCATCGCAATCGACGTAGGATCATACGGTAAAGACAGCGACAGCAATGTTTTTAGAAACTGGACATTTGCTAAAAAACTGACCGAGGACCGTCTGAGTTTACCAGAAGATCAAGCGTTACCAGGCACTAACAGTCCAGCAATGCCATATGTGTTTGTGGGCGATGAAGCTTTCCCAATAGGCAATCATTTCTTAAGACCATTCCCTAGAAGTAACCTGAATATAAAAAAACGGATATTTAACTACAGACTTTCATCGGCTAGAAGGATAGTCGAATGTGCTTTTGGAATCCTTTCCAACAAGTGGAGAATTTTTCATACTGCTATGACAATACCCCCCGATTTCGCTGTACTGGTTACCAAAGCAGCCTGCGTTTTGCATAACTTTGTAAGAAGAAGAGACGGTTATAACTTTGAAGACACGTTGTCGCATTACTTAGAAGAACTGCCATTCAATACACCACCCAGATCAAACAACATAGGACGAGAAATAAGGGACCATTTTGCAAATTATTTCGTTTCACCATCTGGAGAAGTATCGTTCCAATATCGCGAAAGAATAATAGGTAATCAAAATAATTTATAATTACTATTAAAATTGCTTAATAAAAATGATCAACTTACATGTGCTTGTTTTTTTAATTTCATCATAAGTTTCCCAGTCGCTGTATATTTCTTTAGTAATGGCCTGCCACGCTAGATCCTTAATATCTCTATTATGGTAATCTTCATGACTAGTGTCCCATAAACATGGGTATCCTTCCACGGCTATGATGAGATGTTCTATGTCAGTCATTGCGCGGGAAAATAAACGGGCGCGGGAGCTTCAAAATACACACCTCTACTCGCTACGATCATGCGACGCGTACTGAGCGCGTTCCGTACGGAATTTACGAATGTGTGATGCGACCCAAACAAAATCTATGGAAGACTTGCATCAGGAACGGCTTTTTTCCATCCGGCATTCCGAATGCAGAGACCATCATTCGGAATTTCGAATCGGAAAAAAAAACGTACGGAAAACTACTATAAGTGTGTGACAAAGTCATTGATTTGTATGGATTTGCTGCATTCGAAATTACGAATCGATTTTCCGAAACGGAATTCCGATTCGGGATTCCGTATGTATGTGGCCAGCCTAAGTTGGCACAGCCAGTTGACAATCTCAGGGTTTGTGCGATGTACGTTTTTATTTTGATATTTGCAACATTGAATATTTAATATAAAAACGTAGTATTTTATCAATAATAATGGTTGTTTACGGTACTGTTTGTATGAATAATACTAGAAAAAATAAAAATATATCATACTTTAACTATCCCAAGGAGTACAATAGGTAAGTAAATATTTGATTAGGCTTTTTCAAGTAAGTACCTTAAGTTTTATTGTATGAACCTTTTTTAATAAGAAGAGGATACTACACGGTGCGTTTTTGATTTTTATTATTATTACGAACTTTTACTAAACATTTGTAGGTGGGGTATGTGGGTGGGTTCAACTAACAATTGGGTTTTTTAATTATACCTCCTGACAATTCTATCGCATTTGTTGAATTGCTCGAGCAAAAGTTTCGCGAATATTTCGATCTTGAAATAAATATTGTCAATGTTGGCAACGAAATACTTCAACGTATTAAAGATTTCAAATTTGATATGCCATGTGAGTGTTTCCCATTAGATTACTTGAAAAATTGTATGCTAGATTCAGAATTTACCACACTGTAAAAGAAACAATAAATTATTAAAAAACAAAGATTTAAAAAGAAGATTATTAAAGTAAGTAATTTGTAAAGAATTCTATCATAATGAATAATAAAACTATTTAACAAATGTTTTTATATTATTTTATTTGTCTTATCCTATTGTGACAACCCTACCAGAATAGGTAACAATTTTTCCCGTTCTTAAGAAGCTGTTCGCGACTTTTGTTTAGATTACATATCGCATGATTACTGTTCGCGATGATAACTTTCACTAGGTATAGAATTTATGAACAATAGGTGTTGTACATAACATATTATTTGATTTACTTGTTTCGTTTATATAGTAATATGCGTGTTTTTATCATTTTCTAGTTCATAAGTTCATTATTGTTTTATATAGTTTGCCAAATATGGTAGTCTGTAGGTTTACCGATTGTTTGCCTTATATGGTCGCGTGTAGATTTACTTGTTGTTGCCCTAATATGGTAATGCATCGACTCACTTATCGTTTGCCTAATATGGTAATGCATAGGGTTACTTGAATGACAGGACAAGAATTGTGAGAAATAAATATATCAGTGTTTCTTTCTTAAGCCCCGCCCCGGTCCGTCCCACTTCGCCGGATATAAATATAGCGTCGGATCGGGGCTGGAACACACTTACCACTGGGCTCTAATGGAGGAAACACCTTAAAAGGAAATCGTGTCTTCTTTGATACCTGCCTACCCTGAACATCATAGCAACATACAGTCCACTGCACACCACAGAAGCTTTGTCTCTGTTCCGTTTATCTACTCCTGTGATTAAACGCCCGTCTACCTACGTACGATGTGTCCGCACTTTCAGGATATTTTCGGATTAATTCAATTCAAGTTTTCTTAGAAAATAATTCGTATATTTTCTTGTAACTTATTTAAACGTTTATTTTGGTCGTAAATAATTGTGTCCTCGAGTATCTCAAGTGTTAAATCAGTCACTCTGTATATATATATATATATAATTCTGCTACATGTTTTACCTAAATCTTTTTTAGATTGCGGACAAGTGATCTAAACGAGATACAGAAACATGTTAGAGAAACTGCAGGATTTAAAAAAACTCAAGAGACCCTTCAAGTATTTATTTGAGTCTCAAAAAAAGTTGGTACTACTTAGTCACCCTAGTGTACACCAACATGATAAATTGGAGTCTGTACATTATCCTTCTATTAATAATTCGAAGCAGCCGATGGAAACGGCGTTGGAATGTGTTAATTTCAATTGATACTCACGTCATGTTACCATGCGGTTTTTTAATTCTAATTAATGCCGTTCTACCATATTGTAAACTTTTTATAAAGATCTGCATCTGAACATTAAGACTATATTTTTGGTGATAAAAAATCGGGGTACATAGTAACGTTTTATATTGCTACTGATAAAAACAATCAGCGGCGTTGAGTCAAAGGTCATATTATAAGCATTGCATTTTATCACTAAGATGACGCAACCGCTTGTAATTCTTGTTTTATATTATCTATTTGCTGGATAGTTTAGGTAAATATTAAGCCAATTACATTTTTATAATTAACCCAGAACAGTTATAACCACAGATGAACCTGTTTAAGCCCGCCGCCACCTCTATATTGGTGATTGAGGTTAAGTACGTAATTTCAGCTCCCCTCCATGTTGCTTACACAACTCAAAAACTTGCAGCTTCTGAAAAATCATTAGCTTGGACTCATCATATTAAAAAATATTTTGAGCGAGTTTATAAGCAGCTGAAATCTATTTACAGTGAACGTACCCGAAGAAAGTAATCTATTGGAGATGCCGGTGATTTTATATCTTCACACAGTCGCGTTCTAAATTTTCCAGACACCCAAATGTAAACAAACTTCAGAAAAATATTTGAATCAGTGCCAAGATTTATAATAAATTATGTTACGTGCCAATAAACGTTCTCTAGACACAATTTTTCAATAATAATGAGAGAGAGCAAAGATAATTATAAATAAAATAAAGGTAGGTACCTGTTTTTTTAAATTGGTGACTGGGTGTAGGTAATTTGTTATGCACAAATTTGTTACTTTGTTGGTACCAAGGTATAAAAGTTACTAATGCATTATACTTAACATGCCCTTTTTAAGTTTGTAACCGAGTTACGTTGTAGACCTTGTTATTAAAGACACTTTGGAAAGAGGGTTAAGAGAGTTATATTTTTTTTTATTCGTATTTCAGTTAATGAATCACTCGAATCGACTCTTGATAGAGAAATTCCTCGTCCAAGTTTTATTAATTTGGAGCAAACCGAGCCAGCTGACTTTGATTCTGACGATAGCGCACATTCACACTCTCTTTATCTGATGTATCAAGAAAATGCTAGTAATGATGTTGTATTAAATACAAGAAGGAAACGGAAAGGACAAAACTTGCGCAAAACAATTCAGATTAAAAGAAACAAAGGCCAATCTTATGAAAAATCAGGAAAAATAATTTCGTCTTGAAAAGTTACCGCCTTGTCAGATTGCCGTAAATATATATTGTCGTAATAAAATTAGTTTAGAAAATCAAACGATACTTTTTGATGAGTTATGGGCATTAGCAAATTACAATAAGCGTTCGGCATAGGTATCTATCATCACTGATTTTCGATGCACCAAAAAAAAAAACACAACGCATACGTAATACTGGCAGTGAGCCTAAACCACGAACTATAAACCACACTTATCATTTAAAAGTAAATGGCCTGCTGATTGAGGTATGCAAGGGTTGTTTTTTTAAAAACGTTTGCAATTTCTAATAAATGCTTGACATCAATGTATCACATGTATAAGGAAAAGGTGACTAATAATCCTGTATCATATTCATTTTTTGGCAATGTTTTTCGATGGTGTCTCACACGATCAGCTGTCACGTGTGACCATTATCAACCCATAGCCATTCTGTTATCTCAAATATATTATTTTGTACTTTTTTAAAAGAGTGCTGGGAGTTTTTTTTCCGACTGACATGTCTATACATTTGCGTAGAGACTGGTACAATTTGGTAAGATTGACAAGTATTACTGTCATTATCATGAGAAATGATATGTTTCTTGATTTTGTAAGTTTGTACAAGGGCTCACTGCAATTAAGGAAGGTCGATTCATCTGGAGAAAAGTTTATATGGCATGATGTGAAATGGTTCCGGTACAGTAGTGAAAATGAATCAGGCACAATACAATTTAAAACCAGCATAGACTCGCCTGAATTCAAAAATATTTCTTTTCGTAGAAGAGGCAAAGCAAACGAACCGTTCAATCCCCAGAAATGTTACGATAATCCTTTGCCTATTAGTCAAGAAAAAAAGAGATCTCTTGAGTATTCTTCATTTAATTGACAATGATTGCCACTATTTTTATGAGAAATTAGAAACTAATTCAAGTACCCGTGATGTGGACCCCGACCTAGAGGAATTTAATGATGTCTAATATTTATAAATTTAAAGTATAACGTTTTAATTTGCAAAAGTTTGTGATGTATAAGGAGATAAGTAATTAAAATGTTTTTTATTTGATTTTTTCATAATAAAGTAAAACGAGACATGTCAATTATTTAATTATAAAATAATTATTTTTGTTCTATATATAAATTAAAACTATAAATATATATATTTATATTTATAGTTTTAATTTATAGATCCTTCACAATCTCCTATAGCTGGATAGCCTGCAGTTCTCGAGGTAGTCTGCTTTTCCACAGAGCGTGCACCGTCGATTCCACCATGTTCTTTCCAGCCAAATATTGCAAACGCCGCAAAAACTGAGACGTTTTTTGGTCTCCCATTTCTTCACTCTCCAGGAGACGACGTGTCCTCTGATCTTCGGTGGTACCTATCCTCTTCAAAATTTCCGTCTTGAACGACGTATACGGCGCGTCTCACTGTACCTCTAAAATAAGATCCCGAGCCTCCGCCACCACGTTGTCCGGTAGTTTTGGTAGAATCATCGAGTATTTTGTCTTCTCCGATGTTATTCGCGACGCCGTGAACACCGCCTCCGCGAGGGCGAACCATATCTCGACGTCGTTCGTTTTACACTCCGGAATCTGCGGCGTGTACGATGAGGCGGCGTAGACCTCAGGAGTTGCCGTGCCGTCTTGCGTCGTCGTATCGTTCCGTCATTTTATTATTATTAAATTATTGTTCCGAACCGGGATTAAATATTAAAAAAAGGTTAAATACTTGGAAGTTGAAACACGTGCGCTTATTAAACACTGTCACGTTTTTTATTATTAGCGACGCACGGCCGATGTAACAATATACGGAAAAATAACGTATTGCACGAAATCACTCACGCTGAATTTAATAAACAGAGAGTACCGCACTGAAATCACTTATTTTTTACGGGGTCACCACTTTAGGATTATTATGTGTACGGGTTATATCTGTTGAAATAAAAGAGTGAGTTGCATTTACTAAATATATTATAACAATCGGAAGTATTTGACTATCTTTTAAACATTTACTAAAATTTATGAAAAATATTAATTTTAATTTGTTATAAACTAATGTCGACGATCACCTGACCGCGCCGCCACAGATTTAATCGGGTTGCCTGCAGAAAATGACTATTATTTGTGTAGTAAAAAAAACAAACATAGTTATTACATAATCTTACATTCTAGTTTAATCACAGCCCTTAATTAAGTAATTCTTACATTTACAAACACTTTCAGTAAAAAGTCTTATCAATTAACAATAGTGTTAACCCTATATCCAATATTGAGCACTTCGAAAACTAACACTCGTTTGAAAGCCAAACAATATTTCTTCACTCGACTTCTGAAAGACACATTTTCGGGGTTACTGGCCGATGGTTTTTCCTCTTTGAAATCCAACGCCCATGAACAATGCAGCAAGGTGTTATTAATGAATGTGTATTCTTCCAAACTGAAATACTCGAATGGCACTTGGCTTTTTATTTTTAAAAGTGCATTAGGTACCGACACGGATTTCGTTTTCCTTAACTAGTCTAAACAGATGTCTAACGCACAGAGTGATACCGTTCTTTCGAAACAACCGACACTATGGATCACTATCGGCCTAAGTGCACTTTTTTTGCCATCCGATGCAATGTTGTTCTGCTGTAACTGTCTTTATTTACCATCTTCAAGAAGCATATAAGTTGCGCAGAGGTGAAAGGCGTATTCTGTTCCGTTAAATCATAGTACTGATAGTGAGTTATTTTTCTTACTTTTCTAATAACTCTATTTCTTACGGTCAATTCTAGCTGCGTATAGTATTTATTGGTAATCGTTTTTTTTCCAAATGACAAATTCACCCACAGTGTACTCGTAGGTTCGTATGTTATTCAGCCGATGATACCTTTTTGAGTCATTTTTATCGAATCTCGATCTCTATCACTCGGGAATGTCTTTCCCATATTATATTCCTAAAATTGTAACAATCAACTTCAGACGCAGAGTTGTCAACAATCATAAACTTTTTTCTGGTGTTGTATCCGTCGATGTCGTTCGCGGAAAATATGTCAAATCCGATGTTTCCAATGAGTGATTGACGGCGCCGTTTTCTACTTTTCTCCGGTAGGATTTTATTTGGCAAGGATGAGTAGTTGACAAACGAATGCTCGTTTCTCATAATATCAATAAAGTTGACATGATATTTCCGTTTCCAAAAATAGTGGATGCTCTCCGTATTCATGTTCTTAACGTATGTTGGATGGAGTGTTATCGCGACGACTGACTGTGTTCAACTGAGAGTGAAAGGACTGGTTGTCTTATAAAATCTCTTTGGTGTGATATTTTCAGAGTTCCTACAAAAGACAGTATGTCAAATGAATCACAGGAATGTACTTTTTCAAGGTTGATTCCAAGAAATCATCGAATTAAAATTTCAAGATCAATTTTCTAGAACAAGAAAATACTTAAAATTTATGATCCAATATATTACAAAAATTCACACCATGGTATTCATAGAAATGTAGGCACTTCATAGAAATGTGGGCACAAAAAACAGTTTGTGAATTATGATGTGACCGAGTTTGTTGACAACTTTATGGGTATCTATTTTTGTCGGACGTCGGTTAGATGGCTTACATTAAATCTTAATGCATGAATGCGTGGTTACTTTCAGAAACATATAGGGCAGTGATGTTTGGAGGGCTTATCAATATTTATTTGTACGGCAATGCTGTAGAACTCATCTCGAATTAGCTTCAAATGGTTCAGATCTGTTGTTCTTCTCAAAAAGTCCCTGGTGTGGGCACCCGCAATGCAATGACTGCCCATTGTTAAGATTTGAACAGTGCTATCAGCTAGACTAAAAGCCACCATGGTATATTTCCATATTACAGTTTTTTAATCAACTATACAATAATGTATTAGGCATTAACTAACTATCGCATAAAGTTCATGTTAGCAATAAATAATGAATATGTAAACTCTTTAAAAATGATTTATGTTGTAGATTATCCAAATTTACGATAGAGATTTCGGAAAACAATCTGTAAGAAATTTGGCAAAAAAAAAAACAACATGAAAATTGATTTATATCTTCTGTAAATATATTTTACGACCTTTACATTCATCAATGATTAGATAGAGCACTATTCCCCGTATTATGACCAATATGGTACATGTATGTTTGTAAACAATGTTCAGTGGGATTTGTATACATGAAAGTCTTAATTAAAAAACACATTTAATATTGAAATAACATGAACAATATAGAACTTGACTCTTAATTTTGCCAAAATATCAGGTGCAATTAATGTCAAAAAAGATTCATGCTTTCTCAACGAATTTACATTGATAACACAAAACAATTGCACCTCTAATTAACTTATTAGCCACTAAACTTAATAGGTTTCAGTTTTTCCCCGAATTTACAATCATCTAAATCAATTGTTGAGCGGTGATACATCCACGTAACAAGTTCATAATTGTTGGTCCGAACAGCATGATGAAGTACTTTAACACCTTTGGTTTTATTTTTTGCATTAATAGCTAGGCTCAAATTCACAAATCGGAGTTTTCACAATGCCGATTTATAGACAGAGCCGATTTCTATCACTAATTGACTTATAGCTAAAGGTGTCACAATACAAGATTAACTATTCAACTTATTCCGCACCTGTCGGAATAACATGATTTTTAAAGAACTTTTAAATAGAAAAAACCATGTGCGCATAAAAATATATCAAGCAAGTTACATTGTAAATTCTAAACATACGTAAGGACATTATTATTCTAAATTATTGAACTAACCATAGTGCATATCGCAAGGCGTTAGTATTGACAGGTATGAAGTAGTTTGATCTCATATTTCAGAATATAAAAATAATACTCAAAAATGGAAGAAATTTATGTAAAATACACCTACCATGTGATTAGACTACTATCTATTACTGGCATGTTAAACGTATTTAAAATAACAGAATTGTATTTTTCCTCAATTTGCAACCAATTATTATTTTCAGCGTAGATTAACTAACTATCGAGTATCCGTTTTCCTTCTACGCAGTGGGCAAAGTATGTATTTGTATAACAAAACATTTATTACAATAATTAAAACTTACCTAACTATAAATTTGACTTAAATTAGTATAAACAAATAGTATTGCTTTTAAACCTTAAGTAAGATATATAAAACTTATATCACAGGCAGTATAGACAACTTTTTTTCAATATAAGCACCAACTAATTGGTAACACAAGACATAGTTATCTAAGCGGTTCATCAACCCATATTTCTGTTGTCGTGCATTTTTGAGAATACTTGGGATTGATAGCGTTCCTGTTTTGTCAAATTGCCGAACACGCAAAATACCGCAGAGCTACCAACTCCGTCAGGACATAGCACAATTATTGGAGCCGGTTTTTTGTCAGGTAGTTGTCTCTCCAAGTTAAGGCCCTTTTTAACATTAAAAACAAAATCGATAAACACATTGGAATGATGAGAGAAGTCGTCCCTCGCCCAAGCGGAGTACTGACAGTGCAATATTTTGCGTTTTCGTCCAGACTGGTCAGTCAAACTTAACAAAGTGAAATTGTAATGTGGATTAACTTTAATTTCCAAAGTCTTGATCTTAAACTTACTACACACTATCACACATTCCTCTTTTGGAGACCAATATTGGTAACTCTCATTATTATCACTCAATCGACAAGTCATCACTATGATTTGGACGTTGTGATCCCAGGCCGTTTGCCAAAGTTTATCGCAGACATCCTCTTGTGGACTTTTCATACAATTGTACTTGTGCTTGACATCATAACCGACAATAAAACTTGCATTCAAGATTGTCTCACCAGTGCTAAGCCTTACGCGCCAATGAAGATAACGTACGAGCTGCATACAACATTCGTTTTTACACTTATTCTCAAGGATTTGAACCAAAACCTTTTTGCTTGGGGATTATTGAATGATATTCTTCAATGATACTGGTGAGTGAATGGGGTTTAGCTATGAAACGTAAAAAATCACGTCCGTTCATACTTTGAAACTGGGTTGTCATTTTTAGTAGCACTTTCTGCAAATAAAAAACCATCATTCTCACTTGCAAATGAATTCCGTAAGTAATTTGCCTAATCACTTATTCTTCGTAAAAGTTTTCCGCTTACTTGCAATGTCGAACTTAACCAAAATCAACTATTGTTCGCTTTTCGAAGGCGCACTTTCTAAACTAATCCTCATTTAACGGCGTTAGAATTTATATACCCATAGTGAATCCCATTGCGCACATATCGAGTCATTAACTTAATTCGAACGTTCACCTAATACAACATATATATCTTTAAAGCACATATTGGGGCATTAAACTTTAACTACTTGTTTATAAACCGTAAAATTTCAACTAGCCGATGCGTTTGAACTCATATTAACTTTGTTATTGCAGCTTTCGGAACTCTGTTTATGTATTACTTAGTCTAAACCCCAAGGTGAACGTTTCCATTAGACTGCTAAGCAAAGAATGTGCTTTCTGTTATATCGCTAATTATTTAAAGCCATTTCGACAGATATCTACGTATGCTCCGACCATCATTACGTAGGTGTTTCTATGTTTTAAAAAGATATAGTATCAGGTGGGGCAAGTGTCTATAGGCAATTCCATTAACTTGCAAATTCTTATTAGCGTCCTACGCACGATCGGTTGCTGGAACTCATTGACAGTGGAAATAAAATAGTAGGTATTATTGATTAGAACAAAATGTTAATAAAGTAAATGCACTTACCTAATTATGTGAGGGCCATTTCCACTACGTCTTCAACGAATCGTTCCCGAGAGCGCATAATTAGTAGTTCATACTTTTTATCTTCATATTTACGTTTGGCAGCTTCACTTTCTCGATCAATTTTGTTCCGATCTTCCTCGCTTTTCGGTTCCTTACACCTGAGAATGTGAACTTTTGCCTGAAGTTTTAGGACTTCAGCCGCTAACTCTAAACGGTCTTCCTGCGAATACATTTTTGCCATGTATTGATGTAATGAAACTTCGTACAGGAATGGTACCCAATAATTATTTGAAAAGGTATCAGTAACGGGGTGTAAATGCAACGTATTTGCATACATTAATCGTTATCTCATGTGCAACAACTTGCCAGCAAGTTCACTTCATTCAATATTCAATTTAAATGTAATTCAAACAACCGAAGACGGCTAATGTCACGGACAAAATTGAAGCATTAGAATAGGGATAGATAAAGGAATTCCTATGAATCTCAAACAAAACGAGAAAAATATATAAAGTAGTGTACAAAGTATACTTATCTTCTAAAAATTGAATTACTTGAGCTATCAGCATTGAGCTGCAAATAAACATATCCATTTAATAGTAGGTATGTCCAAGAAATAAAAATAAAAGGAAATTTCGTCACAGTGATAGCAAGCTCCAATCAGACCACAGTGTAGAGGTGAAAAACGATTATAACGGATATATTACCATCAATGTATATTTTTCAGAGCTAATTAAATGTATTAGTCCACTATTTAACTAAGCGAATTACTTAATTGTTTATTCATTGATGACGCAGGAAGGTTATAGACCAGCAATTAAATTAAATCCTGAAAACACTGTAACTTGCGAAAAATTCTTTGAACAATTTGTAGGTCACCTAATGGCTGCAACCCTTTTTGCGTCCCACTGCTGGGCACGGGTCTCTCCCCAATATTGGCGAGGCCTGGAGCTTACTCCACCACGCTGCTCCAATGCGGGTTGGTGGAGATGCGGGTTAGTGGCCTACCCGCTGTCGGATGTTTTCAAACCGCCCATAAGGCCTCCGACAAGGTTTAACGACTGTTATCTATTGACAACAACCGGGACCGACGGCTTAACGTGCCCTCCGAAGCACGGAAACGCGCATGAAATTTTTGCCACTAGCGGTCACCCATCTCACACCTGACCGCGCCCGTTTGGATTAGCTGCGTAGATCGCTTGCGTTCTACGCTCGCCGCCGAGCCATGCGCGCTTCACCAGGTCACCTAATGCGAATGGCTAATTAATTCAGTGTCGTGTATTTACAATTAATAAAATAAATAAAAACCATATGACTCTATATCTATATATATTAAGTACATTTAACCCACGAGAGGCGCCTGCGCATTATTGTCTTATTTCTTTCAGCTATTTTATATATTATTTTTTCATATTTCTTTTTTATTTTTATTTTATAATTAAATGAGCATTATGAGTCGCGCACTTTTGGATTTTCCAAACTTTTTTACTCATACGATGTGACGGTGAGTGTGAGTAACGCGTGCTAAATCGTCACGGGAAGAGGAAAATGGATATTGATGCGTACGGTACGATTCTCAAAATATTTATCAAAGAAAAATGTTCATCAAATTTTGAACAATGAGCACAAAGCACTGTTGATGGAAATCATAACGCGTTCATGTAGCGTATCCTTAAAAAAGGAAAATATTTATAAGAACCGTTCTACTGACGTACCCTGCTTTGATTATATCAGAGTAGTTCTGCCTGTGAAGAAGGGCCACAATGATTACATCAATGCGAAATACATAGATGAATATAAAGTGAAGAATCAATTCATCTGTACCTAGGCGCCGATGGCTGAAACGAGCTAGGATTTTTTGCGTATGATATGGGCCCACCAGACCCGCATCATTGTAATGCTCACAAAAGTAATGGAAAACAGAGTTGAAATGTCCTATCTCTACTGAACTCAGGTGAAAGGGCTAAGAGTTGAATATGGCGAATTAAGAATTACAACAAAAAATGTTAAAATATGTAACAACTTTAAAGTCACTAACAAAAACGAAGTAACTAACAAAACTAGTACAAAACTTGAAGTAAACATTTTGCTTATCACGATTGGCCTGAGGGTGGCATCCCTAAAGACGCCCGTAATTTTGTAGAATTTGTTTTATCGGTGAGGCGAGCTTGAAAGATAAATATCAATAGCCTGTTGTGGTACATTATAGTGCAGGACAAGATCGAGCGCCGGCTTTTTGTGCTATAAATATATGCATATCTATATATAGTGAAAGTGCAATTATACCGTTATCGCTTGTAGTTAGGGCTGCCATCACCTAAATTTCCGACGCCGGATAAACACGGCACAAATCCCGGACATTTGGGCGAAATATGGTTTTTTCCCCGGACATCTCTGGAAAAATATTTTTTGCAACAAAAAGAAAAAAATATCGTTATATTTTTTATTAATTCCATTCGATCGTTGACTATTTTGCCGAGCTTTCTTGAATGCGGGTTATTGTGGATGAATTTTTAATTAAGATTTATTTCAATTGATCGCTTATCTATTAAAAATGGATTTCCTCCGACAACAAAACGTCCGAATGGGGTTTTTGAAAAGTGTGCGGGTGAAACCCGTAACACAAAATTTTCAACCAGGTGTTGAAGTTGAAACATTATTTAATAAGGAACATTATTCATTATAAAAAAAACTAACATACTAGTTTAACTGATATTTACAATGTTGATAACACTTATTTTTTACTTAAATGTCTTTAAATTCCTTAAAACTATTAACAAAGAACAACTTTCTGAACACTCATTTTCACTTTCACTCTCATCACTCGAGTAGGGCTAGTCACAATCAGCATCAAATTCAACGAAGATGTCCATCATTTTCAAATCATCTCTCTTCCAAGCAACCTGGTAAGCCGTCAGCTCACCATAGTTGCGAGCTTCCATGTCCACGCAAGTCTGCTGACATAACCAATTTACCAGCTCGTAATCTTGATAGTAGACGGCAATGTGAAGCACCGTACTTCCTGAGCATCCGTCTGGTGCGTTCAGATCTGCTCCCAACTCCATCAAAATTTCCATCAATTGCACATGACTCTCCGCAACAATGTGGACACACTGTTTCCCCTGATAGTTGGGCTCCCGTAGCAGAGATGAAGTCGTCTGGTCCAACCACAATCCAGCTCTCAGAAGTAGAGAAACGCACCCATGACGGCATATGTCATGGGAGAAGTTATGCCCTTCGCTGTTTAAATCGCCGAAAATTTCTTCAATTACGAAGGACTTCATTGTTTTAAGAAAATGATAGCCGAAGGTTTGCATGGTACCGTCTCGAAGTTAAGCCAATGTGCAACTAAGGCAACTTATTTTCGAGTCAACCATTTTATACTTATTTCATTATAATATCGTATCGTACGGGAACTCCGGGTAAATATTATTTATAACAGTGGAACAAAAAACATTTTTGCGGTTGATAGTGCCTGGGTTTTTCAAAAGATTTCGGCCAATGTTTGTTCTAAATACAGAATAATAATGTTTAATGTTTCACTATTAAGCAATGTAAATAGTGAGTTTAACGATGCCATGTAACTGTTTTAGGCCAATTTAATAGGCTTCATATAAATAATGCTATTAAACTTGTGAACTTTATGATAATAAACTCTTATGAGATCCTTCTCGTGTTTTTATATGAGGCCCACACCTCATATATGGCGCCCTAACGCTTAAAGGGTTATCCACGTATCGCGCGTTGGTTATACGTTAAAAAAAAGTGCTGCGTGGCAACACAGCTACTAACTTACCTAACTATAACTGTTCCAAGTGCCACAGTGTAAGTGAACGTTAAGTGAACGTTTTGAGACTCATAAATAAAATACAATCATGGAAACGCGTCGTAAAGCTGCTCGTCAAGACGAGAACGCCATCGTTAACCACGCCAGCCGCCATGTTGGCGCCGCGTGCTTGGAAGCGTTTCCCTCTGCCGCCTCGACAGCAGCCTACCAAGACATCAATCTTCCTACCACCCCTGCTCCTGAGGATGATGATCCGACACGGCAGCGCCTTCGCGGCTGGCTGGAATGGGCTCAGCGCCCCCATCTGCATCCACAAACAGGACCCCAGAGGTAATATTCACACAAGAAAATGTTACAGCGCTTATCATCGCAATTCAAAAAAGTCAAACAGACGCATTTAAAAAAATAGTTGACACATTAATGCATTCGGCTGCCACGAGCCACGCTGCAAGGCCACCTTCAGCAGCTCGATGGCGGAGTGAGTCTGTGGCCGCATTTATTGATAGCGTCGACAGCTATATAGACTGCTGCAAAGTCTCTGATAAAAATGTATTAAAAGACCTATCAATGTTCAATGTATCAATGTCAAAGACAAAAGACAAAAGACGAAACAATCTGGTGGCAAGGTATAAAAAGACAGGTGACAAATTGGGCTGATGCTAAGGAGAATTTAATAAGCGCATTCGGCGGCGGCATATTTAATAGTCCACACGGAATAGAGAACACCGACTTATTTATTTCGAAAATTCAAGCATTATTTGCGAAACTACCAGTAGTAGTTATATATTAAGGTATCTGGATCAGGATCATTCAGAGATCCAGATCCAGATACCTTAATATATAACTTTTCACTATTCATCTATCAGTTTTCACTTTTCATTTACCAGTTCTAACATAAATTGACATTAGAAACTGATAGTTGAAAAGTTAAAAACTGATTGATGAATAGTAAGTACATACATACCACAATGAAAAATTAAAATTGATAGATGAATAGTGAAAAGTTAGATAATGAGGTATCAGTTTTAACTTTTCATTTATCATTTTAACTATTCACCTAGAAGTATGTAGGTCTCTATCTATCTATCTATCTATCAGTTTACTATGTGTGTGTAGGCATGATGTATTTATTATTCTTTAGTGTGGGATACAGAAATACTACCTATATGTATAAATCGAATGAATGATCATAAACGAGCGTCTATTTGAGTACAAACCGTTAAGTAACATCGTGCGAAAATTATCATGAATGTTATTGTCGATGTTCAAGGATTTAAAAATGAAAACAACGAGTTTATACCCAAAGAAATAGCAATTCAAAATGCAGGGCAAATCTTTACACTCTTGATAAAACCCCCGTACCCGTTTTATGATTTGACTAAAAAAGAACGTTTACAAGTAGCTTGGATTGAAAAAAATAGAGGAATATTATGGAATGAGGGATACGTTCCTTATTTAAATTATAAGTTAATTATCGGTGATTATTTTAAAAACAAATATATTTTTACTAAAGGTGTTGAAAAGGTGGTTTGGCTGAAAAAAATATTACAAACTGATAATGTGTACAACTTAGAAGATAAAAATTGTCCTAGTTTAAGCGTATTGTATGATAATTATAAATTATCTTCAGATATTTTAAGATGTATCTATCATAACAAAATATGTGCATTAAAAAATGTATGTTGTCTTTATAAGTGGTGTTTAGAAAATAATATACTTGTATGAATATACCGTATTTTTTAAGATTTCTTAGTATTTTATGAACACATTTTCGTTTTATTTAACATTTAAAAGCTGATAAATTTAATATTAGAACTGATAAATGAAAAGTTAAAACTGATACCTCAATATCTAACTTTTCACTATTCATCTATCAATTTTAATTTTTCATTGTGGTATGTTGTACGTACTTATGTACGTACTTACTATCCATCTATCAGTTTTTAACTTTTTATCTATCAGTTCTAATGTCAATTTATTTTAGAACTGGTAAATGAAAAGTGAAAACTGATAAATGAATAGTGAAAAGTTATATATTAAGGTATCTGGATCTGGATCTCTGAATGATCCTGATCCAGATACCTTAATATATAACTACTACTACCACATGGAAACTTGACAGATAATAAACTCTCCACCGTTACCAGTCAGGTGCTGCCCACGACTCAGTCTGGTTCCGTACCATAACCACTGTTGTACGGCGCATGACTGATTGCCGTGCAGTTCACAAAGACATGTGACAAGTGTATTTTAATATTATTAAAAATTATAATTCTTTCTTAGTGTAAATTTAAAAACTATTTTTTAAGTTATAAAACTGTGAAGCTTATGAATAATTAATGTAAGTATATAAAAACAACAAACGTATTTTCGATTCGTTGGTATAGTAATGTATTTGGAGGTTACGTTCTTGCATCTTACTTGTATGATTTTTTTAACGCTGTATACTTATTTTTTTTAAACTTTTGATTGGCTATATATGAATCATTTTTTACCTCAGTTGGGTACAAATATTGTCAATATTTGTAATTTATATTATTTTCTCTTTTTCATTAATTGTAGATAATATGGATGTAGATAATAATCTTGATCATCAAGTCGACAATTCGACAACTGAAGCGAGAGTTGAAGTAAATGAATGTCAAGATGTAGGTGACTTCACCCTTGAGTGTTCAAAATGTCATAGTTTACACGACATAAATTCTATGATTTTTGTCCCTGAACGCCAAGACTTACTGACTTTTTTACAAAATAATTCCGATGGATTCAATATATTGTTTCATTATCATAATTTTCAGTCATTAAATATCAATGAAAAATAATTTAACGCGTTTAATTATTGGACGAGAACTGTTCATAATAATGAAAAAAAAAAACAATTTGAGTTTAGAGAATCCGTTAGAAAAATTGGAGTAAGCTCATCCTTTTGTTATGCATGTTTAATTCTTTGTCTTATTTTCAATTTTTTTTCTCTTATTTACATTATCAGAGTAGGTAGTTAAGTAGACTTTAAAAATTTATACTTTTACTTAATAACTCTAATGATATAATAATTTACGTATGTTCAGATTTCCAACTGAGTTATTAAACAAGCTCGCTGATGAAGTTGTGAGTGTCTTTAAAGAAAAAAAGGAATATATTACACTCCAGGTTATTCTGATGGTAAAAATTGGATTAATTCTTCCGGAAAATTTGTTCAAAGGATAAATTATATGCGGAAATGTTATGTTGACTCCGGTTTGATAGTGTATCCGGTTAAACCCGCTAATGATGCCTCCAGTTCCATTGAAAATACAAGTAATATAAATATATAAATTCGTTTTAGGCGTAAATGTAGATGATACTAAAACAGAGTCAAAGCGATTGGAGCTTGATTGTGAAAGCTTGGGACTCGACCTATAAAGTGAGGCAAAGCTTAATCAAAAGTAAAGGAGGGACTGATCTATGGGAGTTTACAGAATATCCGTGCTTGAAGAAAGATTCTGGTTTAGAATTGGTAAGTTGCACTATTGTCTTCATTATTAAATTGATTTAACAAATTGTTCTAGTTTTAATAATAGTTATTTTTATAGATTTATGCAGATTTCAACAAACAATTTCCTAAGGCGGTGAATCTACACGATAAGTGGAAGCTTGTACGCGGTGAAATTGAAAACTTCATTTCTTCCAAAAACATTACCGCTAAAGGGTTTTCTCTTGAAAAAATTGCCTGAAATTTAAGATGGTAAATGTCACTTCAGGCAGTTAGACATTTTGTATTTATAAACAGTATTTACAATTTACGTAAATTTTAGAAGGCAAAGACGCTGCTTTATTTCAACTATAGCCGTTAGCTATCAAGGCTTCCGAAAAAAAAGTTAAGCCAATTCCAAAAACTCCAACTGCTAAACGAAGAAAAGTTGATGTAGCAGATAAAGAGAACGTAGTGGAAGCAAGAGACCAAAATTTTGAGGAATTTATTTTAAGAGTTAGTGTAAGTTGACCTACACATTAAATTAACTGTCTTTGTAGATATGTACAATTGTTAATAATCAATAATTATCTTTTTACTTTTAAATCCGTAGGTTGCAGCTGATCTCGACAAAGCAATAGAAGGGAAGCTTAAAAATTGCGAATCAAAAGGTGAAACTGTGCAACCTTTTATTGTATTCGTGGGATCATCTACTGCACCAGAAAGCTTTTACGTAGTTGTTGATAACATCAAGTACGCTGTGAAGTCTGCTATAGAAGCTGTCGAAGCTACTTTTAAAATCTTTTTCTCCACTAATTGCCAGTACCCTAAGTCTGACCGCCAAGTTTGGTTGTTTATTCAAAGAGTTATCTATTGCATGGAATTAAAAGGTGATAAAGTTGGTGTTCAATTGAACAACGCACTGTTTCACTTCGAAAAATGTTCACCATCTGAATCTCAATAAATAATATGGATCCACAAAATTTTTCTGCTGAAATAAATCAGAGTGCTGCTGATTTAGTATCTAAATTACTTAATTACCCCGATTTAACCCGATATCGAGTTCAAGACCTTTTAAATGTTTTTAATTTATTTTTAAACAACAACGGTATAGTAACATTATTAAATCAGATGATTTATCGCTTGGAACATTTAGGTGAAAACCCTTATAATATCATCGCTTACAAGCGCATGGTAAGTATGCTTAAAGATCCTTTTAAACAATTTAAATCGAAAGAACAAAGTCTTGATTTTTTTTTAAATAGCGGTACATACATTCCTCCAATAGAAGTTTCTGTCGGAGTAAAAGAAACCTATATACATCAAAAGTCAATCGTAACGTTAACAAAAAAAAATATAACAATTCAATTTATTCCCCTCAGAACTGTTTTAAAAAAATATTTTGAACAACCGTATGTATTAAATGAAACACTAACATATTTGAATTATTTGGAATCAAACACTGTACTCATGTCAAATGTTATTCAAGGAGAAGCCTGGCAAATGAAAAAAACTAAATTTGGTCAAAAAATCGTCTTTCCTATTTTCTTATATGAAGACGAGTATGAAACTAATAATCCCTTAGGGAGCCATAAAGGGTTAGGGAAAAATGGAACATTTTATGTGACTATGCCTTGTTTACCTCCACATCTCCGTTCAAAAACCGAAAATATATTTCTATCAACATTATTTAGGACAAAAGACTTACAGCACGTGTCTCTAAAAACAATTTTAGTTAAAACTGTTGAAGAACTAAAATTTTTAGAAGAAACTGGTATAGAAATTCAACATGAATCTGGTTCTACTCGAATTTATTTTTCGTTAATGGGAGTAATTGGAGACAATTTAGCTGTGCATCAAGTTCTTGGTTTCATTGGAAGCTTTAGTGCGAATCATCCATGCAGATTTTGTTTACTAGATCGAAAAAATATAAATAATGTCCTGAGTGAAGGTCAATGTGATATTCGGACTAATAGTAATTATGAAGATGGATTGAAACGTAATAATCCTAGTGAAACTGGAATTGCTGGACCATCTGCACTTTCTGACTTGAAATCTATCTCTACCCTAGAACTTTTAACTGTAGTTACAACTTTTAATTGTAGGTAGCTGTAATTACATGCATGATATCTTGGAGGGAGTCGCTCAGTATGACTTGGGACTAATTTTATATAACTTTATTGTCGATGAAAAGCTATTCACTCTATCAGATTTAAATAATCGTATTAATGGATTTTATTATGGTGAAGATGAAATACGAAATAAACCAATCGAAATTAAACACAGTCAAATTAATCATAAATATATAAAAATGTCAGCTGCTGAAACACTATGTCTCTACCAAAATTTTGGAGTTTTAATTGGTGCTTGGATTCCATCAGATAATCGTTACTGGAAGTTAGTTATTTTATTCAAAGATATTCTAGATATTGTATTATCTCCGGTAGTCCATAAGAATTGGTGCGATTTACTCGAAACTTTAGTTCAAGAATACCTAGCTTTGCGAGTTCAATTGTTTCCTGACCAAAGTTTGAAGCCCAAACATCATTTTTTACTGCATTATGCTCGAGTAATGAGACTATTAGGACCATTATGCAACATGTCAACGATGCAATGTGAGCATAAAAACCAAGACGCAAAACTTGTTGCTAATGCCACAACCAGTCGCAAAAATATATGCAAGACGTTGGCTGTCAAGCATCAGCTTCAATTCAGTTATAGATTGTGGTGTAAAGTTTCTATCAGTAACAGCTATAAAAAGGGTAAATCAGTTCTTAAAGTAGCTCGAAATACGCCTGAATTTTTGATTTACTCATCATTTCTGCCAATCAACCCTCAAGATGTCATTAATGAAATTAGCCAAATAACTTTTAAGAACCGAACAATAACACCAAATACAATATTAATGTTCCCAAATGAATCTGATCCGCAATTATTACTAGTTAGAACAATAATCGAAACTTATGGCAAGATATTATATGTAATTTGCAAAGATATCACTATTTACACATACTATAATGATCATTATCATGCTTATAATTTGCATGAGAGTGCTCTGGTTAGACCATCGCACACACGATGTTTGACCATCCAAGAACTTGAATTTTGTTCAATATCTCGTATATGGTAAATATATTCCAAAACGTTGGGTGTAAATTTCCAATTATGTTATAAGAAGTATTATCTGAGCCTTTATTATTCTATGCTACTAAATAAATAAATATTTTAATGTAACCCTAAATTATTTTATTCGAAGCAATAAACAAAAGAACATATAAGTATATATTTTTTTATTATTTTATAGTAAAGTATATTAATTTAACCAATAATTAGAAATTTCCGCAACTTTATATTTTTTTAATTAATGTAAAATTTTATTTGAGTACGTAACATGACTAGTTGCTGTGTAAGACGGGACTTATTCGTGTGCACACCTGAGTCATTCATGTTCGACACACGACTGATTACTGTGGCCAGATTCATGTGGCAACACCACACTGAGTACGGTGTAAAACTTGACTCAGTCATGTGTGCACATGACTTACTCATTTGGTAACTTAATTTTTGTTTCATTTTTCGTCAGCACCTGACTGAGTCGTGTGGAAAACTAGAACCAGTCGAGTTTTATTTTTTCCGTGTTGTTAAATAAATATGATAATATATTGTTAATTAATGTTTTCATTATTACTGCCATTCTCTCACCCTCTCTTCCCTGATTAGTTTTAATTCTCATGCTATTACGGTTTCCAGAGCACCAGTTACACACTAATACCAGTTATCTCTTTAATATTATAAAAAAACTTATTACTTGACGTATTTACTTAAAATATATTACTTTAGATATCTAATTAGCTGACGTTGATGAGTTCTGACATACATATTTTGTGTGGAGGTGGTGGGTGGTTATTAAAACGTGACGCAAGTAAAAAAACGAGGCTTATAGTAATAACTATAGGTCTACCAGGATCTGATGGCAAAAAGGGAAAAAAGAAATTTACGCTAGCAATACTGGGGAAATTGGAGTAAAACGTTTTGATACTTTTTTTTCGCAAATATAAAAATTTATCCACTTTGACTTGAAGATTTATCAAAAATGATCAAGGATAATTTTTGAAAATCTTACTGTGTGGCGAATGTGGGGTTCGAAATTTAGATGAAAACTCCAATAACTCGGTTCATGAGTTTATTAATTAATTATAATATTAACTATCAGAACTTGAAAATGGTTCCAAATACTGCACATCCATAAAAAAGTTTTCATCGGAAGAGGATGATGAGGAAGACGCAGTATAAGTACGCACCTTTCCTCCTGCATCTCAATTAATCGATCTTGTTCTATGAACTGATTTTCAATTTTTATTACATGTTCACAAGATTTTCGCCATTCATCAATCCCTATTTGAGAGAAAGCTTCTTCTGTTAAAGATTTTATATCACTTGCAGGTCTATTGACGTTTTTCCCCGCAACTTTTTGTTTCATTATTCCCCAGATTAATTCTATGGGGTTTAACGTACAATGATATGGTGGGAGCCTCAAGACTTCGTGGCCGTGTAATTTTAAAATATCATCTATCTGATATTTAGGTTCAGGCTTATGATTTTTCACTGCTTCCAGTAATTGACATTTACGCCAATTATCGTCGTAAGGGATATTGTTTGATTAAAGCCATTCTTTTATAACAGCAATACGGTCAGCTTGTGTAGGCGGTTTGTTTAATTGTACAGAATGGTACTTGGCGTTGTCCATGACAATTAGAGAAGGTTTTGTAAGGTTGGGAATCAACTTCTCCGTAACCCATTTTGTATAGTTATCTTTATTCATATCATGGTGGTAGTCAACAGATGTACTCTTCGACCTATAAACCAAACAACAGTTTGGCACAAAACCATTTTCTCCACCAGCATGTACAATGATCCATCTAGGCCCTGCTGAAATACTTTTAGATGGGCCTGCAATATCTTTATTTTGCCAGCATTTGTTCACTGATCATGAACCGTGTATGTAGGTTTCATCTAAATAAACCACTTCTAGCTTATCATCGGCTACTCGATTCTTTTGCATACGCTCCAAATACTTGAATCTGTGTATCTTTATGTCATGTCGCTCCATTAAAATAGTCCGTTTTGATTGGCACTTCACGAATTCGAATCCGATGTCTTTCCAAATAAGTCTGAAGACAAAATAAGATTGTTATTTTTAGATTACTATGTTTTTAGATTATATTCAAACTAAAAGAAAATGAAATTCATTTTTGTTACCTTAATGATTCTCTTCCTCCATTGAAATTGATTTCCTCCCGAAGAATTTGTAGCAATTTCATGACAGTGGGTATTTCTTTTCGTACAGTGTAAAACTCATTTATCTTGTTTCTGATCAATTCTAAATCAAAACTATCCAAGTTTTTTTTTGCCACCTTTTCTCTTTTTACCGGGCGTACTAAATACGCCTCTGTTAGATCTGCCTTCAGCAACAATTCGTCTTATGGTAGTATTAGAAACCCCTGAAATAAACCAAAGTTTAAATAAAGTATAAATAATATAATACACACGAAAAATGCAATAAACCAAAGAATCAAGACGTGTCATTCCTACTTACCAGTCAACGCTTGCACATTGGTCAATATCGATGATTGTGTTTGTTCTGCACCTTGTTCATCAAGTATTCTTTGATAAACATTGAAAACAATATTTCTTGCTTGCGATCGAAGAGGTTTCTTAAAGACATTTTCTCCACTTTTTAAAGGAAATTGATAGCCAAACCAAAAACAATTCCTTGAAATTTCAGTTGACTGATAACTTTTTTTTTGGTTGCCATATGAAAATCGCTATTTTATAAACTTTTATTTGCCATCAGATCCTGGTAGACCTATAATTGATAATTATTTGATACTTTAACATTTATTAATTATAAAGACGTCTAATAATGTAACGCAATAAGATAGATGGGAGGGGTATTTGGTTTAGGTGGCACATACATATAAATATATATGTCGTTTAATTAGATCTATAACGGCTGATTGCAGACTAATCGATTACGTATACGTCATAGCTCATCTTTTAGGTATTGAATTTTCAATTCGAAATATTAAAAAAAAATGATAGCCGTAGGGTTAGAAAGATAATAACAAATTCAATTGCCTAAATATATTAAGCGAATATCTATTTGTAGGGTGAAAAAAATAACATCCGTATTATTAACGCACGTCATCCCTGTCGCACAACATTAGTTTCCGAACGATCGCTCGCGCAGTATGAATCACTCTTGATATTCTAAATATATATTTAGTTTATCAGACAATTATAATTTAATAAGTATTTATGAATTGAAGGTAGCGCTATATTAGAATACTTACCTATTTGATCTTAGAAGTTATAATTTTAGGGGTAAGCAACCCTTGCTAACCCATATTGACTTGTAAGTTTTGAACATAGGAGGTAAATAAAAAAATAAGTACATCATGTTCGTTTAGAATGTTTGTTTATTTGAATTATCTAAATATATTTTTGTGGAATGTTATAGTGACGCACTGGGTAAAACCGAGAGTCCATTTAACGATCCTTATCTATCACCCCAGGCAATTAGGCGTCCAGCCAACCCAAATTTATAGATATTGTAAAACTTCTCTTTAAATTAACAATCTCTAAGGAATGGGGCTAACCCACAGGGCCTAATTCTTGTAAAGTATAGTGCGTCAGTAGTTCGATTTCAATTAAATAAAAGAACATATAAATCTTTATTACTCGGGTTTACCCTGAGCTCGTTAATTGGGAAACAGAATTATTTCACCATTAGCTGTAAACGAAACCACTCCCGCGGTCGAATATCACCATGATAATTATCCAAAAAATAATATTAACGTCCACTACCCGTGTTAATAAGAAGCGAGTTCCAATAAGATCGTTTTATTTTTACCAGAATTAACTTAGAGCCAAATAAATGTATCGATCTAAATTTTTAAATAATTTAAATTATTTTTATAAATTAACTTAATTATAAGAAATTATTGAGATAATTCTAACAACTTTATTATAAAAAATTACTATTATTATAAATCAACTTATAAATATTTTTTCAATCAGGTTTTAATATTGAAAATTAAAAAATTGTCAACTGAGAAGACCTGTAATTGATCAATAAAAACAAATGATCGTAATAAATTATTGTTGATCAATTTATCGTAGTCTTTAGCCGTTGGCTTGTTATGTTTGTTACAGTGTCTGTACTTGATGATGTCTTCGTCATCTTGTAGAATAGCTGGCAATCTTGACCAAATACAATTTATTTTGTCAGCAGCAAATGCTATAATAAAACATTTAGGTAAAACAGCGATGTCCTCAGGTCTCATATTTTCAATTTTTATTTTGAAGAATAAGTGCAGGGATTGGTCCAGAGATGGGTATCCACGGTAATTCTTGCTAAACCATTCGTTTAATACTTTTACATTTTTTGAGGCACACGAGTACACATTTGAAAACTTTTTATGATTGCTGCAAAAATGAGAGTTGTAATTTGGAAGGTTCTTTATCGGTGGTTTTCGAGGTCAACTATACTTTTTGACTTGATGATATTTTCCAGCCAGCGTTTTTTCTCCAAGCCTTTAACATATATGATTTCCTTGTTAGCAACCGCTTTATCTTTAACTTAGGTGACATTTTCGTAAGGGATATTTCCATCATTCCAAGGTATTTTGTGACAGGTGTCGATGATGCTCTTGTTGACTTGCTGATAGTGCAAAGACTGTGAGTACCACGAGTACGGCGGCTTGAAGACGACGGTAGAAACTTCTTCAATCTTCTGACCAACTGCAATCCAAGCCAATTCTTTGGCAATGAAGGTCGATCCTTCAAACCCTTGAACGTCGAGTATAATTTCCATGATGTTGTCAAGTCGAAGCACAGATTAGAAATGAACAGCTAGAAACTCACGGTTATTGTATAATAGCAGCAACAGAGACCCGCGATTGGTTGTTATTAAATGGTGGAAGAAATAATTTTTTCAAGCAGAGATCTTGCAGGAATACTTCACTTTATCGTTGGAGTTTCACGAATGAAAATGCTGGAGAAGTTACCCCGCTTATATATACTCGAGATTGCCTCATCTTTTCTGCCTTATCACCCGACTAAAAATAACTTCGGGAATGCCCAATAGCAAAATCTCAATGAGGACACAATAATAACACATATGAGAAATCCCAATTGATAACGAAATAAATAGTTGACAATTTCTCTAGTTGGGATTTACGTGGGACCAAAGTGGGAATACCCAACGTGAAAATAAAAAAAAATTTAGCAGTTTTTTCCTGGTTGGGATTCATGTGGGATCAAAGTGGGAACGCCCAACGTAAAAATATCGATGATTTTATTGGAAACAACATGTGTGTATAAATGTAGCAATTTAGTCATACTAACTATTCAGAATATTTTTAGCAAGGAAAATCGGTCACTAATCCTGTTTTTATGAGTCTTATCGGGTTCGTATTGTCCCATAACGACACTGGTATTTTTTCGATAAATATCAGCTACTGTTACCAAATAATACCTACCTTAGATTCTATCATCTTAGATGGAATAGGAGCAGTATATCTTTTTATTGCTGGGTTACATCTATTCAAAATTTTAATTCTATATTCAAAAAGCTATATAATATGAATTTTATTCGTACGTTGTCTCACATTTATGTCTTCGCAATGAAGAATATGTTCGCTAAGTAAATTCATCTATATAATAATAACGTAATAATTCTGAAGGCTATATCATAGAGGTGATTAACAGCCCTTATGTAACAGGTTGTTCACCTCCGGAGTGTCCTGAAGGCCTAGCCAAGTTACAAACGCTTCGTATCTAATCTCTTTATACGATCGATAACGCTTCGGCGTAAGCGATTGTAGAAAGCGCTAAGTCGGTAGCCAAGATGAAATGATTCAGTCGATCGCTCGTTCTACGACGTTGTTCGAAAAAACTTATACTTTAGTCTATGGTGAGCGATCCTACAGACGTCAAACCTACGTCAAAATCACAGTTGTCACAGTTTTTTTTTTTTTCAATTATGGCATCGCAAACTCTGTGCATACTGCCAGCGTCAAGTATAACTTTTGCATCAATTTTTTGCCAGTTTCATTTCAATGAAACTGGACGAAGTAATAACAAAGTCAGTAAGTAAGTCATCAGTAATCAGTCAGTCTAGTCAGTCCAACATTCAAGTAAAGCGATGGCTACTTTACTAGAACGTGTCCGATGGAATTTCGGAGGCAAGCAGAGAAAACATATTTTAGCACTGTTATTCTATTTCACAAACACTCGTGCACTGTAATTAACCTATATCAAACAAAATGCCATCAACTTTATCCGATATAACTCAAAAATACACCAAGAAAATGAAAACAAAACAAGAGCACAATATGTCTTTTTCGACTTCCCGCCAAAACTCGACAAAAATCACAGTTGTGTTTATATTCCGCGGGCCAAGCTATGTTTTACAATTTTTTATGTTCGCGATTACATATCGCATGATTACTGTTCGCGATGATAACTTTCACTAGGTATAGAATTTATGAACAATAGGTGTTGTACATAACATATTATTTGATTTACTTGTTTCGTTTATATAGTAATATGCGTGTTTATATCATTTTCTAGTTCATAAGTTCATTATTGTTTTATATAGTTTGCCAAATATGGTAGTCTGTAGATTTACCGATTGTTTGCCTTATATGGTGGTGTGTAGATTTACTTGTTGTTGGCCTAATATGGTAATGCATCGGCCATCGACTTACTTATCGTTTGCCTAATATGGTAATGCATAGGGTTACTTGAATGACAGGACAAGAATTGTGAGAAATAAATATATAGGTGTCTCTTTCTTAAGCCCCGCCCCGGTCCGGCCCACTTCGCCGAATATAAATATAGCGTCGGATCGGGACTAAACACATTTACCACTGGGCTCTAGTGGAAGAAACACCTTTGAACATATTAACTTAAATAAAATTATTAAGTGTTAAAAAGTGAAATAACATACATGTAAGTTTATTTATTTTAATAATAATTAGTTTACTATATTAATACAGTGCGAAATGTCATTTTAAATACCTGTGACTCGAAATGATAAAGATCTTGCTTATCAATGAAGAATACCTTTTATGAAGTGAATACTTTTTATAGGATGGAATCTAGATCTCGAGCAAGCCCGGAACAGTTTGCAGCTTTAATAGAATTCATGGAAAGGTGCGTAAGTTACAAATTATTTCGTAAATATCTTCCTTTGCTAGTTGAATTTCTATCACACTCTGAGCACTTGAGACTAGTTGGCTGCAGCCTGCAACCCTTTTTTGCGTCCCACTGCTGGGCACGGGTTGCTCCCCATTATTGGGGAGGCCCGGAGCTTACACCACCACGCTGCTCCAATGTGGGTTGGTGGAGATGCGGGTAAGTGGCCAACTCGCTGTCGGGTGTTTTCAAACCGCCATAAGGCCTCCGACAAGGTTTAACGACTGTTACATATCGACAACAACCGGGACCGACTGCTTAACGTGCCCTCCGAAGCACGGAAACGCGCATAATTTTTTTTTGCCACTAGGGGTCACCCATCTCACACCCGACCGAACCCGTTTCGCTTAATTGCATAGGTAGACTAGTTACAACTTAAACAATGACGTGGACGAAACAAAGAAATCAATTGTGTGGCTTAATCACTAGACCTAGACCCCCTAAATAGGTATCTAGAATATTTTTAAATAATGTTTTAGGAATGGCGATATATCGAGGCCCCAGCAAGGGCCTCAAGGCCGAATAAAAGCTGACCGTTTGTGGCAGGAATTGGTAGACTTATTGAACTCACTTGGTGGGGGAGTAAGCAAGCCGATGGAGAAATGGAAAAAGGTAAATTCATACTTTATGTCTCATGAAAAGAACCATAGGAAATAATGTTTTATTAGTTATTTCTTTTATTTCCTATTGTTATCATTTATCATTCTATAAGTTAGGTATTTTCCCACTGAGATGTAAAAAAATAGACCAATCCTATTAATATTTAATGTTATAAATGAGAAAGTGTGTGTTTGTTTCTATGTAAGTATGTGAATGTATTTTCCGATTTCACATCAAAACTGCTTAACTGATTTTGATGAATTTCGAAACAGAGATAGGTGGAATGCTTCACACTGTTATAGACTATAAAGAGGGAGAGAAATGGTTAAAGCAGCTGGATACAGCTAATACAAAATAAATTTAAATGTGTTCAGTACTCATTGAATGAATCCACCAGTTTAACAATATTAGTACCAACCTGCACTGGGCCAGCTTGGTGGATTATGGCCCACTCCCTCTCACAGAGAGGAGGCCTATGTCCCAACAGTGGGAACATTTATATGAACAATATTAGTAGGTATTCTAGTAGCTGTTAATATCACCTATGTGAAAATGACCAATGACTTGTGAGTGATGATCATATGCATGACTAAAATTAACAATAAAATATAGGCATGGGCAGATTGGAAAGCAAAAACAAAGAAAAAAGCCTTGGACATTCGACGTGAGGCATCTCGCACTGGTGGTGGTCCAAGCAGCAGACTTACTCTCACAGCTTTAGAAGAGAGGGTGTTGGGCATCATGGGTCTAACGTCTGTCATTGGTCTGCCTGGAATTGTGGAGCGAGGCTTTGATGTTAGTTTGTTTTCTATGCTTTTGGACTTTGCTTATTGTATTTGTTTTTTAGTGTTTTAAACTAAATTATTTATTTTCTAATTTAAATCCTTCATATTTTTCAGGCCCCACAATCTGAGAGAATCTCCCCACCACCAGTGATTGATTGCATCCAAATCCAAAATGTCGGTCCATCAATTTCGTCCACAGATTTTATACCAACAGAGAATATTGAATCTCATTTTACACAAGGTGCCTTTTAGTTTATTTTTTAATATTTTTTCAAAACACTCAAAGATAAAAAAAAGAGTAAGTATAGATTTCTTCTCCATACGAACTTACCCTTGCGAATTATTATTAAAATATCTCTTGTATCCCATCCCATTTCCTTTAATTTTCGACGTCGAAAAGTGCCTGTTTGCTGGCCTAATTGAAATAAATAACTTGACTTTAAAAAACTGTTATGGCTGTTAATTTATTTAGACACAATTCAATATGCATTATTTTTCTCAGATACTACATCTACCGCCCCTCCTGCTCTGTCACCTCTTCCTCCAGTGGTAACGCCGCCGCCCGGGCCGTCGTCAGCGCCGATGCCGACGAGGACGGCGGCGTCGCCTATAGCGACCACATCACGAGGAGCTCGGCAACGACGGCGGAATCCGGCAAGTGCGTCTCCCGCTGCATCTTCACCTACCTTATCCACGCCGCGACGCCGCGGTCTACTTCGAGCGCGCACACGGCGTATACAAACGCCCTTCGAACGAGTAACCAGTGAGTTCGTGGCTGTTGAGATACGTCGATTGCGATTAGAAGAAAACAGAGACAAAATGAATAACGAGAGGGAGGTGGACAGGCTTCGGTTGGAATCAAGAAGGCTTGATTTGCAAGAGAGGCAAAACGAAACTCTTAATCATTTGGCTCGTGCTGTAGACAGTTTGGTTCAAACATTACCACAGCTGAGACTTTCATCACTACCTTCAACAGACATCTAAACTAATATATAAAATTCTCGTGTCACGGGGTGCGTAATTGAACTCCTCCGAAACGGCTCGACCGATTTTCGTGAATCTTTGCAAGGATATCGGCTAGGGTGGAGAATCGGACAACATCTATTTTTCATCCCCCTAAATGTTAAGGGTGGTCCACCCTTAATTTTTTTTTTGACAAAATTTTTTGTTTTTATTTTTTTATGATACATCATACTAAAATACATACAACCCTAAATTTTCACCCCTCTATGATCAACCCTTACTTTTTATTTATTAATTAAAAACTTTAATTTTTTTGGGAAGATTTTTATTTTTATTTAGTCATGACTTAGAATTAAAAAAAACATCTGTCATCGTAAATTTATCATTAATTTCCAGTGTAATAATTATTTATTTACAATTTATTAATCTGACAAAGACAGCTTTAACTCTCAGTTAGTTAAGACGTGATCTCATGTAAATAAACACGTGTTGTGAGCTCCCGCCAACAACGGCCATTACTGTACCTGTATATATTGTACAAGACTTAACATTTTTTTTTAAATTTGCACACCGTGTGCAGTTTGATTCAACTTGAAAGATAGAATAGCTTACATCTCAATTTATAGTCGCAATATTAGGTATTTTATTACTGATACTTTAAGGCAGGACAACGTCTGCTGGGTTAGCTAGTTATCCCATAAAATGTTAAATGTGGTGATGGATTGTTTTGGCTTGTGGGTATGAATGTTTCATATTGTCTTCAATATATGAATAGGTACTTCACAATTTTGTTTTATTTCAATTGTATTGTACAAAATTTATTGTTACAGAAAACTATTTTACAAAATTAAGTACATGTCTTTTTTTTTGTTTAGTTTAAATTCGCTTTACAAAAATACGCGTTAAAATTTGTGAGTATACAGAAAGTAGGTATATTCGCACACTGTAACGAGTCCAAAAACGCGTAACTTTTTATTTAATAATATTGTTATTTTTTTGTATTTAACGAAGTCTATTTAATTGTATAATTCATAATAGTCTGAAATCCTTTTGATGTTAAAAATTATAAAAATAAACATGTTTGTAAAAATAAAGCTGTTTAATTAATAATTTTGTAACTGAGTATATTACATTGCAAATAACTAACTGGACATGTCAAATACTATCAATAACTATTCCTTATACATATACAGGAACACATAAGCATGAAATTAATTTTATAAGAGGGTCTACACAAATAAATATAAAGGTATATGTCATAACTATTGAACAGTTTAATAAGACAAGTAAATTATTTAGACAAAAAATGACTAATCAGAAATAAATCTTAATTACCTATGAGTACATATTTTCTATAATAACATTTTGTAACAATCATGATACTGACGTCAGGAATTTACAATAGGATATTATACATTTTGGACACTAAATCCTTGATTGGGGAAACCTATTTATCTATAAGATACAAAACTATTTGAAAAAAAAAGGAACCAACTTCAAAACCAAACACAAAAAAGTGTGAAATAACTTTTCTTTGGGAAGTCTTTTTCTTTTCTTTATATTAGTTAAGATATTCAACAAAAATCTTCGTATGATTTTATTTTACTTATTTATCTTTGAAAATCTACAATCAACGTCGAGAGATATCTATTATTGTAATATACCTACTAAAACCTTTCCCAGAATGTAACACACTTTTCTGAAAACCACATCAAAATCGGTTCAGCCAAACGCGAACGATAATGCGAACATACATACAAAAATACAGGTCGAACTGAGAACCTACTTTTTTTTGAAGTCGGTTAACAATTATATTTTATTTAAATAACTATATAATATTCTATTAAGTATATAACATTATTGTAGTAGTTTGATATTTTATAACTTATCTATTAATGCAAGTTTGTTCTGGCCTATTGATTTTGTAAGTTATTTCAGAACACCAGTAATAATTTATAGTAGTAATAATTTATTGTGCATACAATGCATGTATTGTATGTATAAATGTCTACTCAGCAGGACATAATGGAACTTACTGTTTGATCATTGTCCTATGCTTACAATAAAAGATTTGATTTTAATATTAGGCTTTCAAATACTAACATTAAAAAAAATCTTAATGTAATCTCTTTTTTGTTTATTGAATAGGTTGTAACCTATTCAATAAACAGTTCAGCATGGCTCTGCCTTGGATTAATTCATTTTGGCTACCTACAGTAGCAATGGGTGGTGGATCATGCATGATTATATCATCCCCATCATCATGTGCAGCAGGAAATGGCTGTGGTGGTGGTAAGCCAGCTTTCAATGCTATGTTGTGTAACACACAACATGCTGTTGTAATTTGGCTGGCTACATGAGGATGATAATGAAGGACCCTGTCTCTTAGCAAACATCTCCACCGTGCTTTGAGTAATCCAAAACAGCGCTCAATGCAGTTACGGGCTTGCACATGCCTTTGTGTGTAATCATCTTCCCTGGATCCTTGAACTGCATTGAGGACAGGTGCCATTAGCCAAGGGCGTTGTGGATATCCAGAGTCACCTGAAAAATGAGGTTCTGTAGACAAAACAAAATTTATAATATTTATAGTTTAAACTTTTTTATTATTATGAATACATACCTAATAGCCATACTTGTTCATTATTCAGGTGCAGTTCACGCATGTATGATTCCACTCTACTGGATGACCATATATGTGAGTCATGGGTTGCTCCACCAAACTTTGCATTCACATTTAAAATGCGAAGATTACTGTCACAAATCTGAAAATATGTTGAATATTAAGATATGATTATAGACTCATATTATCAAATCCCTGTAGCTTCAGGATTAAGAATAGAGCTATGGTATCCCCTGCCTGATCGTAAGAGGCGACTAAAAGGGGACTTCCGGGGTTGCGGACGGGGAGAGTTGGAGCTTGATCCATCCAGCCAGCAGCCCCGGGAAGGATGGCGGTGTGTGCGTGGACGCATGCCTCCGTAAACATCGGAAAGTGCAGGAGAGCACATCTACTCTCCGAAGATGGACCCATTCTGGGCTCCGCGCGTGGAGGACACCGGTGTGTTCCTTAGGAGATCCCGGAGTGCTCCCCAAGCGCAGAGGCAGGCCACCGAGGGGGTTTTAGTACGGTCAAATCCCACATAACCCGGTATCCTCTCCCTAGGTGCCGGGTACCTTTTGAAGGTTTCCCCCCAACACCAAAAAAAAAAAAAAGACTCATATTATCAAGCTATAAAGTTTTATATCTACCATTTGAACATTCAATGAATGATATCCTTTCCTATTATAAAAAAGATGTTCTTCATCATCCGGCTTTACTAAAGCTACATGGGTACAATCTATGCACCCGATTACACCAGGCAGGCCAAATTTTCTTAGGAACCTGAAACAATCATTATTATATTTTAAAATCAAAATTATACCTAAGTGAATAATTATACAAAACTTATAAGTAATTAATAATTGTTAAAAATTTGGTTAAGTACTCACTCTTGTTTTATAAACATCCTTTCTTGTCGTGTTTTAGGAAACACAATCCAGTTTGCCATCATGTCAGGGTGATTTAGTGCATCTACTACTTGTCGTATACATCGACTAGCTGTGCGTTGGACAAGATGCTGAGTGACACCAACAATGCGCTGATAGGATCCTGTGGCTAAGAAGCTAAGAGCACACAAAACCTACAAAGAAACAATCATTGAGAAAATTATATTATGAAAACAAATAGCCTACCTTCTACTTAAATAATTTAAACACTTAGAACCTACCTTTACTTTCAGGGGAATCTCCTTGGTTCCTTTCAATGACGTTTTATGGCGGAGTTCTTCACACAGGGCTTGGAAAGTAGATTTGTTTAGCCGAAATTGCTGCACAAATAAACTTTCCGGCATTTCCTCAATTGTCTCCATGCACTGACGATTTATGTCTCTATTTACACGTCTAAGCCACACCTCTTCATTATGAGCACACCACAACATATTTAAAGCATGCATTATTTGTACTAAAAGTCTAAAATTATTTTTAAAACCAAATCACTTCTCGGTATCGCCACAGCTGACTAAAGAGACGCCATTTTTTAGCGTTTTCTCTTGGGTCTTCGTGATCGCTCGGCTAGCGTTCAAAAACTACGAAAACGTTTCGTTAGCGCTTGTCAAAAGTGTGACTTGGCTAGCATTTGTACGGAATGTAGCGATTAACGTCGTAGAAAGGATCAAATTTCAATCTATCACTATGAACGCTATGTTAAATTGTAAACTTGTCTACGAATTATCTATTCGCTTGTTTTGACCACGTGATTTAGCGTTAAGGTAGTTTAATTCCCATACATTATCATTGTTTTCTACAAGCGTTAACGATTGTAGATTGTTAACTTGGCTAGGCCGGCAGGGCCTAGAATTTGTTGTGACGTCATCGACATTAGCTCGTACCCAATTTTTGCTAAGTCCACTAAGTTTCCAGTTCGAGAAATTTCCTGTCAAGTGCTATAATCATACTAAAGCTCTGGTTTCCTAGAAAAGCGGTGCCGTCATATAGCGGCCGTAATATTACGGACGTAAAAATACGGCCGTCATTACGGTGACGACATGTGGAAAGTTCCACCACCGTAATAACACGTCAAATGAAAAGTATCGAGGAAGTATCGAGGAGAGAAAATGAACGACCTTGATTTAGCTTTAGTGATTTTCTTGGAAGATGACTTATCATCAGAAGAGGAAAATAGTCGTAATGAGGAAGATGATTTATTCAAGTCTCGTAGCACAGAAGGTGCCTTTGAGATTTTAGTACGTCGACGATTACTGAGCAATGAAGAGAAATTCAGAGAATACTTCCGCCTTACACCACAATTATTTGATTACGTGCTTAACCACATAAGATATGATTTGAATTACAAACCATACAACAGACACACAAAACCAATAAGCCCAGAACAAAAACTGAGTATATTTCTTAGGTGAGTCAATAAAAAACATTTTATTGGATTCTATATTTATTTAATATTATCAGTTTTCTGAAACTAAATATATCTGTCCTTCTTCATCCACTGTAATTAAACGAGTGCCTGGCTGGTCATGTTCTGTAATCAGTGAAGTGTCTTGTGCAGAAGGAGCTACAGCTGAAGTACTAGTACTATACGTAGTAGTTGCGGTAGACATTGGCGAATAAACAATGTTTGTATAATAATCACTATTGCTAGTACCGGGTCTTGGAGATAAGGCACTGTCTTGAGGTGATTTTTTTGAAATTTGTCGTAATTCAGCATTACCAACTAATGATCCTATTTGCAATCTTAATTGTACTTGTTCGTAATGTGGCAGCTTCTTTACTATTTTTGCCATTGAACCAAAAAAGAGATCATTTTCATCTAATCCACTTTCAGTAGAATTTCGATTAGCAATTTGCTTAAGTAGGTTCAGACGTTCTTGACTGTTTGCATTATGTTTCCGTTTCTTATCGCTCTTAGTTTTATTACATTTTTCTTTATTATCTTCTATTTCCTGAGCGTGTGACTGTGTTTCTTCGCTGTCGTCATTATTTTCCATTATTATAGTATTATCTTCCGAGGTTTGTATTTCTTCGCTTTTATCATGAGTGTTTTCCATTATCAAACTGTTTTCTTGTGGGTTTTCATCCACAACATTAGTAATACTGCTTCTTTGGGAGGAAGGAAGGCTGTCCAAGAATGAAAGGAGGTCAGATCTTTTCTTTGCTGCTTCTCCGCTTGATCCTGTACCTGGTTTTACTCTTCGTCGAATATAATAGTCACGTATGTAACACCATCGCTTGGAGCAATCGGAATCTGTTAAAAGTTTATTTAATTTGTAACTATAGCAAATAATATATAGAGTCATGCCCTTAAACAAACTATCTTTCTGTAATATATTATACATTAAGTAAGTAACTAATCCTAAGATTAATTTTATTTCAGGCACTTGGCCACAGGGGAGTCTTATCGTTCGCTCGCCTTTCAGTATCGAGTAAGCCATACCTGGATAAGCGCTATAATAAAAGAAGTTAGTACTACCATTCAAAAAAATATGCTCCAATTATTTATACCAATGCCAAAAGATTATCAATTGAAAAGAATCAGTGACCAGTATTTATTAAAGTGGAATTTTCCAAACTGCGTGGGAGCAATTGATGGGAAACACATAAGAATGAAGGCTCCCATCAATAGTGGATCGTTATATTACAACTACAAGGAGTACTATTCAATGGTATTGCTAGCAGTCGTTGATGCGGATTGTAAGTTTATAGCCATTGATGTTGGTTCCTATGGAAGAGAAGGCGACGCTGGTATTTACTTAAAAAGTAAAATAGGGCAAAATATAAGAAATAAAACATTCAATATACCAGAACCAAAGGCCCTACCTGGAACAAATTATGTGGTACCACATGTTTTAGTGGGAGATGAAGCTTTTGCTCTCCATGAAAACTTAATGAAGCCCTATCCTAGACAGCAATCAATTCATGATTTATCAAAAGCCGTATATAACTACCGATTATCACGAGCTCGAAGAACTACAGAAAATACATTTGGAATTTTATGTGGTTACTTCAGATTATTTTTCGTACCTATTGCTACTGCCCCAGCTGTGACAGACAAACTAGTTGTAAGTGCTTGTATTTTATATAACATATTACGAGAAGCCAAAATACTGGCACCTGGTCAAAACCAGGTTGATGACTCACTTCCATTACCTACTGAAAATTTAATACCTCTGGCAAATCGCAATGTTCGAGCCCAAACGAATCCTATACAAATACGAGAAACATTGAAAAATTACTTCAATGGACCAGGAGCTATTGAGTGGCAACACAATTATGCAACACAACATTAGGCTACATAAATTGTTCAAGCTACAGCAGTACATGTAAAATGAAAAGAGATAATTAAAAACCTTTTGTGAATTGGATTTACCTGTTTTATTTAAAATTTCTCCAATTTCCCGCCACCAATTCTGTTTCAATTGAGTTTTTCTGTATTCTTTACTTTTTATATTATAAATAGCTTCATGGTTACGTACAAAATCTATTAAAACTTCGTCGTCCACGCTGCTCCAAGAGTTGGAACTCATTTTGTCAAAAATCACAAATTTGTATTAAATATTGCTCCACCGCTATCAATAAAACGTTCACGAAACTGTCGGACACCGACAAGACGGCCGTCATGCAAATGGCGGCACCGCTTTTTGACGTTACGGTGTCAGTTACCGTTCTCTAGGAAACCGCGCCATCTTGTTTCTGTAGACAACGTTCTTGTGACGTCATTCACCGCTATATTACGGCCGCTATATGACGGCACCGCTTTTCTAGGAAACCAGAGCTTAAGGAACAGTGTCGTAAGTAGGCGAATCGGGGTGAGCCCACATTTTCTAACATTTCCGCGGAAGTGCGCGACGGTGACAAATCGGGAAATGAATGCTTTTACAGTGTCGAAGTTCTACCTAACTGTGCAGTGTCGCGTAACGCCAATAAGTCGCATCTATCAACAATAAGTCCAATAAATTCTAATGCCGATTTTGAATGTAATTTTAAACAAAAAATTTTTTGTTCTCACAATATCAAAAATGTTCAAATCGGTCTTATGAGATCCTGCTCGTGTTTTTATATAAGGCCCACACCTCATAGTATTTTATTCATTAGTATTAATTATATTGATTCTTGGGTGCAAGTGGAATTTATCATCCCTCCAACAAATCTTTGAAGTTAATTATTTTCTACTACATAATCATTTTCTTAATAATGATTAATTAATCATTTCATTAATTAATGATTGTATAGTTATTATAATTTTTTTTTAGAAAAACAAATCTATGATTTAATAATAAGTTTTATAATTATAAATATTAAATTTATTATGTCTCATAGTTATTGTGTATCGTTTAACTTCTTTTTCAATTTTTTTTAATAATAAATAATAATAAATTAGACGGTTGAAAAAAATATATAATTGCAATTTTTCGACAGCAATAAGAATTGAAAATAAGGAAAGAAAGATTTAATATACTATCTTTCATTTTTATTAATCTTAGTGTAATAGATTATTTATAAATAAAGAATTATAAAAATATGTTATCTCATGATCTGTCATGAGGATTTGTGTTGACCAAGCGAGGTTAAGTCGGCCATATTGATTTTAGTTTTATTAATAACAAAAATACCTATTTTAAGAATACTTTTTTTTTGACCAAAGGGAATTTTTTTCTGGGTGGAAAAAAACTTATTTTTCATAGTGGACTATAAAATGAACACACAATAATAAATGTTGACAACCTTATGGCTTACTTTAAATTTTAATTAACAATTTGAAGGAAGATAAAACGATTTATTGTAGCATCTACTATCGATATCTTTTGAAATCTTACAGGTCGAATCTGTTGCAAAGCAGGAAACCCGATTATAATAAATGCCGGTTCTGGAGGGCCACTCTCTAAGCACTAAACTCGAAGTTTCGGCATTTTCTACTCTGTAAAACTTACGGATGTCTATTTCTGAAGGACTCGTCCGTAGAATGAATGACTTTTCAAGTGACAGAAAAACCTACTACGTAAGACTTTAAGCCCGTCCGTAAATTTGAGTTTGACATGAGATATATCCGTTGAATGTGTCAAATTACACGACATCAAATTTGCTCTCGTGTGGACTAACCACATCGGATTATATTTACCGTAATACTCGTAGTTTTTAAGGCGGCATTCATTTTGTTGGCAGAAGAGGCCTTAAATGAGGAACGTATAGAAAGAAAGAGGCGTCGCCAGCATACAAGGTGGGGTCTTTCTATAAATTTGATACCCGACGCTGAGTTCTTATACAATTACAGACTCAGCAGGCCTCTTTATGAAAGGCTCTGTGAAGATGTGGTGCCGCTGTTGCCTTCCTTAAATAGAAGATCCGGCGAAGAAGGTAAGGAATAAAAGATATACTTATCTATCGACGTAGGTATTGAAGAAATTGACAGTATACATTTTGATCCCATAATAATTATTATTATACGCTAAAAAATTCCCTCAACGTACAAATATCCCCTAAACCTAGGGGAAAATACCCTAAGGTGGGGACTCTGTAATAATAAGTAATAAAATTTATTATTCTCATTCTATTCCTATTTTAGATACTTATTGCGTTAAATTTTTACGCTAAAGGAAGCTACCAAGGTGCAGTGGGCCTCAACTGCGATGTCCCAATGGCGCAGCAAACAGTGTCACGCTGCCTCCGGGATGTGACTATTGCGTTGAACCACCCAGATTTTGTTAAAAAATATATATGTTTTCCCTAAAATGCGCAAAATAAAAGGGGAATAAAACAACAGTAAGTAAAATTTTTGTTTTGGGTTTTCATTTCAAGTTATCAGATAACAAGCTACCTACACCTAGATACCTATATAAATGTAATGTTTTTTTGCAGATTTTTTGAAAAATATGGCATACCTGGAGTGGTTGGTTGCATTGAATGCACCCATATTAGAATAATTAGACCAGCTGCAAATGAGGAGAGATTTTTTAACAGGAAACATTTTCATTCCTTAAATACTCAAGTTGTAAGTGTTATAGCTACCAATATTATATAATAAAAAAATTAGAGTTACATTAATTAAATAGATTACAAACTAATACCAAAACAATTGCAGATTTGTGATGCTGAGAATTTAATTTTAAATGTAGTTGCATCATATGGTGGTGCAACTCATGATGCATTTATTTGGTCACATCACGAAATTAAAACTCACCTGGAGAGTTAAGACGATGCTTCATATTTATTGGGTAAGATTTCATGAGTAATATTTTGTAGTAGACTAAATATTTTTTTTAAATAACATATCTAACATTCTAAAAAATATTTTTGAAACATAAGGAGATTCTGGCTATCCAGTGAGGGAGCACATGATGACCCCAATAGATAATGCAGCAGAAGACTCCCCAGAAGGGAGATATAATTCTATACATAAACGTGCACGGTCCACAATAGAGCGTACCTTGGGACTTTAAAAGGGAGATGGAGATGCCTTTCCAGAATTCTTCATTATGCACCAAATTTATCAGGTATTTATTATTATTTTGCATTACCAAATAAAACTACTAAAATATTTAAAAAATACTTTTATTCGTGTATCATGTGGATATTTACATTTATTTTAAATGATTTACATACACATAACGAAACATAGATAATTACTGTTTTATAACTACAATAATATTTTTCTACAGGTAAAATTGTGATCGCATGCTGTGTGTTACACAACATGTGTATTCGTGCATGTTTGGAGGCACCACCAATGATTGCGGAGCCACAAGAAGATCTCAAATATCTCTCTGGAGAGGACAAAGAGCTAGGGAAAGACTTGTGCAATTATTAGAAAGAAATGAATTATAGTATTATTTACTACTTTCTATCTAATTGTTCACATCTTTCTGTAAAATGAGTCCGCTGCGTTGCGGTCCCGCCATCTAGTTTGTAAATGACTCGGTTGCCGTTTGGCGCGTCTTTTTCTGAGTATACGATAAAAAAAATGTGTACTTTTTCCTTCAGTACACGTAATCACTGTCTTCACTTGATCCTGTATCACTCAACATCGCAAATTGCCCACTCAACACGACCGCTCGCAACTATTTAGTTCAAAACTCCAACTAAACACGCTCTCTGTGGAAATCGAGTATTCATTTCCTATTTCTCATTTTCCGTTCAGCTCGCTCTGCTCATTCACTTTTTTCATTTCTCTTTTGCGGTGGAAATCAAACGAATAAACTCTGTCTTGGTGGAAACGAAAACCTATTTTATGATAACGAAGTCCGCTCCGCTTAGCTATTTTCAGCTCACGCTTTCGCGGTGGAAACCCTGTATTACCCTCAGACCTCTTATCTGCTGGTTTCTCTCTTCATCTACCCGCAGTCTTCTCTCTTCTAAATGAAAAAGCCTGCTTCTCACAGAGTCATCAGTAGCCAATCTTCTACGCCTCCGTATTGCTGAAATAAATAATAATAATAATGTGTATATGCAAACAAATAATTGTATAATTGAACTCATACAACGTTTAGTATGACGAATAACTTACGTTGCTGTCTCTGTGCTCTCTGCTGCTGCTGTTCTACACTGCTTGTTTCAGCAGTTGCCTCTGTTACTAGTATTTCGCCTTGGGGCAATGGAACTGGTGATGGAGTAGCCAGTTGTGCCGCAGGGTGGAAACCACTATCGCATGGTGATGGAGTAGCCGGTTGAGCCGCTGAGTGGAAACCACTATCACCAGGCTATGGACAAGTAATAAAGACAAGATGACTATTTATAAAGTAAATAATGAATGAGCAAAGAGTTTTGAAATATGCAAATTTTATAAAAAAAATATGTAGTTTACCATTTCAAATGCAGCAACTCTTGCATCCGTTTGCGATTCCCCAAAACCCTCTCCCATTATCTCGATAATTTTCGATTCTAACCCAGAGAGGGGTGGTGCAGTAGAAGGGCCACCACCAGTTCCAGACGTAGACCTCCTAACAGCAGCAGCATTTTTCTTCGCCAGATGTTTCTTATCAGCCCATAGTGGCCCAAACCTATAAAATTTACATACTAAATTTGTAACAATCCACAAGCAATAAAACACGCTTGAGTTGTTGTTTTACAGAATACATATATTAAACATACCCTCTGCCACTGTTCCAAAGACTTACAGCAGCCTACCATAGAATTAAGGTAGGAACACAGGGTCTCCCACAGCCGTCTAGCGCGTATTCGGCCGTCCGCTCCCCTCAAAAGACCTCGCGCTAAATCCCTGTGGTCCTGCATATACTCGACGATAGCGTCCAACTGTAGTTGGGTAGCGGCATTAGTGGGCGGCATTATATTATATAATCTTAATCTAAAAATATATTCCTCGATTTTGTTGTGTTTCAACTCACTCAACAGTAATTAAGTATAAAAAATATACAGATTATTCGTTTTTCATCACACTAAGATTATTATTATGATTGTTATACTTACATTGTACATATATAATCTGAGCAAGTCTAATTGATAAATTAAAATAACTACGTAAATAAAATAATTTTTCACTTTTTCTGTCAATTCAATCAAGCACCATTGAAATGTCAAAATAGTAATTTATAAGTTATGAATATTATACGGCAAAGGTATTCATAACAATAAATCCATAATAATCCATTACTATTGCTTTTAATTCAAAATAAATTAAACAATAGGCAATTGAGGGCCAATTTAGAGTAAATATGGTTGATTTGTGATTATAAGAATAAGATTTATACGCTTTTAAAGGAAATATTGTCGCAATAAAAAACCGGCAATAATCACGATAAAAAAAATCTCCCTAGGGCGGACAAGGCTCGGAATCTATCATTCATGAAAATAGTCTATGGTCCCGTTCGCAATGATGGCAACCGAAGTTCTTAGAGAGTAGGGTACACTCTGAAGTTTCGAACGACATACGGACGGCTCGTAAGTGAGGGGTCCCCCTGCAGGTGAATGCACTTTAGTATAACTCTTTTGGATTAAGGAAATCTTATCAAGAAACTACAAAAACATCCTTATTGCTTCTATAATTAACATACAGCACTTACTAAACCTCTCGTTACTCGCACTATGAGCGTGGCGCCACCCTGACACAACTCAACTCATAGGTTACCGCTTGAGCGCTAGTGACTAACTAAAAAGTGCGCGAGTAACGAAGGGTTAAAGATAAACTATTCAGAAACTTACTTACTTAGTGGTCCATTAACATTTTTTTTTACTTTAGTAATCATAGAAAGTAGCCAAAAATTGAAACATTACTTTTACACAGACAAACATTTGAAAAAATTTAAAAAAAAAGGGATCAATGTTTACAGTAAAGTTTATGCACTATCAATGATAACGACCTAAAGTGATCCATTCATACTCAGTCTTACCTAAAAAGTTTGACCAGTACCTACTGTATCACAGGCACAGAGCTAGTGGTGAACAATATTGACAAGCTATAAAATTTTAGAAAAATAGTAATTATACATGGCAAATTTTGATTATTTCGGAACCCTGACAATTTTAGAGAGCTCTCTCTCATTTAAATACCTTTGGCTCATTCCCATTTCTTCCAAAACGTATATATGAAGAGCTTGATAGCAAAACGTATAGTCATGTAAATAGTTTAAGCAACTATACTTTCACTCTCGCATTTTTAAGAGAGTGCTCGCCACTGACAGCGTACCTGTGTATTTGAACTGGGCAACACATATGTCTAGCATGCAATACACCGCCGAAACGCTAAGACCGTCTTCGCATGAACGACTGTAGCCCCGGGCTTCCGACCAGCTGGTAGTGCCTTTTTCGAAATAACATACATGTCATTGATACTGCACACTAAGGATACATATGCAAACGGATCATGCAAAACGGTATCAGCTGGCCAGGTGGTGTATTTGCAGTGCAAAATCTGAAGCAATTAGCACCATCAGACAAACATAGCACGGTTAAAACAAAACGGGGTTTCTTAACTATTATAACAGTCTTCACCCTAAATTCTACGCACTCTATCGCACTTCCTTCACTCGTAGCCCAATACTGTGTCAGAGCACCATACGTTGTTGCAGTCATGTGCCTAGTAAATAATGCTTAGTTATCAAAACAGTCAGTCAGTATTGTGTCGTTTTGGAGCGGGCAGTCCCTCTTAAACGGTCACCTGCGCCGGTGGTGCGCACTGAGTGGCAAAATGTCGGACCCCGAGATCAATTATTCCAAAGCTAACTTTCCTTCCTGGTAGCCTTCTTCGTTTTCCATTTGGGATGTCATCACGATGGTCTCCACTTGGCATCGCCAGACTAGTTCCCAAAACTTCTCGCAGTTTTCCGCATTTGGATTCTTGATGCAAACATACTTGCGCTGTCCGTCGTATGCATCATAGCCATTTATAAATTTTGCACCAGGATACCTTTCTTCAGTTGTCATGCGACAGCAAAAGTAGCGCAGCAACTGTAGGCAGCCATTGTCGTCCGGTTCATGGGAATTGGTGAAACTGCTCCGGTTCAGCTCGATGGTGTTATATTCTTGATTTATATGACTAAGAGAGTTAGGTTCGTCCATAAGGATTAGAAGATCCATGGCAGAGATATCACTGAACTCGGTGGTCATTTTCGTTCACTTACACTTGTTACAGTCTGGCCAAAATGAATATATTGCACTAGTATCTTTGAATTTAGGTTACGATTGTCGGAATGGTTCTTTACCCTAAGGTAGCGCACTTTAAACTAGTCCTTTGGTGGCTGCGGTGGATTTAACAAAAAGTACAAAAGCACCCTACTGATTAAGTAATTAGTTTAAAGTGTAATAAACTTAATGGCACATGTAAATGCTGGTATGCATGGAGTGCCCATAAATTTTTTTTAGGGAAAACTACATGTTTTACAATGACATTAAATAAAATAATTAGGCGAGATTTTAGTACCCCACTGTGAATTTTATAACGGTTTTCTAGAGAATACTACTACCCCAACTAAAGACTTTAAAGTAATTAGGATTTTAAGTAAATGTGAATGTCGGAGGTCCTGCTGAGAAGACCTGTAAAGTCGCCAGTAATCACTACCAACTAGCCAGAACTGAACTAACCCAATGAGGGCAAGAGGCAGCTATGTTTGACTTAAAGCTCGTTCGTTCGTTAAGCCGTCGGTCCCGGTTGTTGTCGATAGATAACAGTCGTTAAACCTTGTCGGAGGCCTTATGGGCGGTTTGAAAACATCCGACAGCGGGTTGGCCACTAACCCGCATCTCCACCAACCCGCATTGGAGCAGCGTGGTGGAGTAAGCTCCAGGCTTCCCCAATAAGTGGAAGAGACCCGTGCCGAGCAGTGGGACGCAAAAAGAGTTGCAGCCAATTATCAATTTATAGCAAGTGCATTAGGTCATCTCTTTTAAAACTATTTTTTATGACCTTTGACAATTGGTTGACATTATGACAAAGCCCGATCCCCATAAAATCTATTAAAATGTTGTTAAATGAAGAATACAAAAATACTTATGTTTTTACGTTTTTTTGATCGGTTTTTTACTATATGCTGCCCTCATTTTTTTTTATTAGAATCAGGATAATAAAGTTGATGAGGGATAGAGTTTTTAAGTGGATCCTGGCGGTGATAGACCAGTACCTGTTTATCCTGTGTTCTGACTACTTTGAACGTCCTGGAGTTATCTAAAACAAGTGCGTCATTTAAGAAGATCATGACCCGTGTTAAGTTGTCTAAGCCGTGGGATAGAATCACCACGCAAATGGCCCCCCAGGAAGACTACAACCCGTTATTATAAGATGATATCCCTCATTATATAAATTGAATATGTATCTTTATAATGCATATAATAACAATAATTTGACAATTGGATATAATTGTAGTGTAATTGAAATGATTGACATTAATAATATATTTAGGAATAAGTTCTTATTGACAAATGATAGTTTCACTCTATCAAATTTTTTAAATAGACAGATAGCATATTTGCTATCTTTTAAGTTATTTTCAAAACCAGCTAAATGTTTAGCTAAAGATACCACTGCTTCTATTGAGCAGTTTAATTTAGTAACACAGGATAGTAATACTTACTGTACTACTATATCGACGGGTTTGGATATAATCCAAAACTCTTTAAATTAAATAACAAGACAACAGAGGCTCATGTCTCTGGCATTAATGTGAAATCAACTAGTACACTGTCAAATAGTATTTTAAAATATAATAAATGTTTAGGCTTGGTGCATCAAAACATGCAAGGCCTGTCAGGCAAAGAACTAGAGTTAGAACTGTTTTTGAATGAATATAACATAAGTGTCATGTGCATTACAGAACATTGGCTGAAAGATTGCCAAATAGTCTTTAATTTTGATAAGCACCAAGTTGTCAGTTCGTTCAGTAGGAAGACAGCAATTCGAGGAGGCTCGTTAATAATCGCAAATAAGGCCCTGAAATGTAAGGACCGTCAAGATATAGTGAGCCTTTCCATTGAACGAACTATAGAGATAGCCTGTGTTGAGTCATCACACTGTATTATTGTATGTATTTACAGACCTCCAAATGCATTGTATGATCAGTTTGAGTCAGTTTTAGAAAATTTATTGGGCAAATTGTGCAGTAAAAAAAGTAAGGACATTATTATTTGCGGCGATTTCAATATAAACTTATTGGAGGACTCTTCCACAACTCAAAAGTTTTTGTCTTTAATGAAATGCTGTAATCTCACTAATCTGTTTTTAGAGCCAACAAGAATCACAAATCTATCAGCTACTTGCATCGATAATATTTTTACGGATGGGACACCAGCCAATTCAATTATTATCAATAATTTAAGCTCTGATCACTGTGGTCAATTTGTAAGCTTTGACTATAAAATAGATAAACGGGTTGGTAAGAATTTAAGCAAGATGGTCGTTCCTGTAAACCAAAAACGTTTGGAGAGATTCAGAAACTCTATTGTAAATGGGTTGTTTGTTCCATCACATGTCCATGTTAATAAACAGTATAGTATACTATGTTCTCAGATTAATAGAGCCTTTAATGCTGTATTTACTGCAAAAAAAATCTTTCCAAAGCAGTGTAAAACATTCAGTGACTGGGCGACTTTGGGAATTTACAAAAGTAGACAAAAACTATATGATCTGTACTATGAGAGATCATATAATAGAAGTGAATCCTTTTGTGAACATGTAAGAAATTATTCTAAAATCTTTAAACAAGTATGTATCGCGGCCAAGTCATTGCATATTAGAAATCAAATTAAATCAAGTAAAAATAAGATAAAAATGACTTGGAACATAATAAATGCCGAGACTGGAAGGGCCAGAGACCGCAATCACGTCTACAGTCTTCTAGTAGACGGTATACTCGTTGAATCTGATGATATGATTGCGCAAACTTTTGAGAAATACTTTGCTGACATTCCAATTACGACTACAAAATCGCTTATGTCTTCCCCCGACGTCGCTGAAGCACTGCTAAAAGAGAATGTAAGCGGTTGCAAGTGTAATTTTAAATTTAAACCCGTTGACGCCCGAAACATTGTAAAAGTATTTAAAACCCTAGATATTAAGAATAGCACAGATTTGTGGGGTATGTCTGTAAGAATTTTAAATGCAATAATAGATGTAATAGCGCCCCACTTAGCATTAATTTTTAATAATTGTGTAAAAAGTGGCGAATTTCCTGATTTAATGAAACATAGCAGAGTTGTTCCCCTATTCAAATCTGGCAGTAACACAGACCCCTCCAATTTTAGACCGATATCTATACTGCCTACATGTAGCAAAATATATGAAAAAATAATACTCGAGCAACTCTTAGCACATTTTACACTTAACAACCTTATACATAATAATCAATTTGGTTTTATAAGGGGTCGCTCTACGATTGATGCGGGTGTAGAGCTCTTTAAGGACATTGTAGATGCTTGGGAGGACTCACAGAATGCCATAGGCGTATTTTGTGACCTTTCTAAGGCATTTGATTGTGTCCAACATGAAACTTTAATCAGGAAACTCAGTCACTATGGCATTAAAGATACCGCCCTTCGTCTTCTGAGATCTTATCTCAGTGATAGGACTCAGAGAATCGAAGTAAATGGTAAAAGGTCGTCCGGGTCAAAAGTGGAGATGGGGGTCCCACAGGGCTCGATATTAGGACCGTTCCTATTTTTAATTTACATTAACGACCTTCCTTATATGGTACAAAATGGTCATGAGATAGTATTATTCGCAGATGATACTTCTTTAATATTTAAAGTTGCCAGACAAGCGTATAATTATGACGAAGTGAATAATGCTCTCTCTAAGGTTGCTAGTTGGTTCGATGTAAACAATTTATTGCTAAATAATAAAAAAACTAATTGTATTAAATTTTCACCACCAAATGTAAAACATATTGATGTAAAACCGCAGTTAAATAGCGAGGAAATCAATTTTGTTGACACAGCTGTATTTCTTGGAATAACTATTGATTCAAAACTTCAGTGGGGACCCCACATTTCCCGGTTAGCGAATAGACTTAGCTCTGCTGTTTTTGCCATTAAAAAAATTCGCTCACTTACTGATGTCGATACAGCTAGATTAGTGTATTTCAGCTACTTTCATAGTATAATGTCCTATGGTATCTTGCTGTGGGGAAATGCTGCTGATATTGGCATAATATTTACCATGCAGAAGAGGGCTATTCGCGCTATTTATAATTTTAGCTGTAGAGAATCTCTCAGAGAGAAATTTAAAGAGATAAATATTCTTACACTTGCATCGCAGTATATTTATGAAAACATAATGTACGTATATAAGAATAAACCGACATTTACCACATTTAAGGATTTACATAGTTCGAACTGTGCTTCGACCAGGAATCACTCTTTTATTGGGATGTCTGTTAGGATCTATAATAAAATTCCAGAAAAAGTGCAATCCTTGCCTTTACACAAATTTAAGAAAACTGTTAAGCAAGTCCTATGCCGCAAGGCCTATTATGAAACCAAGGACTATTTAAATGATAAAAAGGCTTGGGATTAAACTTAACTCACATAAGGCTGTTTCTATATACCATGTAATAATTTTAACATTTTTAAATTTTGTGAGCGGATGGCAGTGTGATAGCATTGACACACACGATAGCTGTCTCGTGTGCTCCTTGTGGCCCCACAGTCATGCTGTATAATAAATACCCATTGTACCTGAACATGTATTTAAAACAGGGCTGGAGTTTTTTTCCGCCCGCTTTTTTCTCCTAGCCCATATAAGCCTTAGCGCACCCAAAGCGGATGACGGTCAGCTGATGACCGTAGAACAATGACAAACATCAAGCGTATATTATTACCCAGGATGTTAATAAACTATTTCATTTCATTTCACTATTTCATTTCATTTCATTTCATTACTACAGTGAATCTATTGCAGTAGAAAACTTCTGCAAGAACGGATATCTCAAGCCTTGTTTCCATCACAACAAGGTTCTACCAGCAGAAGGTGAACAAAGCAACTTTATGGATGCAGTCTACGTCGACGGCCATAACACCAAGAGGAGGTATATCTGCTGTCAAACACCGCTAGAAGAAACTGCTTATCACTTCTGGCAGTTAGTCTGGACCCACAAGACTCGAGTGATCGTCATGTTGACGAATACTGTTCGCGCCAATTAAGTCATTTCACCTCCCTCCCCTTCACCCTCCCTCTCTTTCCCGCAAGCGCACTATTGTATTATATCGGCCTCGTTCGCACCTCAACGAACGTAGATGGATCAGGAAGATCTATCAATCAGTCTGCCTTCGTCCCGCCGCCGACGCGCACGCCGCCGACGCGTATGCAAGTCCTCTAGTGACAACCGCACCGCAAGCCACCTAACACGTGGTCATCAGACTCGCCGCATCGCCGCCATCACCGCTGTCAATAGTTTTGTGATTTAACTGACTCAAAGTGTATGGTGCAAGGCACCTATAATAGTGTGAGTGTGAAAGACAACATCAGTTCCCGGGCAAGAGAAGGCTTCATCAGTACACGAGCATACCATCAGCCCCTGGGATACACCAAGTAAGTGCGTTTGTTCCCTTTATCAATCCTTCTCGTTTTTCCACCTTTAATTCGACACGCAACTTACAGTCCACAATTCCTACACCCGCAGTGGGGGACCACCCTCTTTTCCACCCTTTATTCCACCACCATTTTTGGTCATACCGAACCGGAGGTCCCTCCCTTTACCCTACAAAATATCTGGTCCTTGTCGAGCCGGATTCCCTCCAATTTTTGGTCCAGTCGAGCCTGATTTCGAATCAATAGTTTAGTAACTTCACCGGGTTAATTATTTAATCTCATAAATACGCATATTTATGTATTTCATGTAATATATTATAAGTGCCTATTCATATTTATTTTTGCAAATAAGTATTATATCTACGATTATTTTATATCCCGCATATTAATAACGCACCGCTCACGTAGGTATATTATTCTTTTAGCAAAACACACCGCACCATCCGCTATTTATTTTTGCAAATAAGTATTATATCTACGATTATTTTATATCCCGCATATTAATAACGCACCGCTCACGTAGGTATATTATTCTTTTTGCAAAATGCACCGCACCATTCGCACCATTATTTACCTATATTTGTAATCGAAATTACACCTCATAGGTACGCATTCTATTTTTCATTAATTGAAGTCCGCCATATTTGTGGTTGCCGGAGCCGACGCGACCGGCGATCGTTGTTTCGCTAGTAACTACCTACGTATTCATTCATTACGCCATACATAATTTTTATAATCTTAACTGTTTTAACTGATTTATCTTGTTCACGACAAAATGTCTACTAAAGGTAAAATTGTATCTGAAACGGTTTCAAATGACGAAATTAGTTTGAAAATATTAATTGCAAAACGAAATGCTATTTACGAACGTTTACAACAAATTTATGATTTATCTATAAGTGCATCAAGTTCGTCAGACGAACAGGACACATTTCTTGACACGGCATCTGACCTTGAATACTTGCGTACTGAGTTCAAGGACACGTTAGAATCTTATAATGTTACAAATTTAAAATTAAATCCGAACGCGCAAGTCGATTTCGGATCGTGGAAATCTTTTCATGATCTATATAGTCGTATTAAAAGTCAAGTGTCCAAATTAAGCGCTCCATCTTCATCTTCATGTAAATTACAGAATAGTTTACCTACAAAAATTATACCGTCGCTTCCGCCCATAGAATTACTTTCTTTTAATGGTGACATACGACACTGGTCTATGTTCTACCAACAATTTAAAACATTAGTTCATGATAATCAGCAATTAACAGATGCTGAACGCGTTTATTATCTTGTTAGTAAACTTAGTGATAAGGCATTATCAATCTGCTCAGGCTTAATGCCTACAGCTGAAAACTATTCTGTGATATGGAACGCGCTCATACGTAGATATAACGACGAGCGTGCACTCGCGACTACCTACGTCAGTCAGCTGTTAGAACTGAAGGACGTTAACACTAACACATCCGCTGGTTATCAAATATTTATGGATAAATTTGATGCTTCTATTAACGCTCTTAAGCAACTTAATATTGATGACATATCTGATTTTCTGTTTCTAAATATCGCGCTTAGAAAATTAGATAACGATACCGTAAAGTCGTTCGAAATGTCATGTCGCAACGTAAACATACCGAAATATTCCGCTTTGGTTCAGTTTTTACATGACCAGAATAGGGCTTTGTGCCATACAATAAATACTTCGCATAATATGTCTAACAATAATAAAATTAAAGGTAATTTGGTTCCCGCTCCCGCTAAAAATATACGCAAAACTTTTATTAATACAGATTCGTCGCGGTCATGTATTTTCTGTAAATCGGGTGATCACGAACACCTATTTGTCTGTCCGCATTTTTTAAAAATAAATGCACAGGACAGATACAATTTTGTAAAACGAAATAAATGTTGTATTAATTGTTTAAGTAATAAACACGCCACTCATTTTTGTAAGTCACAGCGTAGATGTAGGTATTGCTCCCGCTCGCACCATACGCTACTTCATTTTGTTAGTAGTAGGAATAAGGTCGATCAGCCTTCGGTAGAACAAGGTCCAGGAGAAAAAAATGCATCCACGTCATGTAACGTTTCGCGCGATTGTGGTAATGCGCCGCACCGCACTACATTATTGGGAACTGCGAAGATTAAAGTTCGTACTAAATACGGTCACCAATATTTGTTGCGTTGTTTAGTGGACCCTGGCTCGCAATGTGATTACATCACGAAACAGTGTTGCAAACGTTTGTACCTACCGATCTCCAATAAAACACCAGTTAAAGAGGCGCAAGGAATCGGTGGAGTATCGCAGGGGATTTTAGGTGTTACTTCTTTGCAGTTTAGCTCCCGCTTTGATGAAAATAAACTTTATCATATTGAACCGCTAGTTGTTCCCGCTATAACTGGACAATTACCCGAGTCGTTAATAGACGTTTCGAAAATTAGTTATATAAATAATTTACGTTTAGCTGACGATCAATTCCATATACCAGGTGACATTGACGTTTTATTAGGGGTTAACACTTATTTACAAATTTTGTTAACTGATAAAATAATTAATTCGCAATCGCCGAGTGCCATAGAAACGTCACTAGGATACATAATAATGGGAGACGCAGATATCGACTTTCCTACATGCATGCCGCGTTCTTTAGTCTCTTATCCTACTCGTATTGATAATAGTCAAACGTCGCTCACGCATTCGCTCGAAAAATTTTGGAAGTTAGAGGAGCTGCCGCAAAAAACTTATTTGAGTCCTGATGAACAGGAATGTGAGAATATTTATACTTCCACTACTCGTCGCAATTTGAACGGACGATATGTTGTCGCCCTGCCCTTCAAGGACATGCCTGATAAGTTGGGTGATTCTTTTATAACCGCTAAAAAACGCTTCTCGCTCCTAGAGAGACGTTTTAATAAATGTCCCGATCTTCGCTCCCGCTACAATGACGTCATTCAAGATACATCAACAAGGGTTTTTTATCATTAGTTGTTTCAAATAATTTTACGGAACCTTGCTTTTATCTCCCGCACCACCCTGTCATACGTAATGATAAAAGTACAACTAAATTGCGAATAGTACTCGACGCAAGCGCTAAGTCAGATAATGACATTTCATTAAATGATATTTTACATAGTGGGCAAAATTTACAGTCTGATATTTTTAATATTTTAATAAACGTACGAGTTTATCGCATCGCCTTTTTTGCCGACGTTAGACAAATGTATTTATGCATTGAAATACAAAAATCGCACCGCGCGTTTCAACGCATTCTTTATCGCTTTTCTAATGAGGAAGACATACAAACATACGAATTTAATCGTGTGACTTTTGGTTTACGCTCTTCTCCTTTTCTTGCGCTACGCACATTACGTCAGTTGGCTTCCGAGGAGAGGGAGTCCTATCCTCTGGCTGCTTCGGTGGTCGAACGAGATATTTATATGGACGATATCGCGTCCTGCGCGCCCTGCGTCAACAGCGCCGTTGACGTAGCCACTGAACTAATTCAAATGTTTCAGCGTGGAGGATTTGAATTGGTTAAGTGGACGAGTAACAGTTCAGAGCTTTTACAGCACATCCCCGCAACGCACCGTCAGCTTGACGAGGTCTCATTCGACGACCAAAATATTTTTAAAATATTGGGTCTTCGTTGGCACCCCGCAACTGATTGTTTTTCTTTTCTAGTTTCGCCGCCGCCGCTCGCTTGTACCAAGCGTTCTATTTTATCCGCAACCGCTCGCTTGTATGATGTTCTGGGGCTTGTGGGTCCAGTAATTCTTTTCTCTAAGCTTCTCATTAAAACCTTATGGGTTCTCAAACTTGACTGGGACCAGGCTCCGCCCGCTCACGTTGTTACTGCATGGCAACAATATATTTCAGAGTTACCTTTGATATCGAAATTAAAGTTTTCTCGCCATATGGGTATAAATAAAAATTCGCAAGTCTCGCTAGTCGCGTTCGCCGACGCCAGTGAAAAGGCGTATGGCTGCGTGATTTATTCGCACATCGTTAATGATGATGACTCACCAGTGATAACGCTACTAATTTTATTGCGTCGCGTTCATACTTGAAGGAACTTCATTCCTTTTTACGTTCAGACGAATATTATAAATTATTTAATCAGGTCCTTTCTGATAACCGCATCACATGGAAACTTAACCCTCCAAACGCTCCACATTTTGGTGGACTTTGGGAGCCAAATATAAAGATAGTAAAGTATCATTTATTTCGCGTTGGAGGAGTTGCTTACTGTCCTCACTCAGGTCGAACGCATATTAAATTCACGACCGCTTTACGTGTTAAGTAGCGATCCGGCGGAACCTACTGCACTTACGCCCGCGCATTTCCTCGCTGTTAATCCACTTGGATGTTTACCCGCCGCGGATCTTAGTAAAGAACGCATTAATCGTTTATCACGTTTTTTATTGCTTGATTCGATAGTTCAGTCATTCTGGAAGCGCTTCAGATCAGAATACTTACATACACTGCAAGCAAGGGAAAAGTGGAATAAACATTCTATTAATTCCATTTCTGTAGGAACCGTAGTTCTTATCGATATGGATAACGCTCCGCCTCTTCAGTGGCCGCTAGGCGTCGTCACTGAACTGTTTCCTGGTAGGGATGGTGTGGTGCGCGTTGCACAAGTGAAGACTAAGAGCTCCACTTTGCAGCGGCCCATTGTTAGACTTTGCCCTCTACCAACACAATAATATTTCTATATGCCTATGTAGTTTATATTTTATAAGTTATAGTTTAAGTATAAATTCTCATCCCGCTATTATAATATTTTTATTAATTTACTAATTATATTCATCGCATCGCCTCTGTTCACCGCATATATAGTTTTTTCTATATGATATTAACTCCGCTGTATATATTTATGTTTATTTTTTTTTAATTCGCTATTTGAGGAGACCTCAAGGCCGGGGGGATGTTCGCGCCAATTAAGTCATTTCACCTCCCTCCCCTTCACCCTCCCTCTCTTTCCCGCAAGCGCACTATTGTATTATATCGGCCTCGTTCGCACCTCAACGAACGTAGATGGATCAGGAAGATCTATCAATCAGTCTGCCTTCGTCCCGCCGCCGACGCGCACGCCGCCGACGCGTATGCAAGTCCTCTAGTGACAACCGCACCGCAAGCCACCTAACACGTGGTCATCAGACTCGCCGCATCGCCGCCATCACCGCTGTCAATAGTTTTGTGATTTAACTGACTCAAAGTGTATGGTGCAAGGCACCTATAATAGTGTGAGTGTGAAAGACAACATCAGTTCCCGGGCAAGAGAAGGCTTCATCAGTACACGAGCATACCATCAGCCCCTGGGATACACCAAGTAAGTGCGTTTGTTCCCTTTATCAATCCTTCTCGTTTTTCCACCTTTAATTCGACACGCAACTTACAGTCCACAATTCCTACACCCGCAGTGGGGGACCACCCTCTTTTCCACCCTTTATTCCACCACCATTTTTGGTCATACCGAACCGGAGGTCCCTCCCTTTACCCTACAAAATATCTGGTCCTTGTCGAGCCGGATTCCCTCCAAATACGTTTCATGGAAATAAGGAAGTGTGTTACCAGTATTGGAATCCCATCGAAAAATCGACGATGACCTTCGGCCAATTCAAGATCGAGACAAAAGAGGTTAAAACTTACCGCTATTACGTCGTGACAAGTCTTCAGGTGGCGGATGACTCCGGAACAACATTGGACATCAAGCACTTTAACTTTACGGACTGGCCTATAGACGATAATCCTCAGGACTCAGTTGAATTTCTGAATTTCGTGTTGTCTGTGAGAAAGAAGCAGTCAGCTGTCGAGTCTCAAATCTTCGATAAGGACAACCAGTATCCTTTAATCGTTCTGCATTCCAGTGCCGGTCTTTATAGGCCTGCGATCTTTTGTATGGTAGATTATCAAACCAATATTTAAGAAACAGGACAGACAGAACATGGGATGTTACAGACCTATAGCGTTAATACCTATTTTTTCTAAAATATTTGAAAAAGTACTCCATGACAGATTATATTTTTACTTCGAAAAGTTTTCTATCTTTGCTGATGAGCAGGTAGGGTTTAGGAAAAACAAATCAATAAACATAGCAATTTATAATTTTTTACAAAAAGTAATGACAGGTTTAAATGATAAGAAACAGGTAATCGGACTCTATATGGACATGACAAGGGCATTCGAGTATGTAGATCATAAATTGCTGATTAATAAGTTAGAGAAATATGGAGTCAGAGGCAATGCGTTGAACTTAATCAACTCTTACCTAACTGACAGAGAACACATAACAGAAATAACAAAAATTAATGAAATCACAAAAACTGAAGAGAAACACCATTCTCTCTCTAGGAAAGTACTGTATGGAGTGCCTCAAGGAAGTATTTTAGGCCCTTTACTTTTTTTAATTTATATTAACGATTTTCCTCAAGCAGCAAAAGAACCGATGATACTATTTGCTGATGATAGTACAGTAATATTTACAAATGAAAACACAGGTTCCTTCGAAAGTAATATAAATAATTGTCTTGCATCACTGATAGAGTGGCTAAATAGTAATAATCTTAAAATTAATCTTGATAAAACAAACATAATGACATTTAAAAATAGAATATCATACGGACAACCAGTAAATATTAACTATAAAGGAAAGTTGATATCTGAAATAGAAACAACAAAATTTTTAGGACTATACATAGATAGCAGATTAACGTGGCAGTCACACAAAGAACACGTTTGTAAACAATTAAATAAGTTTTCTTTTGCTTTATATAAATTGGCCAAAGTTGTAAGCAAAACGGCGGTTCTAAATGCCTACCATGCGTACGTAGGTGCAACATTAAGATACGGTATAATATTCTGGGGAAACGCGACTGGAATTCAAACTGTGTTTAAGGCTCAAAAAAAATGCATTCGAGCAATATGTCAATTACAACAAACGGATACTTGTAGGCCACATTTTCAAAATTTAAAAATAATGACGCTCCCTTCCTTATACATTTACGAGATCTCTTTAATGGTCAAAACAGAAATCACAAAATATGAAACCCTTAAATCGAAAAGACATAACAGTAAATTATGTTCAATCGCTTCCAAAACAAAACAATATCATAACAGTGTCTTTTGCATGGGACCAAAAATATATAACGGTCTACCGGAATTCCTCAAAATTAAAACGGGCAACGAATTTAAAAAAGGACTTAAAACGTATTTACTGAAAAAGGCGTATTACTCAGTCACTGATTTCATAAACGATAAAACGGCATAAAGGAATTCCATAAAAACCTGTGAGGTTTTTTTTCCGCCGGCTTTTTTTCCTCTCAGTGTACAAACACCCTGTGATATGGGTACCCAAAGGTGACGATCGGAACCGATCCGAAATATAAATAAATAAATATTTTTATTTTTATTTATAAAAGGCGCAATATGGGATAAATAAAAATAATAGTAAAATAGATGTAAATGTATATTTCGTAATTGTATTATAGTTTAGTTTTTTCCTTTTATATTTTTATCATTGTATATTTGCATACCTCATGAAGGTAAATATGGCGAACTAAATATATATAAACAACTTTGTAAACACCCATATTTGTGCAAATAAATGTCTTTGTCTTTGTCTTTGTAGATATCGGCATATCCAGTTACGACGAGTATCCAACAACATCAGTACCAACCATGATGCGTTATATCCGTAAGCAATAAGGTTCAATTGTCTCGACTCACCCAAACATTATGCTTTTTGTTATCTTACAATAATGCACTATATTCAGTTAGTAGCTGACAAGGCAAGTGAAGACTTAGTCCAGTTGTTGTAGCCCGAAATGTGTATGTGCAATATTGAAAATAAATTACACTTGCTATTCCATAACGGTGGTCGGTGATATCATTACTTACATGTTAAGTATAAAAACTCCAATCCAAAATTTGGAAACGGAAAAAAATTTTAGCCATCGGATAAGGGAAGTGATGGCAAATCAAATGACTCAAACGTTACCAGCGAAAGTGGAATTTATCGCAAAAAAGTACCACGAAATCCTTTTTTCAGACGAAAATTTTTTTAAAATTTAGGTGAGTTACATTACAACAAACAAAATGATAAAGTTTATGCCCACAACAGTGAGGAAGCGAGCAGGCGTATCTCGAGGATCCAGCGTGGGCATCACTCCGCATCATTAATGGTTTGGCTTGGAGTCTCATATTCTGGCCCAAGTGAGGTATTTTTTTGTGAGAAAGGTGTAAAAACCAGTGCTATATTGTACCAAAATACGGTGCTTTCAAACATTGTATGATATAAGGACCAATTTATTGAGCTGCTATTCCGATGCTCTTAACCATTCTGAAACTGTATGGATCTTTATTGCATTTACAAATGGATTTTTTTAATTCTATTTTAGAATACACCTCCGATCACAGACTTCAACAAATCAGCATAGTTGTACGAAGTCGCAGGGTCCTGTGACAGCCACTGCTGTCAGTGTTAAAGAACCACCAATGCGTAAGAGTATTTAAAATGAAACTCGGTCTATAATTTTATACCATTTAATGATATGTATGAATAAAAGTCCTATATGCAGAGACTGACCCCCCCTAAAGAAATAAATGTTGACTCTAAATAACAATTAGCCCACCTCTCCCAGTGTCCTCAAGGCCGGCTTGTCCCCGGAAATATAAGGGAGGACAGAGACAAAAACCCCCCAAATAATAAACAGAAGAGAGACAAATCTTGCCATCTATATATTACGAATTTAAATGTACGAACGTTAATGTCTGACTAGGAGAATAGAGCTAGAATACGCTATAAGTAAATTAACTTGGGACATAATAGGGATGTGCGAAACAAGGAAAGGAAGTGAAGAAATAAATGAATACCCCGAATACATTTTATATCACACAAAAAGCACAAGAGGATTATACGGAGTTGGATTTTTAGTAAAAAAACATCTTAAAAAGGATATTATTCACTTCAAAAGCTATTCTGATAGAGTGACAACGTTAGTCATTAGCCTACGGAATAAAAACGTCCTATCCATAATACAGGCCTACGCACCAACTGAAAAATGCAAGGAAGACGAGCTGAACATATTCTAAAAAGTACTATAATCAGCTTTAGAAGCAGCGCACACTAACTATGTAATTATCATGGGCGATTTCAATGCCCAGATTGGTAAAGCTCTACAAGGAAAAGAGTTAGCGTTCGGTAAATTTTCAAACGGTAAAAGATCAAAGCACGGCCAAAGGCTTGTAGAGTTTGCTCTTGAAAATAATCTGAAATTCACGAACAGCATGTTTAAGATAAGAAAAAACAAAAAATCGACATGGCATTCTCCAAATGGACTATATCGTACAGAAATCGACTACATACTCACAAGCTCTCATCTTAAAATACATAACTTTGACATAATCCACAATCTTAATTTCAGTACCGATCACAGAATGATAAGGTGTAAAATTTATCTAGACACAAAAAAGAAAAGGTAGTACATGAAATCTAATCAAGGTTATATCAAAGACATATCAATAGTAACGCGAGAAAGTGGAAGCCAACTGGAAGAAAGCTTTAAAACTGCAATCGGACAGTCCAATGATATACAAATACAATACAATAACTTCGAGAAGGAAATTTATAACTTAACTTCACAAATACCTAAAATCAAGAAAGGACAAAAAGATGAAATGGGAATTAAAAAATTACTAGAAGAACGAAAACAACTATATACAAGGAAAAGAACTAAAGAAGTCAAAAATAGGATCACACAAATAAGCAAAGAAATAAACAGAACTACTACAGAAAATATCAAGGCAAAAAGAAAAAGGACATTCGAAAAATACATATCTAAGAACTGTATGGATCTTTATTGCATTTACAAATGGATTTTTTTTACTCTATTTTAGAATACCCCTCCGATAACAAACTTCAACAAATCAGCCTAGTACGAAGTCGCAGGGTCCTGTGACAGCCACTGCTGTGAGTGTTAAAGAACCACCAAGGCGTAAGAGTATTTAAAATGAAACTCTGTCTATAATTTTATACCATTTAATTATATTTATGAATAAAAGTCTATTACAATGTATTTTTTATACACAAAGTGTTTTAATTCTAATGTTCTTGATTTAAGACTTAATTATTACGTCATTAAACCTAATACAATTGCAACTGGGTTACATAGTTGGCAAAAATAACTTTTGAACGGTATAGGTGACTCTGAATTTTACTTACAAGGTATACTTAACTCCTAATAATAACACTTATTCGTATACATCAATAAATCTTCATTAAGTCCTGCAAACTTAATGATTACCCTAATCCTAATTACCCTGAACAATTTCTAAGTAATCTGATAAGTACCCCGGGTATTAAGAAACTAACTAATTAACTTAACAAGCTAGCAAGGCATCATAGTTAGTTAAATTACAATGTAACTCAAGGAACTTTGTACCGTGTTTCTCAATTTCCATTTTTTGAGACACATTCTGTGTGCCAGTCAACTGTTCATTGAGCGCCATGTCCTTGTAAGATCCACATCATAGTTCAATCCTTTCTATCATATGCGATACGCCATGGTGTTCTAAAATGGAAGTTCAAAACCTTGAGATTTATCCCAGGCTGCCTGCAGAGCCACTTGGCTAGGGCATAGTTCCTTCTGTAAGCTGCTATGTGTAGTGGAGTGTCACCACGATACTTCTCTTGGCCATTGATGTCGGCACCCCACTGAAGTAAAAGTTTAAGCATCTCTTGGCCTTCGGCGGCACTCCGGCTGGCTGCAAGATGGACACATTGCTGGTCATAGAGATCGAAATGCTGCAGCAAGTATCTGTTAGCTTCATTGATGACTCCTCCGTATGACATCAAATTGTAAACGCTTCCTTCACGACAGAGAAAATGAAAGAGATTCTCACCGTCTCCATTGGGGTTGCCGGTGAACTGGATTGAGTTTGGTGGAATCATTATCCAGAGAAGATTAAATATACAGGCTTGAAGCAGAAGTGTAAATAGTTAAATTACCACTTACGCGCTAGTTAAATACTATGTACCCATTGTCATTATCTCAAATTCTCTGAATTAAAAGTCAAAAGTTATCAAATTAATGAGTGTCTCATTAAGAAGTGTTATCAATCATAACACGCGTCAATACTAATATTTAACGAGCCAATTAGTATCTGAGATTAAAAGAGCCTAACTCAATGTTGTCAACGGAAGCCTTACGAGCTATCATCAGAGAATGAATTAGTCATAGGACTAACGCAAGCAGCTCCATTGATTCGCAGGTACTGCATCATCTTCAGGTCTCGCGCTTTGAAAGCGATTCGGTAAGCAGTTTCATAATGATACCAATATCACAAAGGACAATATAGAGAAGGAACTTTTGGTAAAAAGCCTCAATTTTATGTTATTTATATGGATCTTGTTCATTACTATCAGTTACTGAGTCGAATCATAAGGACTGGAGACTTTTCTTTGTACAAATATATTTTGTCAAAAATAGCAAATATATTTTTTGTGACAAATCAGCCTAATTATTCACGATGGCTGATAAAATACCATGACAATTTGTTAAAAGTTGGTCTTGGAATCAAACGTACTGATAAATCTTTCTCTAGACAGCAAACAGATGTAGTACTTGAACAAACAATTAATGCCAACGCGGGAAAAAGATTAACTGGTGTAATCTAGTTCACACATTCTATTTTCGCTCGTCAGCGATGGGCTAGAAGTCACGACATAAGAACAACAGTCATATCTCACACCCTGGACATTACTGGTTTACGAAGAAAAAATGATGTATTAGCAGACCTGGAAGAACATGCAATGAAAAGAGATTCAGCACAGTTGTGGAAGTTCATAAATACCTTTGAGAAATTTCTAAATCCATTTATGTTGAATCTAAACAAAGATTGTCTGTATAACATTGGTAATGGTACAGTAGCTTCGAACGCAGTACAGGATTACTTGTTGAATTTTATAGAATCAGGAGAAAAATTGAAAGAGAATTTTAAAACTGAATGGTCATTTAATGGAAAAAGATTTGAAGAAAGTATTGCACAAGCGAAAATTATGAATTTTGCTTCTGAAAAAAAAAAAAGAAAAATCAAAAACAGTGATAAGGTTCATGAAATCCGTGTGCAACGTGATTTCTTTGGTCGCCTGTTAGCTCTGTCAATACAACATAACATCCCCCACATAACATCATACCCCATTACAACTGTTTCATTGTCATTGTGTCATGAAGATGGTACAATACATAAAACTCAGAAATCAGCAATGATTGAAATTTTAAAGGCAAATGTCAACAGTGAAGAAGTACCAAGACGTTTTGATGTTGTAATTTTTGATGGATGGATTTTCTAACTGCATACATTCAAAAATATCCCCAAAACATTTGGTGGTATTTCCAAAAAAATTATGTCGCTACTAACAGCTACACATGCCTCACTAAGTCACACTTTTGCTAAGTCCAGTAACTTTCCCGTTCGAACGTTTCCTAGACAGCATTTGTTACCATGTAAATGGTTTTATTTTGTAGCTAACCTACAGTTTCCAAATGATTAATATGGTGACAGGGAAAAACACAACTTATTGATAAAGCTTAGGCATTGTCCGTGACGTTTTTTTGTGAAATATACTATAATCAGACTAATTGTTTTAAGCCCTGTGCCCACCTAAGCAACGTGACAGAGACGTGTTTTTCCACCGGCATGTAGCATGACTCTGGCATGACATTCAACGAACCCACCTAGTCGGCATGCTAGAAACATCTCAGAGTACAAAGGCACTCGCAGCAATGTCGTCGTCTGATGAAGATGAAGATGCTCTTACTTATCTACAAATTTTAAATATTCAAAACAGACAGAGACGCTTCTGGGTGTATCTGTCGTGGGCTTATCGTTAGATTGGCCAGATCGAGATATGCCCGGGCACTTCTTGAAACGCCGGCACATCATGATTCGGCCGGGCATATCGCGATGCGCCAAGTAAAAGGTTGGGCAGATCGACGAGAATAACGTATTTGTCGATATTCCGAGCTAACAACACGGCGGATCGTGAAATAGTTGCATTTCGCGCCGATAGTGGCGCTGTCTTCGCGCGCTCGGCTTTGTTTACGCGAGCGGAAGATGGCGGCGTTACAAACAAGTGAATGTGGTGTTGATATTATCAAAATGAACAGTGAAAATGAAACAAAAAGTGCATTTAAAGAACAATATTACCATCAGTTACTTGATTTCTATGAGGGACATAAAGATTCTTCGCACAATGTAAAAAAACCATGGACTTCTCAACGTATTTTAGAGGTTAGTATTTAGTTGATAAACAAGTGTTTATTTTTGCATAATAATGTGTAGGTGATGCGTTTCTCTCATGTCATTATGTATTAAAATTCTTAGATTGATTAAGTAACTAATGTTTGTACGCTAAAGTTCCATTTTATTTTTTAGGTTATTGAACAAATAAAAAGAAGTAGGGTGACCATGCAGCGGGTCTCTTCGGACTATTATTGGAGTGCAAAATATGATGTCATGGAAACTTCTGACAAAGATTACTTAATTTTCAAAAGAAAAACTGCCGATGATCCTACAGTGCGCATAGTCGCCGTAGATGAATATTTTGATATATTAACAGAAGTTCACAAAGCTGTTGGGCATGGTGGCAGAGAAAAAATGATATATAGTATTAAAAACAAATTTCACATACCGAAAAAAGCTATAGAAATATACATTAAATTGTGTGCAGTGTGTGAAATGAAACGTTCCATGCCAAAAAAAGGTATAGTGACAAAACCAATTATATCACCAGATTTCAACTCACGAGGTCAGGTAGACCTTATTGATTTACAATCAGCTCCGGACGGGGAATACAAGTGGTTAATGAATTATCAGGACCATGCTACCAAGTTTCTACACTTGAGGCCATTGAAATCTAAGAGGGCTGTGGAGGTGGCGTTTGAACTATTTAAAATATTTTTGGAGTTTGGTGCACCATTAATTTTACAATCCGATAATGGGAAAGAGTTTACAGCTCATGTCATTGAAGAACTTGTGCAGCTGTGGCCAGAATGCAAGATCGTTCATGGAGGCCCTAGACGTCCTCAAACGCAAGGAAGCGTCGAACGTAGCAACCAAGACGTAGAAAACATGTTGCGTTGTTGGATGAAAGATAATGATTCAGCTAATTGGTCTGTGGGTTGCTACTTCGTACAGTATTATAAAAATTCATCTTTTCATCGTATAATTGGTAGATCACCCTATCGTGCCTTGTTCGGTTCTGACCCCAAAACATTACTGAAAGGTACTAATATCCCGGACAGTGTTATTTCATCTATTCAAACTGAAAAGAAGAATACTACGACAACCTCGATGGAGATAATCTTGCCTGAAGGGACAAATGTTGATGGCTTAAGTAGTAAAGCACTAACGCTTGATGATGAGATGGTTTCGGCCAAAGTGAATATTCCTGAAGCATTAAGTGTACAGGATGCCCCAACATGTATAAATGCGGCACCGGCGCCTGCCAATATCGCAGACAGTGTTATTTCATCTATTGAAACTGAAAAGAAGAACATTACGACAACCTCGATGGAGATAATCTTGCCTGAAGGGACAAATGTTGATGGCTTAAGTAGTAAAGCACTAACGCTTGATGTTGAGATGGTTTCGGCCGAAATAAATGTTCCTAAAGCATTAAGTGTACAGAACGTCCTAACAAGTGTAAATGCGGCAACGGCGCTTGCCAATCAAGATCTGAAAATAGAAAATATTGAAACCGCCGAACAAAAACTTGAAGCAACTAATTGTTCACCCAGAAATGATACGTCCTGTATAGAAGATTTAGCTTTGCAAACTGTTAACAGAGCTTCTACTAGCAAAGATGTTTTTGTCGTTTCAATTCAAGGGGTTTCGGCCAGTAGCGACACGTCACTAACGACTAAGAAAGCCGACTGCAATACGCAGATTTGTTTGGTTTGTACCAAAGAAACAACTGGAGCTCATAGTTGTAGATCGTGCTTTAAACCAGTTCACGTTATATGTGGTCTCACTGACGGTGAAGAAGGTTACGGGTCTCAGATTTTATGTTTCATATGCAAAAGAGAACAAGACATTGCAAAAGAAAGAGCACAAACTCTTAAAGGTACCAAACGGGCTGCAGAAAAAATGATTGATCAAACAGTCAAAAAGCTTCCGTTATTAGAAGTTGGTAATAGCGTCTTGATAAATGTTCCAAAATTTGATCGTGGACCACTTGATACCAAGAACATCGCAGGTAAAATTGTTGACATTAGGAATGGTGTATTTAAAATTGGTACTACTTCTGGAACAATAAAAAACTGGTTCCCGAGACAAGAATTACAAATTTCAGCCAAAGATTATAATGGAGACATTTCTGAATCATTTATAACATTGCGTCATGCAGTCACATGTCAGTCCATGTTTGGAGGTCAAGGTTTCCAGAAATGCTCCTGCAGGCCTGCCAAAAATCAATGTCACACCAAAAGGTGTGCATGTTATAAGAATAATGTTCTCTGCACTTCAAAATGTCATCAAAGTATATCATGCATCAACAAATGATAGATATCTCAAAAAATATTTGACTTTCCTTTAATATTCAATACAAAGTTTTATTTTCAACTGATTAAGTCTGTTGTTAGTCTGATTGAGGAACATTTTTTAAGTAGGTACCTATTTAATGTTTATAAACATTTTTTAATTTAATGTCTCTTTCTGCATGGCGGTTGTCGGGTTGTATTACCTATTTCTAAAGATTTTTTAGGTATTTAAATGTTACGAACGTTTGGTTTGTTATCTTATTTTATTACCAAAGGGCTGTGATTGAATGTGCCATTTTTAGAATTTTTTGACGATGTTATTAATGTTTGTCATATTTAATAACAAATAATAGGTAACTATTCTTTGAAAAACTATTTGACGTTCCTATTAATATAAGTTTGTTTTCAACTGATTAATGAGTCTGATTATTTAGTTACACTTTATTATTTAAATAACTCATTTTTAATGTTATTCATTATTTTTTAACATTTTCATTTAATTCTAGCTGTTGCTCGTACGTGCCGTTTTCTACGTGATGGCTGTGTTAACATTTTATTAAACCTTACTGTTTATTTAGATATTTTATTTGCCTCAAATAGGCGTTTTGTTATTTTCTCTCCAAAGAACTGTGATTCTATGTGCCAGATTTGGAATTTTAAAAAATAATGTTAAGTTAGAGCTTCATAACAATAATTATTTTCAATTTTAATAAACATTTTAATTCTTAACTTTATTTTTATTTACTAAAACCTTGGACACCCTACATAATCGATATGCCTAAAGTATCTCTGGCCAAATCGCCAAACATTAAGTGTTGAACGATATGCCCTGTGTTGGATGGCCAGATCATGATGTGCCGGAGTATCACGTTCTGCCTGGGCATATCTCGATCTGGCCAATCTAACGATAAGCCCACGACATATCCTATGTGGAAAAAAAAGTTAAAAACTGGTGGCACATAAGTCGTTATGAGGGAATTAAGTAGATACCCTGATAGATTTAAGACATTTTATAGAATGAAGAAGGAAATTTATTTTATTATACTGGAAAAATTGAGACCTTATTTGCTTAAACAGTGGACCAGATTTAGGGAACCAGTAAGTCCAGAAGAACGATTGCTTGTAACGTTAAGGTAAGTAATAATTTATATTTTAATGTAATTAAGATACAGGTGTTTTTATTGAAGTTATTTATTACAAATTTACCATTATTGTGAACTTAAAGTACCGTCCTTATTTATAAATATACGAGGATGACTGTTGACGTTTTATGGCACAGAAATTTCAGCAGTAGTTTGGCTTTGATCTGTCGAGGATTTCTGTACTATAGAGGAATTCTGTAGTATATTTGGTAGTAGTTCAGAATTATTAATTGATGGGCCAAAACTATGGGATACACTGTCTATAGCTGTGTATATTTGCGGAGTGACAGTGAACGTGGTTGAGGTGTGTAAACTAGACCCATCGTATGTGTCGCTATTGGATTAACCGACTTCAGAGCTACTTTGAAAAATGTTGCTGATTAATTGCAGAACTCCTATTTTAAATGTTATTTTTGCTCACGAGTCATGTCCTTTACATCTGGTAATAAACTATATAAAAAAGCAAGGTCTGGATCTTGTTTTTCCTTAGAGTTAGAGCTTGCGAGTTTTTTTGACTCAAAATATGACATGGCACTGGCATTTACATCCCTCAGTCACGGGTCATTATTTAACACAAGAACTGGAATTTAAAACTGTGTAATTGGGGTGCTGTAATTTTTTGGGCAGTCATACCGCCAGTAATATTGCATCTGAGCTAGAGGAAATCCTCAAAAAATGGAATTTACGTGAGAGAGTAAATTTTGCCGTCACGGACAATGCCGCTAACATGGTGAAAGGTATCAAATAATTTATGGGCATTAAACATTTCGGCTGTTTCGCCCATACACTTAACCTCTTAGTAGAAGATGTCCTGAAAAGCCAACAAGAACTGATTGAAAAAATTAAAAAAATTGTGGCGCATTATAAGCGAAGTACATTATCCTCCGAAAGGCTTGCGAAATATCAATCGCAGCAAAATCAGACGCTTAAGCGACTTATTCAGCAAGTGGGATAAGGTGGAATTCCATCTACTACATGGTGGAAAGAATGGTCGAGTTGCAGGAGGCAGTGCGGTCAACATTGGCACTAGTCAATAATATTCCTCAACTTTCCAATGAAGACTGGATTAATGCAGCTCAACTATGTCAAGCCCTACATCCTTTTGAGGAAATGACGAGAGCGTTGAGCGGTGAACAGTATTTAACTGGCAGCTCCGTGATAGTTATGGTGCGATGCCTCAAAGAATCATGTAAAAAGGTGATTGAAAATATTCAATTCTCGGATCAAATACGAGACGTTGCTTTACTTCTCAAGTCGGGACTCGACGACAGATTTCACGCCGTAGAACAGAGCGGTACGCTTGCTCTCAACACATTTTTAGATCCCCGATTTAAAATGCAAGCATTTATGGATAGTAATGAAGCGTTAAAAACAAAAGAAAAAGTTAGGAGGCTCGTAGCTGCATATATTTCGGAAAATGATAAATTGACAGCATCTTCGAGTAACACTGAACAACCAGCAACTACAACAAGAGACGATTATAGTCCATGGGACATATTTAATAATTTCATTAAACAAAACGCATCATGCGGTACACCCTTATCGAAAGCTATAAAAGAAGTTGATACGTATTTGGCTGACGACATATTACCTAGAAAAAATAATAAGGGAGAGTGGAATAGCCCATTGTTATGGTGGAAACACCATAGGCACGTTTACCCAAATCTGATATAACTTTACATAAAAAACTGCAACATAGTAGCAACATCAGTTCCGTGTAAACGAATGTTTTCAAAGTCCGGGCTAATACTCAACCAAAGACGGACAAGACTCTCTACTTCTAAAGTAGAAAAATTAATGTTTCTGCATGTAAATATGGATGAAAGCAGATTTAACGTGTAAATACCTTAGATTTTTTACATATGTAAATAAAAGATAAAGATGTACATAAAATGAACTTTTAAATACGCCAGGCACGTATTTGAGTATTATAACTTAACGGTTCATTAATATTTGTTAACTTTTATTATTTATTTCTATTTAAATACCTACTATCGGAGTTGCCTGCCAGTCCTAAGCCTGGAAAAAGTATGAAGGGAAGTTCATTTACATGTGCAAGAATATCACAAATATATAAGCAAGTAAATTGTAATTACATCGGGTGGTAATGGCGAGCGGAGCGAAAACAACATATCTAGTCTTATCATTTAACTATAATCTGATTCCCGTTCATCCGTCTATAGTAGACTGAACGAAACACGTTTAACGTTGTCGTAGTTCATTTTATATAGCGATTCCGTCGACGGCGTAAACTAGTCGAAAATTAGACTGTTTTATGAACCAGTCTATGGTCGACGTAAACCGGTTTACGTTTCGTTCACGGCAAAACCGTCGACGACACACTCCTAGTACGAAGTCGCAGGGTCCTGTGACAGCCACTGCTGTGTGTGTTAAAGAACCACCAAGGCGTAAGAGTATTTAAAATGAAACTCGGTCTATAATTTTATACCATTTAATGATATGAATGAATAAAAGTCTATTACAATGTATTTTTTATACACAAAGTGTTTTAATTCTAATTTTCTTGATTTGAGTTTAGACTTAATTGTTTTGAATTAATTAATAATTCTTGATTTCAGGCTTAATTATTACGTCATTAAACCTAATACAATTGCAACTGAGTTACATAGTTGGCAAAAATAACTTTTAAACGGTATAGGTGACTCTGAATTTTACTTACAAGGTATACTTAACTCCTAATAATAACACTTATTCGTATACATCAATAAGGCCGCTTCCTGACTTGGCGGTGCGGTATCGGTATGCAGTAATTTATATTATACCGCGACTTTACTAATGTCGCTCAGATCTCCTCACTAGGCGGTATACTGTCGGTATGCTTTCGGTATCAAACAGTAGGATCTTGGCAGAATCGTTTGTGCCGTCGCGTCGCGAGAATGTCGTCGTCAGATGAAGAAGATGCTTTAGCGTGTTACGCGTATTTGCGATTGCGTAAAAAAAAGAAGTATTGGGTACATCCCTACATTGCAAAATAAATATTTATAAATAAAAAACTTCCTCTAAAATGTCCGTATTAGGCATGGTGCCTAAGACGCTGGCGGCATTTCCCCGTTGAACAACGAGGCTAAGCCTTTGGGCGAAATACTCGCCAGCTCTCAGATCACCACATGCGAGAACAAGCTTGGATGACATTTCTGACATGAATTTTTTCATGTCAGAAGACCACGGGCCCAAAGTCTCTACAGCAAGCGCCGCAAATAAGTAATTGTCTGATAAATTACTGTATTTACGGCGCTTGAGGAGCTGGGCCTGGTCGGCGGCGGACCCGGCCCTCTCCGCAGTGTTGCTGATATGCGATGGGGCCAAGGTATCAACACAGGTAACATCCCATACCAGGGGATGCCCCAGATGCCACGGTACAAGAGTTACCCCATCAGGTCTCTTGCCATCGCTTCTTGATAAGCCAGAAGGTTCCAATGTAGCTGGCAAAGAAGCGGTGACAAGAGCCCGACGAACTAAATCATTAAGCGTACCGTGGCGATATAATCTGCCAGCGCTCCTGGTACAGGATAAGCCATGTCGGCCAAACCTGTCCACCTGGTGCCCACACGGACATAAATGAGGCTCGCATATTTTCGCACCGAGCCGGAGACCAACCACGATACGAAAAGTAGCGGGATCCAGTACGGTGCCTATATTTTTTGATGGAAGAGCTCGCAGCCAGTGACCCGACTCACTTTCGGCAACTGCTAGCAAACGAGCTCTATCAACGCTGCTAGGACATCGCTCAAGAAGGCAGGCATAAACAGATTTGACTGCGGGTATATCCCAAGTAGACTGTTTATTTTTGGATAAGCTGTTGGTGTCCACATGGGGAAAGGAAGCCCTCCAAACCTCCATAGCTTCTGTCAAGTACGCCACCCAAACATCTTCTATTGGGGTATATAAGATAGATGAGATGAAGGCGAGCGTACTATGACAAGAAGCCAAAAAGGCTGGAAGAGCCAAACTTCCCGTTGTGCGGACACCTAAACCTCCGAAGTTAATAGGGAGGGTTGCCTGCATCCAAGAGCGATCATCAAATTTTAAATTGATGATTTAAGTCATTTATTGTTCAAATTCAGAAAATAACGAATTATAATTTATGGAGCCGGAAGATATGTCAGCATTAAATTGTGACTGAGCAGAAAAATTTATAGGCATGGCTTGATTTTGATATACTGGTGAAGATTCAGACTGGTAGTTCATTTGAGCAGGAGGTTCTTTTCGATAGTTGATCGATGCTGGAGGTTCATTTTGATAATTAATTGGTGTTGGTGCCGGAGTGGATGAAATTGGAGAATATACGGTATAATATGATTCTCTTGATGTACAGGGAGTGGAGTCTCTTGAAGAAGTTACTGACGGCGCGTTCTTAATGTCATCTATAAGTTGCAAAACTTTGATTTTGAAAGAACGGATTTGTTGGGCATTCATATCTGTAAACTCGGGTAGTAAATTTGAAAGAAAAGGTACATTTGCTTTTCGGTTTTATTTAAGATTACTTCTTCCGCCTTATTGGTTTTATTTTTTAAAAAGTTAATCATTGCGACGTCTACTTCCAAAGCTGTCGTCTTGCGGCGGCGTACTCCATGTACAGGTGCGGAGGCCTCAGAAGACATAGATTGATCCTGTAAAGCAGGTCGCTGATGCTGCTCTGATGATTCAGTTGGGCCCTCGTTTGAAACTTGCTCTGTGTCCGCCTCGTTAGTCATCTCTGTATCCGGGGTTGGTGGTATGTTACCATGATTATCTGAATCATTTAATGGTTTAACATAAGGTAAAATGAACGTTAAATGTTCGCTCAGATAATAGGGCTTTTTAGTTTTTGAGCCACTTGGTTGCGCTTTGGTACTTCTGAGAAATGTAGACCTTATGTTGCGCCATTTTTCCTTAAATTCAGAGACTGAAACAATATATAAATTAATCAGATGTTTATAAAATGTATCTAACACAAACAAAACATTTTTTACAGATATCTTGCTACCGGAAGTACATTCACAGCACTGGCTTTATATTTTGCAAGAGGAGTTAGCACTATATCCGACATAATAGCTGAAACGACTGAAGTAATTTGGTTGATACTACGAATAGAGAACATGGCAATTCCAACCACAGAAAAATGGAAAGACATATCTAATCGTTTCTATGAACTTTGGAATATCTCTGATTGCTTGGGAGCCATGGATGGTAAACACGTGCGAATTCAAAAACTGCCTAACAGCGGATCTACAAATTACAATTATAAAGGCTATCATTCGATCATCTTATTTGCAGTATGTGATGCTGATGGCTTATTTACCATGATTGATACAGGCTATGCTGGACGAAATAGTGATGGCGGAGTATTTCAAGCTTCGTCCATCAGTTACTGGTTGCAAAGAGATGGTTTGAATATGCCTACATCATCTCCACTTCTGCATGATGATACACAACAAGAAGTGCCTTATTTCTTTGTTGCCGACAATGCTTTCCCTTTAAAACGCGATATCATGCGGCCTTATCCTATGACAGGTATAAACAATATATATAAAATATTGAGTGTGCATTTGGGATGGTGACTCAAAAGTTTCAAGTACTTTTAACTCCAATTCGTTGATTAAATTACGCTACAGTGAATAACATAATAAAATCTGTTTGTGTTCTACATAATTTTATACGATCACGAGATGGAGTACAATATTCTGCCACTGAGTCCACAGATTATGAGGGTCGCTACAAGGGTACTGAAAATATTTCTTTCAACATTGAAAGAGATGTAATTTCCGTCAACGCCAGATCAGCAGGACCAACTGTACGAAAATATTTGACTAACTACTTTGTTTTACTAAGAGCAGCACTTCCATGGCAGTACAATCATTGTATTTAATAATTACAATAAATGAATACCTACTCACCAGTCAATTTTATTTTATGAGCAATTTCAGCTCCCGCGCAGCCCGCGCCAATCAGGAAGCGTTTATTCAAATATAGGCGCTCGGTAAGCTTTCGGTACCGATGCGGTATACCGAAACGAAATCGTACCGATACTGCACCGCCAAGTCAGGAAGCGGGCTAAATCTTCAGCAAGTCCAGCAAACTTGATGATTACGCTAATCCTAATTACCCTGAACAATTTCTAAGTAATCTGATAAGTACCCCGGGGATTAAGAAATTAACTTTACTTAATTAAGCTAGCAAGGCAACATAGTTAGTCAAATTACAATGTAACTCAAGGAACTTTGTACCGTGTTTCTCAATTTCCATTTTTCGAGACACACACAGTGTGACAAAACCACCTATTTTGTCGTCGCATGCCGTTTTTATTCCAAAAATGGCTATCATGCGTAGTTTTTTTTTATAAAAAATTTCAAAGTTTGCATATAACCGGCCCGGTTAAATCACAAAAAAATTCATTAAAAATAAAAATTACTTTCTACTTGTGATTTGATTGCATTGATAAACTATACATTATATCCCTGACGTACTCACAAAATAATTACCTTTTATCGCGAAGAAATATCGAATAATATTTTTTTTTACATTTTTCTTTTGTTTTTCTTTTCTTCCGTATACCGCCGTATTAGAAGTTGATTTTCAGATTAAACTATTCGTAAAACATGCTTTTATTGCCATGATTTAAATCACAATCTAATTCCGAGGTATTCACAAGTTATTAGCATTTTTCGATTTTGGTCAGGGTTGTCACTTTCAAATTACTAATTTATTGATTTTTTATCCGGGTCATAAAAGTTTATCTAAAAAATTCTGTTACATCATGCATCTTCATCTTCATGCGGAAGCACCAAATTTTCATCATCATCATTATCCTCCTCGATGTTAGAAGACGAATAATCATGCGTAATAATAGTTTCATCTACAGCAGATTTTAACAGATTTACTGCTGCTGGCGGTAAAGGAGATATTCGCGCTTTCTTTTTTCTTTTTTTAATTGTATAGTTCGATATGACTGGGTCGGAAGAAACTAGTGCTCTTTGAAATAAATCAATCATCGTTGCTTCACGGCTAGTTTTTCTTGCGTAATGCTCTCTGTCAAATCGCCAGTGCTTGTTGCGCGATTTCGCCGCTTGCTCAGAGAGCATGCCTACTGGCAAACGTGACGCAGCTATGATTTTAGCGCCATGTATCAAAATTTTATGAATCGTCACTGTCATCGGGTGCCAACTATACGTTTCTAAATACCTTCGAGCAAGGTTGTGAAAAAATATAGAAAACTTTTCAACTTTGATTGGCAAGTTGCAAGACAAGACAGCGACAGTTAGAATGATGTACAAAATCATCTAAAAGCCATTTGAGTCATATCATATGGCTAGGTATCACACATGCATATCATCTACGTATTCTTGTGGCTCACAAAGTTCTTCATTCTCTTCCTCTTGGTTATTTTCCTCTTCCTCATCTTGGTGATCACTCTCATTATCCTGTAATAGTTCTTTAAAAAATAACAACTCTTTATTTTGCTGCCATTCATCACCCCAATGACTTTTTATTAAGATTAGGATATCCTTCCTTTTGTTTGCAGGTAAATTGTTTGAACCGTTAATTTTTTCGGGATTTATCATGGCACTTATTTTTCCTATTTTATTGACATTTTTGAAAACACCGTCATCTATTCTATAATAAAGATGGCCTTGTATCAAATTATTTCCTTGTTTCTTCGAACGTCTTAAAATGTACCTCTTACATTGTTTGAATTTAAAGTGCCAACTACCAACGGGTTTCATAATTTTCTGTGAAGCGGTTTTCCCATCAAAAACTTCGCAATCAGCCGTTCCCAGATTAGTGACAGTACTAAATTTTGAAATAATGTCCAATTATTTTTGGCGTTTATTTAATACTTCATGCTGACGTACTTCTTTCTCAATCCTAGCGAAAACTCTGTCAGGTGGTATGTAAGAGTGCCCAACAACTAGAAAGACTAGTTCAATTTGTTTTATATTTTGTGGAGCTTCAGTCATCCATTTTGATAGCATTGCCAGCATAATTGTGTTTTTATTCTGGCCTGCACAGCCGACTGCTATAAGTCTTTTTATTTGACATGAAGTTAAGTCACTATCTTTCAGTCGGTGGTATACCGCCGAAGCAATTTCGTTGGCAGCTTTAGGATAAACATTTTCTGTCCAACAATAGGAAAATACAGTTTTAGGAGTTAGTTTGCTTTTTAAAGAACCCTCCACTATTGTAAAGTTGTACAAGTAAATATTTATGAGACAATACGCCACTTGGTCAGGGACTTTAAGCAAATTCAAATTTTCTTCACAGTCAATTGTAAAAATCTTTAATTCTGGGTTCTCTTCATGGAAGTTCAAAACGTTGAGATTTATCCCAGGCTGCCTGCAGAGCCACTTGGCTAGGGCATAGTTCCTTCTGTAAGCTGCTATGTGTAGTGGAGTGTCACCACGATACTTGTCTTGGCCATTGACGTCGGCACCCCACTGAAGTAAAAGTTTAAGCATCTCTTGGCCTTCGGCGGCACTCCGGCTGGCTGCAAGATGGACACATTGCTGGTCATAGAGATTGAAATGCTGCAGCAAGTATCTGTTAGCTTCATTGATGACTCCTCCGTATGACATCAAATTGTAAACGCTTCCTTCACGACAGAGAAAATGAAAGAGATTCTCACCGTCTCCATTGGGGTTGCCGGTGAACAGGATTGAGTTTGGTGGAATCATTATCCAGAGAAGATAAAATATACAGGCTTGAAGCAGAAGTGTAAAGAGTTAAATTACCACTTACGCGCTAATTAAATACTATGTACCCATTGTCATGATCTCAAATTATCTGAATTAAAAGTCAAAATTTATCAAATTAATGAGTGTCTCATTAAGAAGTGTTATCAATCATAACACGCGTCAATACTAATATTTAACGAGCCATATAGTATCTGAGATTAAAAGAGTCTAACTCAATGGAAGCCTTACGAGCTATCTTCAGAAAATGAATTAGTCATAGGACTAACACAAGCAGCTCCATTGATTCGCAGGACCTGCATCATCTTCAGGTCTCGCGCTTTGAAAGCGATTCGGCAAGCAGTTTCATAATGATACTAATATCACAAAGGACAATGTAGAGAAGGAACTTTTGGTAAAAAGCCTCAATTTTATGTTATTAATATGGATCTTGTTCATTACTATCAGTTACTGAGTCGAATCATAAGGACTGGAGACTTTTCTTTGTACAAATATATTTCGTCAAAAATAGAAAATATATTTTTTGTGACAAATCATCCTACTTATTCACGATGGCTGATAAAATTCCATGATAATTTGTTAAAAGTTGGTCTTGGAATCAAACGTACTGATAAATCTTTCTCTAGACAGCCAACAGATCTAGTACTTGAACAAAGTATTAATGCCAACGCGAGAAAAAGATTAACTGGTGTAATCCAGTTTACACATTCTATTTTCGCTCGTTAGCGATGGGCTAGAAGTTACGACATAAGAACAACAGTCATATCTCACACTTGGTAATGGTACAGTAGCTTCGATCGCAGTACAGGATTACTTGTTGAAAGAGATTGAAAGAGAATATTGAAAGAGAATTTTATAACTGTTCATTAAATGGAAAAAGATTTGAAGAAAGTATTGCACAAGTGAAAATTATGAATTTTGCTTCTGAAAAAAAAGAAAAAATCAAAATCAGTGATAAGGTTCATGAAATCCGTGTGCAGCGTGATTTCTTTGGTCGACTGTTAGCTCTGTCAATACAACATAACATCGATTTGGAAAAGACGTTATCATACCCCATTACAACTGTTCCAATGTCATTGTGTCATGAAGATGGTACAATACATAAAACGCAGAAATCAGCAATGGTTGAAATTTTAAAGGCAAATGTCAACAGTGAAGAAGTACCAAGACGTTTCGATGTTGTCATTTTTGATGGATTCTTCTTACTACATACATTCAAAAATATCCCCAAAACATTTGGTGGTATTTCCAAAAAAAATATGGCGCTACTAACAGCTACACATGCCTCACGAGTAGATATAATTTTCGACCAGTACTTTTCGCCGTCAATTAAAGATTATGAACGAGCCAAACGACAAGAAGTACGAAACATAAATTATTTCATTACCAGAACAGAACAAATTCGACCAGTTGACTTTATGAAAGAACTTCGTAACATACAATTTAAAGAAGCTTTCGTAGATTTTTTAATTACACATTGGAGCACAAATGAAATGATAGTTTATCGGGAATACCATGGTGAACTTAAATTACAAACAATGAAATACTTATTGTGTCCACAATAACTCCGTGATCGTTGATATAAATGATAATTTATCGTGCCAACATCATGAAGAGGCTGATACGAAAATAATATACCATACATGCCAAATGAATGAAGATGTATGCGACGTGTAAATAAAAACATGTGACACAGACATTTTAATATTACTTCTTGGAAACATGGACCATCTCCACAATAATAATTTAAAAATGTATATGGAATATGGTACTAATAATTGTAATAAATGGATAAATATTTCTGAACTGTATACAAAATTGGGACCTTCTATATGCCGAAGCCTACCGGGATTTCATGCACTGAGAGAATGCATAAAGAAGTAAAAAAAACCTTTCCAAATATTGCAGAAATCGAGTGTGTATCAGAAGGCGTTCAAAGAATTAGGAAACGCAGAAATAGTAGAGAAGAAAGAAAAAAAAATTCCGATACCAGAGAAATTTGTATGCCAAATGTTTGGTTTTAAATGTTCAAAATTAAATAATGCTCGCTATGAAAAGCTCCTTGCTACATATAACACAAATAATCCTAAAGTATTCATGAAGAAAGTAATAAGTTATGATTCATCAAATCTACCACCGTGCCATCGCGAACTACAGCAACAATTATTGAGAACTGCATACATTACAAATATCTGGCGAAATAGTCATTTAAAAGAACCAACAATTCTTACCCCTGAAAATAACGGTTGGAACTTAATTGATGGTCGTTACGAGTTTAATTGGTTTGAGGGGAATACGGTTCCTTCTTCTATGTATGAGATACTTTTACAAGGGCCTACTGATACTGCCACAGAACAATAAACTGAAACTGAGGAATACATTTCAGGTAACATACTACAAGTATTTTATTCAGTTAGATTTAATATATAGTCCTATGTAATTGAGCTTGATATTCAATTCTTAACGACCTTATTGGTTTATTAAAATATATTTTTTTTTACTTTCATGCAGTCAAGTGATGTCACAACCATTTTACAGGTTAAAAATATACCTGCAAAAATAATCCGACGTTCGACAGCAAAAGATTTTATGTATATTTTTCAGAAAGTACCACTTGAGTAAGACATCAATCGTTACCATAATTGTGACGTTCAGCGATAGCTAGACCAAAAAAAAACTTAGTATGGTTTTATATTCCAGAGAAGTAGTAGGCGCTTACCCAAAGCGCTTACCTCTACGACGTGGTTACCTTTCGACGACCACAGCATCAAAATGGATATTACAAGCGGAAGTACTGATTCCGGTGAATCGTGGCCAAAAGACACCGCAAGTGTCTGGACACGAGCTACAAAGATGTCTTATCACATTATGCCTCCAAACTTTAAGTAAGTCCTTATTTTATTTATATCACTTACGATGAAAACTACCTGACTATTGTTTATCAAGGCGTCATTGTTCTTGAGCAAATATTTTGCTTTCAGACAAATAGTGCGTCACAGTGCTAATGCGAGTGAGCGCTACACCGATGCTTGCAACTTGCCACGGAGCAAAATGGTCAGTATTCTCTAGACACAATACATATTAATGAGTTACAGTCTACAGATTTTGAAAACATGACCAATATAATCACGTTTTTCATCAGGACGTCCCAACGAGTGCACAAATGCAAGTTCAGACTCGTTTAAAAAAAAGCAACATGGTCGTCTAGTTGAGATCCTCTAATGTGAGAAATTGTGTTTACATTCACTTTTCAATCATAGTATCAAATAGAACACTTATTTCTGCAGCAACTCTCGTCTCACCCAATAGATGAAATATTTTCATTTCTAATAGCGTGTTCTTTGTTACAGGTCAGCATCAACCTACGGCATCATGCTACTCATAACTGTCATTGTGATCTTGACTTTATATATCATACTATTATTAATTCAACCTGGCCGCTAACGTTTAGAGATAAGTTATGTCACCTACCTATTGATTAGTTACATTTAATCATATGTTTAGAGATAGTCAAGTAATAAAACAATCCATTACTACAACAATGTTGTTTACTTTATATTTCAGTCAAACGACAACAAAATCGATAAATCATGTCTAGACAGGTGACAAATACACGTGCTAGAAAATTGATACTTGTTCGTTTTCCTAACAAAACTTAATAATAATAATAATAATCGTTTATTGCAATAAATATGGTTTACAAAAGGTGTCAGGATACAATGTAGGTAGGTGCAAACATACTTGGCTGCTGTACAGAATGCAATGTCAAAAGAAAATACTAAACAATAATAAGTAATGTCAAATAAATAATTAACTAATAGTACTAAATAAAGATACAATTCATATTAAATTATCAAATTATATTGAATTATTACATTAATTAAATAATCTTAGAAAAATATATTCAGAATTATAATAATAACCCAATAATCATTACAATGTCATAAAATATGTAATATTTTTATTTATTTAACCTAAGGCCCCGTCCAGTTAGTCGTATCATACAAATATTACACGAATAAAGCTCTCCCAAGCTATAAAAACAATTTTCTAATAACCATTCGAATTCAGACTTTTTCAAGGATCTTAAGGGTAAAATTATTAAATATTCTGGCAAATGATTGTACACTCGGATACACATCCCATGACATATTATTATAGTAATGTCTATATGACTTAGTCATATAGACATTACTATAGTAATGTCTATATGACTTAGTCATATAGACATTACTATCATATCAAGTTTATAAAAGACATAACAATGGTTAAAGACGAATTACTTACCTATTAACATCATATTAATGTTTATTGCAGTTTTCATAGATTACAAACATATCTAGACTATTCTATCATCTAAACTCCACCAGTGTAGCATGACCCGTTGTCCGAATTCAGTATCTCTTAATCGCACTCCGAGCAGCCACTATTTTCGCCGTAATTGAGAAAAGGTATTTGTTGGGAGCCGGACTACGGAGCTGCGGGGCGCGCGACGAAGGGGGCGAGTCGTCCCTCTCGGCGAGGACACCAGCGTAGCGGGGCGACACACTAGTCTTGCGCATTTTAGTTCGCGACCGGGAGCGATCAATTTAGTTCGCCGGTCTTTGGCGAACTAGGTCGTTCTTTTAGTTCGTCCGCTCCTTTCACAAATTCCGGTTAAATAGATCAGTCGTTCGGCGTTCGCTTCGTCGCGCTGTTTTGTTTATTATTATAATGTTCATCAATCAGCTTGCAGTAGTAAACTACTTACTATTTCAGTATATTAATAAAATATAGTGGATGAATATTGCAAATGGATTCGTTTATTAGTTGATTGCAGAAAAGAAAATTATATTATTGCTTTTTTTTATCTGTGTCTTCAATGAAATGTGTCCACAAGGAACTATGTTTTCGTTTTGATGACATCGCAATAAAGATTAAAGAACCTAAAACAAACATGACGTCATAACCTATAAACAAAGTAATAGGTACACTACTTCACATTAATCATATTAAAAGTAATAGGTACCTACATAATTTTTCAATGTATAAAGTATTTTAATAGTAACAATAACCATTTAACATTACAAATACAAGGTACTGCTGTTATCAGTTATTGTTTGTTGTATTTACCATAACAAAACATTCGCCACGCGCGCACCGCTGACTGACTGAATTGAGCTAAAGAAAGAGCGAAAATGAACGAACGATGAGGAATGCATGCGCGGCAAACGGTGAGGTCGGTGAGTCAAGTCAGTCAGTGCCCGCTCTCGCTCACAACAAATCCGCGCTCCGCCGCCCCGCGCCGCGTCGGAACGGAACTAGTGAACTAAGGAGCGGTCTCTCTGCGACCTAGTTCGCGTAGTTCGTACGAAAGAGCGGTCTTCCGGACTAGGTCGTTCGCGAACTACACAAGACTACGACACACTCGCGATCTGTAGGCCACCGGCGACGCGCGCACCCATATTTTTTTTTTACCGTTGCTCCAATACATTGGTCCATCAGGAACTCGCCGATAAAGGGAGTATCGGTCTTCGGAGGCACCTCAAGTTTCGGAGCACTTCAGTTGTGTTCTTCAGATATGTACCTCGGGGAGTCTTCAATTTCATTGCTTCGCCGAAGGAATCAGGCAACCGCACACGCCCGAGCGCAGAGGTCATTAGAAGGTTACGACGTCACGGACTTCGGACCCGCCGTATAACATCGAGTCACCTTCTACTTCAAAAAAGGACATCCGATGTCCTTTTTTGAAGTAGAAGTAGTGCAGAAAATAATCTCTTCAACGGATTATCTCAAATTTTTGTGAGTTCGTTCCAATTATTCCCTAATATTCTTCCTGTCTTTTCCAAATTTTATACCTACAACAGCTCTTTATTTGAGTGAGTGCTCGTATTCATCATAGTTTTCAAGTCTCAAGTGTAGTAGTTTTAATATAGTAAAAATATAATGCAAAGAACGTAAAATATCACAGAATTTGTTAAATAATAATTTACATTTCATATGTTTGAAATTTAAATTTCCTTTTTTACTAACTGCATAGCTCAATATTACATAATTATTACCGAATAATGGACATAAATTAGTTTACGTCGCTTATACAATAGTTAACTATCTATTTAGAAAATTTATTGCATCTGCCACGTGCGCTCGCGCAGTTAATCCCTTTGTTCACGGCCAAGGTCATTGCACCTTGCTTATCTGTTCGACATCTTTTTCTGCCTACTCTTTCACAGCTGTTTACGCACTTCATTCTTAAAATAATTTAATATATATTTCTTATTTCTATTTTTATGGCGGAAGATTATCAGCACTGGCTTGAATTTAGAGATACTTTTGTGTCTTTAATTCATTCTAGGCATGACATAGATATCATCAATAAATTGCATTATCTTCGAGCATCTCTCAGAGGCAGTGCTTTACTTGTCATTGACAATTTAGATTTCAAGGCCGAGAATTATAAAAGGTTACTTGTTAATAACCACGTTAGAGAACTATTTAACGTAGAACCCATGCGTGGTGAATCTTATTTTTCCATTAGTCTTATTATAGATGTCACAAATAAAAATCTTAGAACATTGTCAACATTAGACCTGCCAACCCAGTATTGGGATACGCTTATAATTCATATGTTGTCTGAAAAACTTGATAATGTGACTCATAGGGTATGGGAAGAGCATAGAAACACTTTAACAGATCTTCCTTCTCTTAATATTTTCATTTCGTTTCTAAGCAGCAGGGCAGATTTGTTGGAAACTTTACAAGAAAGTAAAATTAAAACACATAGTAAAGAACATTATAAATTAAATTCAAACTTACTTAAAGCTACTAATAGTAATAAAAATTATTATCAAAATAATAAATTTAAAAATAATAATACAAATAATAAAAAACAATTTTTGTGTCCAATGTGTAGCCAGAATCATATTCTTTTTTACTGTGATTCATTCAAGCAACTTTCTATTGAAAATCGTATTTAAAAGCCAAATATTTTAAAGTTTGTCCTAATTGCTTACAAACAGGCCACTTAGAAAGTCAATGCAAGCTTACATCTTGTAAATATTGCAAAAAAAAGACATAATACACTACTTCACTTGCATGAACAGCAAAAAATTTAACCTACTATTCCATCTGCCAGTAACACTAACCACCTTGCTAATTTAAATAATTCGCAGCAGTTTACTACTCTTCCGCATATTTTGCTTACCACATCTGTCATGAAGGTGGTGGATAGTAAAGTCGACGTCCACTCCGCGCGAGTGCTGCTCGATAATGGCAGCACGGCTAACTTCATTACTCAGTCGCTCTGAGGTAAGCTGGGCTGCCGTCATAATGAGAAAAGGCACATCTAACATTTTATAAAATTTTTTTAGAAAATCGAGTTTAAAGTTTTTATTGGTTTTTGGCGAAAAATATCGACAATAATAATACTTTCGAAAATAGATGAATTAAAATAAATTCATTTTCACGATTCCTATACAATTATTGAAACATAAGATTTTATTTGCATTTAATAAATAATCAACATTTTCTCTTTCAACGTAGCAAAAAAATGAAGTAAATTTATTAATATTACGAATATAGGGCATAACTAACCAATTGTGACTTTTCAGTCTGACATTTTGTGCAAAAATGTGAAATAATACAATGAAAAGGCATATTTTTTAATCTTCTCATTTTACTAATATTGTAAAAGAAAAACGGGTAAAAAAACAATTAGGGAATATTTATAAAACTTTATTTTAAGAAGGTAATATAAATAATAGTATCAAAACTTTAAAGAAAATATTAATTCATTAATTATTATCAGTCATCAAGGAACTTAGGTATTTGCTTAATTTTAGTGAAATTCACAATAAGGATATTAATCAATCAGCTTCTAGAAGTTTTATAATAATGTTTGTTAAATATGGCACTTTTACTTATGGCACAATTATAATTATGCTAGCAATGTCATATAAACAACATTAAAATTATCAAAATAAAAATAAACAAAAACTGTTTCAAAAGTTAAAAAAAATACCTTCATCAAGGAACTTATTTTTGTTTTTTAATAAAAATCACATTATGGATATTTAATCAGCTTCTCGTACTCCCAGTGTGTTGTGGTGTCCATCCTTCCGAAATGCCCCTCATCGTTGGGCTCACTAGCGACGACGTAGTGCTTAACTCCCGTGGCATCGGTGAAATCACCTAAGCCAGTGAGGTATGTCGCTGCGCCAGCCCCAACAACGGTGTCGTAACCCTCTATAAAGGCAATCAGCCTTTGTTGATCGTGCGATGCGATTCCTCGCTTGTGCGCGATTAGTGCAATGCGGTACCACCATATCAAATGATGATAATATGCATATGCCGTTGTATTCGCTCTCAACTAACTCCACGTACCCAGTGGCGTCTGCTTTGCAATCTTTGATTGACTCTTCCCTCGTCAATCCAGTTTCGCCATCTAAAGCGAAGGAGTCAAGCCACAAAGGATCATTAGTTAAAGGTGTTGATGTGGTAGATTTGTTCTCTGGCTTTGGAAATTCTCCTTTCTTTAGGTGTGGTTTAGGTCGCGGGAACGGAACTTTGCGCCTATTGATGTGGATATTCATCTTTTTGTTATTATCTAACTGCTCTTCTTTGGATGCCATCACGGCAAAAACCCTTTTTACCCTTTATCCCTAGAGTAAAAAGGTACAAATATGGCACTTTTAAGGTAATCACAATTAGAACAATTCGGGTCATGTCTTTTAAACAACATTAAAATTATCAAAATAAGAATAAACAAAAACTATTTCAAAAGTAAAAAAAAAATCTTACAATGAAGTTATCACAATCATCAAGGCACTTATAACTAGAACTTTGGTCAAAATGAGTAAACTAAAAAAATAATCATTCATCATAAATATGAGTTAGATCAGCTGAGCCATCATTCACGGGTAAGTTTTCCCAAAAACTCCTTCTATTAGTAGGCATAAGTGGGCCAAGTTTAGTGAGAATAGTAGATCATTAGTAGATTTTCTTTCATTCGTGATACCCCTTGGAGCAATTTTTTGCCGTGGAGCTGGAATACTGTGTTTGAGATTTTTAAACTTAAGGAAATCTAATTCAAAGTACTCATCAGTGTCATGCCTATTTTTGTAAAATAATGAATTGAATCCTTTGCGAAAATTAGCCTCAGCAATTCCATTCAAGTAAGCTCGAGGGCTGGAATATTTCAATTTGAATGTCGAGGAGCAGTCTTTAAAATCAAAAAAATCTTGAATAATAATCTTCTTTACAATTGTGTGAGAGCCAGTATCAGATACAGCTTTGCAGAAATCCTCAAAGTCGTATAATACGTTTTTTTGTTTTAAGAGATCGTTCTACCCTATGGTGGAATTCATCAGCAGCCATGAATGTATGACTAACTTCCAAATAGCGCAAAGTACTTCGGCAGAGTTTACCAAATATATCAAATAAGAATAAAGTGTCCAATTTTTATTTTGTGCTGCACAATTATCCAGCCACAAAATTATGTGCTTTAGGTCTCGGTTTTCTATAAAAAAAACCCTGAAGCAACTTACAATGTAGAGGACATTTTTTCTGCCAGACGTTCCTTCGTGCCACAAAACGGCTAAAGTGCGACCAACCTCGTGTATTTTTTTGTCTCCTCTCGGTACAAAACTCTGTTAAAAACAATGAGCCGAGGGCAGAACATCACTGTTTTGAATTCATCCATACGGGGTAACATGATAACTTTTTGCAGGTCTACGGCAAAAATAAGAGTGTCAGCATTATTATTTTTCTGAGTCTGGTTATTAGCATCTTATTCGTACTTCTTGCGAGCTAAAATATACGTTTCGTGATGTTCTTCATAACCTTTACATGCTTCACAACCTCTGTGCCTAATTTCTGGGTTAGGGTTATGAATTGTAAATTTTTCACATAGCTCACACTCTTCGTGGCCTAACTTGGCAAATGAGATATTAAGTTCTTTTACAATTTTTACAAGCTAACGTTATAAGTTTTGCGCATTCTAACAGTTCCTTTCTTAGTCAGTTGAACATAGTTTGTTTCCTTATTTGATTCTTCCGATGTTTCTAAAATAGTTTTTCCTGAAACTGGCTGCGAACATGGTATAAAGTCTTCTGAGTCAGAACCATTACCCGTTTTTTTCCCGTACTTTTGGTAATTCGTAATTTTTATCCAATACTGAGTCATCAGTATCAAAATCGGACCCTGTATCTAACACAGAGTGCGGCACCACAACATGTTCCGAGCTCGATGCTTGCACCGAGTGTTGAACGTCACGACTTGTTGACGGCGTGGGAGACCATTCGCCGACAGAATTATCTTCACGTAAAGCAGCACTAACTAATCTTGCGCTTCGCGATTGCATATTGCTGAAAGAAAGAGATTAGTTTATTTTATAGTATAAATGGGCAGAAATCAGTTAACAATACCTAATTATTGTGCATTATCATATGTGAACAAGCGAAGCGAAGGTCTCTGTGTCTACTTGAGTGAATTTGCATTTATCCGTCCGTCTGTCCATCCGTCTGTCAGAGCCTTATAACTTCTGAATTACTGAACATAATTACTTCAAATTTACATATACTATGTAAATTTGAGAGATAATTTGAAACAAGTAGAAAAATATATGTTTTTAAATTTTTTCACAGAGGGCAAAATCGGCTGAAAGGACGAGGTTCAAAGTTTTGAATTATTTGCGTTATATCCTGTACTTGAACAACAAATACTAAAATCAGATAAATATTATATAGAAACGAATTCTTTAATTTTTAATGTAATATTGTAACAAAACTTCACAATGATGTCAATAGAAACAATTGAACTTCTTGACGTTTCCTGATAGAATCCATCCCAACTTGGTTTGTTGTGCGATTGGAGCTTGCGGTGGACCTTTAACTAACCCGTTCATAATAATCTCAGAATAGACACTAGCGTCCAGAAGCAGGTCTATAGGACTAGATATATTATATGATGGGTCAGCCAGCTTCAGATGTTGTAAATGAGACCATGACTTCTTTGTGAAGGATGAATTAGGTAGATTGTTGATGACTGAGTTCACTACTAATGCTTGCGTCTTCAGATGATAATCTCCGTCGATAGATTCACAATCTAATGAAACTATTCCCCTACTCTGTTTTGAGATCGAACCTATACCAGATATAGAGGCATGATAATTGCGACGTTGAAGACTTAACATTTGAACAGCTCTTTCAGATATGTATTAACGATATTTGGGACCCTTGGTCAAGTAGAGCCCTAAGTGTTATGTAGTTCCCGTTCGCCGAAAGAATATTTAATGTGATGGTTGTTAAAAGTACCTCCTCGTTTATTGCGGCAACATGATTAATATCATGAGTACTTGGAAAGTTGTATTTTACTCATGCTTGGTACGCTGACCGATGATGATGATGGTGCGCGGTGAAGGAAAGCATCATGGAGTAGCGAATTATGGTCTGCTTGACATTCCTTGCATCGTTTTGTAGATATACATTCCGACTCGTTGTGTTTGTTTAAGCAATTAGTGCAAAATTTTAACTTATTAACTGTGGCCAATCGATTTGCCGGTGTCATATTTTTAAATTTTCTACATATAAATAGTGCATGATGTAAATTACGGGCAATTTAATGTGTACGTTGCTCTTGCTTGAAAATGCTTTTTATAGAAATTTCCTTGATTAGGTTTAATATTAGAATTGCTGAGAGAAGGTTTAAATGTTTTATTTATAGGTTGACGCGCGATCGATTTCCCTGTCTGATGAGCAATCGGTTCTAATGCGATGAACTTGCACTCGATGAATGATAAAAATTCTTCCATGGTTGGTAATTCCCGGGGTGTCTTACGAGCTTCCTTGTAGTCGCTGTAGGTTTCAGGGTCCAGCTTTTTGCATAAAAGGTGTACTAACAGTGGATCCCATGAGGTAGTGTCTACTCCAAGGCTGTGTATGCCGTGGATGCACTCAGTTGTAACATCGTACAACCGCTTCAGCTCAAATGATGATTGCTGGGTGACGATAGGTTGGTTTAAAAATACTTCTATCTGATGCGTAAAAAGTGCCTGAGGTTTGTTATATCTATGAACTAAAATTTCCCACGCAGCGTCGTAGTTTTCTGAAGAGATATGAAGATGCTGTATCAGACGTTCAGCTTCGCCTTTGACCTTGGCTTTTAGATGTTGCATTTTTTGAGCCTTGGTGATGGAATTATTCTCGTGGATGATTTCCGAGAATAAATCAAAGAAAGTAGGCCACTGACTATACTTCCCCGTGAAGGTAGGTATTTCCAGTTGAGGTGTCGATTGTTGCACGTGAATCATAGACGACATTTTAGCATGTAATGAACGTTTTATACATTTATATGAAATTTCATGTGTGGTGAACTCGTCTTCATACGCATGGTACATATAGTATTTTCATTGTTATGTACATTTACATATTCGGGATCACGAATTGGCTTATTCCTAATATGCCTCAGGTCGACTAGCTCAGGAAGAAGACAATCGTAATAGAATTTCAGTAATTTCGGTTCCATTAAGTCTGCCCAAAACTTGTCATCTTTCTTTATTATTTCTGTTTTTATTTTATTGTCGCCATTTTTTTTTTTTTTTTTTTTTTTTTTTTTAAGTAGGGAATGCTATTACGCACCTTCTCTACCTCTGTCGAGGGGACAGAGGGAGGTGTGTGGGACTCCCCCCTGCCGTTACGAGGCAGGGGTATACCCACTAAACCCTACTGCGCTCCTCCATCGCCATCGTGACGATGTCGTGGGAAATCGGCAGAGCCTTTGCTTCCACAACATCGTCGGCGACTGCCTGCCTATCTTGGCAGGCCCTACACGCTCCCCTTATGGGGAGGCTACAGGAATGACCGGGAGCGCCGGGTCATTCCTGTCCATCAGTGATGGCCTGTGCAATGCAGGTGGAGGCACCCCCGTACCTCCAACCTGCAGGCCACCACCGGGGGGAGGGAGAGAACGGTCGTATTGCCGTCTTCTCCTTCCCCTTCTACGTTTGCGGAGCGGGGGTTGGGACGGATCGTCCTCTCGCTCCCGCTCCGCCGCCTCCTTATGCGAGATGACTTCCTCGCAGAAGGAGGCAACGGCTTTCCAGCCTCTTTCGCTTCCGAGCATGGCCCTAACGATGCTCGGCAGCGAAAGGTCCCGGCCGACAACGGTGCACAAGACTCGGCGCTGCTCCTCCCAGCCCCGGCAACTTTCAAGGCTGTGCTGCGCCGAGTCTTCCGCCGCGCCGCAATGGTGGCACGACGGGGACTCCTCCCTTCCGATTCGGTGCAGGTAATTGCCGAAACATCCGTGTCCGGAAAGTACCTGCACCAGGCGGAAGGTGAGGAACCCATGCGGCCGCTCCTCCCACGCCTCGATCACAGGACCGAGGGCGTCGAGAGTGCGGCGTCCAAACTGCGCGGAGGCTAGGTCCTCCTTCCACAGTTGGACCATAGCCTCGCGCGCATCCCGCCTCACCGCGTTGCGCTCTTCAGGGGCTGGCCACTCACCCAGCGCCTTTTGCGCTGATTTTATTGTCGCCATACCATATCCCCAACCAACATTGTTCTTTTTTACATATATGCAATTGTAACTATTTCGCCATTTTTGTTTTTTTTATAAAAATGCATCTTGTTCTTTTCAATTGCTTCTTCGATACCAATTTTGAAGGGCGCTATCGGACATTTAATTTCTATAAGCATATCGTTCGTGATACCGTCGGGCGTAGCTCCCAAAAAAGGATATGTTTCATCAATAAATAAGCCGCAATTTTCAATTTTGACTTTCTTCATTGTAGAAAGTTGCTCGAGTGCAATTTTTTCATATTTTTTTCCATGGCATATAGATTGAACATGGTCAATGCTAGGTTTATACAGCAAATTTTTAACAATGTTTTTGCAAGAATTTGTCTGCTTTCTTTTGACAATTTTACCAAAATTCGAGGCTGTTAACATGTTTCGTCGTAGCTCCAACCATTCCCCAGATTCGCTTTGTAATACGGTTCGCTTTTCAATTTCCCTTCGTTCTTCATCGCTTTTTATCAAATTTTGCAGAAATGTAGTTTTAGCTTTTTTAAAAGTCTCTTCGTCTAAATCTGGTTTATCTACCACTTCTCCATAATCCAAGTTTGGCGTTCTGGGTACCAAGATACGATTTTTTTTCTTTTGTCGTGTTTGGCCCTAAGCCTCTTGTCGTTTGTTGCTTTTTCATGTTTTATAATGGACTGTATAGGATTTTCTCCATATATATTTTGATGAACAGTCGATAATAATTTGCCGGTATTAAAGGATATTACAGCTCCCGAACATCTTGCTTGATAGGAACGTCTTTGAGAATAATTTATTATTTTTCCGCCTACAAGTTTTGCTATGACTCCGTTAAATCTTTCCACTACGTTGCTGTCGACGTCTTCAATTAAACTATGAGCTTTATCAGCTAATTGTGCAACCAGTGTTTTTATTTTCTGCCACAGTAAACTGCCAAAAAATGGATTAGGGGCATCTGGACCCGTATATTTACATAATAGCCGATTACAGTTTTCATGCAGATTGAAAGCATGGCAAATGGATGCGTTAACGTCCTTGTCCTTGTATAAAGCATCTACATTTTTTATTTCTTTGTGAAGTTGAATAGCTTCACAAATATATTTTCTGGATCGCAGGATTTTTTCCTGTGTTAGGTTTTTTCTGTCCGCTGTATTGTAATGCGTATCGGAACCGAGTTGTTGCAACTTATTACAGTAATTTCTTAATAAGTGATTGCGACAATAAATTTTTGTAATTGTAATACCCGGATATGGGCGAGCATCTTTTATTTTTGAATATGTGCTACTATCACCATCTGCAATAAATCGTGAATAAATCAACCCATGCATTTCAATAGATTTCTTGAACCCTTCTGTTATTATCGTGGACTCCATAGCAGTAGATGCTCCATTGAAATTTTTATAACATTCGTGTTCCTTAGGACTCTCTTTTTTCTTTTCAGATCTGGCGCAAATACAACAATATTTGTTTTTTACACACATGTACAATACTTGGCCAAATCGTCTACCAATGATGGCTGCAGCGCCTGATAATGCTGCGTAATTTGTTCGATACGACCGCTTACACCAACAACCATCAACAATTACATCTATTACCGGCGTACCATCTTTGGTGACTCTACCTTCTTTGATTGCTGCTTCTCTTTCTCTCTCACCGGCTTTTTTCATCTCGTCCCATGCAGTCTCTTCCCAATCATCACAAATTTCGTTTTGAGTTTTATTGTAAGTATAGTCAGACATAACAGGCAAACCTACTGCTGCTGAAAATTGTTTCAGCTGTGCATGACCACAACCTGCAGCCATCACTCCCGCAACAGCGTCTTTATTTACATCGACCAATGACGACTTTATTTTATTTTTGTAACCACACATTGAACAGACATATATAAATTCGGATTCCAAGCCTACTTTATGTTCGGAAACTAATTTCATTGTGGCTAATCCGCAATCGAATAAAGATTTATGCTGACTAAATTTTATGAGTTATTTTATGAAGTGATTGACGTCAATTATTCTATGCCCCAAATCTTGTGGTTCCAACTCAATCTGAAACAAGCGTAATTTTTTCTGATAGTTTTGTAAAATGACTTATATAACACCTGAAAGTAAACGTAACATTGATTGTCCTGTTGGCTTTGCTCTACCTTCAGAGCCTTACATCACAGATCCGATCCTTGCTTAGAAAAATATTTGTGTGATGAACTTAGATGTTTGTTCTGTGTCTGGCTGTTAAATAAGTAGTAGTAGTAGTATTGTTAGACGGTAGTTTAAGCAACATTACAAATCAGATTTATTTCACCTCAGCCTGCTTGTGACCAAGGAAATCGAAAAGTGTCAGAAACGTTAGGTTTATAAAAATAAAAATGAAAACTTGATTAGTCCAAAGTAGGTTTACTATTTTAGTAGTTGTTTTACTAGTTCATACAGGCTCTGCCTAATTTGGGATCAGGACCGTGTGAGATATCAGATGTTCAAGATAATAATTTATTTACTCAGAGTACTTACTGGTTCCTCAAAAGTGCAATCTACTGTTATATCTGGAGAAGCGCTATTTTCTGCACATTGTTTTTCTGTCTGAAAGTTCTGAAACATAAATATATATGCTTTTACTGTGGAATATGAACTTTGCAGCTCACGTAAACATAAAAATAAACAAAATACCTACTACTGCGTTAGAAATACGTTCATCGGTATATGGAATGAGTTTATTATCCGTATCTGCGGTCCTAAAATAAATATAATTATTAGTAAAGTGTAAATCTTTATTAATAATAATAAATATTATACCATTATAACTACTCATAAATAATTATAAAATCTTACGTGGGCAGATTTTGTAAGTCTGCATATTGCGGGGACGTGTCGTCTTGTTTTCTCTAAAATACGAAATAATATAAATTAAAAAAATAAAACTTCAGTAAAAGATCTGATATTTAAAGTTAGTGTAAGTATAATAATAATATGCATACCCTTCAAAATAATTGACCGACATTGTTTCGTTTCTATCTAAATCCAAAGACGACTCCATGGCTTTAGTCTTCGAACTCTGTTCTAACAATTGTTTTCTGAAAAATATTTGTTGTTTTTTTTTATGTTAGCTAGATAATGACATGTAGTGCTTATTGAAAGTTAGTAATGATATAATAGGTATTAATAGTTTTGTAAGTTTGTACAGTGTACAGTCGACCGCTTGTAAGTAAACACAGTGAATTGCGAATGTGAACCTTACCGCAAAAAATAAGGCGCGTTCAAACAAAGTCAGTGTTTTTAAGGACTTGCGGTCTACTGTACATACCAAACATATGTTTTAAATGCATTTTGTACTATTAAGTACCTATGTAAATGTACTATTAGACTAAAAAATCATTTATTTTATTCAGAACTGTACATATGTGACGATTACTCACCTTTTCTTAGCCATATTCTTGCACTGCTCTATTAAACAAGCTTTTCTTTTTCTTTTTGAAAATGTAACAGCCTTTTTTCCCATTTTTAAGAATAAAATATTACACGGCAATATTTTCAATTTAGCACAGCGATCGATGGCGCGCGGTAGTCCAACTAGCACAGAACCGTTGTTGACAATAGTCAGTAGCGGACTGAGGAGCGCTGATTGCATACGAATCAGAGGGCCTACTCTGTAAGCATCCGTCCGTAAGTTCTAACATTTTCGGAATCATTTCTGGCATACTCAGATCGTTTTTTTTTCACGAAATATTAAGTTACGTTTTCACTGATGACATTAAGCTACTGAATAAATAATATTGCCAGAATGTCTTCAGTCTTATCCAAAAATGAGGTCCGAAAATTCACTTAGTTTCGGATACGGGCTTACAGGTAAGCATCCGTCCGTAAGTTCTAACATTTTCGGAATCATTTCTGGCATACTCAGATCGTTTCTTTTTTTTCACGAAATATTAAGTTACGTTTTCACTGATGACATTAAGCTACTGAATAAATAATATTGCCAGAATGTCTTCAGTCTTATCCAAAAATGAGGTCCGAAAATTCACTTAGTTTCGGATACGGGCTTACAGAGTGGCCCCTCAGGCATAAGAATAATTATTCTTATGCCTCAGGCGCGCGCACTTGCTTATATCATAAGGTCGTATACGACAAAACGGTATTGTTCGTCTAAATTAAAAACTACAATTAATTTTAAAAAATCCAACGGGCATATTAAAGTGTAAGTTCAGACTAATCAATATATAAAATTTAGAGACTTTTATCGATCCCGTTTGTCTGTAAAATGTAAATCTCTGTGTAAAAAGAGGTTTCTTCGATAAATTCTTTTCTGCTATAAAAGTTAACCAATCGTGTAATGCAACCGGCAAAATAAAGTGAATACCATGAAGAATCAGGTTATCAAATATATTTTTGATATGTTTTGTAATTGCTGAGAAAAAACGAGATCCCTGCCACCAACATTTCCAATGCGTCATCTTAATGTTTTGCCTGCTCTGTTTGGTGATGATTTATGTGTCTTTTTTATAATATATTATAGTGAAACTGTTTTCATTAATACATTTCTTTAAAATTTTGAACTGCCATAGTGATCTAAGTGTTATTTTTTTTGTAAAACTTAAAATACTAGTTTTAATAAATAACAAATACTGGTAAAAATTGATCATCTTTTATTTAAATATCACTGAAAGTACATGTAACTAAAAAAAACAACAAAAGGCTCATAGGCGGAATCGGTTAGTTAGTAGGATGTAATACTATTAAATATTTTAATTTTTTACTAACAGTCACTTGATAAATTCCATAATATTGTAACCTTATTATATCTATCTCTACTAAACATTATAATACCAATATAGTAAACTCTCTAGTAATTAATAACTAATACTCTGTTAAATTAACTTGTTTTTAGCTTTATTTATCTAATTTTTTTTTTTTGATGATTGTTGTGTAGTGTAGTTATGATTAGTTACGATTAATTGTTATTTGTTATTGATTTTATTAATGTTATTTGTGAAATGATAATTTATATAACTTAATTTATTGTAATTTTATTATGTTGTTTTTTTTTGAGCCAATCCATACTAATATTAATACGCTACCAGCGTTCTGGGAACAATGCCACAAGCACAATAACTAGATGGAATTTTCTTTTTATAATTAACTTTATATATTTAATTTTCGTTAAATTATTTAAGTATTTAGTTTAACCACATTATATTTGAGTATTTGCGCATCGCGAAACACATCTGACCAAGATTTGCCTTTGAAAATAAGAACTGTATCATCAGCATAGGAAATTATTTTGCCCATATTTAAATTAAGGTCACAAATATTATAAATTTGAAAGTAACTCTGTCTGTCTGTCTGTCTGCTTACATTTACATCAAGAGAGTGCAATCACAGGCCTTTAACGAAGCAAAATGTAATATGCAACCAAATGAAGCGGTTTTACATTTTTTAATAGATTTTGCAGAAAACTATGCAGCAGTTACTCAAGACGAAATTCAGTCTACTCACTGGAGTCACAAGCAAATAACTGTTTATACTGCATGTGCTTGGTTGCCAAATGATAGAAAATACTCTTTTGCTCTCATAAGTGATGTGATACGTCACGATAAGCATGCAGTTTTATGCTTGAAAAAAATAATGACTTACCTAAAAGACAAGATTGAAGATTTGGAGATTATCAAAATATTTTCAGATGGTGCAGCATCACAATTTAAAAATAGATTCACTCTATCAAATCTGTGTCATATGGCCCACGATTTTGGCATCATAGGATCCTAGTACTTTTTTGCTACATCTCATGGCAAAGGAGCCGTGGATGGGGTAGGTGCAGTAGTGAAAAGAGCTGTGTGGAGACAAGTAAAACAGCGAAAAGTTGAAATCAACAACGCTGAAGATTTTGTAGTAGCAGCGAGTAAGACCGTTAAAAACGACAACATCTTACATTTGTCAGAAGAAGAAATTGAGGCTTACAAAAAAATCTTAGATAGTAGATGGAAACTGGCCACTGATATTGATAAAATACAGTCACTGTACTTTTCTTACTATACACACTATACTTCTACTTACTACCAAGAAGACTTACTAGTGGGCATTACTGCTGATTCGGATCTAAAAAGATGCAAAGCTTTTAAGCTCAATATTTCAAATATAAACTCACACACACAGACTCCAGCAGCTGGAGTGACTCTGATAATGAAACTTTGGCATCCAAATCAACGAAAGAAAAATTATAAGCAGCTTTTTATGAATGATAAATCATACGTGTCCCACCCGTGACAATGCTAGTCCCACCCGTGACACATTTTATTTAATTTTTGTAAAAAAATGTCGTGTTCAAAGGACTTTTTTTTTCTTTTCAAATGTTACGTTCAGTTTATTGTCTCAATGAATAATTGTAATTTGCATTATGAAGTTTAATCAAATAGCAGACTTTTAATGAATATGATTCATGTGTACCAAAAATGTCAATTTTATGTCCCACCTGCGGCAAATATTTAGTGTCTTTTTGATTTGATTGCTTATGGCGTTATCCCCGTCTCCACTATAAATGTAAAATTACATCAATTCATTTTTTGTTTTCAATATAAACCATACATAACCAAGATACAGTTATCATAAATTAGTCACACATACTAAAAATTGAAGTACAAGTGTCCCACCCGTGACGGTAGAATTGCCCTATTGACACCATGCACCCCACGCTTTTTTACAGTAAAATACATTTTCTTCTTATTTTTTACTTTTTAGTTCGTATTTTCACAAAAGCGTGTTTTTTAGTTTTTTAAACTTCATTATTTATTACTATTTACCTTAGGTAAATATTAGCGAAACTTTAAAATAAATACTCAAAATTAAGAATCAGTCTCAGTTACAGTTGAATAACATTGTCATACAGTCTTCTGTTGCAGTCTTAAAATTTAGCAGTAAAAGAGACAACTTATTAGGAAGGAATTAGGATTTAACGAAGTCACTTCTTTCGCCCAAATGGTTGACATTATGTTAAAACACACAAATACTTAAAAACCTTTGACTACTATAGCAATAGGGACAACACAATCGCTAAACTACTCTGTATTCAGTGGTTCGGTGTTGTCCCTACTGCGATAATAGTCCAGCCAAGCTTGAGCGATGTTAACAATTGATCTGAAGACTTGGTCGCATTCGTGTTCAACCTCCAATACTCGCAAGTCCCGCTCGTGTTGAAGTCGAGTCCGGGTTTCCTCCATCTCCATGCGTCGTAATTCCACGGCTGTATATTCGCTTGCCGCTCTCTCGAAGGGGGTCGTTGCCCGTCTACGACGGGCGTGCAAACGAGGGCGGTCGGGATCTGTCCCGACTGCAGACTGCGGTGTCGCTGGCGACGCCAACCGCGGACGACGCCTGGCAGATGGAGAAACAGCAGACGCGCGGGGGGCAGGTGGCTGCCTTCGTCTCGGAGTAGTAGGTGTTGCAGCGGCTGGCGGGGATGGCACAGCCAGGGCTGGTGGAGCTGGCGGGGATGGCGATGCAGGCTGCCGTCCCTGAGCCGAAGGGAGAGTGAGCACGAGCGGGAAGGGTGGTGGTGTTTGCATCTAGGAGGGCAGAAGGAAAGAATGTGAGGGCTGTGAAGTGGATGGTTGTGTTGCAGTCAATTGTGGAATATCTGCAAAAGAAATTGTGTGTTATTTAGAACAATTTACAAATGTCTCCTTTAAAATGTTTTCTTAAGTCAAATCCTACTAAAATTATAAAATTTGAGAGTGTGTCTGTTTGTTTGTTACTCAAACAGGCAAAAACGGCTGATCGGATTTTAATATGGCACACCAATAATTCATAGCCTGGATTTAATACTCTTCACCATTTTGGTTGCCTGTCTTATTCGTTTGCCGTTCAAGCCGCTCGACTCTGGAATGCGCTCCCTGAAAATCTCCGTAAACCCTCTAGTAAATTTACTTTCAAGAAGAATCTTCTCTCATTTCTTCATGAAATGTCTGGTTAGTGTTTTTAGTCAGTATCTCTATCACGGACATTTTGTTACATTGTTGATAGGTATTTATTTTTGCATTTATATTTACTTTGTGTATGTATTTATTTATATATGTATATATAGTTATTATATATGTCAGAGCACCATGCGTTGTTGCAGTCATGTGCCTAGTAAATAATGCGTAGTTATCAAAACAGTCAGTCAGTAGTGTGTCGTTTTGGAGCAAGCAGTCGCTCTTGCGCCGGTAGTGCGCACTGAGTGACAAAATGTCAGACCGCGAGATCAATTATTCCAAAATTAACCTTCCATCTCTGACAGCAGCGGTGGGATCGCTTCTAATAAACGGAGACAACCACACAAGCCACAAGAGAAGGAATACTTCACAGCAGAACATGGAGCATCAAGAGATACTGGTGACTCGAACGTGCCCGCGCCGTGTGTTAACACTCAAAATGTATCAAGTGGACCCACACCGGATGATTGGCCAACATTTTTTCAGAATATGATACGGAACTTTAAAAATACGAATGGACAAGATAATCAATCGCAAATGGTAACAACAAGAAAACTGAAGGCAAGTGAGATTTATTTACCGTCGTTCGATCCAGATGAGTGTCAGTTTTCTGCGGTTCAGTTGTGTGAGGAAATAGAACATCATCGACAACACAATTCATGGACCGATTATGAGACAAGGAATGCAGCATTTACCCACTTACAAGGACGAGCTAAGAAGTGGGCAGACCGGGACAGACAGGAGAAGCTTATGTCAACTCTGAAGATTCTGACACCAGTGGTGACAGTGATATTACATATGAGTACCATCTAAGTGATGATTTTATTGAAATTCCATTTCAACGTGTTGCATTTTGTTTAAACTGAAGACCGGAAACTCAAACCAAACAATCGCAAGTATTTTTGGTTTACCTTACGAACAGCAAGTCTCAGAATATTTCACACAAATAATAACAGGTTTTGAAAAAGACATTTTACCGTACTAAAATATTTGACCAGTAGTAATTATTTACAATAGTATTACAATAGTGAAGATGATTTTTTTTTTGTTTTTGCTATTTTGATTAACACGAAAAGTAATAGAAGTGGTGATAAATATTGGACATTGGTTGTTTTTTCTTTTCTTTTTGAACAATTATTCTAACGCTTATCAATTTGGTGCAACACTTCGAAAAAAATTAATAAAATGTAATTAAGGCCTTATAGAACAAGGGTATAGTAGAAGCGTTAATCACATTTTTTTTTTCAAAGTGTTGCACCAAATTCTTTTGCCAAATTTTTATGAGTAATAGAGCACGTAAAGGACACATTGTACGTAGGTATTAGGCGTTCGTTTGATCTCGACCCCCTGGCTACTACACTACTACTACTACACTACGCACTACTACATAATTGTAGTAGGTACATCGAAAGTTTTGGTATTTTGTAGAGAATGTATGATCCATTTTCACTTCGTACTTTACCTGGCTTAGGACTGACAAAAATACCAAGACAAGTAATGTAATGTAATGAAAATAAATGTAAATGTAAAAAAGTCTTTTTGAAATCATTGTATTAAAGTGATTTTGAACGTTACGTCACAACAGCGACACAAGTTAAAAACTGACTCCTTAAATGTACCTACCGAAGTACTTTTGGCGTAATAATCATACCTATTTAAAACGACTGAATTATCTATTTACAGTGATCGACAATTTTATCAAAATCACACATATCGTAATACTCGTAGTTGTTGAAAATGCTCACCTCCTCGTGTAATATGTACACAGTTAGCACGTTTTTGCACTGTTGCTTTACACTGAGAATCACATCATAATCACATGGTACCTATCACATAGACCGTTGGATTCTTCTTTTGGGGATTTGCGGTACAAACGTATAGCATCTCGGACACTGTCATTCGTACGAGCGGTACCAGCATGCACGAACTATCTCCTACTATTCGTCATAAGAAAATTACATTGTTGTTATTGAAATGACACGGCGCAATCGAGTGCCTAAGCACGTATAAAAAAAATGACCGGCGCGTGCGCTTTGCAAAACAAAACTGTGTAAGGGTAGCAAGGACAAAAGAGGCGTGCGGGGGACGCCGGGAGAAATTGCCTCGGCACTCGGCTTGGTCCGGTCGGCCGTCAGCCTATTGTTTTCTGTCGCTCGCTCGGATAAGGCGCGGCGTTATTTACCTACCAATAAACGTGGGAACTGCGCAAACCGTATGCGTCCACAATAAAAGAATTTACTGGATATTTATCACAAATTTTAAGCACCTATTTTTTTACATATTTAGAACGAGCATCGTTTACTGAGTGACCTCTATCAATATCTCAAGTGTTCAACCAGTCACCCTGTATATATTATTTTTGTGATTGTAAGTCTCAGAGAACATGACAAAAATAAGATTTACTTATTTTTTATTTTTTTTATATATAAATATACTCTAAAAATATGAAAATAATATATGATATACTCTGCAATGTAATCTAAAAACTCGCGTTGGTCTCAACTCTCTAGCGTAATTAATTTTTGAGATATATGACTTTGAATAAAAGTCATGCGTGCGATTATTTTTTCCCATATCTCAAGGTCAAAGCGAAAGCTGGCCGCGAAAAGAACATAAATTGTGTTTGCACATCAAGGCGACATTAGAACATAAGTTTCGATATAGGTTCCCATTTGGGGGCCGGATCGTCATACTATTTATATTAACATGCATTTGCATTTAGATATTCAATGCAATAAAATATCACTAACTCGTTTTCTTCTAATCTTTTCATAGTTTGGTTTACATTCTCATTACTTTGTTTAGTCTTTTTTATTTAAACTCAACAACATCAACGTCAATAGGTGAAAGGTGACAATTTGTGAATTATTTATTTGGGATATTTTGATAGGTGATGGAAGGCACGTGACTTTCATTCTTTTCTATAATTGATATGTCATTTTCAATCGTTTTGAATACTCTTTTACTTTTCTGTGACTTTAGTCCCGTGACAACAAACTTTTCTCCTTCCACATCTTCCACTAAGCATACATATTTATAGTTCTTTTTACCCTTAGACGATTTAAATGTGGCCAAAATATACTCTTCTACTTTTGGAGAGGCTACGCATGTCACTTGTTGCATTCTAGATGTTGATGGTTCTGGGGTTGTCGTCCAATCCCTTTTTATTGTACTCTAGTATATTTTTGGAGAGGCTACAGATATTATTTGTTGCATTCCAGATGTTGACGGTACTGAGGTCGTCATCTTATTGTGTTTTTGCGTACTCTTGGGTACTTTTTGCACTGTTTTCTTGTTTGTCTTCAGTTTTTGGTCCTTGGTCATCGTAAAAAGCATTTCCTCATCTTTTTTATAGTATATTTCGTCATCTTCACGATTAGTATCCACGTCTTTTACTTCTCGAGAATGCTTTCTAACGTAATTTTTTTCAGTCTAATACTTCCTGACTTTTTTCTTTGTATGGTTTGCTTAGGATGAACGTTTTAGGATCATTTACAGTCACCCAATCTTTGCTAGCAATAGGCAAGTTGTTTTTTTGTAAGATTCCACTGGTTTTATTATTGAAAACTCCAAGTGTTAAACTCAGAAGGCTTTTTACTTTTTGAACCCTACGTCCCTGTAGCTTCGGGAGTAAGAATAGAGCTACGGTATCCCCTGCCTGATCGTAAGAGGCGACTAAAAGGGGGCTTCCGGGGCTGCGGGCGGTGAGAGTGGGAGCTCGACCCGTCCAGCCAGCAGCCCCGGGAAGGACGGCGGTGTGTGTGGCCGCATGCCGCCGTAAGCATCGGAAGGTGCAGGAGATCACATCTGCTCTCCCAAAGATGGGCCCTTTCCAGGGCGTCGCGTATGGAGGACACCGGTGCGTTCCATGGGAGATCCCGGAGTCCTCCCCAAACGCAGAGGAGGCCACCGAGGGGGTTTTAGTGAGGTTCAAATCCCACATAACCTTTTGAAGGTTTCCCCCTCGATACCAAAAAAAAAAAAAAAAAAAAAAAAGGTACTTGTACAAGTATTATTTGATGAGATTGATTTTTTTGCTGTTGTGCAGTCTGCTGACAATGTTTTTCCCATTTGGACCAAGACAAGGAGTCAAATTTTTCTTAACTGATTGCGTTCCGATCTACTGGATAGATTCCAGTTTTTTTGAAACCGTTCTGTATTATGATCGGATTTAAATTCTCCCAGATGTTCGTCAGTATTTTTGCAAAACCTTTTTTAGGCAATTTGGTGTAATCTTTGCCATTTAACAAGCTCTTTTCCCAACGGTCTTTCATGGGTTTCATGGTACTGCAATCAAGTGGTTGTAGTACAACCGAAGAGTGTGCTGGTAATACCTTCAGCAGCAGCAAGTTCTATAACATTGAGATCCACATGATTGGAATATCCATCATAAATGAGTAGGACCGGTCTTTCATGGCCGATAGCAGGTATAAATACGTCTTTGATGTACTTCTCAAAGATCGTCGTCTCCATCCATCCTTTTTTGCTAACAGCGTATACTGTTTTTACAGACTCGTTTTCGTACATCCACTAGTTCCAAATATATGTGCCTTGAAACACTATTAAGGCCGGAATTTTTTCGCCTAGTACATTTGCAGCCAAAAGAACACTTGTGTTGTCTCTGCTAGGTGAGCTGGTTGTTCTTGTCGACCGATAGCCTTTTTGCCCCATGACTTAACTTTTTGACGGGTCACAACAAAAGCTGGTCTCGTCCAGGTATATCATATTAAATAATATATGTGAGTTTCATTAAAATCCCATGTCTAGTTTCCTCTACCAGTTAAAGGGTTAACTTGGTTGCTTGGACAAGGTTTAAAAGAAATAAAAAATAGTGAGAGCCACTACAGTAAAATCTATAGTTGAGTATTTTAAGAGAAGTTCATCTGCTTTAGAAAAATTAAAAGAAATCCAGATACAGATGGGACTTTCAGAATTAAAGCTCAAACAAGACATGGTCACACGTTGGAACTCACGTATGATAAGTTAAATATATTTGTTACATTAAAGGAGGCAGTCATTTCCACAATGACAATACATTGGACGGAGTTGACATAGGAGGACTGGACTGTAATCGAAAGATCAGTTAAAATATTAGAAATATTTAATAGAGTTTTAGAAGAAACTTGGTCTGAAACACAGGTTACTTTATCTAAAGTAAATGTTTTGGCCAAAAGTATGATTCGATACATCAACAAATATATTGATGAGAACACCAGAGATTCACTTCAAATTCGATTATTATAGGAGACCCTAAGACAGCAGTTATCGGATCGGTTTGCAAACTTAGAATCTAACCCTTTATAGGCCGAAGCAACCTATTGGATCCTCGTTTCAAAGGATTCGCTTTCAGAGACAACGAAAAATACAAGGTAACTTTAACGACGCTACGAGGACGTCTAGTAACTTCAACTGATGCTGAAAGACAGGAATCTGAATCTCAACCGGTAGCGTCGACCAGCAAAGCTTCACAATAGGATGATTTTGATACTGAACTATAAAGGTGCGGTTAAACGGCGCGGAAACACGCGAGCCGAGCCGCGCTCGGCTCGTGATACGGCGCACCACGCGCCGTTTAAACAGTCACGCTCGCCGCGCCTCTGCTCGACTCGGCAAAGTTCGCACGATCCATCACTTGTCGGTTTTTTCAACACAGATCAAAGGCGCGCGCGCCATCTGCGGCTCGGCTTGTGTTAATACGCGCCGTCTAAACAGATGTACAGAGCGCGCGGGAAGACCTATTTTGTTTTTTTAGCGAAGTTTTTAATTGGGGATTGGTTTTGTACGAGATGGAGTGGAGCAACGAGAAGATTCAACTCTTCATTGAATTGTACGAAGAGGAACCGGCCATATGGAACCCAAAAGACCCAGGTCACAAAAGCCGCAACAATGTGCACGATGCTTGGACAAAAATAAAAACTTATAAACTTAACTTTTATCCATATTGAAGAACGAACAAGCGGACAGCTCGGTTCAACAGCGCGATGTGTAGCCGCCACGGACGGTTCGGCTGGCGTAGGATCGTGCTACCCCGCGTCGTTTAAACGAGCAGGCTTGCGTCCGTATTTAGCCGAGCCGCATCTCCACGGACGGCTCGGCTCGCGTAGGATCGGGCTAGCCCGCGCCGTTTAAACGCACCTTAACAGCACCTCAGACCACAAAATCAAATGGCAGATGGAGTGAAAGAACTAGACAAATATTTAAATGACGAAATGCTTCCCCGAAGTAACGACCCTTTAATGTGGTGGGAAAGCAGAAAAAGGATTTATCCTTTACTATACATGTATACAATGTGTCCCGACACCAGTGTCTAAGCCTTTAATGGTATGAAATATGGCATTTTTTATCGACAAATTGACTCTTAATTTATTTTTCTCACGGTTGTAAAATGGCCGCCATTTTGTTTTTTACTAACCAAGACCCGGGCTTTCGTACTAATTTGACCACCACTACTCATTTTAAAGTCCTATGTATATAAAAAACGTTTCATTTGATAGCCAAACATGTAGACAATAATTACACAACCATCATGTTTTAATTTTCATGGAATAGGGGCTTTTAGGGAATTTTAGGGGTAGGGAAAATGAGAATTGACTTATCTTTTATAAAGTCTAAAGAATCTATAATAAGGACAAGAGAAATAATTGATTCAAATCTAAAGCTTTTTTCATCTATTCCAGGGACTGTAGTAATGGAGAAAACAAAGTCCCCAGGAGTGTCTATCTATACCCTCAAGAACAGAGTACTCTCCACTACTACTGATTCATCCGGATCAGAGTCGAATAAGGAATTTCCGTCTAAAGAGGAATCACCTGCACCTGGACCCAATCATGACATGGTCATAAAAGAATTGGAAATTTCGATCAGAGCATCCAGAGTTAGAAGACATCTCCTGAGTAATGAAGATTACCTGGGGAGTATAGCATCAAAATCTAGTGCAAAACTCATATCACATTTGCTTTCAAGTGGAGACATGATCAGATATAAAACAGTAAATTCCGATATCGAACAATCCTTATTGCCACAAAACTTATCAGACTTTACACATGAAATAACCATTCATGATTTACCCCTAGATGTACTCAACTTCCCATTATTAAACTGGCCAGAGCCAATATCTATACAATCCATGAATTTGATGCCCAAAGATAAGGGGGCTAATTTTGAAGAATTTAGGAGAGGATTGTCAATGCTAAGTAATTTGCCCAATTGCGTTAATGTGCCTTCTTGGAAATCAATAAGAACTAAATGTGTAAAGCATGTGAGATTTCTGATAGAAGGATCCAGCACAATTTCACTTGCATTGATGAGCCTGCAGAATGTGATAGGACAAAATTGTTGACTAATGTTGATGTGTTAGGATTCCATGGAAATAGAAAAAAATATCCAGAACTGATGCGAAAGCTAAAGAAAGACTTATCTAAATACCAAATCATAGATGAAGTGGATGACATGAAAGTATGTTCAATTGGTAAATTTTGGGAAAGAGAAAATTGCTCTAGTGACTCCACATTGTTCTCAATAATTAATTTTTATTTGTTACAAAATAGTGCTATAATAATCAGTCCAATTAATAACAATGCCATTAAATTATCTTTTAATAGTACAGACATAGATCATTATCAGTGTTCAAACCCAGATTGCAAGCCTATGGGACAATTGGATTGTAATGGAGATGAGTATTACTGTAGAATGGTTGACTGCCTACCAGGAGCATCTGCTAAGTGCTATTTAATGCAAAATTCTTTGGGCTATAAATTGAAAAAAGGTGATGAGAAAGTCTTGCTCAAATTTAAGATTTGGTCAGAGATAACATTTAAAAAAAAATTAAAGGTGCCGTCTGCGTGACTCTAGCAATCCATTGCAGTTACCCGAGGCAGAATTTATCGCAAACTTTCGTTTAAATAAGGCCGGATTTCAGCAAGTTTTAGAAGAGCTATCCCCATTTCTACCAAAACTGCGACGAAAATATGGTGTTCTAAATGAATTGAAAATAAGGAAACTTGACATAACCCACACAAGTACATAATTGTTCGAGGCATGGTGGTATTTTAGCAGTATTAAGCTTTTATGCTAGTGGGTCGAATCAGAAGATTGTGGGAGCTTGGTTTCTATGTAATATGTCACAACCAACTTTCAGCAAATGCCTACGTGAAGTGACTAATGCACTAAGTATATGTTAAGGAAGTTCTATTAAAGCACCCTACACTTTCCTTCATCCCAAAGAGAAACAGAGGTTATAATGAGAGAGTAAGTTTATTTCAAATACACTTAGCATCTTTATCATGCTTTTAACTCGTAGGCGTAGTTAATAATGAAAAAAATTAAACTTCATATTTTTTTCAGCTTTATGGAAAACATTCAATTCCTTGTGATTGTTGGGTGCATTGATGGTACACATGTGCTATCGATACGACCTAAAGAACACGAGGAAACACATTTTAATAGAAAAAAATTTCACTCTTTGAATGTTTTAATAGTTATATTTACACCAAATTAAAATCGAAGTATAATAAACTATTAAAAATCTTTTGCAATACAATGAATATTATTAGTAAGAAAATATTTCAAAAACTCCCATTTGTTTTTTTAAATTGTGTATAACATATGAAATATATTTTTATTTTAGATATGTGATTCTAATTTAAATATAACTTTTGTGGATGCATCATTTGGTGGTGCATCACATGATTCTTATGTTTGGAATCAATGTTCCATCAAAACTGTTATGGAAAGATTGGATAATGAACAGAACGTTGTTGGTTATTGGGTATGTATATCTATTAAATACATAAGTATATATAATTAGCAATATTGTTGAAGGTGATTCTGGCTATGCTCATCGACCCTGGATGATGACGCCCATTTTACGTGCTGCTCCTTGAACGATAGAGCATTATATTTATTACACTGACTTATGCCTGCCCTACACGTTGCGAGAAATCGTTCAGATTTATTTTTATCGGACGCAATCGCACGTGTAGATGGTAAATCGTTTGCGATAAATCTAAAGAAACCATGTTGTTTAGAGAAATCTGAACGATTTCTCATAACGTGTAGGGCAGGGGTAACACTGTCGTGTTTAAAACTCCGTCGAAAGGTGTATTGGTGTGCTGAAGTCTCGATTTATTGATTTTCGTTTATCAATCTCGATTTGTTAGCACACAGGGTTCATTATGATCCTGTTACTACTGGCAAGATAGTGTATGCATGTGTTGTCCTGCAAAATAAAGCCGTTGCCCAAAATATTCCTTAACCTGAATTGTCATTTGAGGGTATTAATAATGATCTTCGTTGCCAGGATCTTAGAGCAGTATCAAGAATTGTGATGATTCCTGATTACAAGAATTGTGATAGTGTCTCATACGATCAGATATCACGTGTGCCCATTATGGACCCCTAGCCATACTGTTATCTCAATTATATATGTACTTTTTTTAAAAGAGTGCTGCTGGGAGTTTTTTCCGCCGCTTTTATCCTCTCAGCTCAACATCTAGCCCAAACGGACGCCTAAAGGCGATGACCGGGAAAAAATGACATTCATTAAGCGAATATTTTGAATTCCTATTGATTTGACTGATTATAGTAGGGATGTACTTGTTGCTAGATTATTGGCAGCAAGAAGACAAAAGACATAAGAAAAGTGGATTATTAAGATTTGTTATGTTATATTATTAAGTTGTAAGGGTAAAATAAGAAACAACACAAAATTTTGGAATTATAAATTCAACCCTGAGTACAATTATTAAAAACAACGAGAAAATTCGGTCTTAGTGTATTGATGGACAAGGAAAACTCAAACGAATACGAGCAGCAGAGTAACCTGAAGTTGAAAAGTGTCTCTGTAAATGGATAAAGCAGGTACGGAATAATAACATTCCAATGAATCGGACCAATCATTAAAAATAAAGCTCAAGAATTTGCAAGTAAGCTCAATATTGATAATTTTTCTGGCGGTAATGGGTAGTTGGAGGGATTTAAGAAAAAAAAACGATATCGCATTCAATAATGTTTGTGGCGAGAGCAATAAAAGAGAGAGCTGTGGACATTAACGAATGTAATGCGTGGATTAAAAACCTTCCAGCATTATTACACGATTATTCCCCCGATGACGTATTCAACGCCGATGAAGCGGGCTTATTCTACAAAAGTGTCTACCGGATAAATAAAATATTTACGTTCAAAGGTCAGCCTTGCCATGTTGGTCACGTGCCACGGCCATTTTGTTTACTCGTGCGATACTGTCAATCAGTACGAGTGCTAGCGCCTTATATATGTGACACATATTTATTGCTATTTCATTGTTAAATTGTAAATTTTTTTCATTTTTGATAAATTGTTATTTGTAATAGTTTGTTGACTTTTTTCTTTATTTGTTAAAGTTTGTTGAGTTTGTTGTTTGTTGTTATTATTACCATGCCTTAGCATACAAAAAAAAACTGTTTTGGGTAGTCAGGCCAGGGAGCTTGTTGTTCGCCTCCGAGACTACTTTGAAAGAGAATAACAAAATAATGGCCCGTTGTTACCATTGAATTGAATTGTAGAACGAATAGCCTGGCACTAGTCCTGGCACTGGAAAGCTTACCCGATGAATGGACAAGGTGGGAGGTGAGCCTCGCTTCAAAAGAAGATATATTTGGAGAGAGGATTGAAACAAACGTTCTCAGAAAGCTGACATACGCGCTACCGACGGTAGGGTTGGTCCAAGGTTTTGACCCTGAAGCAGATCACCTCTCGGAAAAGGGTTATCGAGAGAAACGTGTGAAGCTTTTAAATTCGCGTTCACAAGAGACCAAATTTCGGTCCTCTTGCCATTGCAAACAGATTTAGGGGCTCCACTGTTCGCACCGAACTATTCAAATAGGCTGTTGAGCCCATTAAGGCTCTTATGCACACTAGGAGAGAAGCTGACCAGATTCTCGCCGTTCAATTATCAGAATCGGAAGAATCAAGCAGGAAGAAAAGATGCACGTTATCCGGGTCAGTGAGCCATCCAAAGAAATGCAAAGTGGACTTGCTGGCGGAGAATCTGCACGAGATGTTCTCGTGTATCATGGCGAAGATAGAGTCGAGCAAATCAGAAAATGTGCCTAGTCCAGCTGCAGTGCCAAGCTCAAGGGGATCGGAAGCCGACTCTACTTTTGAGGAGGGTGAGGATCATAACTTTCCGACAGAAGCTGCAGACTCTGAGTGGGATGCACAGCCTTTAAATTGAACTGACGACATCGAACTGGATTTTCAGCCCGAAGTGAAGGAAGCTGACCCCCTCGTAGCCCAACCTTCACCACAAATGGAACGAGAAGGTGCGGAAATGCCAGCGGTTTGGTTTCGATAATTGGAACCGGATAAGATACAAAGAAGCCGAGCAAGGTCTGCATGCTGCTATTCGGTGCCTTTGAACTCAACGTGGATCTGGGTGTCCTGGGATCAAGCATCTCCTTTCTTATACTCCTTACTGTTGAAAAGGAAGGCTTTGTTAGATGAGCTTCAGACGGTCGCTACTAACCACCCTGGTAGCGCTGAGGATATTAAGAAGGTCTTCGCGAAAGGCTATCGCTTCAGGTCAATTTCTGATGACATTCTGTAGTTCGTGTGTGGACGTAAGGGTGGTTAGTCAACCTGAAAAAATCTGTTCTGGAACTGGAACCAACAAAGCAGATAGAGTTGTTGGGAATTGTATTGGACATAGACTCAAACAAAAAGATGTTGCCGGAAATAAAGATGACTCGTCTCACGTAAGACCTTCGGAAAAGCCCTTGGTGAGGACGGAATAACAGCAGAGCTTATCAAAGCCGGTGGTACACCAATCCTTACACAATTAGCCCGAATTTTTATTTCCGTCTTGCAGTCAGGGAGAACTCCGCAGGCATGGAACAGGAGCATCGTCAATGTGCTCCATAAGAAGGGGGACAAAACACTGCTAAAAAACTATCGCCCCATCTCGCTTCTGAGCCACGTCTATAAGTTGTTTTCGAGGGTCATAACGAATCGACTCACTAGGCGACTAGATGAATTCCAGTCACCGGAACAGGTAGGTTTCCGACGAGACTTGAGCACCATAGACCACATTCTCTCAGTGAGGCAGATAATACAGAAGGCACAGGAGTACAATTAGCCCCTGTGCCTAGCGTTTGTGGACTATGAGAAAGCTTTTGACTCGATCGAGACCTGGGCTGTTCTGGATTCCCTGCAGCGATGCTAAGTTGCGATAGTCAAAATCAATGTGTTGAGATGTTTATAAAACTCAGCCATTACGTCCGTCCAAATCCAGAACTTCCAAACAAGACCTATCCAGCTGCACAGAGGCCTGAGACAAGGGGACATTCTGTCACCGAAACTGTTTACCTTTGCACTGGAAGATGTCTTCAAGTTACTGGACGGGAAAGGACGTTGCATACGCATAGATGGCAGAATCGCTGCAGGAGTTGCAGGAAATGCTGTCAAGCCTAAATGAAGCCTCCCGACGAGTGGGACTAGGAATGAACTTGGACAAGACCAAGGTTATTTATTTATTTCATTTATTTCATTTATTTCATTTATTTCATTATGTTATGTTCAACGCACACATTATTCCTACCCCAATTTGGCGTCGAAGGTACGACACTCGAAGCTGTTAAATATGTTTACCTTGGACAGTAAACTTAACCAAAGTAAATACGTATAAAAATTATATTTTTTTAGAATTATTGTCTGTTTGTTTATCTGTTTGTCTGTTCGTTTGTGCGCGCTATCTCAGGAACGGCTTAACGTAAAATGATGCGGTTTTCGCTGATGTATTGATATTTTTTTAGATTAACATTAAGTGTTTGTTTTATTTAAATCGGTTCAAAAATTAAAAAGTTACGTTCATTTCAAGAGTTTATCGATCAGTGTTTGGAAGTATGTTGTTGATTTATCGAAAACTTCAGTTAGTGTATTGAAGTTTTATAATTTACAGTCCCTTAAATGATAACATGAAACTTATAAATGAACAGAAAAATAGATAATACAAAGAAAAAAAAAACCAACAAAAGATGAGCTAGCTGGCAATAATATGGTAAACTGTACTAAAAAGGGCACAGCTAGTAATAAATATGATTAATCATAATTTTGATAACGCGAATTATGGTAAAAAAGACGGATCTGACACTATTGTAATAAAAAGATACTTTTACATATTATATAATAGATGATTTTACATTAAAACTTTGTTTATTAATATTAAGTGAGAAAATACGTACTTCCAAAAAAGAATTACAATTTTGAAAAAAATAAGCCTTTTTTTTCAATACCGGTATCCCGGAATCCCGGTATTGAGAAAAAAACATTCGGTATTAATACCGGTAGTATCTAGTATCATTCTGTTCTTTGGCGATATATCCAAAGAACAGAATGAGACTACATTTAACAGTAGCGACGACTGCAAACTGCATGCTTTTATTGACCTCTGCCATGCTATCAAGTTAATTAGAAACACCTTTGAAGAACCCAGGGTGTTTTTTGATACAACTGGCATAAAATTCGATTTCGGATACTAAGAGCGGCTACAAGATCTACAAGAAAACGAAGGCCTGCACATGGGAATAAAAATAATAAAGGCTCATATAGCGTTCACCAAACAAAAAATGAAAGTGCGGCTAGCCACTCAACTGCTCAGCAACTCAGTGCCTGATGCCATTGAATTTTTTGAAAACGAATTAAAGATAAGTACCCTCTTCATAGAGAAATTAAACACTACACCCTCTTATCAAGGTTCCGCAGCAACAATGAACTTCATAAGAATAATAAACAAAATGTTTGACGTTTTGAACACTCAATCTGTGAGACCACCCGAATTTAAGAAATCTATGTGCCCGAAAAACGTACGCCTTATTGAAGCTCTTTTTGAAGTAGCTACCAGCTAATTCAATAATATTAAATTGCCCTCTGTCCAGCTGCTTGTTCATTCAAAAAGGAAAACTGGCTTTATTGGATTCATCGTGGTAATGAAGAGCGCCATAGAGTTGCCGTACCTGGTGAAGGAAATGAGGAGAAATGAGGATTTTGAAATATTTGCCGTTATACAAAATTATGTTTTGGAATTAATGATATTTGGGTAATAATTATGCTTTCTTTTTAAGAACATTAGTCACTCGTATGATCTCGGTGACCGGAGGATCGATCTATGAGTGTGAAACGTTAATACTTTTTTTTACCACAAGTAAGCGCTTGCTGGAATTCATTAACTACAGCAATCTGACTATAATGTAAAACATTTGCTAAATTCAAATCCCTCACATTCACAGATCTTGTTATTAGTGAATCTTTTAGGATATTAACGTCAAATTCGGAGACATTGAAAGCTAATACTGAACCAACTGAACCAACCAAGTTCTTTAGTGGAACATACGGTGGCTTCAATTAACCATTATGTTATAAAAAAGTTTTCTTAGAAAATAATTCGTATATTTTCTTATAACTTTTTTTTAAACGTTTACTTTGGTCGTAAATAATTATGTCCTCGAGTATCTCAAGTGTTCAACCAGTCACCCTGTATAAGATGACAATTTTGACACAGAAGTAATGCAAAACTGCATCACGTTAACTGGAAAGCACATATAGCTTATTTATGCGGTAAATTAAGTAGATTTGTATTTGCCCTACGGAAGTTGACTGAACATGCGTCTTTACAGACAGCTTTAATAGCTTATCAAGGTTTTGTTCTTTCCAACTTAAGATATGGTATTATACATTGGGGAAATTCAGTACATAGTATTTATGCCTTTAGACTGCAGAAAAGATGCATAAGATCAATGGTACGTGTTAACCAACGACATACCTGCAGGCAATTCTATGTGCAGCTTAATCTGTTAACACTTCCGTCTTTATACATATATGAAGTCTGTGTGTTTGTAAAAGAAAATTTACATTTATTTGATATTCAACCGAATAAAAGACCAAGAAATAACGGCAGTAGGAAAAAGTATATTGTCCAGCCAACCCATGTTCCAAAAACTAGTTTCTTTAGAAAAAGCTTATATTGTATGGGACCGAAATTATATAATCATTTACCAGATAAACTCAAGGAACTAAATTTGACCACTTTTAAACGCAAACTCAAAAAATTTTTGACAAAAAAATGTTATTACTCTGTAAATGAATTTATAAATAATAAAATGGACTCTACAGAAATCTGACAATATTAAAATTGAAATCTATAAACTTAATTGTAATATAATTTGACATATTTAATTTGTAATAATTAATAATTTTTATTTCTATATTCTAAAATGGACAACACAGACATGTAATAATATTTTAATTGTAATTTATTAATTTAATTGTAAACATTTTATTGTAATATTAACCGAATGAAGTTGTAATAATTAATTATTTGTATTTATATTTTGTAAATTGAATGTGAATTTTTTAAATATTAATATAATGAAATCAATAAATTTATCAAAATATTGTACACCCTATGGGTAACAACAGAGAATGATAAAACGTTATAATCACCTATGCATGTAACCTGTTGTATGACAATAAATTACTGAATTACTGAATTACTGAATTAAAAAAAAAAAGATTATAAATAAAGTTGAAAAGTATTTATTGATTAAAGGCCGCAACATCCTCCGGCCCGTTGAAAGGCCACTTTCAACTTTAATTTGCAGCTGATAGCAAAGGGTATAGTCGTATAGCAGCCCTTCGAACTTTTCTTTAGCAGTTTTAACTGCTAAACCAACTTTTTAATGTGGTTTCCACATATGGTGTGTGTGGTATGTGTTCGTGTACAAAATTATAATGTGTGTGGTTATTATTAGAAGTAAAAATTAAGTGAACTATATATAACAATATAACATGGGTAGATAGATACAATAATACTGTATATAAGACAAAACGCTGAGATTATCATATCATAACACGTTTCCAAGACTAGTCACTTAAGCTCTGGTTTCCTAGAAAAGCGGTGCCGTCATATAGCGGCCGTAATATTACGGACGTAAAAATACGGCCGTCATTACGGTGACGACATGTGGAAAGTTCCACCACCGTAATAACACGTCAAATGAAAAGTATCGAGGAAGTATCGAGGAGAGAAAATGAACGACCTTGATTTAGCTTTAGTGATTTTCTTGGAAGATGAATTATCATCAGAAGAGGAAAATAGTCGTAATGAGGAAGATGATTTATTCAAGTCTCGTAGCACAGAAGGTGCCTTTGAGATTTTAGTACGTCGACGATTACTGAGCAATGAAGAGAAATTCAGAGAATACTTCCGCCTTACACCACAATTATTTGATTACGTGCTTAACCACATAAGATATGATTTGAATTACAAACCATACAACAGACACACAAAACCAATAAGCCCAGAACAAAAACTGAGTATATTTCTTAGGTGAGTCAATAAAAAACATTTTATTGGATTCTATATTTATTTAATATTATCAGTTTTCTGAAACTAAATATATCTGTCCTTCTTCATCCACTGTAATTAAACGAGTGCCTGGCTGGTCATGTTCTGTAATCAGTGAAGTGTCTTGTGCAGAAGGAGCTACAGCTGAAGTACTAGTACTATACGTAGTAGTTGCGGTAGACATTGGCGAATAAACAATGTTTGTATAATAATCACTATTGCTAGTACCGGGTCTTGGAGATAAGGCACTGTCTTGAGGTGATTTTTTTGAAATTTGTCGTAATTCAGCATTACCAACTAATGATCCTATTTGCAATCTTAATTGTACTTGTTCGTAATGTGGCAGCTTCTTTACTATTTTTGCCATTGAACCAAAAAAGAGATCATTTTCATCTAATCCACTTTCAGTAGAATTTCGATTAGCAATTTGCTTAAGTAGGTTCAGACGTTCTTGACTGTTTGCATTATGTTTCCGTTTCTTATCGCTCTTAGTTTTATTACATTTTTCTTTATTATCTTCTATTTCCTGAGCGTGTGACTGTGTTTCTTCGCTGTCGTCATTATTTTCCATTATTATAGTATTATCTTCCGAGGTTTGTATTTCTTCGCTTTTATCATGAGTGTTTTCCATTATCAAACTGTTTTCTTGTGGGTTTTCATCCACAACATTAGTAATACTGCTTCTTTGGGAGGAAGGAAGGCTGTCCAAGAATGAAAGGAGGTCAGATCTTTTCTTTGCTGCTTCTCCGCTTGATCCTGTACCTGGTTTTACTCTTCGTCGAATATAATAGTCACGTATGTAACACCATCGCTTGGAGCAATCGGAATCTGTTAAAAGTTTATTTAATTTGTAACTATAGCAAATAATATATAGAGTCATGCCCTTAAACAAACTATCTTTCTGTAATATATTATACATTAAGTAAGTAACTAATCCTAAGATTAATTTTATTTCAGGCACTTGGCCACAGGGGAGTCTTATCGTTCGCTCGCCTTTCAGTATCGAGTAAGCCATACCTGGATAAGCGCTATAATAAAAGAAGTTAGTACTACCATTCAAAAAAATATGCTCCAATTATTTATACCAATGCCAAAAGATTATCAATAGAAAAGAATCAGTGACCAGTATTTATTAAAGTGGAATTTTCCAAACTGCGTGGGAGCAATTGAGCACATAAGAATGAAGGCTCCCATCAATAGTGGATCGTTATATTACAACTACAAGGAGTACTATTCAATGGTATTGCTAGCAGTCGTTGATGCGGATTGTAAGTTTATAGCCATTGATGTTGGTTCCTATGGAAGAGAAGGCGACGCTGGTATTTACTTAAAAAGTAAAATAGGGCAAAATATAAGAAATAAAACATTCAATATACCAGAACCAAAGGCCCTACCTGGAACAAATTATGTGGTACCACATGTTTTAGTGGGAGATGAAGCTTTTGCTCTCCATGAAAACTTAATGAAGCCCTATCCTAGACAGCAATCAATTCATGATTTATCAAAAGCCGTATATAACTACCGATTATCACGAGCTCGAAGAACTACAGAAAATACATTTGGAATTTTATGTGGTTACTTCAGATTATTTTTCGTACCTATTGCTACTGCCCCAGCTGTGACAGACAAACTAGTTGTAAGTGCTTGTATTTTATATAACATATTACGAGAAGCCAAAATACTGGCACCTGGTCAAAACCAGGTTGATGACTCACTTCCATTACCTACTGAAAATTTAATACCTCTGGCAAATCGCAATGTTCGAGCCCAAACGAATCCTATACAAATACGAGAAACATTGAAAAATTACTTCAATGGACCAGGAGCTATTGAGTGGCAACACAATTATGCAACACAACATTAGGCTACATAAATTGTTCAAGCTACAGCAGTACATGTAAAATGAAAAGAGATAATTAAAAACCTTTTGTGAATTGGATTTACCTGTTTTATTTAAAATTTCTCCAATTTCCCGCCACCAATTCTGTTTCAATTGAGTTTTTCTGTATTCTTTACTTTTTATATTATAAATAGCTTCATGGTTACGTACAAAATCTATTAAAACTTCGTCGTCCACGCTGCTCCAAGAGTTGGAACTCATTTTGTCAAAAATCACAAATTTGTATTAAATATTGCTCCACCGCTATCAATAAAACGTTCACGAAACTGTCGGACACCGACAAGACGGCCGTCATGCAAATGGCGGCACCGCTTTTTGACGTTACGGTGTCAGTTACCGTTCTCTAGGAAACCGCGCCATCTTGTTTCTGTAGACAACGTTCTTGTGACGTCATTCACCGCTATATTACGGCCGCTATATGACGGCACCGCTTTTCTAGGAAACCAGAGCTTTAGCAGAATCATACGAGCTTATTATATTATAATAGAGCAGCGATGGCCGAGTGGTAAGAAACCGCGGTCTCCGACGCGACTGATATCGGGTTCAAATCCTCGGCACGCACCTCTGACAAATTAATTTGTAATGTGCGCATTTGTCGCTTTACGGTGATGGAAAATATCGTGATATTTAATTGATTACGATGTTTTCCATCGCCGTGCATGCCTGAGAGAAATTCATAATTTCTCGAAGGCATGACGTCCACCAATCCGCACTTGGCACGCGTGGTGGACTATGGCCTAAATCCCTCTCACTTGTGAGAGGAGTCCTGTGCCCAGCAGTGGGACATTAAAAAGGTTGAAAAAAAATATTATAATATACATGTCAGAGCACCATACGTTGTTGCAGTCATGTGCCTAGTAAATAATGCTTAGTTATCAAAACGGTCAGTCAGTAGTGTGTCGTTTTGGAGCGGGCAGTCGCTCTTAAACGGTCACCTGCGCCGGTGGTGCGCACTGAGTGGCAAAATGTCGGACCCCGAGATCAATTATTCCAAAACTAACTTACCTTCTCTGACAGCAGCGGTGGGATCGCTTCCACAAGCTCCGTTTATTGTGTCTAATTCGCCACAAGAGAAGATGCAAGACTTGGGAAGAAGTTAGAGAGCGGCTTACTCGTCAATTTGTTGCCACGAAGAGATTCCATGACTTGTTTCGCAGTATGGTGGACTACACTAGTGATCAAGCAGTGACATACGTCGAGTATTCAACGAACAAGTTGGCGCTTATCGAGCGGCTGGAGACCGGCTAGTGTGAACAGAACAAGATCGAAGTCGTGATTTCAGGTATCACGGATATTCAGGTGCGTTCACAATTGCTTAAAATACTCCGGCTGACTTTGTGGCGCTTGACCGTCATTTGAATGCATACCCTCGTCTTAAGAATAATAAGAGATCGTTCGATATTTCAAGCACTAATTATGATAATTTACGACAAAAATTTAACGATAGTAAAAGTAGCAATGTCCGATGTCATAATTGCGGCAAAGTCGGTCACTTAAAACGAAACTGCTTATCATTAGCACGTGGCCACTTTAAAAACAAGAGGCCGACGCAGTCTCAAATGTCTCAAGTATGCAGTGAAAAATCGAACGACAAGCCCATGCAGTGTTCCTATTGTCATAAGACGGGACATTCTGAGAAAGCTTGTTTTACAAGGCAACGTAACGAAAAATTTACCGATGTAAAACCTACAGTGTCGACAAAGTCAGTTAATCTTTGTTCACCATCCAACGATTCTTTAATCGAAATTTGCATTCACGATTTCAATTTACAAGCGTCAATCGACAGTGACGCGGAATGCTCCTTAATTAAAAAAAAAAAAGAATGCTGCTGATAGTTTACCTGTTAAAAAGGAGATTTGTTTTACCCGTCTTACTGGTATTGGCGCTGTGCCTTGTTATTCTTTATGGAAATTTACGACTAACGTTGATCTTAATGGCACACACGCGGAAGTAACTTTCGTGATAGTCGACTCACACCTTCTGCCGTTTGATGTCATTTTAGGCAGAGACATCTTTAAGACCCCTGGCCTTACTCTAACTTTAAGTAATGGCAGTATTAAAATAACCCGCGATGTGAATTTCAGTGTTTGTCAAACGCAAACTGCTAATTTAGAGCTGTCTAATATTGATACGGATTTGACTTCTGATTGTGACAAAGAGAAAATAAAATCTATACTGAATAAGCACAGTGATAAATTTGTAACCGGGAATTGTAATCCTACCGTTAAAACCGGTGAAATGCAAATTAAACTTAAAAATCCGGACAAGGTTGTACAGCGACCCCCGTATCGCTTAGCTCCTTGTGAGCGCGCGGTTTTACGATCAATAATAGCTGATTTTCTTACAAAAAAGGATGCAAAATGGTGCTGGAAAGACGAACATACTAAAGCGCATAGTGCCGTGATAGAATATCTAACTTCCACGCCTGTGTTAACCATTTTTAACTCAAACCAACCTATTGAATTGCACACAGACGCTAGTTCAATCGGTTATGGCGCAATTCTTTTTCAAAAAGATCAAAATCAGCTGAAGGTCGTCGGCTATTTTAGCCAAAGAACGACGGATGTGGAAAGTAGATACCACAGCTATGAACTTGAGATGCGGTATTTAAGGCACTTAAGCACTTCAGGCATTACTTGCTTGGAAGAGAATTTAAAGTTGTAACTGTTTGCAACGCTCTTAAAGCATCGCGTCATAAGAAAGAACTCCTGCCTAGAGTTCACCGTTGGTAGGCTTATATGCAAACATTTCTCTTCGAAATAGAGTACCGAAAATGTGACAGACTACCTCACGTTGGTTACCTCAGTCGCAATCCGATCGAACAGAAGCAAGTCAATATATCACAAGTTAATAAAAAGTGGTTACTTGCTCAACAAAGATTAGACCCCGATATTCACCGAATTGTAGAATCAATCGAAAATGATACAATAGATTCGAATCTCAGGTCTAGTTACACTTTAAAAGACAATCTTTTGTACCGAAACTTTCAAGTTGATGGCAAAACTTTTAGCAGTCATTGTCCCACGAAATTTTTAGTGGCAACTTATCCTAAGATTTTGTGATGAGCTCAAGCATTTGGGCTGGGATAAGACTTTGAATAAAATTAGGGAACATTTTTGGTTTCCAAACATGACTTCATGTGTGAGAAAATACGTTGATCATTGTCTTCCCTGTAAGGTAAACAAAAATCCTTCAGGCAAAAAACAGTCCGTACTACATCCCATTGAAAAGGTCGCGGAGAAATTCCATACGATTCATATTGATACAACTGGTAAACTGACTGGTGGACGAATTTCAAAGGAATACGTAATCGTAATTGTCGATTCCTTCACAAAATATTGCCTCTTGACTCCCGTTAAAGATTTAACGTCTCGATCGGCATGCGAGGCTCTTCTTAATTTAATAGCTATCTTTGGAACGCCAAAACGAATCGTTTCTGATCAAGGCACGTTATTTACTGGACAAAATTTTCAAAATATGTGTCACAAATGGTCGATTGAATTTCATGAAATTGCAAGTGGTGTTAGCCGAGCTAACGGACAAGTAGAACGTATCATGTCGGTCCTAACCAATTGTTTTTCAGTTGTTGAAAACTATGACAAAAAAAATCGTGGAAATCTGTGCTTGGCGAAGTGCAGTTGGCCCTTAATTGTACGGTATCAAAAAGTACAAATAAAAGCCCGTTACAACTGTTGATTGGTAGCAACAAAACCCTCCTTGACTTAATTTCCTCACCTTGGATAATGATACTTTAAATCTTACTGAAATAAGGCAGGATGCGAAAAACAGGATGGACGAGCAAGCCTCTATGGATAAAATACGTTTCGACTCAAATAAGACAAAGATTCGTCCATTCGCAGTTGGTGACTTAGTTTTGGTTCAAAAAAATCCGCGAATAAACAAAAAACTTAGCGAAAAGTTTAGTGGACCGTGTCCAGTGACAGCGAAATTATTAAAGTAAATCAAAACGAACGTTATACCGTGCGTCCATTATCTGGTGGCCGAGAGCAATACGTTTGTCATGAAAGATTTCGAAAATATCCTTCTAGCTTACCTGAGTTGTCCGAATGTTTATGTAATGCCGTAAGTACTCAACTATGTAACAAGAGTGAGAATATTGTTTAACTTTTAAGAAACATAATGTTTATCATGCAACTCTTGTGATTTGTAGAATCACTTTGTGTACAATGCCTCTTGTGATTTGTAGAATCACTTTGTGTACAATACCTCTTGTGATTTGAACAGTCACTTTGTGTACAAGGCCCCCTTGTATGTGTCCAATAAATGTATTCGTGGTATTTGAGTTGTACTGTTTTCAGTTGCAAGTATAAACAACGAATGTTGTGAAGTTTCGTGATGGTTGAAAGCGGGACGCTTTACCAATGAATTAAACTAATGTTAAAGCGGGATGCTTTACCAATGAATTAAAATGAGGTTGAAAGCAGGACGCTTTACCAATGAATTAAACTGATGTTGAAAGCGGGACGCTTTACCAATGAATCGAACTGAGGTTGAAAGCGGGACGCTTTACCAATGAATTAAACTGATGTTGAAAGCGGGATGCTTTACCAATGAATTAAAATGAGGTTGAAAGCGGGACGCTTTACCAATGAATTAAACTGATGTTGAAAGCGGGACGCTTTACCAATGAATCGAACTGAGGTTGAAAGCGGGACGCTTTACCAATGAATTGAACTGAAGTTGAAAGCGAGACGCTTTACCTTTGAATTTTGATTGAAAGCGAGACGCTTTGCCAGTATCTCATGCTGTTTAAAGATGCACCTACTTGAAGATCATATTATGGTCAACGCGAGAGCGCGTTGAGTGTCAGAATGGCCGTGTCAGAGCACCATACGTTGTTGCAGTCATGTGCCTAGTAAATAATGCTTAGTTATCAAAACGGTCAGTCAGTAGTGTGTCGTTTTGGAGCGGGCAGTCGCTCTTAAACGGTCACCTGCGCCGGTGGTGCGCACTGAGTGGCAAAATGTCGGACCCCGAGATCAATTATTCCAAAACTAACTTACCTTCTCTGACATACATAATTATTTTTCAGGGTCACACGGGACAGTACATCCAAGAATGTTGGAAAGAAATATGTAAAGAGTTCAAGATTCAACTAACAACGTGTCTATTACTACTGATGGCAGAGCAACTATAGTGTCAGCGGTACGATTATTTTTAGGTGATAATCACAGGATTCCTTGCATGGTTCACTGCTTAAACTTTGTAATTGATGGGTACTCAGAGAAATTAACGCATTTTCAGTACTTTGCGATTACGTCAAAGCCATTGTGACGTTTTTTAAGTAGTCAGTCAATGCTATGGATCAATTGAGAGCTGAACAAGAATCAACTGGAAAAAAAAAAGGCGAGGTGTTGACATTGATACAAGCTGTTAACTGTTAACACTAGATGGAATTCTTGCTTTGATATGTTAGCGGCCCCCTAAACGGTCAATTTAGGGCATGCAATTCGGATATCCGGATATCCATATTATTCGGATATTCGCCACATTTACTATTCGAATAATATCTGTAGAATTATTCGGTTTTTTTGAACATTTCGAATACTTAATTTTTAATTTTGTTTGGTAAAAATATCCGAACTCAAACTTACTAAGCGGCGTTTAGAACGCGCATACCCGATTTTTAGTGCTCATTGTAGCCATTGCCGGTTGCCAAACCCGTAAATATTAAAAAAGTGTGTGTCAGCTCCGACGCACGACTCGACTTTACTCATTACGAACGATAATTATGATATACCTATATCGAATAGAAAAAGAGGGTAAATGAACGCATTTTTTAGACGCCCTCAGTTTCCTACGATCGTATTTTCTGAATCATCATCATCATCAGTCCACTGCTGGACATAGGCCTCTCCCAAGGCGTGCCACTGAGCCCGATCTTCGGCTCTACGCATCCAGTTACGTGACCAGCCCACTGCCACTTCAGCTTGCTGGCTTTTAGAGCTATGTCGGTGACTTTAGTCCTCTTTTCCTGATTTCGGATCTTATCTCGAAGGGACACACCGAGCATAGCTCTCTCCATTGCTCGCTGCGCGACTTTGAGCTTGTGGACCAGTCCCATCGTCAGTGTCCAAGTTTCGGCTCCGTAGGTCATAACGGGTAGGACGCACTGGTCGAAGACTTTCGTCTTGAGGCTTTGTGGTATAGATGACGAGAATATATGACGGAGATTCCCGAATGCTGCCCAGACCAACTAAACCCTACTATCGGTTTCCTTCTCGAAGCTATTTCTGTCAATCTGGATGGTTTGCCAAAGGTAAACATATTCTTGAACAGCTTCGAGTGTCGTACCTTCGACGTTGATAGGGTCAGGAATAACGTGTGCGTTGAACATAACCTTGGTCTCTTGTCCAAGTTTATTCCTAGCCCTATTCGTCGGGAGGCTTCATTTAGGCTGGACAGCATGTCCTGCAACTCCTGCGGCGATTCTGCCATGAGGACTACGTCATCGGCAAAACGCAAATGTGAAATATATTTGCCGTCTATGCGTATGCCACGTCCTTCCCAGTCTAATAACTTGAAGACGTCTTCCAGTGCACAGGTAAACAGTTTCTGTGACAGAATGTCCCCTTGTTTCACGCCGACGCCTCTGTGCAGCTGGATAGGTCTTGTTTGGACGTTCTGGATTTGGACGGACATAATGGCTCAGTTGTATAAGCATCTCAACACATCGATGTATCGATAGTCAACTTGGCATCGCTGCAGGGATTCCAGAACAGTCCAGGTCTCGATCGAGTCAAAAGCTTTTTCATAGTCCACAAACGCTACGCACAGGGGCTGATTGTACTCATGTGTTTTTTGTATTATCTGCCTCACTGTGAGAATGTGGTCTATGGTGCTAAAGTCTCGTCGGACCCGGCCTGTGCTGGTGGCTGGAATTCGTCTAGTCTTCTAGTGAGTCGATTCGTTATGACCCTCGAAAACAACTTATAGACGTGGCTCAGGAGCGAGATGGGGCGATAGTTTTTTAGTAGTGTTTTGTCCTCCTTCTTATGGAACAAAACGACAATGCCAGGAGCATTCCACATTTGCGAAGTTCTCCCTGTCTGCAAGACGAAATTAAATATTCGGACTAATTTTTTAAGTTGTTTGAGGGCCAACGCGATCTCACTGACTTCGGGAAGCTCGTCAGTATAGTGGCGTGTTAATGTGGCTCTGGGATCAGTGGATTGGTTCTCAGGCTGTGGAATACGTGAAACATACAATCGGCTGTAGAAGTCCTCAACCTCGGACAGTATCTCTGGCTTAGAAGCGACCGTTTTACCGTCATGCGTCTTAAGTTTTGTAAGGAGAATTATACCTAGACGATGAGCGAGTACCTTAGACCCCCGGTTCTTCTCAATTGCCTGTTTTATAGCAAGTGTATTGGAGCGCCGGAGGTCTTTGCGTATGTTTTTCCGGATATCTTTTGTGAGACATCGGAGTTCTGATGGTGTGGCATTACGGTCTTCGCGTCTTTGCTTCATAAGCGTGAGAGTCCTATCCGAAAGTTTAGACTTCCTGCCCTTATGCTTCGTCCGACAAAACCTGTTACCTTCATCCCTTAAGGTATCAGCCACATTGTCATAGTCCTTGTCAATATCCATGGTGGGTTCCAAGGCATCAAACCGATTTTTCAGTTCCAGCTGAAATTCATTTGACCCCGCCTCGTTTTGGAGGAGATTTGGTCGGAGCGTAGACTTCAACATACGGCGTCTCTCGAGCTGACGATCTATATTTAAAGAGCCTCTTACAAGCCTGTGATCACTGCCGGTGTTGAACCTATTAATCACGGAGACGTTTTTAAATATCCGCTTGTAGTCCGTAATGATGAAGTCTATCTCGTTTTTGGACTTACCATCAGGGCTGCGCCAGGTCCATTTCCTCTGAGGTTTTTTCTTGTAGAAAGAATTCATCAAGAATAACCCCTGACTTTCGAAGAAATTGACCAGCATTTGCCCTTGATGGTTTCTCCTTCCATAACCGTGGGGGCCAATACTCTTGTATTGATGATACAATGATGATGTAAGATTCAATGCCAGTCTGTATACCCACCTTGGCGTTAAAATCCCCCATGACAACGTTGAAGTGAGCCTTTGTGGTACCGTTTAAGGCTCTATCGATATCTTCATAAATGGTTTCGACCTCCTCGTCTAAATGTGTCGAAGTTGGCGCATAAACTTGTACGATCTTAAGAGAATATCTTTTGGATAATCTCATTACAAGATCCTGCTCGACACACTAGATATTTCAACAACGTTGTCAGCGAGGATCCTCCTCCTAATGCTACGCAGGAGGAAGTTAATAAAGTAGTATTCGAAAAATTCGTATTATTCGAATTATTCGAATAATATATTTTTTTCTATTCGAAATATCCGAATACCTTTTTCGAACGAATAATGCATGCCCTAGGTCAATTATATTGCACAATATTGCGAATTGTGCAATATTATTGACCTTTTAGGGTTAATATTGAAGACTACGCAATGATTCACCAAAAGTTTGAGCGAGTTTAATTTTTATTGCACAATATTTTTTCATTGCATCGTGTAGGGTCAGTATTGCGCAATATTTTTCAGTCTGTGGTTCGTCGTCACGAGGAGTACACGTACAAAAGAGAATCCAAAAGAAAATGAAAGTGAATTTATAAGAGATTTTTTAAATTCAAATGTATTTGAATTATTTTGAATTTGAATGTTTAAGTTTAGCCACAAGCAACAAAACTACAGCTGCAGCTTAATCTTGTTCGGACTTCGGACATGTTTTTTTATTTTTATTTTTATTTGTTTGTATTACAAAAGCTCCTCTGGAATGACCAGAGTCCTTGATTGCTATGACATAATATCTGTAAATAATTTTAACTAACAATAAATTCCGAACAATATGAATATGTATCAAAATCCCTAATAGTAGTAGTGCATAATATTATAACAATAACATTCAAAAATTTTACATCCTACATGTCACAAAATTTCTAAAATCCTTAATCGGACATGTTGCTTGGCACGGTGCACACGGGTTCAATCCTATTCTCCGACTGAACACGAAAACATTGTCCAGTTCGTATTATTGTGCAATATAATTGATCGTTTGGACTCAGATCGCCTTTCAATCTTATTGTACAATAAAAATATTGTACAATGTTATTGTAGGTCTAGGGGCCGCCTTAGAGATATTCGTTAAGCTGTCTGCACTTGTAGCTAAAATTTTAGCTACCAAAAGCCAAACAAACAAAAATACCCCAGATATGTTTACAACTTCGCAACTTAATATTATACGCGACCTTATTGTTCTTCTTGGCCCTTTGAAAGAAGCTACTTAAGAAATAATTGGTACCAATTATGTGACGGCAAGCTTATTTATTGACGCCTAGCCATTCCTCTATTAAATTTAGTTTACCAAGTAACCAATCAATCAATCCGTCGACCACTGTAAGAATAAATGTAAAACAGGCTTTACTAAAAAAATCTTCTTCTTCTAGAACAAAATAAAGTATTTTCTAAGTAGCTACAATTTTGGACCCTCGTTTCAAGCGTATCCATTTTAATTCTTCAATTGCCGTATAAACGCTATATCAAAAATAAGCGACGATATTCGCTCAGAATATATGCGTAGACGACAACGTTCTCAAGATGTAAGGTCTGACCGAGCAACATCAGAAAAAGCAAACGAGTCATCAATCTGGTGCAGACATGAGCAGCTTTTAAATCTGAGAATAGTTACGCAAGGGTCCCAAGCTCCGGATCTGTCCCCAATGAGCTTAAGCAATATCTGGACCAACTACTTCTTGAGAGGAAGTCAGATCCATTAAAGTTTTGGGTGAATTGCCGACATTTCACACCGGTTCTTTTGGATATTGCTCTTAAATAATTAATATGTCAAGCTTCCTCGGTATCATCCGAAAGGGTTGCTTCGATTGTTAATTTAACAGTGACGGATAATAGGAGCAGATTGACAGAAGAACACAATAAAGAAAGAGAGCTGTTGATGTTATGCTATTTCAGACGAATACTGGTTTCAGTGATAGTTAATTTTAAATAATATAAATGTACGATTTATAAATAAATAAAATAATAAATATATCAAATATGTATTTTTATTTATTATTATCTAAAATTTGAGATTGCCAATTATGTAAATAGGTAACCTTATCTTGAGCAAAAAATATCGATACGATAGATATCGATGTATTTTTCCATTTGCCCATCCCTGTTTCGTAGTATAACTCGTTCGATATTCACATCAATAATAGCTGCGGATTCACGGCGATCTCAATTAATTATTTAAGTCACAGTAAAAATAGTATTTATTTTGTTGACAGGTTGATCAACACAGCGGTGTTTGTGATGCATGCCTAAGTCTAGTAATTGAAAGGATCAATGGAACACCGGGATCTAGTGGAACAGACAGATATGTAGGCCACCTTCATGTGTGTGTTTGTTGTGGACAATCTCTTCTGAGGATACGATCACTTTGTTTAAGGTCTAATACAGATCGTGAAAGATATGTGATATATGTTGTAGTGCACCAGATTCAATCACGACAGGTAAAAGCTATGTTCCTCCATCACCATGCGATAGTGGTTTCCATCCAGCGGCACAACTAGCTACCCCATCACCAGTTCCATTGCCCCAAGGCGAAATACTAGTAACAGAGGCAACTGCTGAAACAAGCAGTGTAGAACAGCAGCAGCAGAGAGCACAGAGACAGCAACGTAAGTTATTCGTCATACTAAACGTTGTATGAGTTCAATTATACAATTATTTGTTTGCATATACACATTATTATTATTATTTATTTCAGCAATACGGAGGCGTAGAGGAATGGCTACTGATGACTCTGTGAGAAGCAGGCTTGTAAAAGCTATGTTTGATTAGTTTTGTTTATAATTTCTTTTTGTATCTCACTGCTGGGCATTGGTTTCCTACTAATTAAGGCCTATAGCTTAGTACACATTACTGCTGCTATGCAGATTGGTGTACATATGGGTTAGTAGCCAACCAACTGTTAAATGTTTTCAAATGACATATAAGGCTTCCGACAGTTCCGACTAGATTTGATTACTGCTATCAGTCGAAAAATATATATGCTCCATGCTGCTCTATTGTGACTAACTGTGAACAATGCCTTAATGTGGTCTCCAATACATCCATCTTACTCCTGACTGTGCACATTTAGTTTGACTGCATAGATTGCTTGTATTCTACACCAGCTGCAGTGCAATGCATGTTTCTAGTTTAATTGATGATAATTCAGAGTTTAATAATTCAAAACTATTTTTTATTTCAGTTACGCCCCACGGATTCAATTTGTCACACCTGTTGGCAACAATGCAATAGGGCTGCACCGCCTCCTTATAATGAATCCCAGCCTTCCCAGCACTCTGTTCAGACACCTGCAAACATGGCTGTAGTACAACAGGATCGACTGCCTAACATGAAACAGTCATGGCGCCTCAGATGAGATCAGTCACTGTGTTACCCAATTATGGTAGAGCAGTAAATACTCAAAGTCGCTGTTTTTATCTACGATGTAATATGGATGATAGGCATGTAGTACCTATTTCATTATGAGTGTGGTTATTCAAAGATTACAAGTATTATGTTCCACAAAATTCTAAAATATGCAATCATCATTTAAATAGCAACTTATGGCATGAACTCCCCTTCTTTAAGTGAAATTAATCATGAATGTACAACAGAACAAATTGAAGATTTTGCATCATTTTTGCACTTTGACCTCCATTTTTTGGATTTTGAAAATATGAATTTAATAGAAGACCCTGTTATGTGGTACTTTTTGGGAATGAGTACAAACCAGTTTAGGACTTTATTAAGTGAAGTTCCACGCCTGGCAGATGCCGTAAGTGCCGTCAATAAAACTTAGAACTGGGGACTCAGATAGCAGAATTTCGAACCTACTGAAAATCGCTAGAAGAACATTGGAACGTTTAATCTTTCATTAAACGTTCCAAGAGAAAAGTTAAGCCAAGATTTTGTACCAATAAATCTTGGAATTGGTCACATCATTCGAGAGCAAATAAAAATAGAATCCTATATATTCCAAATGGCTTGTTTGGTGAAGTAAAAGTTGGAGAGTAGAAGCCAGTGGTAATTGTTGATTGACAATACATTTATATGCAGAAGAGCTCCAATTATCTCTATCAAAAAGAAAGCACGTCGAGGTAGCGTTGAAGTGTCTAGTCGTTCCAGTCGGCGATGGTGCTGAGGAGTTGAAGATGGTGTCGCTCAAGGTTAGTAATTTAACTTCGGTTATATCCTGTGATGAAACACTCTTGGAGTCCACTAGAATGCGTTTGCTGGGGCGTTGCAATTATACTTATTGAAACGTCTATCCAGAATTTCAGATCCCGCTCTTGAGGACGAATCAGGGAAGCTTAGAGTTTTGTTAGTTAAGCATATATCTTGTTTAGATAAAGTGCGTGCACTTTTGTTTTTCGGAAACTTGCAAGAATCGTTAATATAGATACAATAATGACCGCATTTCACGGACATATATCATTGGTAATCCGGTACGGTATTACTCGTAGATTCTGGGGCAACTCTCCAGATAAAGAAAATATTTTGAAAGCTCAAAAAAGGTGCATTAGAGCAACTTGTAATTTAAAACAAACAGACTCGTGTAAATAATACTTTAAAAAATTAAATGTTCTAACTGTGCCCTCCTTATACATTACTATACTGTTATATCATTACGTATATCGTTATTTTGCATAGAATATACTCAGATCACTTAAGATCCTCGGAAGATCCATTGGAATGCAACTAAGAGATTTTAATAAACAACATGCAAATTAATCAAACTCGCAAATTAATATCAGAAGTAATTTTTTATGGTTCGTAAATCGTTTGCGACATTCCATTATTACTATAAATAAACAATAGATTAAGCCAGGACGTGGAGCATTGGACTTATTTAAATACCTTCATCAAGTCAACAAAAAATAATTAAAAAAATACCCCCTACTTTTCTAGATCGTTATTAGTTTCATAATAATTGTGTTTAATTTAAAATAGTATATTGTGTGGCAAGGGGTGAAACAAGACGATTTTCGCTCGGGCTGTCATCGCCCTGGTCTGAAATCGTGTTTCATCCCGTGCCACACACTGTATTTTTCATATCACATGTAATGAAACAACGAGTTTTGTTTTCTGTAGCCAGTCGAAGTAAGACTATTTCAGACAAATAGCGCAGTAATATCTTTTGACAGCGATTTGACGACAGTTGATTCGAATGCGATTCTGAGAGAAAAGAAAGAAAGAAAAGAAAACTGATTCTGACTCACACATTCGCATTGGTTTGAAATTGTCTTATTTCGACTGGCAAAACAGAGATCTAAACTCGCTGTTTCTATGCATGTGATATGAAAAAATATTTATAAACCTATTATTATTATTTTTTCAGTTGGACCACCCACACATTAGTGAGACAAAGTCACCATCAAGTTCAATAATCTACTGTGAATATTGTAAAATTGAAAAAGATTGCTGGAGTGACTAGAAGAGCAGCATTGGCTTGCAACTGGATATGCCCGGACCATGCTAAGGACAGGACAAGAGCTGCTTGGCAAGATATTGTGAGCAAGTTGAACCGTGATGGACAAGGCTGTATTAAGTCATCGCAACAATGGGCCAAGGTTATTTTGAAATTTAACGGTACTACAAATAGTGCCCATACCTACTATGCATGTTGAATTTTTCACATTTACCTACATGTTGATATCAGTGAACATTATTAACTTAAGTTTATCATTTCATAAGGCCACATAATGAAACTTCATGAAAATAACCTTGCAACAGTGACCACATTATATTTTTATTTTATAAATTAGAATTGCACAATTAAGACAACTTTTTTCAATTGCTCAATTTAATTAGATTCAATTTTGACAAAAAAGGAAATTTAGCAATTTAATTTAACTTTTTTTTTGGTTTTGGTATCTTTTTTAGTATTGGAAAGATAAGAAGTCTTCTGTAAAAAGAAAGTACAGCCAAATCTGTCAAGCTAGGCAGCAAACTGGAGATCGTGCAGCAGAGGAAATAGATCTGTCAGCAATTGAGGACAGAATATTAGCTTTGATGGGTGGAGAGGAATTTGCTTGTGGCGACAAGAAACTAGAAATTAACCTTTTTGTATGCTTTGATTTTTTCTCTTTTTTATTTGCCGTTTCTTATAATTTCTTAGAATATTCGACCTTTTGTTTTTAGTAGCACTGCTGCATAGCCGACAGCGCCTGTACGTTGCTATGGCTTCTGGAAAATGTAGACCAACATTGAAAAACCGAATTTCTTCAGGTACACCTTTAGTGTAAGCTTTCTTCTGGCGAGATTCGCTTGCTTCGCTGGTCCTCTTCTTCTTTAATGAGTATTTGGGAGTATCCGAAAATTTCCTTTTCCGGAATGTCAAATTGTCGATAAGCGCTCTGGCAAGCACAAGTCTAAATGATTTTTGATCCATTGGGTTGTGCACTCTGAAATTATTAACAAAATGAAGGCATTAGTTATAGCCACATCCAACAGGAAATAAAACAATCGCTTTCACCACTTTTTACTGCGACGCCCTAGCTAGTTCATAGGCTGCCTTTTGCTGGTCGAATCTATCAACTCCGCTCATTCGTTTTGTGTATTGAAGCATTGAAACTGGACAAGAAAAACAGATGTAGTGTATGCAGTGCTGGTTTGTACGGCACGGCTCGTGTATAAAAAGGTGGGTAGTCTTGTCAATCGACACAGTTGTTCGTCGGCAGTCAACCAGACATGGGCTAAGTCGTTATTTTGCGATCACCGTGACTGTCGTTCCAGTTCCAAAAAAATCACTGTGAAAAATCACCGTGACTTTGTCACGTCGTTACTTGTCGGTTACATGGAACGACATTGGGCTTGGAACTTAGATAACTAGGTGGAACGGTTGGAACTTGGAATCATAACGATAGTCGATTATAGTTGAGCGCGGGCGAGAGTGACTGACTGAACAGTTGATCACAAAATATCCTTCACACTTTTTACAGGCTTAGGACTGTCGCATTTTTATAATTTAACTGTGCGGCGTGTTTATTATTTTGGATCAACTATTTACATTGATTTGAATTTTTATACATTTTTACATTTGTACAAGTTTACACCTTTTTTTGTTCATTTTTATATACATAAGTTATTTACAAGTGTTGTTATTTACATGCGTTATGCGTTGTTATTTATATAAGTTGTTATTTACACACTTTGTTATTGACATGCGTTGAGTTATTATTTACATGCATTTTATACACGTTTTTTATTTTATATCTATTTACAGAAGTAATTTGCGTTTAGGAATAAAAGCTGCTGTACTTTCCTTACGCCAAGCCGTGTGCGCCTTTCGTTTATTATATTTCCGGCTTTTGAAAAGAGCCTTTCGCAAGGGACGGATGTGGCCATGAAATTAAGTTTTTTTCGAGCTAAAAACGCCAAGTTTGGGAAGCTGTGCTTATAATCCCTCCACCATGCTAGTGGGTCTTCATTTTTGCCCAAAACAGGTAACTCCAGATACCTCTGTACTTCCAATACTGCCTGCGATGTAGGGGTACCTTGAGGACGTGCAGCGTTGACCATGTCTTTATACTCGTCCCAAATGTCAAATTTGTTCTTTTTCGGGATATGTTCTTCGGGTGTATCCACCACATCAGCAGCTCTTTGAGCTGGCAAACTTTTCCTGATATTAGCTGTGACCAGCTCAGTAATCGTTTTTCTTACATCAGCTGCGTAAACTTGATTTTTAAATACATGTAATTTAAAACGTGGGTCCAACATCGTTGATACGCCTATAGTTTTACTTGCCTCCAGGTTGGCGAATTTTCGTTCTGTCTCTGATCTTAACATATTGATAAGATTTTTGGTGGACTCGTGGAGACTATCGACGAAATCTTCCTCCAATGGGTCTTCTGTTATTTGAAGCATTTTGTTAAGGGTTGAAATGAGCCCTCTAGTTAATATTAGTATTTGGCTTCCAGATACATACTTTTCGCCGCTCATTTCATCTGTGATCTGTTCAAATGGCTTGAGGACAATGCACATCTCACGACATATTCGCCATTCTTCATGAGATAAAGCTTGTAATTTGTGCTCAGTTAACGCCATCGTAGATTTAATAGCGTCCTCTAAAAGTACAAAGCGTTGCATCATTTTCAATGTGGAATTCCACCTGGTTGAAACATCTTGTAGAACCTTTTTGGGGGCTGATATACCATTTTGTTTTTGGTATGTAATCAGTTTTTCTGTGGCTTTCACACTTTTTTTATAGTGGGCTACAATTGCTTTTACTTTTGTGATTAAATCCCGTATAACCACTTCAGCTGTGTTTTCCATGGTACAACCTCTCACAATTAGGTTTACAGTATGGGCGTAACAGCCAAAATGTCTATGGCCCATTAATTCTGCAGCAAGTTTCATATTGCTGGCATTGTCAGTGACAGTAATCAAGACTTTGTCTTTTAGCTTCCATTCGTGGAGAATTCTAACAATGTTATCTTTAATATTTTGTCCAGTGTGCGAACCAGGAAGAGGACAACATTCTAACAATACTGCCTTCAATAAAAAATCTTCATCTATATAGTGAGCTGTCAGCCCCAAATAGGGATCATTGGTGCTAGAAGTCCAAATATCGGATGTTAAACAAACACTGAGTGCTTGACTCTCGAGTTGCTCTTTCGTGTTGGCTAAGCATGCCTCGTACAGTGCCGGTAGATAATTATTGGAAAGCACTTTCCTGCTTGGCAAGACATACGAAGGGTTGAGTCCCTCAACGAATGCTTTGAATCCCCTGTCCTCAACTATCGAAAAAGGTTGATAATCGTATATAAATAGTTGCATAAGCAAATCATCAATTTTTTTCTTCTCGTTTGGTGTAAGTTTTTTTTTAATATATCTGGCCATGACAGGTTGACTTAGTATTTTATGCGTATTATTTCCACTAGCATTACCTTGTTGCGCTTTCTCACAAGTAGCTGCAGAAGACGTTGAGGGGGCCGCCGATGCCAAAGGCGGTGGCTGAACATTATGCGCACTTGACTCCGCTGTCGTTGGCGTTGGTGCAACTGACTCGATTGTCGCTGGTGTTGGTCGACTTGGCTCCAATGTCGATGATGCTGGTTGTGGTTTTGAACTGATAAACTGCACTGTAGGATGCTTCCGCTCCATGTGTTTTTTTAAATTCGATGTGGAAGATTTGTAACTTAATCTAACTTTACACATTTTGCATAGTGCTATTTTGTTTACAGTATCAATTGAGTCGAAACTGTTCCACAAATTACTTGTTTTCATTTTTCGTGAATCCGCCATAATTAAACACTATCACTTCTTAGTTACTTTTTACACTAATATACAGTACTTTTTACTATTTACACTAAGAGTTAATAACTATCTATACACGATTAAATTACCTACTTTTCTGACCCAACAACAATCACTGTTGACCCAAGTCAGTCAACTCTCTACAACACAACTTTTTAACTTAAAAAACTTTCGTGGAGAAAGACGATAAATCAAAACAATTGTCTTAATAGAGCGCGTGCACTTGTCACAGTGATGAATCATACAGTCGAAGTTCAAGGTCAAGACAAAATCCCCGCCCGCCATAGGCTTACAAAAACAATAGAAATGTCATAATTTTTATTTACTAAGACAAATAAAAAATTAGAATGTAATATTTAATGATTATACACAGTATTTCTTATATCATAGTATTTCTTATATCAATTATGTTTTTCTTATATCATAATTATTTTATTTAAGAACCTACCAATTTTTATTGTTTTGAAAATGTAGCTATTAAGGATAGAATTCTGCCTTGAACTTAGATTTTCTTACACGCAATCTATATAAATAAAAATGTTTTGATTAAGATATTAAATTTAGAGAAAATCATTTCTAATACATGACTTAATAAAAAATAGATATTCAATTCGAGAGTGTATAAATAAAATTACTATCATAATACTATTATTTTATTTCAAGGATAAAAGTCACCATGTTATAATTCCAAGTTCCGTAATTACTAAATATTTGTTACATTATCCTATAAGTATCGAAAAAAATAATAATCAAATAAGACATTTTTTATAGTTTCCGTGTCTACTATACTTGTTGCTCTGTCGTCGTTGCGCGCTTGCAATAATCGCCATATTATTGGTTATATCGCCGAATCTAAAGCTACCTACCGATGATTGGTCGCCGCCGCGGACCGGGCGGGAGGGAGCGCGGCCGCTTGGCGCCAACCGTGACAAATAACGCGCGGCGCGGTCGCGCTCGGAACGGAACGACTTGGAAGCCGCGAAGTAACAACGTTATTTTGGAACGTTGTTATTTTCTAAAAAGTCACAGTGACTTTTGCAGGCACCAGTACCCTTACCATGAGTTAACAGTGACTGAACTCGATAGCGTCTACGTAAAAAATATGTATGAAAAAATGTACAGCGCCTCTAGCGGTCACTTGAAGAACTAACATCGGTATTATGAGTCAAACAATAATAAAAACTATCGAAATCTATTCGCTTCTAAGTCGCTAGCGAGTATCGTTTTGCTTGAATCTAAAGCAAATCGGTACCATAAGTCACGTACTTCCCAAATGTCATCGAGAAAAACCTTTACGATAGTAGTTAAGTAATTCACTAGCGAATTGAGGCGTGAAAAGGTGTTTGTTTTACAGTAAAATTCTTTATTTTTGAGTGTTTTTCGTGAAAATAATGTCAGCAAGAAGATATCCAGCATGGAATACGTTAGCGACGGCTGCTTTTCAAGATGAACGACGTGAACAAGGGAATTTTCAATCTGGCATGAGGAAGAGAATCGAAAATCCACTTGAACACATCAGCGAGAACAATTTATAAAAGGATATAGGCTCAATAAGGAAACTTGAGGATTTGTGGTCTTAAGAAAGATCTACCTAAAAGATTGCACAACATCGCATTCCATCCACTCTTTCACTTTAACTTACCACTCGAAACGAAATATTTTCAACAAAAAATAATTGGCTTAGGTACAATAATAATACAAACAACAATCATATCACTATTGTATTGTAACTATTGATTGTCAATAAAAATATTACATATTATTATGGTTTATCTTTGTACTTGTATTGTATTGTATTTATTTGTACTTATTCTTATTTTAATTTAAATCTAATATAATCAATGCACCTGTAAATGTAAATATGGTCTGAACTACATTTAATTGCAAAATAATCTGCAAATAAATGATTTTGATTTCATTCTAATCAAAACACATTTCTTAACTTGAAAATATTCTTATTCAGATACCTTTCCATAAAATCCACCAATAATTGAAATTACGACGCACTAGTTCTCATTTTATAAAATGTTGATTGATAAGTATTTCAAAATAAAGTATAACAAAATACTCATTAACGTTGAATCTCGCAGGACGTCCAAACAACAACAAACCATTTTGTAAACAAACTCAAAATGTCACATAAGCAAAACTTAACCAATCTAATTTAAAAATGTATACTCATCATAGTTAAACATGACACTGCTCTACCTTTAAAATAAGTAGGATTATTTAAAGTTTTTTGGAATATCTATCGTACTCTGTCTTTTAGGAAAAGTTAGAAAGAAACCGCCATATTTGGTGTGAAGTGAGGCACGTTACTACACTTATACCAACATGATAACACCTAAATTACATTAGCTAGCGAGCTATCGATAACGAGTATCGTAAACGTTCACAGCACTCATGGTAGGAGTTACACCGACAACTATTCGACGCTCGTGAAAGCGCTATCGACTGTAGTAACGTAAGAAGAGTTTTCGATATCAACTCATGGTAAGGGTACAGATCACTGTGACTTTTTCACTGTGACGTTATTTATCACCCAAGTCTACAGTCAACCGAGCCACTCGTACCGAAACGTGTGCAATGTATAGTGTCTTGTGAGTGTGAATATACTTTGTGTGTATACTGTGAGGATATAGTACATATTACTCCCATCTTTTTGCGTGCGTTGACAAGTAGATTTTACTTTTGGGTGAAAAGCTGTACTCATAACTGTCAAGCACTACTTTTGTCTCTCTATGCGACAAAGCCAACGTTATTCCTCACCCTCCATTTGTGTTGCCCTTTTTGAAGCTGTTTCAATTTTAAACTTTGCTTTTTCATAATAACTTTAGCGTTTCTTACTCCTACAGGTTTTTTGACTAGAACAGGCAATCCCACACTATCAGATCTGGTTGTTGCCGTGCTGTGCAGCTCATAACGACTAAAAAAGTTATCGAACGAAATATGCGCCGCACATTTGTTATCAATAAGTGGCTGGGACAAAGATTTTACAATAGGTACTTCCTAGATATATCTATATATGTTTGCTTGCATATAACTACCTCAAGGACAAACAAATACTTTCGTTGCCATATCTTTTCACATATATTTTTTTATATTTTCAGGAAAGAGAGCCGTAAAGAAAACGCTGTAAAGTAGGCTGTAAAGAAAAGAAAGACACCTGTATGACCAGATAGTTGCCGCAAAAGTTAAAATTTGTGAAATAAAAAATAAGTCTTAAAAGAATGACAGCCGAACTAAAAACTACTAAAACTTGCAACTAATCCAGCAGCACTACAAATCATGAAAAACTGCTCAAAAGTTGCAAAAATATTATTTCAAATTCAGTAACGAGAGAATAAAAAAAGGCAAAAGGACGATGTTTTACTTTGCAATACAAAATTGCCGCTTTCCATTTAAAAACAAAGCCCCAAAGGGTACCGCAATATCCGAAGCATTTTTATTTTGTCGTCGCCTCAAATTTTTAATCAAGTAAATTCAGCAATCCAACCTGGATTGATAAAAAATATTTTTTCGCAATTAAAACAAAGCTGAGTACATGAAAGTAGAAAAAAGTGTATTATTGTTTGACGAAATTTCATTAAAGGCCAATCTCACATACCATGAGAAAAAAATAACAGGGTTTGTTGATGATGCGAAAAAGAGGAAACCGGAGTTTGCTGATCACGCTTAAGTTTTTATGGTGCTAAAAAATTATAAGCAAGCTGTGTCTTACACATTTTCATCCAGTGCAACAAAGGGATCCGAGTTGGCTGCTCAAATAAAAGATATGGTTACAGCGTTGCAAAAAAGAGGAGCATCAATATAGTGCCTAATAGTGGTAGCATCAAGATGTGATCAGGGCACTAATAACAGGCAGGCCATCAAGCTATTACTCAATGAGACCAGGTGTGTCTATTAAAGACGAGGCGAAACACCTAAAGAAAATATAGTACTAATTAACGACCAAGCGATCGTTCCTCTTTATGATCCCCGGCATCTTTTGAAAGAAATAGGAAATAAACTTTTAAACAAACCGCTAAAATGTCTCATTTTCAACGCCTTTACGATGAAAACCCGGGCTATAAAGGCGTAAGATTAATTTCGAAGTTCACGGAAAGTCAGGTCGACCAACAAAAAATAAATAAAATGAATTTTAAATATGCCTCACAAGTTTTCAGCCGTACTGTGTCGTCTAATATGGGATACCTTGCAGGTAATTTTATTATAAAAAATATTTAACCCAGAGATGTTACGTTAAGATTGCACAGACGAAATCTCACTAGCGCTCTCTTTCAATTTATTTTTGCCTAACTACTGATGATACATAGACTTCCTTTTGTTCGCGAGCATAACACTGTAGGGTGGTATTTTTCCGATGAGAATTTCTTCTAAAAAGTTTGTCGTATAGTTGCTTTACAAAAGTGCTATGATTAAAACTAGTAAAACAATGGCCCTGATTCAACTTAAATCAAATTTTAAGCTAGTGTTATTATTTTTCCACTGTGTGAGGGAAAAAAGGGATTGAAACAAACCATAGTTTAAAGAGAATTATAATTATTTATGATGATACTTATTTGGAATCATGTTCGAAGTATTCATTAGTTTGTTTTAAGGTAACGGAATTCTTCCTCCAGGGTGCAAGAAAACTGCGGATCTGCTTCTGTTCATGGATAATATTTTTTACTCAATAGAAGTCACGTGAAGAATAAATACGCCAAACACTTACTTGAACCTGCGACACCAAACTCTGCTCATAGAAATACTTGGAAGGAAGGAAAATTTTCAAATCAATGAAGTTTATAGCTACAAGTGGTAAAGTATAATCTGACCCGACTGTGGCAATAGGGCTTGTGATACACGATGGTTATCAGTTGAACCTGCAGTAACTCGAATTCTAGGCCAATGGATTTAACTGAAATTGCATTTTGAAATAATGAGAACTCGACAATATTGTTACCAAGCTGAATTGCTCTATAATATGTACAATGATGAGAGGAACAAAATATTCTTGCAATTTTTATGTGGCACGCTTGAAAAAGTTCAGGCATCAATCAAAATTTTCGAAAACAAAACTTCAGATCCCTGTACCTCTAGTACAAGTATGCACCGTTTCCGTAAGTGTAAACTAGATTTCGTTTTCTCCATACATCTGCTAGTAGCGCCTCTAGCGGACCGTATGTGTATATTTTGACCGTATATTTTGGCCATATGACAGCGGTTTGACGTTTCTCAGTGTTTTTTACGAGCGAAAACATCTCACCAGATTTTTTTTGTGAAAAGCATATCGTTTTTTAAATATTTGGTTTAAAAATGTTTCAGAATAGGCGATTGTTGATATTGGCATCTTTGGAAGAGGACCAGCGTTTTTATTTTATTTGAATTGAGTAGCAGACGAGCATGCAGGTTACGTGATGTTAAGTGGTCGCTGCAGCCCATGGACATCTACATACAACCTCAAGCAAGCATAGGTAAGTCTTGTCTGAGGTCGTATGCATTTGCGCTGCTACTACGGAGGCTGGTGGTCGCCTCGAACCATAATAGTTCTACCACTTACATAATACAGCAGCAGAATACAGCGTGACGAGGAACGATAGAATTTACTTCAGAGACGGAATTTATCGCCAACGAGCCGAATTTCGGACACACATTTCGTACAACGCTGCTGGCTGACTAAATAAGCATTTTGTCATTTATGCTTCTTTTAGAGGAATATAGCGAACTAAGAAGTTCCCATTCTTAGTGTATTTTTGAGTATAACGGATGAAGTTGATGGAATTATGTTTGGTATAGGTTAATTTAACTGCCCAAGAGGCGAGCAATAAAATAACAGCGCGTAAATGTGATTTTTTCGGGTTCCCCCTAAACTCTATCAACGTGTATTACGTCATACGTAGTAAATAGTCATCACTTTAAGTGAAAATGTACAAATTTGACACTATGGGAAGATTTATATTAGACCGGTCCGTGTCCGGGCCGGGCCGTGTACGTGGCCCGGACGGGGCACAGATTTGAAACGTTACATACATTTTATATGAACCAGTTTATATTTCACAGTGCATGATCCGTGTCCTGTCCGGGCCCGTACGACGCTCGTCTACACCACGGTTGTTGCACGGTCCCGCCCCGTCCCCTCCACGTCCCGTCGTAATACGAACACTCTTCCGTGCTGCATACGGACAGTGAGCGACGAATGTTTAGTGAGGGACCACGCACGTTCTTTTTATTTTACCGATGCTCAGTTTCCTCGTGATTTGGAAACAAAAGAATCTTTGTTGCAACATTGTTGCATGACTTTGCAGATAATGGACGACGAAAAATTAATCGAACATGTCCGAAAGTATCATGAGCTTTATGACATGATGCATCAAAAATACTTGGATACAAAGTTCAAAACTTCCATATGGACTTTAAGTGGAAATGAATTAAATGAAACAGGTGAAATATTGCATGCTATGAGTGAGATATAATAAAATTGAAATAAAATATAAGATATAAATATAATTAACTTATTATTATTGCACGCTCCATTTCTGTTTAACCTGGTTCTTCTTGGTCCTTGCTTCTGCTTCCTCTTCATCAATACCTAGCTGTCGCAATAGCAGACATCTCCAGTAAAGAAAACTCCACTATGATTAAATTGCAATAATTGGGAATTATTCACATCACTACGCCATATTGAAACGACCGTGGCGGCTTATAACCCCGTTTAACAGTCGGTGTAGTATAAACGTGCAGCACGGACGGGCTCCGCTCCGGCCTCGGCCCGGCCCGGTCTAATATAAATCTTCCCTTAATAACATCTTTCAATGAGTCCTTCGTTGGATACTTATTTGAAAAATAAATTATTGAGTCTTCATAAGACAATGATGTAAATTGCTAGAATTGGCTAAACAAATTAAATGCATAGTTGGGTCGTTCTTCTTTTTAACCTACAAAAAGGTGTCTCCACCAGTGAGTAAAGAAAAAAACAAGGAAATAACCATTATTTTTTCTTAATTATTTTAACATGCACTGTACTATACACATAATAGCTGTGCACGATCAAATAACATATAAATTGAATAATTTCATTGTAAAAAGTTCGTTACTGAGTTGTAAATCCACGTGACAGAGGTGTATTTCATACAAAATCACAATGTCTCCCGCTACCTCGGCTTGCGTATAATCCATAATGTTACAAAAAAATTATATGAATACACAAAACGTTAAAATATCTGTCTCTTAAATATATTACCTATCATGTAATAGCAACCATTATTTTTTATCACTTTTAATAAAATGTTTATTGTGACGGAGTGGTAAAATACGTGACGGAGGGGTATAATAACCGATATTTATGTTCTATTTATGCTCAATCTGAGAAATTCTGAAATAGATACACTAGTTATTATGGTAATTATTCCTAAGGAAAGTGTTACAAATATTTTTCTATGTTCTCGTATGTTTAGGTACTTATTTCCTATTTTCAGATACCATCATGGCGAAAAAGAAGGCATTAACACCAGCAGAAAGACAGCGGCGTTGTCGGGAGAAAAGAAACAATGACCCTGAGAAGGTAGCTGAAGTAAAGCGCAAAGATTTAAGATACCATCGTCGAAAGAAGCTAGTGGCTGACATGAGCATGCGAGAACATCGAATCAAAAAGCGAATATGGCAAGAAAGAAATAAAAAAAGAAGGGAGAAGAAAAAGATGCTTGAAGAGGTACTTTTAAACACGCCGGCTCCATCACCAATACCAAAAACCCCGCGAATGACTCCATCTGCAACACCGACTCCCTCTGAAGTATCTACTCGTAGTTCAAGGGGAAGAAAGAAAGTGAAAAGGGATAGAAGAAAGTTGTACAGAGATAATATTAAGTTTCAAGAAAAAATAAACCAGTTAGAGAAGAAAGTTAGAAAATATAAGAAGAGATTGCAGAGAAAATCAAAAAAGACAGCAGCAGCAACAAAGATGAAAGCAATAGTCATAATACAAAGAAGTACAGCGTTCTTTCAAATGCCATCAAAGAACGATACAAAACTGTCAAAAGTCGAGAAGCAAAACGCCTCATCCAATCGTTACTTCAAACCCGTATCGTAAAACAGTCCAGAATGCAGATCGAATTGGTAAGAGAAGCATTAGGTGTAGACCGACCTTTAACATACAAGAGCGTTCTACCAAAACATACTGATCTTCTACGGAAGATTCGTCAGTTCTTCTTGCGGGATGATGTATCGAGAGCTACAGCTGGTAAGAAGGAGACTGTCATGATTTCCAGGATATTGATACAGAGTGGCGCATTTTAAGAAATTGTGAACAAATCAAAACATTTCCTGATGATGTAGAACTATTTTGGGATGAAGTTAGTTTACTAAAGCGCGGCGATGAAACTCAAATGTTTCCTTTGTTGTCTAATTTCATATTTAATATTTTATCACTTCCCCATTCATCCGCTAACGTTGAACGCATATTTTCACATATTAATCTTTTGAAAACAAAACAGCGAAATAGGCTGTCTACTGAATCAATCACTGGTCTATTACATTCAAAACGATTTTTTAATAAAGCTAATTGTTATGATTTTGAAATTAATTCGAAGATGACCGCGGCTATGGCCAAAGAATATTGGTATAAAAAATAAATATATTAAGTATGATTATTACAAATTAGTCTGTAAGTTTTTTTTTTCATAATTGAATATTGCATTTTTTTTGTGAAATACCGATTTTGGGTACAAATATACCAATTTTAGCTGGCAATTCTACCGATCTCGCTCTATGACGTTCGAGAACACTGCTACTCTGTCACGATGTTGTCTCCTGGTAGGAAAATTGTTTTGGTCGTTTATATATTTTGTTATGACTAGTGCAACATTTAAAAATATATATTTATAATAGTTGATGATATTGCCGTCTGTGATATTCGTTTTTATTGGTAAATAAGAGTAAAAATGGATTTATAGCAAAAATATACTTCATATTAGCAGAAAATGTGACAGAGTGGTATAAGATCATAAATAAAACATATTATATACATACAAATGTATTATTTTAATACGTTTTCTACAAGTTCCTTTACTTAATTAATGTATTACAAAAGTTCAAGTTATTCCGACAGAGTATTCGATAGAATAAAATAAAAGATTTCGTGACGGAGGTGTAATTTTTTTTGTCGAATCCATCTTTCAGGTCTTGAAAATCGTACAAAAATCTATAAACTTCTCGGCCAACAACTTTTTCCGATAGAATACAAATTTTGCTATCAGAATAATATACTGATGAGGAAGCTTTATTTTTTTTTCGAAATTGAGCAAAATGTTGCATTATCAAATTGTAAGTTTAAAAGAAGAACGACCCAGTTGTCAAACTTTTAGAAGCTGGATTCATTGAAGTGGCTACAATATGTGATCAAGGCATCAACAACAGGCAAGCTCAAAAAGTTTTAATAGAGGAATCAAGAGAAATATTTATAATAAGAGTAGAAACACCGAAAGATAAAACAATATTGATTGACAACCAGGAAATTCTTCCACTGTACTACCCACCACATCTATTAAAAAATAATAATTTATTAGTAAAGGATTTAAAATATACCCAGAATAGTAGTACAAAAATTACAAAATGAGCCCATTTGGAAATACTTCAAAAAGGAAATCCACCAGTTGAAAGTATTCAGTTGATACCAAAACTGACATAATACCACACAAATCCTGAAAAGTTAAACAAAATGAAAGTTAAATTATTTGATAGAGATGCAAATCTTAATTACCGTCTCTGGATGGATCCGTAATTAAATATTTGAGGAAAAAAAGAAAGAAAAAAGTTTTACAGTAAGCAGGTATATACATATATTTAAATACAGTTCAACAGATGAAATATCAAAGCAATGTATTTCTTTATATGTATATTACTACTCTTCCGTCAGTGGAAGACTCGCATGGACGCGTTTTTAAGGTTCCCGTAGGATTAAAACCATTCTATGTCCTTTCCCAAGGTCCACTCTATCTGTGTTCCAAATTTCATTTTTGGTTCAGTAGTTTAAGCGGGAAAGCGTAGAAGACAGACAGAGTTACTTTCGAATTTATAATTTTAGTATGGATTACTTGGCCTGAATGCTCATTTGCTGTACTGTAAAATTGGATTATAAAACTTGGTTTTTAAAATTAGTTTATTGTAACTTTTATACTTATGCTTTTAAAAGTGTATGTGTATCTATAATTGTAAATTTAAATCAAATCAAAAAAGCATATGTATCTGTGTAAAAGAACAATTTAAATTGTTAATTTCACATATTTAGAATATTATTATATTGTAAATGTATAGATAAAGAAGAATATTTATAATCTAACAATGTGATAATCTTGTTTCAGACAAAGGTATCATACCCAGGGAATGCAGGGATACCACAAGTTTGCGGGAAAGCGTAGCAGACAGACAGAGTTAGTTTCGAATTTATAATTTTAGTATGGATTACTTGGCCTGAATGCTCATTTGCTGTACTGTAAAATTGGGTTATAAAACTTGGTTTTTAAAATTAGTTTATTGTAACTTTTATACTTATGCTTTTAAAACTGTATGTGTATCTATAATTGTAAATTTAAATCAAATCAAAAAAGCATATGTATCTGTGTAAAAGAACAATTTAAATTGTTAATTTCACATATTTAGAATATTATTATATTGTAAATGTATAGATAAAGAAGAATATTTATAATCTAACAATGTGATAATCTTGTTTCAGACAAAGGTATCATACCCAGGGAATGCAGGGATACCACAAGTTTGCTCCTGTTCATGGATAACTTATTTGATTCAATGAACGGGAGCCATAGAAAAAACGGGAATGCCAAACCATTACTTAAACCTGCCAGACCACATTCTGTTCATCGTAAAACATGGGCAGAAGGAACAATTTAAATTGTTAATTTCACATATTTAGAATATTATTATATTGTAAATGTATAGATAAAGAAGAATATTTATAATCTAATAATGTGATAATCTTGTTTCAGACAAAGGTATCATACCCAGGGAATGCAGGGATACCACAAGTATGCTCCTGTTCATGGATAACTTATTTGATTCAATGAACGGGAGCCATAGAAAAAACGGGAATGCCAAACCATTACTTAAACCTGCCAGACCACATTCTGTTCATCATAAAACATGGGCAGAAGGAATAGAAACATTAAAAACTAAGAAATTTATTAACAAAAAAGGGAGATAAAATACTGTACCTTCAATTATCAATTGGGTGTAGAAACTGGAAGCAATAGAAATACTATTAAATAAATTAAATATAATATTCGGCACCTTAACCACGACCCATAAGAAAATTTCTTCCGGGCCATAAGGAGCCGTGGGTGTCGGAATAATAATCCCACATGTGGCCAATTCCAATCTGCTTTTATTTCTCTATTAATAAATAATTTATACGGTGTCCACACCCGTGTAAAAAATTGTGAAAATGATTTTTGTGAAGCATTAATGTCCTTAGTCATCGATAATAATAATTGTAAAGCTACGTCGACCAATACCCTTGAATTAAGTAATGTTCTGAATATAAGATATCTATCAAGATTCATCCCACATGAAGCAAAATGCAGAACTGTCAGAATCATCATACTCGTAAATAGTGTAATTTAATTTTCAGTTTTCTCTTATAGAAATTAATTCCATTTATTAAAAAAGGCGTTGGTAAACATTTTTTCGAAGCGCGCATGTCTCGGCGGCTAACGTAAAAAAAAACGCAATCGGTCTATGCAGCTAAGCCAAACGGGCGCTGTCGGGTGTAAGATGATTGACCGCTAGTGGCAAAAAAAACATGCACGTTTCCGTGCTTCGGAGGACACGTTAAGCCGTCGTCGGTCCCGATTGTTGTCGATAGATAACAGTATTAACAGTCGTTAACCCTTAACTGCATAATGATGTAATATTACATCAGTTTACTTTTCCTCCAATATATTTTTATCTAGCAACCCTACCTACGTGCTTATTTTTTTAAAGTATTGTCAAAGGTCTAATCGACACGTATTTAAACGCACCTTATCGCCATAGACAACTTTTTTTTTACAAAAATTTGACGTTAAAAGTTTTTTGGCGCCAAATTGCAATTCGTGGTTTTCGACACTGTTGCAGTGAATGTTTTTTTGGCAAAAAGTCTGAATTATAATAAACAAAAATAGTTTCCGGCAGCACATAGGTATGTAAAAATGGTATTGTATTAGCATTTTGTAACTATAATATAGCAATGTAACTTCCTGAAAACAACGATTTTTGTTTATGATGTAGTACTACATCATCATGGAAATTGGCATAAAATATTATTAGTATGGAGTAAGTACGATTTTTTTTTTCTGACCTTTTTTTCGGCTTTTTTGCTATAAAGTAACTGTAATGAATGTATTATGTCAGTTTTATTGTTACTTACGAGTATTTTTTCACTATCTAAGCACGATATCTATGGAGTGAAGCTGTTGCGAAACGTTTCACACTTGGTGGTGGTTCTTTTTTCATGCATGTATTTTGTTTTAGCACAATGTCACGACGCCAAGTGAATGATGATGACATTGAAAGGTTATTGAGGGACTTGGGAGACGGCAACTTCGAAGAACAAGCTAAGAAACGAAGAGGACCAGCTCATCCGCTTCCTTGTAAGGACGTGCGTTCAGATGGTACTGCGCACTGGCCCATATTTTCAAAGCGTTTACGCTGTAAACTTCCTCAATGTAAAGGTACAACCCAATGGGCATGCTCAAAATGCAATATCCCTCTATGTTTGAACGGAACTAATAACTGTTTCACAGATTTTCATAATACTCCTTAGTATGATAATTTAAGACGATTTTGCATGATGATGTAATATTACATCAATAAATAAAACGCATTTTTTTTCACAAAGAACTGTAGTTTGATTTTTTTTATTATTTTTCCTGTGATGTACACCTCATTTAGAACCCCTGGTATTTTTCTCGGCCCAAAATAAAAAATCATGCAGTTAAGGGTTAAACCTAGTCGGAGGTTTTTGGGGGGTTTGAAAACATCCTACAGCGGGTTGGCCACTAATCTGCATCTCCACCAACCCGCGTTGGAGTAGCGTGGTGGAGTATACTCCAGGACTCCCCAATAATGGGGAGAGATCAGTGCCCAGCAGTGGGACGCAAAAAGGGTTGCGGCGACAAACATTTTTGTAGATCTACAGCTAACACTTTTTTTTCTTACATACTAAACTACTACCGACTAAGTCTTGTCCGTGATCGAACGTTATATTACGTACGTGTATTATTTACCACCTACCAAAAATAAAAATTGGAAAGTTTCAAACGACTCCGTTTCATTTACTCGCCTGAATACACAATCATTGCGCCCGCCATGGCTAAAGATAACAGAAAAAAGAATCTATAAGTGGTCCTGACTTATAGTGACTCAGACGAATATAGTGATCGAGCCTTTGGCCGCCTCCAGAAAGAGCTTAAAAAATACTATCATAACTACACCAGCCCCCTGATTTTGTAACTATATCAATCAAAAATCGAATGCTAACCAAGAAGTATTTCTATTGATAAAACGCGATAACATAAATTTTTTTGTAGTACGATTTCTATCGGTACAAACCGACATGAAGTTGCTGCGAAATGGTGATAACCCGACCATTTTGATAAACTGTCATTCCGGTGCAATACCATTCATTACGTAACGTTTTTAATTTACCAGTGTATCACATCAGTGATGTGAAATTTATAATGTCATTGACGTCATTGTAAAGATTTCATTCGATACTCATTGGAAAATTTCAAAACAAAAATCTCAGACAAAAGTAAGTAAATTCGTTATAAAACTTTTACGCATACTTTTAGAATACTTTTTTATAGGTATTGTACATTTGTGTTTTATAATTGACGATACTGGGTAATGGATGCATTATTCAAGTTACGAATAATGAGGTTATATTGTAGGTTTCAGAGAAGAAAATGGCTCCAATGAGATAAGTTAGCCACCGCCAACTCGAGATCTTAGTCGAGATTGTGGAGGCTAACAAAAAGCTTGTACTGGGAAACGTTGGGAGGGGTGCCCTTGTCCAGCAAGAATCCAACAGGGCTTGGACGGAGCTGGCACTCCGTCTTAATTCTGTTGGAGATGGGGTGATTAAGTCGCCCGTTCTTTGGAAACGAGTAAGTTATTCACTAAATATTAAAACTAAAGGCTATTGTTTTTGTTTGTTTCAAGAACGTTATTGCAACTAGCATGGTTTTCATTCCTAATTTCAATTTGATTGTGTTCCAGCACCTTTCTCTCTACAATTAACATTTACTTACTGATATAATGTCTCACTAATATACTTATGGGTTATTGTTATTGCATGATCTTTTTACCATCCACAAGTACTGGAACTTGCTGAAATGCCGTACGAAGGCCAAGGCTGCTGACGTAAGGAGGGGCCTTGTGAGCACAGGTGGTGGGCCCAATAAAATAATTCCTCTCTCAGATATAGAAGAGAGAATTGTATCTATTATTGGGAAGGTTGCTGTGCAGGGTATCCCGGCAGTAAGGATTCCATTTAATGTTAGTATAAACGCTTTGCATGTTTTTTATTCTGTGAACTTTATAGCTACTAATTACCAATTACTAACCATATTAATCTTTATGTAACTTTTACCATTAGGCAGAGATTAATTTGAATTTTATTTAATTAGTTTATTTACGTTTTTTGTACAGACTAAATAAGTTACAGTTTTTAGATTAATTTCAGCTAAGTACATAAATTACTTACAAGAAGGCATTTATGTACAATATACTCACAAGGAAGATTGGCATTTTCAGATAATTAAAAATTATGAACTCTTTACAGTTTACTGCAGAAACCCAGCCCACCTGCAACTCCAGTGTAGGCCAGTCTGCTGCCTCAGCTCCATGTAAGTTTCAACTTGTTTTAATTGACTGCAATTTTTATGTTTCGTGAAAGTAGCTAGCTACATTGAGCGTTTATGTTTAAATAAATATACATTTAATACAAGTATTTCTAATTATGTACCTATAAATCTTTTGTTAAAGCAATTGAGAAGGGGACAGTGTTCTCCAATGTTGAAATGGAGTTTTAGAGCTTGGCGGCACTGGAGGTTGGCTGTGAAGTGGAGCTGGATAGTAGTAGGTAAGTATTTAAAAGAATTTACTAAAATTTATTAACTCTGATCCAAAGTATGTAAAAAGTTATCTTGAAAAATATCTTGGACTACCCTTCCGCCGGCGGCTTCGCCCGCTTGGACCCGTTTTAAAGGTCCCCGTAGGAATTAAAAAAATCCCATAGGATAAAAACCATTCTATGTCCTTTCCCAAGGTCCACTATACCTGTGTTCTAAATTTCATTAAAATCGGTTCTGTAGTATAAGCCGGAAAGCGTAACAGACAGAGTAACTTATGTTATATATAGTTCTTTAATATTGTATAACATACTTTTCTTCTAACATCAATAGTTTTCACAGGGCATGCGACGAAAGATGTGTTATGTAATTTTTTACATAACCCATGATGTTACTAAAGTTTAAGTAAGGATCCCTAATCTTTTCTAGCAATAAATATAGCCTATGTTACTCAGGGTGAATGTAGCTTTCTAAGGGTGAAATAATTTTTAAAATCGGAACAGTACTATTTGAGTTTATTCATTACAAACACACAAAAATACAAATCTTTCCTCTTTATAATATTAGTATAGAAGTATAGACAAACATACATACACACAATTTTTTTTTCAGCTATGCCACATCTGTCTGCGCCTGGTGCTGCACCAACACCTAGTGCTGTACCAGTGCCAAGTGTTGCACCAGTGCTTAGTGCTGTGCCAGGGACTAGTACTGTACCAGGGCCTTGCGCTGTATCAGCGCTGAGTGTTGCACCAGCACCTAGTGTTGAAAAATTGGCATTTTCTGCTGCACCAGGTACACTAGTCACTTATTACACAAATTGTTACTCACTATTACATAAAAATTAAATGTTTATGTCTTACTAATTATGTATAAAAAATAGCCTATGTGCTATTCCAGGTACAATTGCTTTATTAAAATCATAGCCATTTATCCAGTTGCTTCAACCGCGTTGACCCTATTAAGCGTTTTCACGTAAGAGTGAAGCATTTCCCGCGGTAAAAAGTAGCCTATGTTACTCAGGGTGAATGTAGCTTTCTAAGGATGAAAGAATTTTTCAAATCGGAACAGTACCTTTTGAGTTTATTTATTACAAACACACAAAAATACAAATCTTTCCTCTTTATAAAATTAGTATAGAAGTATAGACAAAAATAATACACACAATGCACCAACTTACGCGAAGGAGACAAAATGGCTAAAGTTCGACCCTTGTTTGACTTTCTGAATGAGAAATTCATGATGTACGCGCCGATTGAAAAAAACTGTAGTATCGACGAATCAATGATACCGTATTATGGACGCCATGGGTGCAAGCAGCACATTCATGGAAAGCCCATTTGGATTGGTTTGGATTTAAAGTTTGGACGGCGGCTACACGCTTGGGGTACTGTTTGCAAGCAGATTTGTACGAGGGTAAAAGTGAGCAACGTTTTACTGGGCTAGGAGAACATGTGGTTACGAAATTGATAGATGCAATGAAGACAACGTACCCTGAGGCCCAATTTTCTGTTTTTTGCGATAATTTTTTTACATCACCAACTCTCCTAAGTAATTTGCAGGACAAAAATGTCAAAGTTACGGGCACTGTGCGTCAAAATAGAGTAGATAAATGCCCGTTGATGGACGTTAAATCTGTAAAAAAGCAGCAAAGTGGCTTTTATGACTACCGTTTAGACACTAATGATAAAATTTTCGCCGTACGGTGGAACGACAATAGCGTGGTCACATTACTATCGAATGAGTTTGGTGTCCAGCTATTACAAAACGCAAAGCGCTATTCGGTTGCTTTTAAAAAAAAGATCGATATCGAGCAACCTCATGTAGTACATGAATATAATCGATTCATGGGTGGAGTCGATAGATTGGATGCCAATGTTGGGACATACAGAATTGCCATTAGGGGCAAGAAATGGTATACTAGCATTGCAATGTGGCTAATTGAAGTGGCCGTCAATAATTCTACGTTGTTAGCTCAATCGATGGGGCGTGAAGTTGATACTTTGGACTTTAGGCGATCGATAGCAAAGTCTTTATTACAAAAATATGGAGCGCCAAAATTTCACCCTGGACCAACAGTACTACCTGTTTTGCTGGGGAAAGTGCCAATGTCTGTTCGTAAAATTGGTGCTGATCACTTGATCATAACGGGTCAAGCCCGTTTGTAAAACAAAACAACAAAAGTGTTCGCGCCAATTAAGTCATTTCACCTCCCTCCCCTTCACCCTCCCTCTCTTTCCCGCAAGCGCACTATTACATAATATGGATCAGGAAGATCTATCAATTCAGTCTGCCTTCGTCCCGCCGCCGACGCGCACGCCGCCGACGCGTATGCAAGTCCTCTAGTGACAACCGCACCGCAAGCCACCTAACACGTGGTCATCAGACTCGCTGCATCGCCGCCATCACCGCTGTCAATAGTTTTGTGATTTAACTGACTTCAAGTGATAAATAAGTGTGAAAGACAACATCAGTTCCCGGGCAAGAGAAGGCTTCATCAGTACACGAGCATACCATCTGCTCCAGCACCAAGTAAGTGCGTTTGTTCCCTTTACCAATCCTTCTCGTTTTCCACCATTAATTCAAACCGCAACTTACAGTCCACAATTCCATCATCCGCAACGGGGGACCACCCTCCTTTCCACCCTTTATTCCACCACCATTTTTGGTCATAGCGAACCGGAGGTCCCCCCTTTTCCCAACAATATCTGGTCCTTGTCGATCCGGATTCCCTCCAAGTTTTGGTCCAGTCGAGCCGCATTTCGAGCCAATAGTTTGGTCACATCACCCGGGTTAATTATTTAATCTCATAAATACGCATACATATGTATTTCATGTAATATATTATAAGTGCCTATTCATATTTATTTTTGCAAATAAGTATTATATCTACGATTATTTTATATCCCGCATATAACGCACCGCTCACGTAGGTATATTATTATTTTTGCAACGCACCGCACCATTCGCACCATTATTTACCTATATTTGTAATCGAAATTACACCTCATAGGTACGCATTCTATTTTTCATTAATTGAAGTCCGCCATATTGTAACCGGAACCGACGCGACCGGCGATCGTTGTTTCGCTAGTAACTACCTACGTAATCATTCATTCATTACGCCATACATAATTTTTATAATCTTAACTGTTTTAACTGATTTATCTTGTTCACGACAAAATGTCTACTAAAGGTAAAATTGTATCTGAAACGGTTTCAAATGACGAAATTAGTTTGAAAATATTAATTGCAAAACGAAATGCTATTTACGAACGTTTACAACAAATTTATGATTTATCTATAAGTGCATTAAGTTCGTCAGACGCACAGGACACATTTCTTGACACGGCATCTGACCTTGAATACTTGCGTACCGAGTTCAAGGACACGTTAGAATCTTATAATGTTACAAATTTAAAATTAAATCCAAACGCGCAAGTAGATTTCGGATCGTGGAAATCTTTTCATGATCTATATAGTCGTATTAAAAGTCAAGTGTCAAAATTAAACGCTTCATCTTCAAGTAAATTACAGAATAGTTTACCTACAAAAATTATACCATCGCTTCCGCCCATAGAATTACTTTCTTTTAATGGTGACATACGACACTGGTCTATGTTCTACCAACAATTTAAAACATTAGTTCATGATAATCAGCAATTAACAGATGCTGAACGCGTTTATTATCTTGTTAGTAAACTTAGTGATAAGGCATTATCAATCTGCTCAGGCTTAATGCCTACCGCTGAAAACTATTCTGTGATATGGAACGCGCTCATACGTAGATATAACGACGAGCGTGCGCTCGCGACTACCTACGTCAGTCAGCTGTTAGAACTGAAGAACGTAAACACTAACACATCCGCTGGTTATCAAATATTTATGGATAAATTTGATGCTTCTATTAACGCTCTTAAGCAACTTAATATTGATGACATATCTGATTTTCTATTTCTAAATATCGCGCTTGGAAAATTAGATAACGATACCGTAAAGTCGTTTGAAATGTCATGTCGCAACGTAAACATACCGAAATATTCCGCTTTGGTTCAGTTTTTACATGACCAGAATAGGGCTTTATGCCATACAATAAATACTTCGCATACGTCTAACAACCATAAAATTAAAGGTAATTTTGTTCCCGCTCCCGCTAAAAATATAAGCAAAACTTTTATTAATACAGATTCGAATCGGTCATGTATTTTCTGTAAATCGGGTGATCACGAACACCTATTTGTCTGTCCGCATTTTTTAAAAATAAATGCACAGGACAGGTACAATTTTGTAAAACGAAATAAATGTTGCACTAATTGTTTAAGTAATAAACACGCCACTCCTTTTTGTAAGTCACAGCGTAGATGTAGGTATTGCTCCCGCTCGCACCATACGCTACTTCATTTTGTTAGTAGTACGAATAAGGTCGATCAGCCTTCGGTAGAACAAGGTCCAGGAGAAAAAAATGCATCCACGTCATGTAACGTTTCGCGCGATTGTGGTAATGCGCCGCACCGCACTACATTATTGGGAACTGCGAAGATTAAAGTTCGTACTAAATACGGTCACCAATATTTGTTGCGTTGTTTAGTGGACCCTGGCTCGCAATGCGATTACATTACGAAACAGTGTTGCAAACGATTATACCTACCGATCTCAAATAAAACACCAGTTAAAGAGGTGCAAGGAATCGGTGGAGTATCGCAGAAGATTTTAGGTGTTACTTCTTTGCAGTTTAGCTCCCGCTTTGATGAAAATAAACTTTATCATATTGAACCGTTAGTCGTTCCCACTATAACTGGACAATTACCCGAGTCGTTAATAGACGTTTCGAAAATTAGTTATATAAATAATTTACGTTTAGCTGACGATCAATTCCATACACCAGGTGACATTGACGTTTTATTAGGGGTTAACACTTATCTACAAATTTTGTTAACTGATAAAATAATTAATTCGCAATCGCCGAGTGCCATAGAAACGTCACTAGGATACATAATAATGGGAGACGCAGAGATCGACTTTCCTACTTGCATGCCGCGTTCTTTAGTTTCTTATCCTACTCGTATTGATAAAAGTCAAACGTCGCTAAAGTTAGAGGAGCTGCCGCAAAAAACTTATTTGAGTCCTGATGAGCAGGAATGTGAGAATATTTATAATTCCGCTACTCGTCGCAATTTGAACGGACGATATGTTGTCGCCCTGCCCTTCAAGGACACGCCTGATAAGTTAGGTGATTCTTTTATAACCGCAAAAAAAACGCTTCTCGCTCCTAGAGAGACGTTTTAATAAATGTCCCGTTCTTCGCTCCCGCTACAATGAAGTTCTTGAATACATCAACAAGGGTTTTTTATCATTGGTTGCTTCAAATAATTCTACGGAACCTTGTTTTTATCTCCCGCACCACCCTGTCATACGTAATGATAAAAGTACAACTAAATTGCGAATAGTACTCGACGCAAGCGCTAAGTCAGATAATGACATTTCATTAAATGATATTTTACATAGTGGGCAAAATTTACAGTCTGATATTTTTAATATTTTTTAATAAACGTACGAGTTTATCGCATCGCCTTTTTTGCCGACGTTAGACAAATGTATTTATGCATTGAAGTACAAATTTCGCACCGCGCGTTTCAACGCATTCTTTATCGCTTTTCTAATGAGGAAGACATACAAACATACGAATTTAATCGTGTGACTTTTGGTTTACGCTCTTCTCCTTTTCTTGCGCTACGCACATTACGTCAGTTGGCTTCCGAGGAGAGGGAGTCCTATCCTTTGGCTGCTTCGGTGGTCGAACGAGATATTTATATGGACGATATCGCGTCCTGCGCGCCCTGCGTCAACAGCGCCGTTGACGTAGCCACTGAACTAATTCAAATGTTTCAGCGTGGAGGATTTGAATTGGTTAAGTGGACTAGTAACAGTTCAGAGCTTTTACAGCACATCCCCGCATCGCACCGTCAGCTTGACGAGGTCTCATTCGACGACCAAAATATTTTTAAAATATTGGATCTTCGTTGGCACCCCGCAACTGATTGTTTTTCTTTTCTAGTTTCGCCACCGCCGCTCGCTTGTACCAAGCGTTCTATTTTATCCGCAACCGCTCGCTTGTATGATGTTCTGGGGTTCGTGGGTCCAGTAATTCTTTTCTCTAAGCTTCTCATTAAAACCTTATGGGTTCTCAAACTTGACTGGGACCAGGCTCCGCCCGCTCACGTTGTCACTGCATGGCAACAATATATTTCAGAGTTACCTTTGATATCGAAATTAAAGTTTCCTCGCCATATGGGTATAAATAAAAATTCCCAAGTCTCGCTAGTCGCGTTCGCCGACGCCAGTGAAAAGGCGTATGGCTGCGTGATTTATTCGCTCATCGTTAATGATGATGACTCACTAGTGATAACGCTACTAATTTTATTGCTTCGCGTTCATACTTGAAGGAACTTCATTCCTTTTTACGTTCAGACGAATATTATAAAGTATTTAATCAGGTCCTTTCTGATAACCGCATCACATGGAAACTTAACCCTCCAAACGCTCCACATTTTGGTGGGCTTTGGGAGTCAAATATAAAGATAGTAAAGTATCATTTATTTCGCGTCATAGGTAAGCAAATCCTCACGTACGAGGAATTGCTTACTGTCCTCACTCAGGTCGAACGCATATTAAATTCACGACCGCTTTACGTGTTAAGTAGCGATCCGGCGGAACCTACTGCACTTACGCCCGCGCATTTCCTCGCTGTTAATCCACTTGGATGTTTACCCGCCGCGGATCTTAGTAAGGAACGCATTAATCTTTTATCACGTTTTTCATTGCTTGATTCGATAGTTCAGTCATTCTGGAAGCGCTTCAGATCAGAATACTTACATACACTACAAGCAAGAGAAAAGTGGAATAAACATTCTATTAATTCCATTTCTGTAGGAACCGTTGTTCTTATCGATATGGATAACGCTCCGCCTCTTCAGTGGCCGCTAGGCGTCGTCACTGAACTGTTTCCTGGTAGGGATGGTGTGGTGCGCGTTGCACAAGTGAAGACTAAGAGCTCCACTTTGCAGCGGCCCATTGTTAGACTTTGCCCTCTACCAACACAATAATATTTCTATATGCCTATGTAGTTTATATTTTATAAGTTATAGTTTAAGTATAAATTCTCATCCCGCTATTATAATATTTTTATTAATTTACTAATTATATTCATCGCATCGCCTCTGTTCACCGCATATATAGTTTTTTTCTATATGATATTAACTCCGCTGTATATATTTATGTTTATTTTTTTTAATTCGCTATTTGAGGAGACCTCAAGGCCGGGGGGATGTTCGCGCCAATTAAGTCATTTCACCTCCCTCCCCTTCACCCTCCCTCTCTTTCCCGCAAGCGCACTATTACATAATATGGATCAGGAAGATCTATCAATTCAGTCTGCCTTCGTCCCGCCGCCGACGCGCACGCCGCCGACGCGTATGCAAGTCCTCTAGTGACAACCGCACCGCAAGCCACCTAACACGTGGTCATCAGACTCGCTGCATCGCCGCCATCACCGCTGTCAATAGTTTTGTGATTTAACTGACTTCAAGTGATAAATAAGTGTGAAAGACAACATCAGTTCCCGGGCAAGAGAAGGCTTCATCAGTACACGAGCATACCATCTGCTCCAGCACCAAGTAAGTGCGTTTGTTCCCTTTACCAATCCTTCTCGTTTTCCACCATTAATTCAAACCGCAACTTACAGTCCACAATTCCATCATCCGCAACGGGGGACCACCCTCCTTTCCACCCTTTATTCCACCACCATTTTTGGTCATAGCGAACCGGAGGTCCCCCCTTTTCCCAACAAAAAGTATGCCGCAAATGTGGTGTAAACTTACATGATAATTGTTTCGCTGATTTTCACACATAATTTAACTTGATAGTTTTTGTCTTGTTTCCATAACAATTAATGAATAAAGCTGATTCAACAACTATTATTTCTTATTATTTCAATGTTTTCTTTTCATAGAAATATGGGTACATTTGCCCAGTGGGTCGTTAATGACCCGTTAAAAAAACACATTTCCAACATTTAATTAGTAAATTCACAACCTTCCGTCAGTAACCAGTGCATTTCACTGCACTATATCCAAAAATCATAAAAAGATGTGATAAAAAAAGTTACGGGCATATATGGGTAAAAATCATAGCCGCTTAGCAAGTTGCTTCAACCGCGTTGACCCTATTAAGCGTTTTCACGTAAGAGTGAAGCATTTTCCCGCGGTAAAAAGTAGCCTATGTTACTCAGGGTGAATGTAGTTGTAAGGTTGAAAGAAATTTTAAAATCGGAACAGTACTTTTTGAGTTTATTCATTACAAACACACAAAAATACAAATCTTTCCTCTTTATAATATTAGTATAGAAGTATAGACAAAAATACATACACACAAACATTTTTTTACAGCTATGCCACATCTGTCTGCGCCTAGTGCTGCGCCAACACCTAGTGCTGTGCCAGGGCCTAGTGTTGTACCAGTTCCAAGTGCTGCACCAGTGCTTAGTGCGTGCCGTACTAGGCTAGTACTGTACCTGGGCCTTGCGCTGTACCAGCGCTGAGTGCTGCGCCAGCACCTAATGTTGCCAAATTGGCATCTTCTGCTGCACCAGGTACACTAGTCACTTATAACACAAATTGTTACTCAGTATTACATAAAAATTAAATGTTTATGTCTTACTTATTCTATCATCCATCATCATTACAACCCCACTGGTGGAACATAATTATAGAAATTGTAGGCCAAGACGAAGTAAATTATATTTGTTCTTAATATTCATATTCATACCCTCTGGAGGGGATTTGTTTGATACCCTTCAGAGACTGTCTGCAATCTTTTTTGCCTCCCATTGCTATGCATGAGTCTCATTATTGGGGAGGCCTGGAGCTTACTGCACCACACTACTCCAACACACATGGAATTTTTTGCCACTAGTGGTCACCCATCTCACATATGACCGCGATTGTTTGGCTTCGCTGCATAGATTCTATGCTAGTTGCTGGGCCATGTGCTCTTTGCATCTCTTAAGTCTCATCCTCTATTAGGCTTATTTATTCATTTTGTAAACTAACCTAAGAAAACAGAGAGGCCCTAAATTCAATTGTTATATTTGTCATTGTTTAGATCGTGATGAGAACGTACCAGGCTGGGTCTAAGAGCGGCGCATCGCAACGGAGGAGAGGATATTAGAAGAGGTTGCTGGAATCAACAGGAGCATGTCAATAGCTTCGTTATACTCGTACAGTGTCAAAATTTCACATACACACAAACATTTTTTTACAGCTATGCCACATCTTGTAAGCCTAATTTGTAATTTGAACATAAAAAGTTGTACATTTGATTAACGCCCGATTAGATTACTCGTTCGTTGGCAGCCATCTTTATTGTTTACTACCCAAGATGGCTGCCTACAAACCAAACCATCGTCAGTCGGTCGCTATCCATCGTGGAGGAAAGACCTCTCTAAGTAATTTGCTAAGTGTGTAATTGTGAGTGGTGAAGGTATAGTGGAGTATCGTTTGAAAAGGTCAGTGTATTATATCTAATATATATAAATATATGAGTATTTCCTTGCTATTAAATAATGAGATGCAAGTAAAGGAAATAGAGTGTATTTAATCGTTACTTTATAATTTGGAAACGAATAAAACGTTGTTAATCAGTATCAGTTCTTTTATTTATTCCTCAGTAAGGCGATAGTTACTTACAACCCAGACCAGCTGAAGCCATCATAAATATTATGGATTCAGAAGGCATACCGAACGGGCAGGGGGCGTTAGCCCACACCCAAAACACCACCTCGAAGAAGAAGAAGTATAGGAAGCAACATCAGAAGAACCGGGCTGAGAAGTACCGTGAAATCAAAGGTACTGAGTATTCTGAAGAGCGTACTAAGGCTAAGATGGCTGGTCTAGGCGTTGGACCAAATGGCATTCGATCTAAAGTGTTTGCAGGCGTCACTGATGCCGCAGGAGCTGTAGGACACCTTGGAACTTTGTCCACTCACCAACCGACATGTGCTCTTTGCATCTCTTAAGTCTCATCCTCTATTAGGCTTATTTATTCATTTTGTAAACTAACCTAAGAAAACAGAGAGGCCCTAAATTCAATTGTTATATTTGTCATTGTTTAGATCGTGATGAGAACGTACCAGGCTGGGTCTAAGAGCGGCGCATCGCAACGGAGGAGAGGATATTAGAAGAGGTTGCTGGAATCAACAGGAGCATGTCAATAGCTTCGTTATACTCGTACAGTGTCAAAATTTCACATACACACAAACATTTTTTTCTGTCTGCGCCTAGTGCTGCGCCAACACCTAGTGCTGTGCCAGGGCCTAGTGTTGTACCAGTTCCAAGTGCTGCACCAGTGCTTAGTGCCGTGCCAGGGCCTAGTACTGTACCTGGGCCTTGCGCTGTACCAGCGCTGAGTGCTGCGCCAGCGCATAGTGTTGCCAAATTGGCATCTTCTGCTGCACCAGGTACACTAGTCACTTATAACACAAATTGTTACTCAGTATTACATAAAAATTAAATGTTTATGTCTTACTTATTCTATCATCCATCATCATTACAACTCAGAGGCGTCCACTGGTGGAACATAATTATAGAAATTGTAGGCCAAGACGAAGTAAATTATATTTGTTCTTAATATTCATATTCATACGCTCTGGAGGGGATTTGTTTGATACCCTTCAGAGACTGTCTGCAATCTTTTTTGCCTCCCATTGCTATGCATGAGTCTCATTATTGGGGAGGCCTGGAGCTTACTGCGCCACACTACTCCAACACACATGGAATTTTTTGCCACTAGTGGTCACCCATCTCACATATGACCGCGATTGTTTCTCTTCGCTGCATAGATTCTATGCTAGTTGCTGGGCTATGTGCTCTTTGCATCTCTTAAGTCTCATCCTCTATTAGGCTTATTTATTCATTTTGTAAACTAACCTAAGAAAACAGAGAGGCCCTAAATTCAATTGTTATATTTGTCATTGTTTAGATCGTGATGAGAACGTACCAGGCTGGGTCTAAGAGCGGCGCATCGCAACGGAGGAGAGGATATTAGGAGAGGTTGCTGGAATCAACAGGAGCATGTCAATAGCTTCGTTATACTCGTACAGTGTCACAATTTGGTGACAGCATGTAAAAAACGAAGAGATTTTATCAAAAAACTACTTACATTCCCAACTTGTAGAGCCTGGCTAAAGCCGAGATTGGTAAAAACAATTATGCCGACTCAAGTGAAAGAAAAAATGAGGAGCGTTCTTTCAATGCAACCATCCACCAGTCAGGACCATCAGTTAACTCCTCTTCAAAGCCAAATAAATGCATAAGGGCCATTAACATCTTAAGATGGAGAAAATCGTGAAAGTAAAATATATGGGAAATGCCACTACAAGAAAAACGTATTACCAAAAGTATTTAATTTTGTGCCAACTGTAACATTGCGATATGCGGAACATAAGGTTGATTTTTGTGTTGTTTGTGCTAAAGGAATATAACTTATTTTATGTTATTATTACTTTGAATGTTTCTACGTGCCATATGCAGCAAAAAAACGGATTTTTTTAATTTTGAGTCGATTTTACATGCCAAAATGGTTACTTATAAATGTTCCTCATTTTCTACAAGTTTAAGAAAAGTTATTATTTAGTTAATACATGAATAAGGTCAATTAACAAAACGCATTTTTATTGAGAAACATGTTATGTAAAATAACAGAAAAATAAGTCGACTTTTTTAAAAACGTAATACAAAAAAGTATGCTTATACAGGGTGACTGGTTGAACACTTGAGATATTGATAGAGGTCACTCAGTAAACGATGCTCGTTCTAAATATGTAAAAAAAAATTGGTACTTAAAATTTGAGATAAATATCCAGTAAATTCATTAATTGTGGACGCAAACGGTTAGCGCAGTTCTCACGTTAATTGGTAGGTAAATAACGCCGCGCTTTAGCCGGCCGGGACCGACCGAAGACAATAGACGCGGCCGGCCGGCGCACTGTTTCCTGGCGTCCCCCGCACGCCTCCTTTGTCCTTGCTACCCTTACACAGTTTTATTTTGCAAAGCGCACGCGCCGGTCATTTTTTTATACGTGCTTAGGCACTCGATTGCGCGGTGTTATTTCAATAACATCAATGTCATTTTCATAGGTCATTTTCTAATGACGAATAGGAGGAGATGGTTCGAGCATGCTCGTTCGATTGCGCGGTGTTATTTCAATAACAACAATGTCATTTTCATAGGTCATTTTTGTTGGCTCACAGCTCAGAATGCGGGTTTTTGTTAAATAAAAGATAAAACACTTTACAATTGCACGTATATTTCGTAGTTATGTAGTATACAAATCACATATGTAAATATTTCAAGAACGAATAAACCACCAACAGAACAAAAATGGAGTACTTACATATTAACAATCAACTTAACTATTATTCCTTCAATCCTTTACTTGTTTCACTTATTATTTTCTACGTCTACGTCTACGCGTTAACACTTTTTACTCTTTACTAATGCTTTTCCTTAGCCACGTCTCGATCCCTCAGTGCTTCCAACACGAATGCTTGCAGCTTGGTCGGAGAAAATAACGACAATTCATGTGACCGGAAGTTGGCTATGATTAACTGACGTGTCGGAAACGGAACAATGGAATTACCGCTACTAAAAATATCATAATAATACGGAATTAGCTAATACAATATTCTTCATAAATAAATAAAAGCTAACATTTTCTAATGACGAATAGTAGGAGATGGTTCGTGCATGCTCGTATTGCTCGTACGAATAACAGTGTCCGAGATGCTATACGTTTGTACCGCGAATCCTTCCCCAAGAAGAATCCAACGCCCTATATGATACCATGTGTGATGTGATATCAGTGTAAAGCAACAGTGCAAAAACGTGGATTTCATCAAACAAGTTTGTCAAACAAATTCGATCGTTTACAGGGCCCTTTTCGCAATGTTATGCAATGCTATGAAAGAGGATATTATGAAAGCTAAGACGGAAGACAATTTGAGAAAAAATGTTTTGTCTCTACCCCAAATCCCAACAAGCGTCGTTTTATACAAACGACAGCCTTGGTTTTACAATTGCTCTGTACATACTGGTTCAGATATAACGGACATTGTTATGTTTGGGTTGAGGGTCCGAAGAAGTAGGATCTACTTCCAAATATATAAAACATAAAAAGTGGAAAATCTTGTGCTCTGGAGCAATTGTTGTGGGGGCCAAAATCGCAACTCGCACTCGTTACACACCCTACGAATTAGTGTTTGGTAGAAAATGCGTATTGCCAAGTAATTTAGATAATAATAATATCATTATATTATATTAATGCAGTAATTATTAATTTACGGAGCAGACAGCGGATTCGGTACGCTCCGTACCATATCCATAATTATAATTATTTTGTGTTCGCTCGGTCCGATGGTTTGCGCGTCGAATTTGGTCCGCTCCGTACCAAATCCGCGAGTCCTTAAGATCGGACCGAACAAATGCACGGCAGTCACGATCGAAACCTTCTGGAGGTAGCATGTTCGCCTTCGTAATATGGTGGAAATTTTAACGGAACGGGAAGTTCTTGTAAGGGGTGCCCTAGCTGGTTAGGGTTCCTTACTAATGTGGAGAGCGGACAACTGATATAAGTCCGATATGTGGAATGTGGACCGGAATGGCATTTATTTGAAGCTAACTCCTATTTATACAAAAGCGAAAAATATTATTAACCAATCATAATCCTACAAATTTACATTAACCAATAAGATTACAAAAATAATTACCAATGTAATTTAAATAGCATAAAAGTTAATATAAATAAATATCAAATAACGCGAGGAAGTCTGATTGGACGATTTCGTTGCTGTACTCATTCCGTTTGACAAGATAAATATAAGGCCCGTGCGCGCCCGCGCAGTCAGTCAGTCGGCGGCGGCAGCGGCGGGAAGCAGACGTCCTCCAGGCATCGTGTAGGAAGCAGCGGTCTCCAGGGTCGACGGTGAATGCACGGCGCTGGAGTATGATCAACGGCGGCGTGGTGGATGACAAGGATTTGATTATCGAAGATTGATTTGATAATGCAATCTTGATGAACATAAAGATTGAATCTTCATGTTTTTATTTCAACCACGCCATGAATAAAATCGTCTCTGTACTGCGTCGCGGTCGGTGTGCTCCGTGATGTGTGTAATTGCATAATTAAATTCCATGTCAGTATTTCTATTATTTTCTTGCCAGAGCGAGAGCGGCGATGTAGTACCCACATAATGTTGGATCGTAATATTTTATCACGATAGTTGACGGTATCAATGTTGTTGCGCTTGCCGCTACATTCTTATCGATGTTTTGGCATTATATAAAGATTCCGTGCTTGTGGGATACATCACATCAATTGTATTGTAACAGAGATGCTTGTAATCAAGCTCTAGAGGTTCTTCGGGGTAGTTATTCAAGGTTTGATAGAAGTATCACAGTAAATAATGTGAAAAAGAAAATAGAGAATATGATAGCCACGTACAGACGAGAGAGGAAAAAAGTTAGTTAAAAGCAGTATTTAATTTTATTATTTTTTATTTGTTATGTAATTATGTTACATGCGCGTAGCATAAAAAAAACTAAAAACATTTATGCCTATAGAGAGTGATTCATAAGAGTTATGTCAAAATTAAGGCGATTGTTTTATTTATGCAACTTTAATAACTTACAAGTTACTTGTAAGTTAATAATCAGCTGTTCCATATATTTTGTATCAGTAGGTGATAACGATTAGTATGTATGGAACAGCTGATAATTTTTATTTTTAATAAATATGGCCCCATAGTAATAGCTGTTTTTATTTATTAGTAAAACAATCCCTCTAAGTTTGACAGGACTCTTATGAATCAGCCTGTATTATGACATTTATGACGGTAGGTAAGATTTGTTTTTTTTTTATTGCAAAACCATGGACTTTTGCTAGACTTTAGAATGCAAGTAGCAGACGGACTAACCAGCACACCTATTTGTAGAAGAACGACTCCAAGTGATGATGACGATCAAGTCGAAAATTTACAACCGAAAACGCCAAAGTTTAGAAGATCAAATCAACCCTCTCAAGCTAAAAGGTAAGATGACCATCTCCCAAGCTTTGAAGGTATCGACAATCCCCGCGCATGCCGACTGGAAGGTTTTAGGAGCCGATCAAAAATTAAATGTGATGTATACCTGTGCCTTTCCAGGAAGCAAAATTGCTTCGCTGTTTACCACATAAAATAATAAAATATAATTTTAAGTCTGATTGAAGCAATCGTAAAGACTGATTTAGTTTTGATCTTGATTATTGTTATGTTTTTGCCATGTTAGTTTCATGTAAGTTAAAGGAATAATAATATGATTATTGATTACATCTTTTAATAAAATATTACTGAATTGTTTTTTTTTTCTTTATTAACAAGCAAACTAATATTAAAAACCCAAAAATATCACGATCGTGCACTAATAAAATTTGGGCCCAGACGTCACGATCGTGCGGGGGTAGTAATGGAACTGGGGGGTGTTTTGGATTTTTTTAATTAATTGATACATTTACACACACCCCGTGACAAAATAACAATTTAAAAAAATTTGGGCCTGAAAGGATTATTCATTATGTACTATTAACTTTGCAGTGTGAACTGTCGAAATTCATAGAAGCATACCCGCTACGAGCAAAAGATACGGTAAGTGTAGCAAGGTCATTCGTAGACAACTTTATCTTGCGCTACGGGATTCCGCGCGTTATCGCTACGGACAGAGGCACAGAATTTGTCTCAGACACAATGAAGCGTCTACTGCTTATCACCACGAGAGCATAGGCACATTGGAGAACTCACACAAAGACATTTAGGTGCGTATATGCCTACAAATTACAAAAACCACACTAATTCATGGAGCGACTGGATTCCTTACTGGCGTTTTGCCTACAACAATAGTGTAATTCAGAAACCCAGTACATGCCACATGAATTGGTGTTCGGAAAATTATGCAACATACCTTCAAATTTATCAGGAAGCGAAGTGAGTCTCTTATACAATCTCGACAGTTATCCACATGAATTAAAATATAGACTCCAAGTAGCTCAAATGGATGCTAGGAATAATTTAGTTAGATAAGAATAAGGTAAAAAGAAATTTATATTATGAAATAGAAATATTAACCCAATAACATACAGGGTGATTGGAAATTTGAACTATTCCTTGAAAGGCGTTGTACTATACAGTTGAAAACATAAAAACGTACTGGCTATAACTGAAAAGTTAACAATCAGTGGACCAACAGAGTGATGTCGGAGTATGTAGAAGAGGGCCGTATATGATGCAATAACAGACAACTTAGAAGTGTTTGACTGGAGGTATTCTTGCTTCTAGCCTGTGAAAACAAGACTCAGACCTACGTCACATCGACACGAAAAATCTTCACTGCTAGACTGCAAGTGAGGTCTTGTACCAGTAGAAATGTTTTAGGTTCACATATGAAAGTGAAAGAACGTTATCGCCATAACGTCATTATTAATAATGAGGAAAATGTATCGTAGAACTTGTTTATCTAGTAAGACTCTAAGCAACGGTGTCAGGGATCGTCCTTGAACTCCTCAAGTTCACCAACAATTCACTTCTAAACAGTGCATAATTCGCTAAGGTCGCTATTCTGAATTTCGCCGCCGTTGGTGATATCATCGGGCTGAAACAGTAATATTAATTTGTTTTTCTTATCCTCGCATTGTAATACCATATTTCGATGAGTTAATGAGGTAAACTGAAAAATACCACAGAAAGGTACCTAACTTATACTCCTATGGAGTTTCCATATACTCAACCACCCAAAATACTCTGGTTCTGTGGTCAGCGATTTTCCTCTGACTAAATATGGGATTATTTGTACTGCTAGAGTTACGTATGACCACGTCACGGAGACTCGATTTTTCCTGATCAATTTTAATCATGGATATAAAATGCAGGCCCTAATAATAATATTCATTGACTGATGTTAAATTCAGGAGGATAAGGATAACCGCACGTCCTATAACTGGATCTTGTTCAATGGTATAAATTGGGGAAACAGTGGGTGAAATTCATCATTTACGGATAAACTACTGTGCAACGCAAACACCATGTGGAACAACAATTGTGGAGATTCTGGTGCAGCCGATCGGCGCAGAGAGGAGGAGCGTCGTAAGGCTCAAGAAAAGGAGAGGCGTGAGCAAGACGAGGAGCGGGAGCAAAAAAGACGCCAAAAAGAAGAGCAGCAGCACCGGGACCGGGATTTGATGGCATACGCCCTGGCGCTGAGTCAACAGAAGCAGGACCGTCACAGCAATCATTGGAGGCAGTGATGGCTTCGCGTTCTCTCAACCTTCTCTAGTTTGTTTATGACCCTCATATTGTATTACTCGTGATCTCGAAACGTATTGCCACTAAATTATTATAAATTAAAAATGTAGCTTTCAATGTATGCTCTTATTATTTCTCTCAGTGTCCGTTACGTTAGCACTAAGTTCTGAGCCTACATGTGAAACGCATTTAGTTACCTGATATTAGTCTAACCATGGAACACATTGTGTTATGTGACCACTACACTTAGTAAGAAAATTGTAGTGATAACGCGACGTGTGGTGCAGCGACAGATAGCTGCAGCGCACGTTACGTGAGATTGGTACCGAAACATTTCATCACTCGCACATATTTCGTTACATGTGTCAAACCATTAAACTAGGGGTCTAAATTTGATGGTTATTGAGTTATTTCAGTTTTTAGTTTTTTTTTTCAAAAAAACCCGCCTTTCCGACTAAAAACCGAACTTATGAGCAAAGTACTTGCATTTGGATAGTAAAAACTTTTATTTTCTAAAAGCCAATGAACTGGTGCCTACTACAAATAAAAGTTCGTGTAAAAATTTTAGAATTATCTTAGAAATAAACTGTCATGAAAACCAAAATCATACTTTTTTTTGACGATTTTGTTACAATTAACGAGAATTATTAAAAAAATATGTATGAGACTTGGTGTAAAAATTACAGAAATAACTTTCTCAATTAATGAGCTTTCTAAAAAGGTACAATGTAATTAGCAAACCTCTGTATTATTTAAAATAATAATAAAAAACAAAATAATTCCAAACTACAATTACAAGTCTAGTTCAAATTGTCTGCCTTCGTTGCGAATGCAAGCACGCAGTCTTGAACGAACTTCACTGACTGTAACCCGCGTCGTCAGAGTTCCTTGCATGGATTGAGCAGCTGCTACAATTTTTTCACGTAAATCTTCTACATCGCGAATTGGCCTGTCGTAGACTAATGCCTTCATGTGACCCCAAATGTAGAAGTCGCATGGAGTTAAGTCGGGACTTTCCGCTGACATCCCAAGGCTGTTAGCCACGATCCTTGTCGATGTAGTAGGATTTGTTCCTCTTCAACCGGATCATGAACTCGAGGTACCTTTTTAGAAAGCTCATTAATTGACTCATACATTTTTTTTCATAATTCTCGTTAGTTACAATACGAAGAAGATACAACTTAACATTACTTATAATATCAGTTATAAATTTATGTTTGTATTAAGATTGTATCCTCATTAATCTTTACGACTTAAAGTATTGTGATTAAGCAAGTGAAGATGAAGATGATGATGATTTCCCTCTTTATTGTATGGACTAGTATATATATGGTCCAATCGATGATTGCCTATGATTGTGCAGGAAAAGAATTAAACATTACCTCTATCTCATTGATTGATACAGAGCCATGTCCAAATTATGAAACCAAGAGTATTCGAGATGATATGGAGATACAAGTATTACAAGAACGAGAATCATATGATGTCCATATCTATCAGTTTTTGATTGAGATAGATTATCATGTCACCTATTGTGGAATGCATTCACACTCATCAGAGGTTAAAAATGGATGGGGAACACTCATACAAGACTTAACTGCGGATGAATGTAAAAATATTCATAAAGATAGTAAAGTGACAGTGTATGGCCAATTAGTCCAAGGACTTAAAAGGAACTCTACATTAACGACTACTCTCAATCTTGCTGGATGGATCAATAGTGAAGGAAAATGTACTGGAGGTGACCTTAACTTAGGTGCATATCATTGGTCAGGTGTAGTCGGAGTTGCAAAAGTAACCATCAAATTGAGTGACTCTTTAGGCACTTATCGAATATCAGATGATATGGTTACCTCTAAGTCAGATCTGTCCTGCAGATATAGTTCCGGTTCGTGTATGGATGCATATGAAGGAGTAATAGCTTGGGATATCAAGAGTGATGATCAATGTTCTATGGACTCTTATATCGTCTTGTACCGAGGTAAAGTGTCCAGAATTACCATTAAATCTACAGATCAAAAGCAAGACGCATACACAATGCATTTTGTTAAAGATGGCATGTTCTTGGCTACATTGATTGACAAAGGTTCTAAAGTAATATGTGGAATTACAGTTATAATTACCGATCATCCAAAACTGTTAATTCAAGAAGTTAAGAATGGGTTGTACTATTTCAGACAAGGAGGGTTATCATCCAAGAATATGGATGTATTCTTATATGTGAATGCAAAATTCACACATATTGAAAATCATATGAGACGAGAAATTAGTACTATGTATGAGAAATTGATCAGAGAACAATGTGAAACTCGTAAGGCATTGTTACAGACACAACTTTCACTTGCTACAATAGATCCTGTAGAGTTTGCATATACTTATAAACAAGAACCTGGATACTCAGCAATCGTCATGGGTGAACAAGTTCATCTTGTTAGATGTAGAGCTGTATACTATGTATCCTCTAGGAAAACAGAAGGCTGTTTCAATGAAATGCCCATTAACTACACAGGACAACCAATGTTTATGGCACCAAGATCACGCATTATCCAGAAAACAGGAACACCAGTAACTGACTCACTGAACTAAGTGTTCAATACTGATGCAACCAGCATATAAGTTATCTGGAACATGGTTTGTCTCACAAAATTGATTAACAAAAACATCTGATCCTTCATTGTTGTCTCCGGTGTCTGATACAACCTGAGTATATACAGATGCTGGGGAGTTGGCAACTCAAGGGATCTATTCGTATAAGGATTTAGATATATTGAGGTCACAATTAATGTATCCATCAGAACGGAAAGCTATATCTCAAACCATGTCTGCAATGATTAACCAAGATTCTTATATATCAGATACATCTATGTTTAACAAGTAACTAACCAAAGAAGCTGTTGAAGTATCGTTAAAGAACTCTATGAGTGATACATGGAGTAGGTTTGTCACATTTGGTAGTTTTTTTCTCAGGAATATTCGGACTAATGTTGCTTGCAAAGATCATTAAATGGATGTTTGATACAATTATCCATTCCAGAGGGTTGCATGGAGTATACGGATGCAGTTGGCATATAATAGCATCTATATGGGATGCTGCGACTACCTATCTTCTGTCACCTGTTCGAGTAGCAAAAGTACACCCGAAACACAAGGAACAGTCTGAACTTAATGAGGTATTAACACCTCCTCAACCACCAGTACAACAAGTATATCCTGAACTCCTAAATCATGATGCATCTGCCCCAAGTTTACACACTTTCCATCACATAGGACAAGGTGATAATGACATCAAAAAAACACATCAGAATCGATTATTAAATATGATGAAACAACCCAGAATCTGATCCTATTTACTTGATACCCAGTCTATTAGACTGGTCTTAATTATGAACCATTAGTATTATCATATACCACTAGTTATAACTAATAACATAGAACGATCATAAGACTAGTTACGTATTATAGGCTTATTGTTAGTTGAAACGAAATTGACAAAAAAAGTATGATATCGCTCCTTGAATACAAAAGGGCCACAAATAAAAATAAAAATAAATCGTTTTATTGCAAAAATTACACCTGAACCGACTATATTTTATAGTGAAAAAAAAACTCCCATCATTTTTGCTTATATTATGGCTACACTAACTTACCGCCATTTTTGCATTAGCTCACTTTGACAGGTAATGTCAGTGCAAAACCGCCATTTTGTTAGTTGCGCCCGGAGATTCAACGCAAACGCACGTCGGTTGCGTGAAAAAGTGCCACAATCCAAAATACGTCTGTGTTGGATTCAAAGTTTCAGGTAAGTGTGATTATATTTTACAATACAAAAGTGCCATATTTTGGAAAACGTCTGTTTTGCAGTCTAACATTAGTATTTGTAACCATAATATATAATACAAAAGTGCCATATTTTGGAAAACGTCCGTTTTGCATTCTAACATTAGTATTTGCTATTATATTTTGTAATACAAAATTGCCATATTTGAAATGCGTCCTTTTTGTAATCCAATATTAGTTAAGTATAATTATGTTTTATAATACAACAGTAGCATATTTTGAAATACGTCCCTTTTGCATTAAATTATAGTGAAATAAATAATTATTTTTAGCGTGCTACAATGGGAAGGCCAGAAATATGGCCGTTTTGCATGATAATAATTTTAGTTTTCGTTACAATTTTAAAAATAAAAATTACCATTTTGATGTTAATTTTGTTCTATTCTTATTACTTCAGTGATTTTTAACTTAAAAATCATATATTTATTTGTTTGTAAATTAATAATATAAACTAAATTGAAGCCCTGTCCCTGTAGCTTTCGTCACTAATTTAAAGTTTTTTAAATAATAATTATCAGTGAGTGTTTATAGGGACCTATAATAATATGGGTAGATATTCGTAAATGTTGAAAAATTTGTGATTAAAATGCATTGCCTCATATTTTCTGTGAATTTGAATGTTAAATATGAGGTGGTAGCTTAAATTTGTTAAATATAATTAAGGTGTTATTCCTGTCAAATTAGTATTGAAAATGTCATATTAAGGATTGTTATTTATATTTGATTGTGTGTATGTTTTATTGTATGTGTAGGAGCCGCCGTGTTGTATTGACGGTACCCGGTTGTAACTTGTTAGTTATGGGAGGTGAAGAGATACACGGACGCGTAGTTAAGTTATGTTTGTTTATTGAACCACTGATTACGTTTGGTCGTCTGAGTCAGTAGGTCCGCGCGTGCCGGTAATTAGGTGACGACTAATGTGTTGAATAAAGTTAATGCTGTATGAGCATTTTTGGCTCGTACATGCTCCCGAGGGACAAGGAAAAGAACTCAGACAACCAAAGTTGTATACATATGTAAAGTAAAGTTATAGTTTAAATGTAAAAGGTTACAAAGTAGTAAATAAAAGTAAAAGTTAAATAAAGGTATACAAAAGCAATACAAACAAAATGTTAAGCATAAAAATACAATGTCATGAAATATTTGTTATTAGAGTTTGAAACTTGATCGAACAGCTGTTTGCGGTGGAGTCTCGTTCCTCGCCGTTTGTTTTCCTATTTCCGTGTAGGTAGTTATTTCCTGTAGTTCAATGTCTTCTTTTATTTTAGGTGCAGGTTTATTTGTAATGCAGGTATTGTTTCTCTTACACTCAGGCATGCATTTTCTTACTCGCCAGATCACAATAGAGACGGCGATTCCTCCCACCAGCAAAGAGCTTATCGCGTAGTTGCTGACGTCGTGAATGCTCAAGTCGTAAGGCAGGCTCTCTCGTTCCTTCTGCATGGCTATCTGCTCGTTAATGGATGCATGTTCCCTATTCAAGTTCAATTTTGGAATAATAATTTTAGAATAGTTGAGAGTATTCCAAAACTCGTCAGGTGAGCCCACAGAAGGTGTTTGTAATGACGTTCCAATGTTCGTTTTGCTGCTAAGGACGTTATATGAGTATATAGTGTCCGTCTCGTGTTGCATTACACAGTCCTGACCCAATGAAATGAGTCCTGTCTTCGTTATCATTGTTGTTGTTATTTGATTTTCGCATACCATACGAATCGCACACTCGTTGATGCAGTTACATAACCATATGTTAGATCTATGTAACTTTATCCATTGGTCCGTACATTGCCTCGGTATCCAATCACAGGTTATATTGTTTACATTTCTACTCAGCATTTTTGCTTCGCAGGAGGCTGTGGCTCCGTTTAAGTTTTTAATTGGCATGTAGGCGTGGCAGATGTAGTCTTCCATCGTCATTGCGTTACATTGTTGTAGATCGATCTCTTCTATTTCTATATATGTATTCTTCACAAAGTTAACTCCAATGTATTTCGTTGTTATCGCTATCGCTTCACATTGGTTGATCAAGCGTTGTTTTAGTATAGGTATGTTATGATATAATGTATACTCGTCATCACTTAGTAAGGGAATATGTAATTCGAATAGTAGGTATTGTTCAGTCAATCGAGCCTTGACATATATAAGTTTGTATATGTTTCGAACATCTGATCCATATGTATTTTTAATAGGTAGTGTTAATCTGGTCGATATCTTTCCAGCGATGTAGTTAAGTTGTTGTGATAGATGTTCTGGTGTAAAAAGTTTCATATCTAGATGTCCTTTGTAAATATCTGTCAGTGCTTCTAGAAGCATCTGCTGGCTTCTTCTTAAAACAGAAATAAGTAGGCTCGCAGTCAATGCTCCTGAATTCACGTCGTTCATAGTTTTCATAACTTGAAATCTGTTATCGATGACTGTTATTTTATCTTCCGTTTCGTTCATAAATCGCTGAATAGCTTGTAATTGCGTTTTCATTGAATCTTCATTTTTCTTTATGATGTTGTTTTCTGCCTCGACGATAAGTGTTTGATTTTTTACTAGCTGTAGTAAATATTGTTCGTTTGTTTTGATTTTTTGTATGTCCTGGGCGTATTTTTCTGCAAAATCGCTATCCAGTACTCCAAACAAGGTTCGAGCCAAGCTTCCTACACCGTTGATGTAGCCGCGCCGCCTACGTTGTTGATGTTGAGAGAGTAGCAGTGTGTTATATTCGTGTAACTGCTCCATCTCGAACTTAAGTTGTTGCGTCGTTGAGTGACATGGCTCTTCAGGCATGGTGTTACATAGTTGTTCTAGACGATTAACTAATTCTTCGACTTTTCTAGTACTCTGCCAGAATGTAGATAGATTGTAGTATACTAGAAGTTTCCATTCATCGTGTATAAGTTGAATGTTTCCGACGGAATCATAGTAAATAGGTTGGTTATCGTTCAGTTGTGTTATTTTTAAACGTTCCAAGGGTGCTGCCAGTCCACAAGTCAGAGTTGTAAACGCTACTAGTAACATCATAAATAAGTTGTACGTTTTCTTTTTGATACTTGCTGTTCTTTTGTTTTTCTTGCAGTTTTCAGTTGTATTAGAACTATAATTCTGTGTATTTGAAAATTCTACGCAGGCTTCGTTAATAGGTAGTGGGCATAGTTTTGTTATGGGTCTTTTAAAAAGTCCTTTTTGTGTTTTTAATGTGACCACTCGTACTAAGTTGTCGCTGCCGGGGTGTAACTCCACGACGCGTCCCATAGCCCATTTACCAGGAGGTAAATTAGTTTCTTTCACTAGAACTAGCTGTCCCTTATGTATGTTTTCTTTACTTTGTTGCCATTTGTTTCGATTTTGCAGTAAATGAAGGTACTCTTTCGACCAGCGATCCCAGTAGTGTCGTCGCATGAGTTCTATGAGCTTCCAGTTGTTTCTGATATCCATAACCTTCAGAGTTTCAGGTTCGTTGAGAGGTAATGCGAGCGTTGGACTCCCCGTTAGAAAGTGTCCTGGTGTCAGGTAGTCCAGGTCTTCCACATCTTCAGATAACGGACTCAGAGGTCTGCTGTTCATGCACGCTTCAATTTGTGTAAGAAGCGTAGCAAATTGTTCGTAGGTAAGTTTCTGTTGCCCGATTACTCGTTTGAGGTGTGCCTTCATTGAGCGTACGGCGGCTTCCCATAAACCCCCTGCCGATGGCCAGGATGGGGCGTTGAAATGCCACTCAATTTGTAGATTATTGATCTCTTTAAAGAACTCTGGAGACAGCATCGTCTTAAATACTTGAAACTCCTCATGTAACAACTTGGCAGCTCCGACGAAGTTTGTGCCGTTGTCGGAGTAAATGTGTTTAGGTGTGCCTCTTCTAGCACACATTCTTTTTAGGGCGGCGATAAAAGTTTCTGTTGATAAGTCCGAAACAAGCTCAATATGTACCGCTTTAGTGCACATACATATGAATATGGCAATATAGCCTTTGCAGGTTTTAATACCACGGCCTTTGTTTATCTTCACATCAACATGGCCTGTAAAGTCAACGCCAGTGTGTGAAAATGGTCTCGATGGTGTTATTCTTTCCTTGGGTAGACTGCCCATTAATTGTTCAGTTCGTGTTGTTGTGTATCGACGGCAGCGAATACATTGTCGTAGCGTTTTCTTGACAGTTCTGTTGCCGCTTATGATCCAGTATTTATTCCTGGTGTAAGCCAGCGTTAATCTCGCTCCACCATGTAGTGTTCGTTGATGTGCCTGTTCAATTATTAATTGGGTCAGCCTTCCCCCTCGTGGTAAGAGGACGGGGTGTTTCATTTCTTCGGGTAGGTTTGAGTGATTCAGACGTCCTCCAACGCGTAGAATTCCCTTTGAATCCAGGAACGGGTTGAGTTTTAAAATCGAGCTTCTTTGTTGCAAGCTTTTCCCTTTTTGAAGAGTTTTAATTTCCGTTTCAAAATGCTCTTCTTGAATCGTTTTTATAATATTACATAATGCGTTGTTTACTTCGTCCAATTTCAATTCGTTGACCCTCCTTTTATTTTTCAATGCATCAGCAAACCGTATTACTAAGGCAAGTATTCTTGTAATACGATCGATGTTGCTATGCCGTTCAAGTAATGAATGAATTAAGTCGTTTTTATTATTAATTTGTGTTGGTTCCGTACTGTTAATTGTATAACATTTTGTTTGTAGATCCTCGTTTGTTGTATAGGTTTGCTTCGAAGGGGGTCGTTGTTGTTGTTCCTTAAGCCATTGAGGTCCTTCCCACCATAGAGAAAAGTCCACAAGCTTTGATGGCAAGAGTCCTCGAGTAGCGCAGTCCGCTGGGTTTTCGTTGGTCTTTACGTAACCCCAGTATATTGCAGGAACGATGTTTATTATTTGTGTTGTTCTGTTAGTAATATATTTATCGTGTTTTGTTTGATTTCCCTGCAGCCATGCTAATACTACTTGAGAGTCGGTCCAGCAGGATATCTTCAGGTCATAGTCCTTAAGGATCTTAGTAACTTTCTCTAGAAGTTTAGCAAGTAATAATGCGGCACACAATTCCAACCTTGGTATTGTTGTTTTTTGTTTAATGGGTGCAACTTTAGTTTTTGATGCGAGTAGAGTAGTTTCATATGCTCCGGTCGGTGACGTAGTTCGGCTGTAGATGACGCACGCGTAGGCTTGTTCGCTCGCGTCACAGAAGGCTTGCAATTCGATCGCCTTATTGTTTTCGCTTTTTATCCATCTGGGTAAAATTATGTTGTTTATGCTTTGTAGATCGGATTTAATTGTAATCCATTCTCTTTCTATAGCGTCCGGAACTTTTCCATCCCATCCAATGTTTTGATAGGTTTCAGACCATAATTTTTGAAAAATTAGCTTAGCTTGAATAGTTATTGGGGCCAGCCAGCCAAGTGGATCGTAGATCTTGCTTATCTCTGACAGTAGCCTCCGTTTAGTGTATGGTTCATTTTTGTTGTAGTTAGGTTTTTCGCTAATGAAATGAAATGTGTCGCTTGCGTTATTCCATACGAGTCCGAGCGTCTTGCTAAATTCTTCTTGTTTAAAGTTAAATAAGTTGGTTTGACTTTTCTCTTTTTCTTGTAGTTCTTTGAGGATAGATGGTTCATTGGTGGCCCATTTTCTTAAAATAAATCCACCCTTTAGTAGTAGTTCGTACAGTTGTTTCTGCAGTAGTTTTGTTGTTTCTAGTGTATGGTGACCTGTGATGACGTCATCCATATAGAAATCGTTTTGTAGTGCCGTTTGAGCTAGGGGGAAAGCGTTGCCTTCGTCACTAGCCAATTGTTGTAGCGTGCGTATAGCGATGAATGGTGCAGCCTTGGTTCCGTAGGTGAGCGTACATAGCTGCATTTCTCTCAGCGGTTCTCTAGGGGTCTCTCTCCACACAATTTTCTGAAGAGATTGTTGATCTGGATGGATGAGGATTTGACGATACATTTTCTCGATGTCCGCCGTTAGAACATATTTATAGCTTCGCCATTTAAGGATCAGGGATAAAATGTCCTTTTGAAGGTTGGGTCCTTTTTCCATTAGATCGTTGAGGCTGTAGCCTGAGTCAGTTTTCATAGACGCGTTAAAAACCGCTCGCAGTTTCGTTGTTATTGAGCTCTCCCTTAATACGCCATGGTGTGGTAGATACACTTGACCTTGACTTTCGGGTTCAGTCGCTGGTTTCATGTGACCTAACTCGATGTAGTCTCGAATGAATTGTTTGTATAGGGAAGCGAAGTGTTCTTGTCTCGCCATTTTCTTTTCTAGTTGAAGAAATTGTGCTGTAGCTTGAGGCTTCGAGCTCCCAAGGCTTTGTTTGTAGTCAGGCTTCATGGGCATTTTCACCACATATTGGCCGCTATTTGTTCTTTCCGTCGTTTCTGTGTAGTATTTTTCACAGTATACGTCAGATATTGTTGTTTCATGTTCCGAAGGCAGTTCTTCCATCTCCCAGAACTTTGAAATGTTATCTAGTTCTCGTATGGTAACTAGGCAGTTAAATTGTTTTGTTGCTCCGCACAGTATCCAGCCTAACTTAGTTTGTTGAGCTACTGGCGAGTCCTCGTTGCCCTTGAGTACACCATCTAGGATGACCTCAGAGTAAATATCTGCTCCCAGCAGTAAATCAATGGGGCCCGAGATGTTAAAATCTGGATCTGCTAGCTTTATGTTGTTTAGGTGTGTCCAGCTGGTTGTGTTAATGTTTGAGTTCGGCAGATTGTTGATTAGTTTACGCATAACCAAAGCTTGCGTATGGAATGTGTAATCTGAATGGATAGATTTACATTCCAGTTTTATCATCCCTTTGCTAGTACCCATTATGGTACCGACGCCAGTGACCGAGGCGTTCATCTTGCTTCGGGGTATGTTTAATCGTTGGGCTGCGTTTTCTGTTATCAAGGTTACTTGCGAGCCTTGATCCAGCAATGCTCGAAGGATGACGTAATCCCCTTCCTTGTTCTTGACTCTAAGTTGAAGTGTCGTTAAAAGTATCTCTTGCTCACCGTTGATGTGATTAGATACTCTTTCAGCTGCCGTTGAGGTAGACGAAGTTGTTTGTTGTTGTCTGGGTTTGTTCTCATGCAGTAGAGAGTGATGGTTATGGTTACACGTGCGGCATCTTTTCGTTGAGGTGCATTTATCTCCTCCGTGACTAAACAAACAATTTTTGCATAAGTTTAAACTGTTTGTTGTTTTGATTCGCGTTGCGACATCCATATTTAAAAATATAGGACACTGCCTCAGCGCATGTTCATTTTTGCAGAGCGGGCATTTATGAATCGATGCATGGTAGGTTTTTGTACACTTTCTTGTATCTTTATAGTTCGTTGACTTGTAATTATTATAATTTTTATGTTGAATGTTTGATGAGTTACTCTGTTTTTGACCGCTCTTTTTGCTTCTAGATGTTTCTAGCGTCATGAACTTCAACTCCAGGAACTCCATGAACTCGTTGAGGTCTGGAAGTTCTCTTGAATGTTTCATGGTTTGAATGTAATCTCCGTAAGTGACGTCATCCAGTTTCGACGCTAGTAGGTGTACAATAAGTGGTCCCCATGAAGGAATATCGATGTTAATGTTTTCCAGGGCACTTAAGCACTCTCTCGTCGTGTCATGCAGCTTCCTCAGATTGTTAGAGCTCGGTGTGTCTATTGTAGGTTGATTGAGAAGTGTATCTATGTATGAGGTGAAGAGTAATCTCTTATTATCATAACGATGTTTGATGATCTCCAGGCACGATTCATAGTTTTCGGCACTCACAGGAAGGTGTTTGATCAACTTCTCCGCTTCTCCATGAAGTTTGGATTTCAGGAACTTCATTTTTTGGGTCTTATTTAGGGTTGGATTATTGTGTATCATCTCAAAAAATAAGTCTCTAAACGAGATCCAGTTGCTGTATGTACCATTGAACTCTGGTAATTCGATCCGAGGTGTTGTTTTTTCATAATGAGAAGTTTCGAATATTTTTCTATTCAAATCGTCCTTGAGGGTGTCATACACTTGTTCCCAGTTATCAAATTTTGCTTCGTAATCCTTATCGTTGCCTTGGAGTAAATAATTTATCTCCCAGTGAATTTTGTCAATAGATTCCCACTTATATTGTATAGTATTAAGATGGTCTTGTAGCTGCCACTTCTCTTTAACTTCTTCTAAGTTAATTTTGGAAACCGCTCGTTGAAAGGCGTTGAAGTTGCACATCTGGTTACGTAATAGTGATGACAAGCGTTGATCTATGTCTTCTGTTCCAGATTGCGACATCCTATAGACTTCTGGTGATCTTGTTTTAGTCGTTCCCGAAGGGCCAGGTTCTCCTGATATCGTGTTCCGTAATTGAGTCATAGAATGCATTGTTTCTTCAACCATATCTCTTGTTATTTTATACGTTCCCAGCGTAAAGTAATCATGGACACTGTTGGTAGATTCAAACTTCTGTAAAATTTCATGGTTCGCACGAAATTCATCCCATAGGGAACGTAAGGCTTCGATCCGTTTGTTTAGATAATCTAAAGATTTTCTACTCACAGAATCCTTTTTGTAGTTGGTTTGAATAGCTTTGATTTTTTCATAGCTGCTCTGCTGTTTGTTGATGAGTTCCAAAAAGTATTCTTGCTTCGACATAGTTATTAGTAGGTAAATACGCCGGCGTTAAATTCACGAAGTTGTTGTTAGTTATAAGTTATATCGTTATCTAGCAGTGGACGTTATCCCCGCTGTTGGTTCCTTGAAAAGAAGCTGAAGACGTTATCTCAGCTTTTTGTTGTAACGTAGACGTTAATTCTCCGTCGAATGTTTGAAGACGCAGTGGACGTTATCCTTACTGTGGCTTCCTGGTGTTGTTGTTCAGTAACCGAAGACGTTATCTCCGACTGTTGACTGGTGATGCAGTAGACGTTATCCCTGCCGGTTCGTTGTTAATTGGCGAGTTAGCGCAGCTTTCCCTCCTTTACGTGATGTGCACCTTCTCAATACCACTGGGGAGACCTGCTTGTAGGAGGCCAGTAGCACCGATTTGCTCACGTAACTGAGAAATACCACTTAAAAAACTCGGCCAATCAAGTGATCGAAGGACCAAAAAGAGGTGTGTGTAGGAGCCGCCGTGTTGTATTGACGGTACCCGGTTGTAACTTGTTAGTTATGGGAGGTGAAGAGATACACGGACGCGTAGTTAAGTTATGTTTGTTTATTGAACCACTGATTACGTTTGGTCGTCTGAGTCAGTAGGTCCGCGCGTGCCGGTAATTAGGTGACGACTAATGTGTTGAATAAAGTTAATGCTGTATGAGCATTTTTGGCTCGTACAGTATGTATGTATGTATTGTGTGTATGTACTAAGGACTGTATAATATAATTATGTATAGAACTGTGTGTATTTTATGTTTTTTAGTTATAAAACGTTAAAGATGTTTTTTTTTTTACAGATTGACAAAATGAATAGAGCACGAAAAATGTTGAATATGGCAACCTCCGTTCAAGAATCGGAAAAAGTTCAAGCATTACCTGGCCACAATAATAATGTGCAAAATAAAACTTTTTTTAATACTCCAGCTGCACTCAGTCTACCCGTCACTTTACCCATTGATTCTTCAGATACAAATTCTATAGCAGACAGTCAACCTGATCTTAACCTATCAATATTAGAGGATGAAGACAGTGAAGTAAGCTGTGTAACGAATCCCAAAGACACAAATAGGCCAAAAATAGTTGTTGAACAGAGTGACTCGAGTAGCAGTTCAAGCGACTCTGATAATGACTCTGATACCAATTCCAGCCGATCATCAACATCCAGCAGTTCATCAATTGCAGATTTTTCTTCTGATGACAGTGTTTTAGATCCCAACTTTCTACCTAGTCATGAAAGATCTTCTGATTCCGAAGGAGATATACAGTCAAAAGTAATTGCCAAACCATTTTGTATTTCACCCCAACCGGGCCCTTCTCGTGTAGAACCTCACTTACTCATCAATGATAATCTGCCAGTCAATTTGGATACTCAGTCGCCTAATATAGAAACACAGCCATCCATCAGTCATAATCAGTCACCCAGCGTGAATATTCAGTCACCCAGCATTGGCAGTGAACCAGCTAGCGTGGATCCTCAGCGTCTTAGTCGGAAAAGAAAAGCTAATCCAGAAGCATGGAAAAGAAACAAAACCAAGACTCTGATCAATAGCGGGAAGGCACACACAACTATGTCTAAATCGAAAAAAATGATTACTGCCAAAAATATGGGACCTGTTTGTTCAGATAAGTGTAAATTTAAATGTCAAAATGTGTTTTCATTTGAGGAACGATTAGCCATATTTAATGCCTATTGGGACACTGGTGATTTAAACGTTCAGAGGCAATTTATATACAACCATATGACAAACATTGAGCCAAAGTATCGGTACATCCGTGTTGGTAGTACCCGCCAAAACTTAAACCACGCATATTACTTCACGAAAATCGATCAACGCATTCGAGTATGCAAGTTATTCTTTATGAATACACTTGCTATATCAGATAAAAGCATTCGGACTGTTGTAAAGAAATTTTCTGGATCAATTACTGGAATTCAAATGCAAGATAACCGAGGAAAACATGGCAATCAATTTAAATTGGATGCTGCTTTGAAGGATAGGGCAAAGGAACACATTAACTCCATACCCAGGATTGAGAGCCACTACTGTCGCGCTCGCTCTAAGCGTGAGTATATTGAAGGAAGCCGATCTATTGCTACTTTGCACCGTGATTACGTCGATAAATGTAAAGCTGAAGGTAAAGGTTATCTTTCTTATAAACTGTACTATAATATCTTCGTGAATGACTTCAATATTTCTTTTTGGAAACCGAAAAAAGACCAGTGTGAAGACTGCACAGCTTTCGCAAATGTTGAAGATAAAACGCTTTTACAAATACAATATGATCTGCATTTGAAAGAAAAAAATTTAGCCAGAGCTCAAAAGGAAAATGATAAAAAAAATATAAGCGATAATTTTATAGTATGTGTATATGACTTACAGGCTGTGATGCCTTGTCCGCAAGGCGAAGTCTCTAGTTTTTACTATATTTCAAAATTGAATACGCTGAATTTTACTGTTACTGAACTGGGTTCAAATAATACGACCTGCTACGTTTGGCATGAAGGTGCAGGATCTCGTGGTGCTAACGAAATAGGATCGTGTGTGCTCGCGTACTTGAAAAATTTGAATGAGAAAGCTTCTGACTATTTTGACGTAGTATTTTACAGCGACAACTGTTGTGGCCAACATAAAAATAAATTTATGTTAGCAACGTACCAATACGCCATAAATGAGTTATCGAAGTTGAGGAGTGTTACTCATAATTTTTTAATAAAAGGGCACACTCAAAATGAAGGAGATGCTGCTCACTCTCTAATTCAACGCAACATTTCGAATGCTTTAAAATCTTCTCCCATTTATGTGCCGGATCAGTATATAACCCTTATTAAAACTGCAAAGAAGAAAGGAAGACCCTTCGTTGTTCACGAACTTATGCATGAGAGTTTTTTAGATTTAAAATCTCTGGCTGTCGGCAATTACACTATTACAGAAGATGGACAAAAAGTCAAATGGGCTGATATAAAAACTATTAAAGTCCATCGAGATTATGAGAACAAATTTTTCTTCAAGACTTCATACGAAACTGAAGAGTTTACCTCGGTAGCCACGCTGACAAAAAGAAGGTCTGCTAATCCTATAGTGCCAAAAAAACTGTACAAACAAAAACTTAAAATAACTGAAACTAAAATACAGGGTATTCTTAAACTTATTGAGAAAAATATCATCCGTAAGTATTACCAAAGCTTTTACGAAAATTTGTAATTTTATTATTAGATACCTAATTGTGATAATATTTAGAATAGTTAATTTTAAAAGTTCCTTTTGATAATAAAGACTTATAAATTTCATACGAACATTTACATAACAATAATAAATAACGATTATAATTTGTAACTTAAAATAGTTTACGTAAAAAGTGCCTTAAAGTGTTTATAACTGTGATTTTGTAAGACTACTTAGATTGTTATTGTGCAATAGTATTATTACATATAAGCTATAATATTTTGCTACTGAATTATGTGCCTTTAGAACTGATCTTGTATTTTGTTTTGTTTAAATTATTAATGTTAAAGAGAGACAAATTAGTGTCGTCACTTGATTACTTTTTGAGTTATTTAGAGAATTTATTAATGAATATGGTTATTTTATTTATATTTTGATAATGATTATTACAGTTTTATCTCTTGTTTTTTCTATAATTCTTACAAATATAATTGTTTTAGAGAGATGTTTAATTTTGCTGAATAATAGTTACGTACAAAGTTGATCTCAATTATATTACTTAATAATAAGTTAAGATTTTTTAGTTTAGATTTTTTAATACAATGTTCTCCTGGTGTCCATTCACTTATGTTTTTACCTAGTAATAAGATTAAACTTTTTGATACGGTTTTTTACCAAAAAGGTACAATAAACCATTTTTATTTGTAAAACTGTGTTTAATTTTTGACATATTTTTTATTATATTGGTTCAAATTTTGAATGCAAAAGGGACTTTTATGCTTTTTTTTCTTAATAGGTAACATCTATTACAAAGTTTATATTGTAGATAGATAGAGCTAATAAATACGCATCTAATGATATATTAACATCTTATGTTTAATTAATAAATATATGAAATATTATAAAAAAACAGTTTCAAAAATTTGTTTTGGCTGTCCTGTAAAATTTATGGATTTCGATTTGTGCCCTTTTTGTATTCAAGGAGCGATATGGTTTTCATGACCGTTTATTTCTAAGATAATTCTAAAATTCTGACACGAACTTTTATTTGTAGGAGGCACCTGTTCATTGGCTTTTAGAAAATAACAATTTTTACTATCCAAATGCAAGTACTTTGTTCATAAGTTCGGTTTTTAGGCGGGAAGGCGTGAAAGTGAAATAACTCATTAACCATCAAATTTAGACCCCTAGTTTACTGGGCTAAAATCATTGCAAATGAGCTGTAGTACAACGCCCTTCAAGGAATAGGTCAAATTTACAATAAGAAGGGAGACTATGTATTGTTAAGAAACCCTTCTAGAGATAAATTGCAAACCATTTAACTCGGGCCATATTTAGTGTTAGAAGACTTAGATTGTAAAAAACTATGAAACGGTAAAGAGGACATTTTGCATAAAATAGAACAAAAATTTTCAGAAAGTAAATAACGTATTATTTTCAAAGAAAACCAATGGTTTTGTCCCTTGCATACATGTGTTCCATGTGTTACAGTGTTAATTTAATCTTCTATGACTAACCATGTTTTGTATAATCGTAATATATTTTATTTATTTATTTATTTATTTACCCTTTATTATATTTTTTACAATAGGCGGACTTAATGCCTGATGGTATTCTCTACCAGTCAACCCCTGGCGACGGTGAGAAATTGTTGAAATGCTAAATGAAAGAAAAGTAAACAAGAATTTTAAACAGTGAGTTTTAAATATAAAAATAATTAATATAATATATTATCTTACTTGTAGTGTCATTACTGCTGATTTTGTGTACCTACATACTATTTTATATCAATTGTATCAAAAATATAGTATTAGATGCAATGCATTAGCATAAAAATGTACCTACTGTGTATTTTTTTCTTTTTTTCTTATGGGGGATATTTACTGTATTAAATCCCTACATACTTACCTACAATAGTATCATAATGTAACAACCTATAAAATAAGCAATCATTATAGTAAATCAGTAATTACTCAGCATTCCGTTGTTTCACTTGTCTCCTGGTGGTCCGACCAGTACACTTGCTAATAAAATAATTGTATAAGACTTACTTACTGGCCGTTAGCAGATAAAAACCTAGCCAAGCAAACAGTGCGTAACTGTGTTCGCTGTGCTCGCTTTAAGGCTCAGCCTGTGCAAGTTATCCTGGGTGACTTGCCTAGTGACAAAACTACCTTGATTACGCCGGGCTAGTGCTGATATCCGATCGTAAGGGCAGAGGCTGTAAATTAATCAAACGTTATATTTGTGTTTTTGTGTGCTTGGCAGTCAGAGCCGTCCATTTGGAGTTGGTGTCCGACCTGACCAAGGAAGCATTCCTCGCGGCCTTCTATTGGTTTATTAGCCACCGCGGCACGAGCGAGGCGCGTGTCGGAATCGTGTCGGAGACAACGGCACCACGTTCGTGGGAGCTTTTAATGAACTCTCACACTTAATTAAGGTGCCTTACGGCATCGCTGCTTTTCTAAAATTTGTTAAGCTAAAATATCACACGTTATCGACGCTTGGAATTCGCATGAAAGTTTGGGAAATAACGGCGAGTTTAATGCGTCTTGAAGCGCAGCAAAACATGACCCTCCGTACCATAGTGCGAGCGCCTCGCTTCGTGAGAAACGATGTGTTGAGGCGCGATCTCAAGGTCGATACCTTGGAACGGTTTGCGGCGCTGTCCGCACGTCGCATGTTCGACCGCGCGAACAACGGTCCGCACTCCCACCTCCATGGGATCGCGCCGCTTCACGCTCGTCCTCCCGAAGGGAGACCGCTCCCAAGGGAGTTCGTGCGGTTAGCGGAGTCCTCCGAAGAGGCGGATGACGACCGAAGTCAAGCCCATTAAGTCCGCCCAACGGCGGCGAAATATTCATCACCTTGAGGCCGTTGACCTCATGAGTCTGCCCGGGCAAAGAGGAGCCCCTCGTGTCCCGTATTCCCTATTGCACTAGAGCCACTAGAGCCCTGCGTAGGAAGACCCTCAGTCAGTCAGTCAGTCATTACTCAGAAACCGCACTGATAAATTGTTTTGATTCATCGGTTCGTGCATTAAAACTCAAACTGATAACCAGCATTATTCCTGCATTCAACAACGGAGCATGCTAGGTGCGTGGACGGGTCTCGATGCAATCTCTGCAAACCAAAACAAGAAAACACTCGTTCCCGAGATATCACGATGGAATCACGCAAACGTAACATGTCACGGACTTCAACTCTGTCACCGAGCTCGTCGCTGCAGCCACTTTCGCCACAAAGACCAGTCGTAACAAGAAATCACTTTAAACGACCACCTTTATAAACGGTAAGAGAAAGAGACTCGACATCGAGTACAACTGCGATCCCTGGCGGAGTAAGGAAGAACGTGTCCTCATCAATATTGACTCTTTGTCACCTGTATTCGGTGGCATCGTTCCTCCGAGGCTGCCCCAATTTACGAGCGTATGGAGTATGAAGAACTTCATCAGAATGCACCTCCATCTCAACATGTGCTAAACCGGTCAAAACGCTTCCTGCTCGTGTTACCTGGAGATCATAGACCCTTTGAGTGGCAGCAGGAAGCCGTCGGTAGCATCCTGTACGTGTGGACATTTCTATCACTTCGGCTGGCAACACGTCAGTCAAATCTTTAATGTAATAATTTTATAAGTAATTGTAATATTTCTCTAATTAAAAGTTATTTTGAATTAAATAGTTTGATTCGCACCCTGCTGCCCCAACTATACAGGGTGACTGGTTGAACACTTGAGATACTCGAGGACACAATTATTTACGACCAAACTAAACGTTTAAAAAAAGTTTTAAGAAAATATACGAATTATTTTCGAAGAAAACTTGAATTGAATTAATCCGAAAATATCATGAAAGTGCGGACACATTGTATGATCCATATTCACTTCGTACTTTACCTGGTTTAGGACTGACAAAAATACCAAGATAAGTAGTGTAATAAAAGTATTTTTGAAATCATTGTATTAAAGTGATTTTGAACGTTACGTCACAACAGCGACAAAAGATGAAAACTGACTCTTTAAATGTACCTACCGAAGTACTTTTGGCGTACTTAAAAATTGAATCATACCTATTTAAAACAATTGATTGATTGAATTATCTATATTATCTATTTACAGTGATCGACAATTTTATCAAAATTACACATATCGTAATAATTTTTCAAAATGCTCACTTCCTCGTGTAATATGTACTTAGGTACACAGTTAGCATGTTTTTGCACTGTTGCTTTACACTGAGTATCACATCACACATGGTATCACATAGGGCGTTGGATTCTTTTATTGGGGAAGGATTCGCGGTACGAACGTATAACATCTCGGACACTGTCATTCGTACGAGCAATACGAGCATGCACGAACCATCTCCTGCTATTCGTCATTAGAAAAATTATAAAAATGACATTGTTTTATTGAAATAACACCGCGCAATCGAGTGCCTAAGCACGTATAAAAAAATGTCCGGCGCGTGCGCTTTGCAAAATAAAACTGTGTAAGGATAGCAAGGACAAACGAGACGCCCCAGGAGAAAGTGCGTCAGCCGGCCGCGTCTATTGTTTTCGCTCGGGCCCGGCCGGCTAGCGCGGCGTTATTTACCTACCAATAAACGTGGGAACTGCTCGAACCGCATGCGCCCACAATTAAAGAATTTAATGGATATTTATGTCAAATTTTAAGCACCTATTTTTTTTACATATTTAGAACGAGCATCGTTTACTGAGTGACCTCTATCAATATCTCAAGTGTTCAACCAGTCACCCTGTATAAGTCGTGCAATTTGTAAAGTGTTTTATCTTTTATTTAACGAAAACCCGCATTCTGAGCTGTGAGTCAACACTGTATACCATTGTTTGCTAAGGACAAGTATGGGGAGGCTAATACACCGTCGTAAAGATTACCAAGTTGGTGGACATTTTTTATCAAACTTTTAGGCACCATAATATACGGGTACGGAACACTGCGTTATCACACCCACAACATTTAATTAACTTTTTAAGAGTTAAACAGATAAAAGGGTTATCGAAGTGCAATGAATTATGAACGTGCACCTTATCGAATGTCGATTGTCGGTTCATGAGTTCATCACAGCTTAACGTTCGGGGCAATAGGTTTCATACACATTTTGTTTATCAAATTGTCACCGGTCTCCAAGCCGAAGGGTATTGCTTTATCGGTGGAATTAATACTCGAAATCGCCACGTATCTGAGCTACGCTGATTTTCGTAATTTTGTCCGGTCGGTATGGCCTAACGGAAACGAATGCAGAGCTATTCGGTAGAAATTGTGGCACATGTCGACTCACACAGAGGTAACTACGTTCATCAACGACGCACAGATCGATATCGAATACAACTATGATGTTCCTTCGTCTCATCGCGCTGTGCGCGTGCAGCGGCTCGCAGGACGGGGCCAGCTGTTGACCCTCGCAGTTCTTTAAAAAACTACTCAACATGCGGACCTCACAGAGTGCGCACGCCGGCCTATGTATCTTGTGCACGTACCTATTAGATTACATTCCATATACCACCAATCGTGTTTTATTAGTATCTAGGCCCCCAGCCCAACCTGGTCCTAGATCACACAATGACGATTCGAGAAGTGAATGAAGCACGTCAAATTCTTTTCAACGTGGAGCAACTGTTACCTGTCTTCGGTGGGGTCTATCCTCCAGATCTGAAGCTACTAACAAGTTACTCGCAGCTACGAAACTTCATCGAAGTTCACGTCAACATGGACTCCTGTATGAAACGCAATCATGCCTCCTGCCCGTGTCACCTGCTGGACCTTGACAGTCGTAGTTGTGAAAAATGTGTTAAACCATGGCAAACCTGTTAACACCGACATCTTCATCATTATTGTTTCAATCACGTCAGACGCTGGTTGTGCACTCTACAGGAAGTTCTGATCGACCGACAACGAACGGGTACGAGTTACAGCAAGGACGTCGCCGAGAGTGCTTTGGTTTCCCTAAACCACACCATTTACTGGAAAGGAGTAAGCATCGTCTCCACAGAACTCAAGTGTGAACCATCACTCTGACAAACTTCTTTCCAGAGGTAAAAAAATACAAAAGAAGAACTGGTGACGAGAATTGCAGACGCTTTTAAAAAAAATCTAACTGTGTTCGTATTAACGCTGTGTTCGAACAAGATTTAAATAAAATAAAATAAATGTTTCTGTTGTTTGAATTTTCCTTGATACCTCATATATTCAACAAGCTGGTAAGTACTATAAGCTCCCATACAAAACTTTTGAGTCGTCGTCGTCGTTTCGATATCGTAATTTTAATTAGACGAGCCGATATCTCGCGGTACCACTCGAAAGTAGCGACACAGATGCGCTTAATCGCGCAATATGGCCACCACAGTTTAAGGGATAAGAATATTAATTATTCATGTTAAATTCAGTAGGATAAGGATAACTAGATGAGGATAACTATACTTGGGTCTTGTTCAATTTTAAAAATTGGGGTAACTGTGGGTCAAATTTATCATGTACGGATAAAGCATCGTGAAAACCATACACCATGTGGAACAATCATTGTGGAGATTCTGGTGCAGTCGAGCAGGTTCGGCGCGAGGACGAGAAGCTTCGAAAGGAGCAAGAAAAAGAGAGTCGTGAGCAAGACGAGGATCGAAAGCAAACGAGACTCCAAAAAGAAGAGCAGCGGCGACAGGACCAGGCTTTGATGACATACGCGCTGGTACTGAGTCGGCAGAAGCAGGACCGTCCAAGAAATCGTTGGATGAAGTGATAGCCTAACGTACTTTCACCATTTTTTAGTTTGTGTATGTTTGTGTTTAATAGTTGTGATCTCGTAACCTACTTTCACTAAATTACTAGAATTAGAATAAAAATTATTTTACATTAGAATAAAAAACGTAGGTTTCAGTTGCTCCTATTATTTCTCAGTGTACGTTACCTTAGTACCTACTAAGTTCTGAGCCTTCATGTGCTTTTCTCGAAACATCACGAGAAACGTATTTGGTTGCAACCCTTTTTGCGTCCCACTGTTGGGCACGGGTCTCTACGTGGATATCCTCACCATACGCGGACCTGCTATCCCTCACCGTTAGTGAGTTAATGTAATTTTCAACTGCATATAAACAGTTTGTCGATGGGATACTTAAAATCGAGGTAACTTTTCTCAACGGAGCAACATTTTCTTTGGAGTACAACTTAGACGCCACGAGGATAGAAGACGACCGCCTGCTCATCAATTGGGACTGGCTAACTCACCTATTCGGAACCATGCCACCAGGTGAGAGGAATTTCGTGAGGGTTGCCAGAATATTGCACTTCATCAAGAAGCGGGTTCATCCGAACAATTGTTACGCCGCCGCTGGTGACACCTGCTCGTGTGGAAGGAAGGTGAATGCAGAAGACCCTCCTAAACGCGAGTGCAAGAACAAACATTTTCATCATTTCTGTTCCTGGCCCGTCAGTTTGTGGGTGCTCAATTACCTGATACTATAGTGACTGATACTATAGTGATTGTGTTTAGTGATTTGGACTCTGTTAAGTGAATTTTTGTGGAAGCTGACAAACGCCTTCTCGTTACAAACAGCATTTTTATTACCCACAGCGCGTAACAATATGTTGGATATTTGTATTTATACCCCTATTAGTTTAGAATCATTGATAGTTGTGAAGCAAAGTTACTTGCGAGGCGGAGGTAATGGTGCGCATACTGGTGCTAATATCTACTGTTTATCACGTGACATTACTCTTACAATTTTGTTACGAGATGTGATGATTAGAGTTATGTAAGCATAGTCTCAAAGCATACTACAGACCTCAAGACGATGTTCCTTATCAGCCGAAAGATTGGAACTTAGATTTGTATGCCGTAAGTATGATGTCAAGTTCTACCTGTAGCTGCATATGGACATTGTGCACTACGGAGTATTTTAAATAGAAAACGGACGGTGCGGCACCACTGAGATAAATAGTAAGATCGGACGCTCCCGACGGCTACTATCATAATGTTATTACTGGTAAGCAAGCACATTTACGTAGGAAATTAACTCCGCGCACTATCATACTACAAGGGTATTTGGTAGAGGGTCCGACAAAACACGCAAAGTAAAATTAGATAGAATTAGAGGTAACTAACTGGTGTAGACATCATTAAATAAATTTTACATCAAAGTTCAACTTTGACAATGATTTAAAAAAAACCACTAGCAATTCTGGAGTTAAAAACTTCTCTATTTATTACTTACTATCTGACCCCGCGAACTTCATATCACCTTTTGTGGCTTCCTCTGTGTCACTATCGGTTGAAAATGATGGACAAGATTCTTTAGATGGTGTAGGACAATAGGACGATTCAGAATTGCTATAAGAAGATAATTCGTCACAATCAGTTGAACTATCTGATAAATAAAGATCTCTGTATAATATATTATAATCTTCGCTTATTTTATTATTTTATTTTTTTACTCTTTATTGTCACAACTAAACTATGTTGTACAAAGGGCGGACTTAATGCAGATAGGCACTCTCTGCCAGTCAACCCTGGTTGTTGGTGAGAGTTTTTATTCCCGTTGATGTACCCGGTGTTGGCCAGATTTCTGGGGTTTCGCATACAGTCTGTCGTTCATTTTTGCTAAGCAGTGACGGAGAACTATTCTCGTTTAAGCGATCGGGATAAAATATTGTAAAAGCAGAAGCCGTATCTTCAAGAGTATATCTTCTTGTGTATTTATCCCAATAGAAGACTGGATTTTATCTATTATTTGTTTATTTGCACTTATGTTTTATGTATTTTATCCTTTTCTATATACTACTATATATATATATTACATTTTATATTTTTAACTTATATCTATTTTTATTTACAACTTTATTTTCATATATACAATACTAAATGTGTTTATTTTATGTATATGTCTATTTCAATATGTATATGTGTACTAATTTGGTTAATGCTGGTGTTTAAATACATATATGGATGGACCATGCATGTTTGCTTTTTCTCTCTTCTTATGTGTATCAATTCTATTTGTTTCTACTTATTACTTTATTTATAACATCTTTACAATATTTTAAAAACCTATATCTGTATCTGTTATTAGATATCAGTTCATTGGCGTTCTCTACTTTAATTTCTTTTTCCAGACTTTGCTCTGCCTCATATCGCTCAAGACCTGAAGCCGGACACTCGAAGAGGACGTGGGCCACTGTCTCCTCCACCACGAGGTCACAGGTGCACGACGGGCGTCGGGCTCTTCGTGCATTTGAAACGATGCAAGTACTCTGAGACCTCGCCGTGCCACGTCATCATCTGGGTCATTTCTTTTGATATTTCTAGTTTATGTATGACTCTGTATGCAGCTTTTACATCCGGGAAAAAGATCTTTGTTACAGAGTCTCACCCATTCTGTATGTCTCGTCAAGCATTTCCGAGCGGATTTGTCGCTTCACGAATGAGATAGGAAATAGGTCGTAATCAGCCCTCTTTTCCTGATTTTCTGCTGCGCCTTTGGCTAGTTGATCGGCCCGCTCGTTTCCCTCCAAGCCCGCGTGAGCCTTTATCCAAAACAAAGATATATTTTTGCCTTGTTCTATATATTTGGCTATGTGGCTGCGTGCTTCTATCGCAAGAGGATGGAGAGAACGAGGTTTGATTACAGTTTCCAGGGCCGACCGGGAATCGCTGTATATCCCTACGCTAGAGTGTTTGCCTTTGATTATCTCCGCTGTGGCTCGGCATATGGCTAGAAGTTCCGCTTGATAAACCGTGCAGTACGACGATAGTTTGAGACTGAGGGACTTGGTATCGGCATCCCCATTCCAGCAGGATAGGGCGGCTCCGACACCGTTCTCAGTCTTACTACCGTCGGTGTAGATTCGTACTGCTTGTATATTGTAGCGGTCTACATACTCCCGGTTTACCAGACTTTAGAACTCTATGCTCATTTGGGTTGCTGGATGTGGAGTTTCAGCGTACCTCACCGTTCTCTCGACCGATCGGTCCTTTAGTGCGGGCGGGAGTACCCCTCTCCTGGCCTCGTACATAGCTGCTGCCTCTTGTACTCGGAGGTCAAGATGGAGCAGTCCCGCCAGCATCAGAACCAAATTGAGGGAAACGGTGCGGTACGCTTTAGTGATTTTTTGGGCAAACACTCTTTGGACAGCATTTAGATGTTTTTGAATTCCCAATTTCTTGGCCGCAGGTGCCCAGACTGATGCTGCATACAGGATCACCGGCTCCACGGTGGCTGTATAAATGACCCTAACAACCTCCGGGTGGAGGCCCCAGCTAACACGAGCAGCTCTCGACAGCTGTTTATATGTGTTGAGTGACTTCCTGCAAACGCCCGCAACATGACTGTTAAAAGTTAGCTTGGCATCGATGTTGACACCCAGTATTTCTGGTTTAAGTTTATTTCTGGTGACATGCCAACGTCGACCCCACCCATGCCAGGATCTGGCATGCTTGAAACCGCAGATGAATGCCTCGAAACCGGGCTAGACGACTACGTATAAGATATGGTTCTTGTTTTATGACTAGTCGCCTACTGCACGGTACCTAATACTCAATTGCTATTTTGGCATTTGATAATCCTTATTAAATATCATAAACTCATCAATAACTGTCATCTGCGGCTCCACCGGTACATTTTATCTCGATGAAAAGATTCCTTTTCTTACGCAGTCTGATTATACTATTTTATGTCCTGTCATGTGATAGATCCGATAATTATTGACGAAATAAACGACCTCTCATTATCGATTACGAGTCCCTTGCTAGTGAATGACGAGGTCGAACATGGTGATCTTCGTTCTGGTCGGAAAAGATGTTCAAAAGGATGTTCTGAAACCAATATTTGGACTGGAGAGAATAGTAAGGAACTTAGAATGGAAGAAAAATAATATTTAGGGTACCGGCGAGATAGCAAGGGACCAAAGTTTAGTGTATTACATGATACTATTAGGCCAGCCCGAATGATTGGCATGGAGGGCCGATGGATTCCGAGTTTTGCAAAAAATCAAAACTTCGTGCTTGTACCAGATGAGGAACGTAATACAGGGTGGGCCAGAAAGGAGTACGATTTTAAAAACACTCTTGCGTTTGAAGCTGCAAGAGGGGACTGCGCGGGTGGAGGGGTTAAGTAGCTCGGTTCTCGGAAAATTAGTCGCGATGGATCACTTCACCGGAGCGCAACGTGCATTCTGCGTTAAACACAAGCTATTGTTCGGCGTTTATTTCGACGTGAGTTTGGATTACATGACCTAAATCAGTGTCCGAAGGAAAGTGTGATTCGATCGTGGGTCAGAAAGTTCGAAGCTACTGGTTCGACTCTGAAACAGAAGCCTGCGGGACGCCCAAGGTCAACAAGAACGGAAGACACAATTGAACAAGTTAGAGCTTCAGTTCAACGTAATCCTGCTCTATCGACTCGAAAGCGTTCAGCCGAACTTGTGGTGTCCAGAACATCTTTGCGTCGTATTTTGTTAAAAGATCTGAAATTGCACCCGTATAAAATTCAACTTGTGCAGGAATTACAGCCAAATAATCCAATTTTACGGAGAGCTTTTGTTGAAACGATGCTGGAACGCTTTCGGAGTTTCAACAATATTCTGTTCTCCGACGATTCACATAAATGGGCATGTGAATAAACAGAATTGCCGTTATATGAATGTCTAAGAAGTTAAATAAACCAGTCGTTGATTTTAAAGAAAACTACAGGACTTTCTAATTTACTAGGGGTCACAGCTTAAAGGGGAAGGGGTTGTTAAGTATGTAGGTAAATGGAGATTGCACCTACGTGTGCACTTGTGTGCGTGAGGCTGCGTCCCACCTAATTAGATGCAATAAATTAGTGTACTACTGGCTACGGTGTTTAATGGTCGCTACCCCCGTCCTTCTAGTATACAACACGTGGCGACGAGTCGGACTGCTAACGCGTGGGTTATATCGTAAAATAATGTCGTTCCATGGTGCTTTGGGTGTTTTTACAACTTTTGACCATCTCTCACAAAATTGGGTCAGCTATAAAGCGCGATTAAATCAATGGTTTATTGCGAACGATATATTGGAGGACAAGGACAAGTTGAAGGTTAAACGAAGAGCGTTATTACTGAGCGCTCTCAGTGAATCGACTTTCAAATTAGCCAGTGACCTGGCACTGCCGAAGAAATCAGAAGAATTGGATTTCGGTGACATCGTGACTCTTTTGGACAATCATTTCACGCACACATAGACGGAGTATTATAGTGATTACAATATTGATAGTGAAGTACGAGTTAGCGCAAAACTTTCTGTAGAAACCATCTTTGTTTTGTCAGGATGCATTCACGGGCAAAGAAGGTTCTTGGTCTGAGTGAGAGTGAGGTTAGGGAGTCTGTTGCTCAAATAAAGGATCTTGCGAACAATGCCGTTGATGTTTATATTGTCAATGTTTCAGAGAGCGACTGGAATTCAATTAAGAAGCTCCAAGAGGCATTCCAGTATGAGGGTTTTAACCCTCTTATGATCATAAAAGAGTTCCTGGCCAGGGCCAACGCACAGTTGGCTAATAAAGATGACACACCTGTTGAGACTGTCACCCCTGGGGGCAAGTCTGTGAGCGTTTATGATAAATGTCATCCCCAGACAGACCTCCTTTTCTTTGTGACTTTATTTTTGGAGAGAGGGAACAACATTTCTAAAATTCTGCTAAAATGCGATAAGACTGTGGCAGACAATATAAAGAGAAAGTGCAGTCAATGTAATATCAACATAAATCAGAGGACACCAGGGAGTGCCTTAGGCACGAATGTGATCACACTGGCCAGGCTCTCTCAATCATTCCCCTTTGCGACTGCTTCTGCCATTATTGGCCATTTAATTGAAGGGAAGCTTAAGAGCAGGATATTCAGGGGAGTCAAATTGCCTTTACTCATGCAGCATTCCATCTTCCCCAGTTTAATCCCTGACGTACAGTGCGATTTTCCGTTGGCGTCCCATCAATCGCTGAATTCAGCAGCCCCCAACATAACCGAAGTAGAAGAGCGACCGACACCGACAGTTCCAGGTTCTGGGCTCGAAGGGGAGGAGGATTGTTCCAAAGGCGAAATAGAGAGGCCAGAAGGAGAAGCGGGGAATAATGTTCGACGTCGTGCAATTTCTCCAGTATTTTATTCGCCTGTAAGAGATACTCCTGGATCCAGTAATGCTACCCATACCGCCCGGGAGTCAATACTGTGGGGTGCTATTTGCTGTGCTCGAAGGTAAACAAAATGCAGAAAAATACATTAAATTACTACACGACGAACGACAGAAGATAAATATAAAATCAAAATTATAAGATCGTCATTTTATATTTCAGCACGATAATGCACCTATTCATTCGGCGACGCTTGGAAAAAATGGTTGACGGATAACAATATTGAAAATCTGGAGTGGCATTCGGCATCACCCGATCTTAATATTATGGAAAATGTATGGGGATGGTTACCGAGAAAATTATACGCAGATAGACGACAATTTGATAATACAGGGTGGGCCTTAACTGTGTTGACGTTTTGTTTTGTCTTTAAATCATAAACCCGCAGAGGTACGCGTGCGGAGGGAGGGGGGGGTTAGCGTAGGGGGTTGCGTTAGTAAAAGGTGTGGTGGTGAATTTTGACAACGCTAAAAAATAGTCATAAAATCGTCATAAATAGCCGTACAAGTAAAAAAAAAACTCGCATTTTAGTTTCGGCGTAATTGCTACAGGTAAGTGAGGGTTATGTCTTGAACGTCAATCTGTATTCCTTCAAGGTGCAAGTAAACGGTAAAGTCTATCGAATTGGTTTAGGTTCCAAAAAATAGTCATGAAATAGTCTAATGAAGTAAAACATTTTGTACACGATTGTACCTCCATAGAAATGTAGGGAAAATAAAGTAGTCCTGCGTGAGGCCCGGAGCATGCTATCACCCGCATGCGGACCGGACCCGCGCGCGGGCGGATATCCGCATGACAGGAAAAGGGCCCTTACATCTTCTATAATAATTATAACAAAAAGATATGATATTAAGTCGAGTTGGGGCTGGAAAGAAACAATGTGTAAAATTGAATGAATCACAGAAACGCTATTTGCTGGATTTTGTTAAGAATTCGCATAAAAAGTTTCTTGAAGAAAACCTAAACCTACGTAATAGCTACTTAACATTTTCACGGCTATGCCCATCTGGGGTATATTTGCCTCAGATGACAGAGAAACATGTGCGTGTACGCTGCATACAAATATAGATTTGATGATTTAGGCTCTTATGAACGGACTAGCTTTTACCCGCGGCTTCGCCCGCGTGGTCAAAGGGAAATAACAATAAGTTGTTTAACATACATGACATATTTGTGATGCATAAATAGTGGCAGTTCCACTATTAAAAGATTCTTAGTGGAACCAGAGGTAATGCTGACCGCAGCTGGATCTTTAAGCTAACTTCAATAGAAGTGTGCTGATGAAAATTGATGCAGGATCCACCGATCAGACAATACTAGTGACAATACTAACGTGGAGAGCACAGATAAGTGTGATTGTTTTCCAAATGGGTGTGATTTTTTCTTTTGAAGTGTTTCCCAGCCATACACGTCTTGGGATACAGAACAGAGCACTATTTTAATACGCTACTGTAGACGACATTATATGGAATAAAATGTAAAGATTCTGGGCATTGGGCACACGCGAACATGTTACGTAATTAGTTTGAACCTTTGGATTCGCATTACTGTAGGGGCAAGAAACCCTTAATCAAACCATGGGAGCATAGCTCCCACATAAGTTTTCTTTTTTTTACATACCGTGGCTTTAATACTCCCACTTCCTGTCATAGACTTTAAATTTAAGATCATTTCTGAACGAATAAAAAAAACAAAGCGTCAGAAATCAATTGTCTTGTTGACAGTTGACAATAATTTTTCTGCAACGTTTTTTTTTCGCGTCTTTGGTGTTCATTGTAACAAAATATCTGTTTCTTCGTTGTTTACACGAAAGGTAAATCGTGCTATTTTTTACCATCATGAGTTTTTGAGTTTTATTTATCATTAACGTATGAAATTCATTGATCAATCGTCAATTCTAGTGACATTTGGCTCATAAACTATGTGGGAGATATACCTACTCCCATTGCCCGATTGGGTCACCCTATTTTGATACAAGCCCTTAGGAAAATTTGACTCATTTGATCATTTTTACTTTTGCTGAGTTTAAAAATGTCTCGAAAAAGACCATTACATGATGACGAAATTGCGAAGAAGTTGCAAGCGTTGGAATCTTCTGAAGATGAAGAGGAAATGGGTATCTTTAGTTTCGGTGACACAAGTCATCTATAGATGTGAACTCCGCTTTAGACAGAATCCAAAGTATCTCATACGAAGAGCTTCTGGAGACCCTGTAAATTTCAGTAGAATGTGATTACCAAATTCAGACAAATATGGTAGAAGCTCAGCATGCTCCTCAGTCACCTCCACCACATTCTACTGATAATGTGCAGGAATGATGTGCTGTCTGAGCCTCAAACAGATAAAATTTCAATACCTGAGAAAAATGTGGAAAATATAGAATATTATAGAGAGATGTTTCAAGTTTATAGTGGATTACAGAACAAGGTACAATAGGTCAAATAAAGTTGAAATTTCAGAAAAAAGTAATTTTTGAAATGGATCTAAAATCCCTAATTACAGTAAGCGGTACACCTGTAAATTATTTTTCAAAGCTGTTTTCTGAGCAGTTGTTAGAACTAATAGTGGAAAATACTAATAAATAATCAAAACAATATTTCCTAAATCGAGATAATTTGTCCTGTAAATAAAAGTAAAGAAAATTCGACGTTTAGAGAACATTTTAAACTAGTCTTGTGTAGTACGCGTACGATGTACTAGTAGGTTATGTTACCCAGCACTGTACTACAAGTAACGTTACCAAATAGAAATCCTTAATGTGACATTTCGGACAGTCGTACACTAAGCGCGTCTCACTTTAACATGCATGTTAGCGCAAATGTCCGAGTGTCCGACTGTCCGCTTAAGAAATCCCGAACCGAACAAATGCACACCGCGCCGGTGCTCATGTGCGGTAGGTACTGATTGTTGATGTTGTTATGTCATAGTCAACTTTGTTGCGCGTGAATAAATTGTTTGTAAATCTGTAATCCATTTAAGTTGTATTTTAATAATATATCAACAGTTCATTGTTTCTGGCGATTATATTGAAATAAGGATTGTTGGTTTTATATTACGTTGTTTCAATATTTTATAAGTGGTACTCTTATAAAATACGACTTTTTTTTATAAATATAAAATTATGTAAATAGATTTAATTTTCGAACTTAAAGATAACTTAATATTATCTACAATTTTAATTATTAGTATTTAGGTAATCATACCTACTCATTTCAATAGTTAGAATGGTAGTCCTAAGTCTGTTAAAGTTTGAAGGAAAATCAAATTGGGTTCGACCGGTTATTACGCTCGACGCTGTGTGGATAAGGATAACTGTACTATGAGTACTAAATGTACTAATAAGGTGTACTAGTTCATTATCCCAAACGTACTAGTACAGTGCGAACTCGCAGACATCCGATTAAGCACAAGACTATTTTAAACCCAAATGACTACATTGCGATAATGTCATCTAATGCGGCTATATTTAATGTGGTTGATCAACGAAAGAAGCGTGCAAAAATAATTTTAAAATACGCAAAATCTGCACTTCCAAATAAGTCAATGTAAACGTATAATTATTTAGAAAGTGTCTCTAAAAATTCTCGTACGAGGGGAACTGTCTTAAAGAAACGATATAAGCCAACTTTTGCCTAAAAGTCTTAGCGTAGACAGAACGGAGCGCAGCGGAGAGGATTTTATTAACGCAATAAAAATAAACTGTAATATTATTACAATAAAGTGAATAAATGCTTGAACTAGACAAAAAATGCTCGCGCGTCCTCGAAGATACGCGGGAATCCCCGCGCGGCGTCAATTCGGCGCCCGCATAGGCAGACGCTCCTTGTATTGTGCCCGCATCGGTCAAATTCAAATTCAAATGTCACTTATTACATATACATATTGTATAAAGATTACAGATGTTGTATAAAGATATGGTATACCTCCCTATCCTGCCATACATGGCACTGCATGTCTTGGAAAACGCAAACTGACTAAGTCTGTATGTTATTAAATCGTCATGCCTATGCTTTAAACAGATTAACAAGCGTAATCAACGAATCTACAGTTTTAACAGCATAATTGTTTTAGCAGCAAAAATGTTTTATGTCATATCATGTTAAAAAAAATGTAGTCTTTATCTTTATTAGTATCTACTAAGGCTGATTATTGTAATAATTATGGTTCCTATTGTACTTGACATTACAGTTACATACTTTGATCTCTTAGAAGTTAATATTTACTATTAAGTTTGATTTTACTCGTTATTGAGTCTTGATAACTGATTAAAAATAATACAAGAATGTTGAATTTGTGTTTTTTATTAAAATAAATATATTAAAATATGAAATTTTCTTTTATCAATCTATAAATAAACGTAAATAAATCGATGAGAACAAACACTCATGATCATGCGACTTACAAATTATTCCTGAGACTCACGATCGTGAGGGTCTGTCTGATTACTGGAGACCAGCGCCAACAGGATTTTTTAAATATTTTTATTACATTATAAGGACCATAAGGAAAGGACAGAATAAAATATTAACTGGTCTTGACAAAATTTTTGCTCCCGGTTGTAGAGGGGTATTGAGTTGATGTTCAGCGAAGCCATAGAAAAGGTACGAAGAGGTAAATTATCCTTCATGGAAGCCGGATTGAAGTATAACATAGACAAGTCATTAATACGACGAAAAGATCACAACCGCAACAAATCGAAACAAGGAAGAAAAACTGTTTTAACAAAAGAAGAAGAAAAAGAGTATTTAGCGGATAAAATAAAAACGATGGCAAAATGGGGCTGGGCACTGACAAGGAAAGAAATTAGAGAGTTGGTTCACATTTACGTGGTGCAAAACAGCATCAAAAACAACTTCAAAAGGGACTATCCTGATAAAGAATAGTTACAGCTGTTTTTTACCAGAAATGGCTTGGTGTCTAAAAAAATGAAACAACTGGAAAAATCTCATCGTGAAGCCTCGAGTTACCCTTTTATCATTTACAACTTCTACGACATTTTAGAAGAGACACTCACTGCCTTGCAGCTACATGACAAGCCTACACAAGTTTTCAACTCAGACGAGACAAGCTTTTCATCAGATCCCACACGTGTCAAAGGAGCTACCGGCAAAGGTCAAAAGGCTCACCGAATGATACAGGTAGGTACTAATATGAATCTTGATATGAAATACCTAAGTACATAGGTGTACCTAAGTACATAGACGAAATGTTATATAGATAAAAGTATCATAAATTCGTATTTGATTTCAGGGTTCCGGAAAAGATAACACAACAGTGTTGGGAGGCATCTCTGCAGCTGGAGATTTACTACCACCGTTGATCATATTCAAGGCTCAAAATCTCTGGAGCTCCTGGAAAGGAACAAACGACATTCCAGGTACGACATATGCTTGCTCAGAAAGTGGGTGGATGATGACCACAATTTTCGACGAATAGTTTGAAAAATTTTGTCAGGCTGTGACGGAGAGGCCCTTGCTTGTCATTTTCGATGGCCATGCGACACACTTTGATCCAGTACCTCTAGTACAAGTTTTGCAACACCACTCCGTACATCGTTTTTCGTATGTACGCGAAAATGTCTGTTAACCTAGCAATTGGTATGATGAGTTGTGTTAGCTTTTATTTATTTATGAAGAATATTGTATTAGTTAATTCCGTATTATTGTGATATTTTTAGTAACGGTAATTCGATTGTTCCGTTTCCGACACCTTCGCCATCTTGATTCAGTCAGTTAATGATAGCCAACTTCCGGTCACATGAATTGTCGTTATTTTCTCCGACCAAGCTGCAAGCATTCGTGTCGGAAGCACTGAGGGATCGAGATGTGGCTAAGGAAAAGCATTAGTAAAGTGTAAAAGTGTTAAAGCGTAGATAAAATAATAAGTGAAACAAGTAAAGGATTGAAGGAATAATAGTTAAGTTGATAATTAATATGTAAGTACTCCATTTTTATTCTGTTGGTGGTTTATTCGTTCTTGAAACATTTACATATGTGATTTGTATACTGCATGCATAACTACGAAATATACGTGCAAATGTAAAGTGTTTTATCTTTTATTTAACAAAAACCCGCATTCTGAGCTGAGAGCCAACAGTTGATATGTTAGCAGCTTCGTCACGACAGAAATGGAAAGTTACTCATGTGTGACTGAAGTGTACAAATTGTATGTTACTTCTCTTTCATACATATGTACGCAAAAAAAGAGATGCAAATAGTAGCGGCCATTTTGCCAAATATGACGCGGCAACGGTTGTTTTATGACATAATTTTCTCTTGTCTATACTTGACTAGACTACAACAGACAATTTTTTTTCTTTTCATAATGGTGTCGCATGATCTATATCCAGTGTCAAGTAAAAACATTCTTATTCAATTTTGTCGACTTCGTCGAATCAGGCTAAATCCAATATTATATTCAAAGTACCTAACATAAAATGGTTTATCTATCATTTTACTTGTCCAGTTTCAACGAAACTGTCAAAAAACCGATGCAAAAATTTTACTTCACGCTGGCAATATGCATAGAGTTTGCGATGCCATAATTTAAAAAAAAATTGACAATATTAACAAAGTCACTTCCAAAATGTGAATTAACGAACATTCTTGCTTGCCCCGGCATACTTGTTAGTTACCTAGGTACTACGATAATTAAATATGAGGACCATTAAAAAAATTGATCTCGTAAACGGTGCGTGCTACGAAAAAAATGAACATGACCTAAAATGTTCCTCATGATGAGCCCTACGCGATGGCGTATCGAAATATTTGAAATTCTAAAAAAAATTTGATAATTTTGTATGAAATATATCGTTAGGGGCGCAGGACAGACGAATTTGGCGAAAATTTTGTTTTTGCTAAAACCTGTTTTTTAACTTGCCATCGTGTCAGGCAAGATTATATAAGCATTTTACGTGATATGAACTTTTGTCGTACGACGCACCGTTTCCGAGATATATATCTTTGAAAAATTCAAGAAAAAAAATTAAACTCATATTTCCCGAAAACGGTTCGTCGCATCAAAAAAATGTACATGACCAAAAGTGTTTTTTAGGATGAGGTCTTTCTGATGAAAGCGAAAAAAAAAAGAAATAATAAAAAAAAAATTCGTGTAAAAATTGTGTAAAAAGTCCCGACGCCATTGAAAAACGAGAAGAAAAAAATTTAATTTTCTCCAAAACGGTGCGTGCTACGAAAAAAATGAACATGACCTAAAATGTTCCTCTTGATGAGCCCTACGCGATGGCGTATCGACATATTTGAAATTCAAAAAAAAAATTCAAAAATTTTTTTTCTTGTGTTTTCTTTGCTTTTCATAGTGCCCCTAAGCGTATACCCAACTCTAACTCCCCGCCCCTAAGGAGACACTCCGACCGAAAAAAAATATTAACATTAACACGTTTTCGATTGCATATTCATTTTTACATGGGGACCTCACCAAGTCCCAAAACGGCCCATCGGGGCGGTTAGAGGCCCATAGAAAGTGGCTGGAGCTTACCGAAGCCCTAAATGTGGATTTAACTGGAGACTGGAGCAGCGTCGATCAGTGGAAAAAGGTGAGTGCATATCTTATTTTATGATATGTATATGATATATATCAAAATATACTAATAGTATACGGATCGTCCTGAAAATGTTCCAAAAGCTTTTTATAAAAAAAGCACACATGCATGATTATCTCGATGAATGCATGATCTTGAAATAACATTGATTAGGCCATGGTTTTTTTCTAATTTGTTTTAATCGTTATTTCATTTTAAAGATTTAGTCTTCATAAAAATGCGGGGTTCGGGATTTAAGTTTAATTGTTTGTGCATGTATTTAAAAAGGTATGTGCAATGACTTTTTTGTGTGCATGTTAAGGTGTGAAGTGATCTTAAAGCCAACACCAAAAGGAAGGGGGCCAAAATTCACAAGGCAGCCACTGGTACCGGTGGTGGGCCAGCTTGCCAGCTGAGCCTGTCAGACTTGGAGCAGAGGGTGCTCAATTTGATTGGGCACACCGCTGTTTTTTTAAGTTATAAAGTTTTCAATTTCCATTGTTGTATTCATATGATAATAGTGGATGATACCTTAAAAAAAGGGAGAAAAAATCACGCAGGCGGTCTTCGTACCGGCGCACCGGTCGTGTACCACACGTACGCAAGCACTTACCGATGCGTACGTGGCGAGCGACAACGTGTGGAAAGAGCTTGTCCAAGGCTTCTCGGAGGTGTACCGGGAGTTGTTCTCTCGACGCACCGAAGTCCTGCGAGAGGAAAGCTCCCGCGGCACCGAGGTCTTGCAAGACCTGGGCAAGCAATTGCTTGCCCAACAAGGTCAAATACTTAACCAAGGCGCACGGCAGCTAGAAATTTCAGTTCTAAGTCTTGAGATGCGTAGGCGCGAGCTTGAGTTACAAGTTCAAGCCCTTGAGTACCGCGCTCGAGAACTTGAGCTGAAACTTCAAGCTCAGGAGCAGCAGAAGCATGCGCAATGGAGCTGTTTGTGCTGACTGTAATATGTATATGTAGGTAGTCATTGCAACACATAGAAGCTCAGCCACATAGGTAATCATTGCAGCCAATGGACAGAAGCTCATATAAGAAATATACAAAGAAAAGTACAAAACGCGCTTAATATGGCCATTGATGGGTATAAGAGGTATTATATAGGATAAGTACTACGATAATTAAACATGAGGACCACTAACGTTCAATTTGTAATAATGGTGGATTTCTTGGAGAGGTAGGTAATTTATTACAATCATTACTGTGATATACCTGAAAAAAATGTTAACATTAATACGTTTTCGATTGCATATTCATTTTTAATTTATTTAGGCATGAGGACCTCACCAAGTCCCAAAACAGCCCATCGGGGCGGTTAGAGGCCCATAGAAAGTGGCTGGAGCTTACCGAAGCCCTGGATGTGGATTTAACTGGAGACCGGAGGAGCGTCGATCAGTGGAAAAAGGTGAGTGCATATCTTATTTTATGCTATGTATATGATATATATCAAAATATACTAATAGTATACGGATCGTCCTGAAAATGTTCCAAAAGCTTTTTATAAAAAAGCACACATGCATGATTATCTCGATGAATGCATGATCTTGAAATAACATTGATTAGGCCATGGTTTTTTTCTAATTTGTTTTAATCGTTATTTCATTTTAAAGAATTAGTCTTCATAAAAATGCGGGGTTCGGGATTTAAGTTTAATTGTTTGTGCATGTATTTAAAAAGGCATGTGCAATGACTTTTTTGTGTGCATGTTAAGGTGTGAAGTGATCTTAAAGCCAACACCAAAAGGAAGGGGGCCAAAATTCACAAGGCAGCCACTGGTACCGGTGGTGGGCCAGCTTGCCAGCTGAGCCTGTCAGACTTGGAGCAGAGGGTGCTCAATTTCACGCAGGCGGTCTTCGTTCCGGCGCACCGACCGTGTACCACACGTACGCAAGCACTTACCGACGTGTACGTGGCAAGCGACAACGTGCGGAAAGAGCTTGTCCAGGGCTTCTCGGAGGTGTACAGGGAGTTGTTCTCTCGGCGCACCGAAGTCCTGCGAGAGGAAAGCTCCCGCGGTACCGAGGTCTTGCGAGATCTGGCCAAGCAATTGCTTGCCCAACAATGTCTAATAGTTAACCAAGGCGCACGGCAGCTAGAAATTTCACCTCAAAATCTCGAGATGCGTGGCCGCGAGCTTGAGTTACAAGCTCAAGCCCTTGAGTACCGCGCTCGAGAACTTGAGCTGAAAATTCAAGCTCAGGAGCAGCAGAAGCATGCGCAATCGTGCGATTTGTCCTGACTGCAATATGCATATGTAGGTAGTAGTCATTGCAACCCATAGACAGAAGCTCAGCCACATAGGTAATCATTGCAGCTCATGGACAGAGAGGCTCATATAAAAAATATACATAAAATCAAAAAGTACAAAACGCGCTCAATATGGCCATTGATGGATATAATAGACAAAGCCCAGCAGTTCGTAAAACCAGTTTTATGAAAGTTTTCAATTTCCATTGTTGTATTCATAATAATATGATAATAGTGGATGATACATTAAAAAAAAGGAGAAAAAATGACGCAGGCGGTCTTCGTCCCGGCGCACCGGCTGTGTACCACTCGTACGCAAGCACCTACCGGACCGGCGCGTACGTGGCGAGCGACAACGTGTGGAAAGAGCTTGTCCAGGGCTTCTCGGAGGTGTACAGGGAGTTCTTTCGGCGCACCGAAGTTCTGCGAGAGGAAAGCTCCCGCGGCACCGAGGTCATGCGAAACCTGGGCAAGCAATTGCTTGCCCAACAAGGTCAAATAGTTAACCAAGGCGCACGACAGCTAGAAATTTCACTTCTATGTCTCGAGATGCGTAGCCGCGAGCTTGAGTTACAAGCTCAAGCCCTTGAGTATCGCGCTCGAGAACTTGAGCTGAAACTTCAAGCTCAGGAGCAGCAGAAGCATGCGCAATCGTGCGATTTGTCCTGACTGCAATATGTATATGTAGGTAGTCATTGCAACCCCTAGACAAAAGCTCAGCCACATAGGTAATCATTGCAACCCATGGACAGAAGCTCATATAAAAAATATACATAAAATAAAAAAGTACAAAACGCGCTTAATATGGCCATTGATGAATATAATAGAAAAAGCCCAGCAGTTCATAAAACCAGTTTTATGAAAGTTTTTAATTTCCATTGTTGTATCCATATGATAATAGTGGATGACACATTAAAAATATAAACGGAGAAAAAATTAATTCAAAAGGGTTGTCTCACGCTCACATCTGTTTGCGTGTTGGGGGGGGGTTCATAATGTTGTCATTGATAGATATGTTACAGCACATTTACCTAGTGCAAATGAAGCAGAAGGTACACTGCGTAAATTTGTTCTCAATCACATGTTGCACGGTCCGTGTTGAGTTAGTTACCGCACGGATCTCCCTTGTTTGGATAGCGAAAATCGTAATGATCTGATTTTTTCTCAAAAAGAAAAACCGACGTCACTTTTGCTGATAATCGGGGTGTTATTCATTTGAAACCTATTAAGCAAAAACGAGGGCCTTACCCATTACCACGGTAAAGATGTTAAAGTTTTTGTGGGTAGTTATAGATAAACGATTTGTGGGTAGTTCCACAGGGTAGTTCCCTTCGATATACATTTACGAAATATCTTTAATGGTAAATAAATAAAATAATAACAATGAAACTCTTACTTCAAAGAGACGTAGTAGTAAACTCTGTGCTGTTCCTGCAATGAATATAAAATACCTCTTAGAATCATATGAATACTTGAAAAAAAAAATTCATGTATACAGGTAGCGAACGATGCTTACGTAGTAGGTAACGTGACGCGTCACTTGAATGCGACCAATCGGACCAATAACTTACCCCCTTTGCGCGGCTCATTTGTAAAACAAAAATGGCACAATCAATGCATAAGTATTATGCATATTTAAGTGAACAACATCAAGTAGCGACGATAAAATATTTTTCATAATTAATATGTGTCGGAAAAAGTGTTTGACACTCGAGGAAATAGGAAAACTAGAAATTATTTGTGAAGAGCGCTATTCTATAAGAAAAAAATGTTACACTGCCCAACCTTAACATGACCGAGGAAGTTATTCCTGTCCCCGGCTGGGTGGCAGCTGACAAAAGCTGGTGATCCCTCCATGGAGCCCTCCACACCATTATACATGGTGGATCATCATTGGGTGTATAATCACTCTTTCATCATTGTTATTACTGTGTGTTTGGTTACGTACTAGCGATATTTGAAAGACGTTTAGAATAGACCATTTCAACCACGATTTATGTCCTTAAGAGGGGTCTACCCCTCCCCCCTTGGAACGGCCGCCATTTTTGTTTTTTGATTTTTAAAAATGCCATGTTTGAAAGAAAAGATTGTGTTTTTGTATTCAGAGGGCATACAGGTATAAAAAAAATTGTAATCATTGGGGAATAGTGTTATCTATCCTCTAATAATAAAACAAAGCATACAATTTAGTCAGGAAATTAAAAAAAAAAACTTAAATGTGAAATTTGTTGAAAAATTTACGTAAAATTTATACATTTTTCATTTTTTTGCAAAAACTGGCCCCTTAACGTATGAATTTTATTTGTGTTTTTGAAAGCCCTCTCAATTAACTACAAAGTGGTACCACAATCATTAAAGTTAAAGTTTGTGTGTATCATCAGTGTGAAGGGAAATCATGAAGTAAGTTATTATTTTTCATTTGTACTTTTGCTTGAAAACTTTGAGTGAGCCTAAGAAGTGAATCTAATATTTTTTATATTTGTAGCCCCACGGAAAGGGTATCGCATCCCTCTCGAGCCCAAATAGAATATTTATTGGAGTTTCTAGAAAAGAATCCAAATTTAGCCAGAGACTTTTCTAAAGTGCCTAGTGCCCGAGACGCATCTAGTAAAACTTGGGAGAACCTCAACTTGGAGCTTAACAGCTTGGGACGTTGTGTAAAGACTTGGAAGCAGTGGACGAAGGTGAGTTGAATAAAAATTATACCTTTTGTTTTTATTCAGTTGTTTTTATTTAGTCAGATAGACTATGTAACACAAATCTAGATTAGTAACTTTTATTCCGTAGTTTCTTAATATTGCTTTAGTATTAGGCTGACTAAAAAAGCGCAGTAAAGAAGAAAGCAGCTTTACGCTACAAAAGTAGGAATGCAACTGGTACTGGGATAGGATCGGTTGTGGAACTATCAGAGGTGGAAGAGCAGATTGATTAGTTTTCATGGGTGGAGAAAGCTTTTCAATAAGTGACAGACACTTGGAAATTAATCCATTTGAAGTAAGTTTTTGTCAATATAGATAAAAGTTTTTTTATATGATAAAATTATTCTTGAAAATTTGAAACTTCACATATTTTTAGGAATCCGCAGACGTAATCTCTAACAATAGTCCAGCCTTGCTGGTTCAAGGTAATGGAATCGAGCACAGCGAGCTTTATTTTTGGTAATGAGCATGGGGTGGATGGTCCTGCTACACATACAGAGGTATAATAATATAATATTGACAGAATATAATAAAAACACATGTTATTGCTACTTATTTTATAAACTTGAAAATTTGAAATTTCTAAACAATAGCAATTGTTTAGATATCTTTTAATAAATTTCTTATTTCAGACACCACATCCCAAGCAAATAATTGAATGTATTCTTGGGACATCCCAGTCATCTCTAAGGCCAAGTGTTGTACGCATGGAATGGTATAGTGCTATTGTTTTGTGTTTCTCAAACTTATAAGTATGAAATAGTATACTAAATACAATTTATGATCTTAGGTTTTTCCCAGTAATCCCAGCCCTCAGTAAGTGGCTCAGTCTCAAACTCACACACCACCAAGAGTTGGCCCGTCAATTTCTTTACAGCCAGCAACACCTTCAGGCTCAGGTAATTATCAGTATACTTAATACAAAATATGATCTTAGGTTTTTCCCCAGTAATCCCAGCCCTCAGGAAGTAGTTCGGTCTCCTACTCACACACCACCAAGAGTTGGCCCGTCGATCTCTTTACAGCCACCAACACTTTCAGGCTCAGGCAATTATCCAAGACGCCGCAGATTGAATTTCTCAAATGCACATGCACGTCACAATACAAGTAATTGTTATTTTATAAATACATAAGTTTTAATAATTATAAGTAAATTTGTGGTGACTGTTAAATACAAAAGATATAAGAAATAAATAACATAAAATAGCCATTTGTCATTTATGTAAACACGTTCCTACCATATCCATTTAATTTATTATACTTATTGTTTTAGCATCTTCAAGCCGTACTCGTCAAAGATCAAAGAAATCAAAGGAGGTCTCCTCCATCACAAAGACAGCCTCATTTTGTCACCATAACGGACAGATTCTTGAGTTTGGAAGAGCAACATATAGAGATTGACTGGCGCAACTCCCAGGTGATGGAAACTTTCGTCTCTAACCAGCATGAAAGAGATCGGTCAGAGACTGAAGCGCTGAATGCTTTTTTTGCATAGGCTCTCTGGGTATCTCGGAAGAGAGCACAGTTAGCACAAACATTTATGCGAAATAGCGAAATTGAAATAGCAAGTGTCAAGCGGCTAAATCGTAGATGCCCTGATGGTTAGACACCTAGTAAATCGGTCAAAATTAGTTTCATCGGATCATCTTTGCCCCCGAAATTTTTCCTGTAACTCAGTTTTACCTGGAACACTCGCTGGCGGTTCGGTCATGTAGTCCAAATGTGGCCTTCCAATAAAAATCTATGTCCAAAGTATACAAAAACACACGTTAATTGCGAAAACACCCAGTTAAAGTGTTAGTAACGCTGATTAAGGTGTCGATTATTGCAAATATACTGTGTACAAGAAAAGTATAAAAGAAGATGTTCCTGTTATTAATAAACGGCAAGCAACATTGCCAAAGCCAAAGCAGCAATGTATTTACTGCAGCTATGAACAACCAGTTAAGTCTTGCAAAAAGAGACATAAAAAATAATCATCGCGATCCTTTCATAAATATTTCAATGTAATGATCCACTATGGCGTGACTATGGCATGGGCCTTAGTAAATAATATTTACCACTGAACTGATCATACCATGCACAATATACATGCACAATAAAAAAAATCACATAGGGTACAGTAGGCTATAACTACTTTGTTGGACACACCTTTACACAGCTGTACAATTTGTGCCCACATTACAAGGATGGATTAGCACATTAATAGGTATGCAAGAAATAATCATGAAACTTAGAGTTCAATATAATATTATTTCATTTTGGATGCGGCACCTTATCAAGATAGTTTAGAAAATTTCTTTGGGACTGCTCGAAGATATGGGTGCTGCAACACCAACCCAACAGTAGCACAATTCGAATCAGCGTTTGCAACACTGTTAATAAATAGCTTAATAAGTTTCCATGCTCGTGAAGCCAACTGCGAGCAAGACACAGCAGAGGCTTTACCAAACTTCATAATAGCATATTCTTTTAAAGACAATGAGCCACATGAAGTAGACTTTTATGATTTAATCAATATCCAAGTTACTGGCTTAATAAATAAATCAAATCCTTAAGTGCTGTCACTGACGCTGTCAGTGCAGACAGTCCAGATTCACAAAACGCAAAAAGTATTCAACCAATTTAACAGCACGTAGCTCTCATTTAAAACCGTTTGCAGTGATGAGAAGTTTTATTTATGAGTGAATACCATGAATTATTTGGGATGAAAAACTAATCCAGTAAAATTAATAATAATAATCTATGACATAAGCGAATATCTAAAAATAATAATTAATATAAATTTAATTACTGTATCAATTTAATACCTATTATAATGTAAATTTGCACACCAAATTTTGGTAAATGTGAGAGACTATCTGTTTGTAAACAAACAACTAAGTATTGTATACCACATTCGAGCAAATAAATAATTTCATTTCATTTCATTTCCTGGATCTCAAAAAATTCTGTACCATGAAAGGAAAGAACTGTTAAACGGAATGGCAGATCAGTGAAAGAGAAAACAGACTACATATTTGACAAATTGTGTTGCGTAATATTTCATGAAATTACATTAAACACAGCATTTGCTTTTTCACAACCCTATGATGTTTTCACTGGTCTTAAGTATATTAACAGAAAACCTAATGGAGATTGCTGAATTTTCTCTTGATATTATGGTGTGTAAAGAAGTTTATAAGTAACAGTAACTAATGGCTTACTATTATTACAAGGGCACACGCGCCGTGGCTTTGTAAATGGAATAGGATCTATTGCTCGAAATTTGTTCGGAATTTTTAAGATAACGATAGGTATAAGAAATTTGTTAGATAACGATTTTGCTGAAAAGTATGAACAAGACATACAACTTATTAAGAAAAACCAAGAACACAGCAATATCGTACTTTGGGAAAATTAAACTTCAGTTGTGGAAGCAGAATTTAATATTCTAAAGACAACCGAAATCATGATGGATAAGCAGCACAAATTGATTAATCAGCGCCTACACTACATTGAAAATACGGTAAAAAACTTGCAATCTGTAAACACGGAGAATGCCGTTATAAACGATTTTACTTTCTCAGTGGTGATTGCTAATATACAAGGAAATGCAAAATACTATATTAGATACCTTGCCCAAAATTTACAGTGGGAGAGTCTCAAAAGACTTAGTAATTCCGTTTGATAATATTTCACTACCCATGATCTACCATCAGTCGTTTTTATGACATATCATAAATAGTTATTATTTGAATATATCATAAATAGAATACTTATTGCAACATTTTGCAGACAGGATGTAGAATTCCCGTGGAAACGTGGAAACGGAAGAAGCTCCATTCCTATTCAGCGTGGTAATCCCGCTAGAGGAGGAGAATTTGGAAATCGGAGTCAAAGGCGCGCTAACGAATATCAGCAGCAACGTGTCCTTCAATCGGACCGGAATAAAGTCCGACAATTTGAAGAGAGGCCCCCAAAACCTAGAGGCCCAACTGCTAGAAGCCAAGTCTGGAAGAAGCATCTTAGGAAGAAGGAAGTACCCGCGAAACCGGAAGAAAAAGACGACCCAGCAGTAACGTACGATTTCAAAGCGAAGGATGAGACCAGTCCAGTGGAACAGCCCCTTTACGATCTCGGGCCACACACCAGTTCCATCCCCATGCAAGAAACATACTCTCAAAACTTCGAGTTCGCTGGTTTTATCGACCAGGTGGAGAGGACGTACGAATCCCTACGCGGAATAGATCCACGCCTCGACCGTCGGCTGCCATTCTCAATGTTTCAACATTCCATGGCAAGAGTTCTAAACTGCTATCTCCATGATGTCACGCTGGACAATGGCGAAAGGAAGCTCGGCTCAACGAGGTGCCAAGATCTGTTGCCTGAGGATCTATGTATCCCGGACAGTTTACAACATTGTATGAAGAATGTAGGGAATACAGTTAATTAGAATATTTGGTGGAATTCATATGTATATAAGTATGAAAGAAATATTAAGCATAAAATCGTTTCATTGCTTGTAAAAACTGGATTTGCAACGAATGTGTAGCTGGAGCCTATGAAATTGACTATATTTGTATTGTATAACAATATTTGATTATTTATGGTTATAAAATGTAATGTTGAAAATGGTTAATTTCACACAAATGCACGTTTTAGGCGCAAATTCACATATAAACTTACTAAAACTAACTTAGTACTATATAAAATTTACTAAAAACTGATTTAAGCTTATACAAATAAATACTTGCCATCTTTTAAAGATTAATGTTTGTTTGGTTTCAGATTGAATCATGACTGTGTTTTCTGATATTGATAAAGTGTTGAATCGGGAAGACTATGCGACAATTTATTTAAATGATTGGAAATGGCCATGGAGAAAACACCTAATTGAATATTGTGGAACGTTGTTTCGGATGTGGTAGGTATAAATATTTCACCTTTTAATAGACCCGTACATTTCTCTGTACGTGTTAATCACGATAATATTTTTATATTCCTGCAAACTTCATTTTCATGGTGAAAGTCTTGTAATTTTTGTTTGTATTCAATGAACACTATCTATTTGATGAATGTACGTTCTGTAACTGAAATACCTACTATTATTTTATACCTATAAGACATCCTTAACAGAGATTATGATAATTATTTAGAAATAGGTTTTTTTAATTGAGTAGATTCCATTTAAATATATGTTAAGTTAAAGTATTCACTTCTAAGTTATCATAAAAACATAAATGAGGAGAATTTGTTTAAAAAGACTGTTTAAGTACCTTAATTAGTACCAAAAAAAATATTATTTTAGATAAGAAAAGTTGATTTAAAAGACTGTACATTAATTAATGCCTGAAGTTACTAAGAATCTCAATATTTAGTGTTGTTATGAAAAGCTAATAAATATGTTTGAAATATGTATACAGGGTGACTGGTTAAACACTTGAGATACTCCAGAACGCGTATTTCAAGAGGACACAATTATTTATGACCAAACTAAATGTTTAAAAAATGTTTTAAGAAAATATATGAATTATTTTCTACGAAAACCTGAATTGGATTCATCCGAAAATATTCCGAAAGTTGTATGTATGTAAAAAATTTGGCTCTACTGTAAAATTGTTCCAAGTCCCTTCCTATGTTTTGATTTAAGGCAGCCAAACTGCTTCATAGGTAAATGATTACTAGATTTATTAAATTTCATAATAAAACATTTAAAACTTACAGTTTTTATTAGCTGTCATGGAAGTCTCCAATCAAATAAAATCATAAAATTTTACCCCTGAATATGCAACAGCAACATCGTTATTACATTCAAAATCTATACTATAGTAAATTTTAAATAATTTCATAGATTCCCCTGACCTTTTAGAAAAAATTAGGCTAAAGTCATTACAGTCATTTGTTTGCTGTTTCTAAGTCTAAAACAAAATTCACTTGGAAATTGTTTTTCAATATCCGTTTGGCACAACAATTTCTAAATTTACCAAATTTTTATTACGAAACATTTTAATTTAGTAAAGAGCAAATATTCGAAATATTAATCTGACACACTATTATAAGTATTAATAAATACTTAAACTATTAATTACAACGCTACATAGCTACACATTAATAACCCCCTCCCCCCTCCCCATCCCATATAGATTTCCTGAGTCGTAGCTATTATGAATACGCACTCATTAACACAAACACACAAAATAAGAGCAGAAACCTATATTATTCCAATTTCTTTCTAGAAGAAAATCAACCTAGGACCCTCAATTGTCCCTTCCCTTCCTGTCCCTTGATTACCATGCCCCATTCCATCACACAAATTGTCAAATGACATCATATCTGGTCTTTTTTTATTTGAATGAAGAGGCTCAGACTGTAACAGCCCAGGATAATTCAACCTATAAAGTTTTTTGGACCCGATATCGTGTCTTACCTGGTATCTAACAGATACAACTAAAAAAAATTAGACAAAATAAATCCAACCCCTTCCCTTCCCCCCGGACTTCGAAAAAGTTAAGACGTGTATTTTGTTAATTTTCTTTGTGATTATAATACAAATAAAAATTATTAGTTAATTAATTCTCGTTAAAAAATAGGAGCGCATAACGTTCAGGAGACTAGGAAGTCGCATACGCTTATCACTTAATATTCACACCGTGCGAGTGAGTGAGTACTAACGTTAATTATTGTTGTGACCAAGAAGCGAAAATCTCACCTCAGTGCGGGTGTATAAATGTGAGAAAAGGGATAGCACTATTTACATAAGCTATCCCTTCAAAGACAGCGACCAAAGTGCACGGGGGTCTATGTTAACTGGACGGAACGCCAATTTGTAAGAAATCATCGATCATTGACAAATTAAGTTGACCCCTGGCCATTCGAGCGATTGCTAATCCTCTAATTGTTATATTAACCTGGTACCTGGGGCTTTACTAACCATATGCCTCTACAGCATTCTCCCCCCGCTTCTCCTCTACCATCGTCGTTGTCAAATGCCGGGAGTGATGCGACTGTTCAGAGTGCGGCATTTACGCACTTAGCGCCTGAACCGACCCTACAGCATTGTCTTTCAGCTCCAGACCTGACTTCACTAAATGCTAAGAGAGGCAGAAAGAGAAAACAGGAGAGCGAAGACGTGAGCATTGCTACCTATATAAAGGACCTTTTTGCTAACTTCTCTAAAGACCAAGATTTGAGATTTAAAGAACTCAAAGAGAGTATAGAATCGTTATCACACAAACACGATGAAGTTTTAACAAGAATTTCGGCACTGGAAGAGGAAAAAAGGGAGGATAAACTAAGAATTCAGTACTTAGAGGAAAAAATTGAGAACTTAGAGCGTAAATCACGAGCTACAAGTATTGAGTTGAGGAACATTCCGAAGACTACCGGGGAGACAAAAAATACCATATGTGACTTGATAATATCGGTAGGAAAGAAATTAAATATTGATGTCCAGCGTCAGGACCTAAACGATGTTTATAGGATAAAGTCGAAGGACTCTGCAAACCCTATCATAGCCGATTTTTCGACAGTCCTGAGAAAAGAAAATTTTATACGGGCCGTGAAAGATTTTAATAAAACAAAAAAGCAGGAAGAAAAACTCAACACCTCGTGTTTAAACCTAGATTGCCCCATAAATCCTATTTTTGTCTCTGAGACTCTTACGCCTAAAAACCAAAGAATCTTCTTCCTTGCAAGAAACTTCAAAAAACGTTTTGGGTATATGTTCTGTTGGACATCGCATGGCTCGGTGTACATACGTAAAAATGAAAATGCTTCGCAAATAAAAATCAACTGTGAAGCTGATCTGGAAAAATTAGAAAGGCAAGAAACAGCTTTAGGCAATAGCACAGTCTAATTCTTTATATTTATATAGCAGTTATGAATTATATATAAATAGATAAATCATTAATATATTTCTGTTGCCAATATTACCTTTTATATGTATGAAAAAGCCCTTGTTATATTATTGCTATAATTATTAATACCATTGTGGCCTAATGTACTGTACAAATATATATAAAACAGTACAAATAAACCTTTCATAAAAAATTAATTACTTCCAGATTTTTAAAACTTTTGTATATCTTTCTGTTATACTATCTTGTATTCATTTTGGAATAATCAATACTGTATTGTTGCTTCACGTATTGTTACCCTTTGCCCTAACTTTAATACACTACACATATACATCCATACTTAATATTACTCACAAAACCACACCAAAACAATAAAAATAACCATTACATAAGCACAAACATAAAATAGCTTCTTCAATTACTCTTGCCACTCTATTCGTACAACTTCATACTTTCTTACTTTATAGACAAATCACAATACATTTAGTACATTACCAAACATGGACAATATTTTAGAGGACATTGATAACGTTGCAATCTCCTCATCCCTTGTCAGTGATGTGGAAGATTGCCACAAGCATATGTTGAAATCTTCTAAAAGACTAACCATCATTACACAAAACATACGAAGTATAAACCACAACATCTCTGATTTTGAAGTCCTACTTCAGAGGCTTAAAATTGATATCGACATTGTTGTCCTTACTGAGTGTTGGCTTTTACACGCCCCTATTGTACCTAATATTCAAGGGTATAATGCGTTTTATACCAAATCTAATAATTTACAAAATGATGGCATTGTACTCTACGTTAGGGACTATATAGATGCTATCATTGAAGAACCGGTCTCCCAAGATTGTAATTGTCTTATTTTAAAAATTAACAACTTTGCGATAGTTACTATATATAGATCTCCCTCCTATAGAAATATAGAGCCATTCTCCGAGTTTTTAGACAGAACAATAACATCTATATCTTCTTATAAAAATATAATGGTCATAGGAGACATAAATATACCAATAAATTCGGAGAAAAGTGATACGAATTCACAAAAATATTTAACCCTGACAGCCTTCCATGGATTATTTCCGACACATTCAATAGTTACGCGTGAATCCAGTGGAACTTGTTTAGATCATGTATTACTTAAATCAATACTTGATAGCATTACCATAGTTGTTAATTCGACAATTACAGATCACAAATCCGTATTGGCAGACATTAATTTAATCATAAATCGTACAAACCCGTCCATAAGTGCATCGAAAATAAATAAAATACAAATCAAAGAAGATCTACTATATACTGATTTTATGCCTATATACAGCTCATCAGATCCCGATTTCTGCATTAACTATCTATTTCAAGTCTTGACAAATATTATTAAACAAAATACAAAAGTAATCAATATGTCACGAAGAAATCGAATTTTAAAACCATGGATGACGTCAGGGCTCTTGAGGTGTATAAGGCATAGAGATAGGTTACACAAAAAATTAAGGGCTAACCCAAACGATGAAATCTTAAAAATTATATAGGGTGACTGATCCAATTATCAGCACTTTAAGAGATAGTCCTAACTTAAGCCCATTTATAACATTAAAAAATTGTATTTCACACGTTATGACGAGTTTTCTAGTTTCAATATTCAATCAGTAAGATGAATTATTTAAAAAAAGAAATGTTTATCATTAAACAATTTTTTTTGATAGGCAAGAGTAAAAAATGACCTTCTCACCATTTACTAGCACCATCGCCACCAATTAATAGCATAGAATGAGTCAATTAACAGCACTGTGATAGTGGTATTGAAATTAGGTATATGAAATAAAAAACGGTTGTTAGTAGGTACCTACCTACCTGCCTATAATCTCTTTAATTGACTCTTTTAAATATTGGTAGGTAATATGTGACTTAAGGATAAAAAAATATTTTACTTATAACTTATAATCTAATAGTATTTATAAACTTAACAATGTTTAACATCTTCATAGTAATAAAGTAGTTACCTATTTAAAAAAAAATGTTAAGACTTTAGTTTAATCTCACTAGAAATCTTGATTAAGGAACCTAAAATTGCACTTAAAAAGGTATAGCCGTAAGAAAATTAATAAAAAAATGTAAATAAAGATAACGAAATTAAGAAATAGTTCTTTCCCTACATCTTCAATTAATTCTAATCCTCAGCAAGTATCTTCTCTAGTTCTAGCACAGAGTAATTTCTCTTTCTTTTATTGTTGATTATTTTGTCCAAGGGGTGACTTTGGTTGTCATCTCTTTGACCAACTTGCGAAGTTCTGAATGCGTTTGGTACATTCAGTTTAATGTCTGAAAGAATTTCGATTTTTTTATTTGGTGGAAACATAGACTGCTCTTCAGCTTTTCTTTTCTGAATGTTAGATGGGTGTTCATTTTCAGAAGAGGATGACATATTGCTATCATGAATCACAACTTGGTGATTAATAACTGCATGGTGGTGATTAAAAAATGTCTCTTGTGTTTTGTTATCTTTTATCTCCTTTATTTTGTTTTTATTTGTGACTTGTAGCTTGTTTTCTATTGTCTCTTGTATTTTGTTGTCTTTTTTCTCCTGTATTTTATTAGCTTTTGTCTCTTGTTTTTTAGTAGAAATTGTCTCTTTTGCTTTTTTGTTCATCTTATTTCTAGTGGTTTCTGCTTTCACGTTATTTTTCTCTTCTTGTTTCAGTAATCTGTTCTTCTTACGAGTCGCCTGTTCTTCTTCTTTAAGTTGTTTAGCTTTTAGTTTATCGTTTTCAGTCTTCTGCCATTCAGCCGAAGTAAGAACGAATGATGATCTCTCTACATTTTTAACACCTTTTCGTTCAGGTGTTTTTTCCATAACTAATACGTCCTGTATTTTGACTGGAGTTAGTAAATATTGTTGACTATCAAGACATAAGAATTGTGCACTCCCAAGACAATCTTCAGTATTGTTAGCAGTTGGTTCATTCATTGTTGCAGTATTCATAGCCTGCTGTTCATCTACGAAATCTTCTGCTAATATTATTGGAAATTGATCAATATTGAGTAACTCGATACCAGCTTCTTGGGATATGGACATTGTGGACGTATCAGTTTGATCATCAAAATAACAACAAATCTTCTTTAAAATCCTTTCTGTTTCCGTTAGACTTTCAAGCGGCGTTTTTTGCAGAAATGTAATTTTTTCTTGCCCTACAATCTTTTCTAAAGTTTCACGTGTCATAACTCTATCTTTATTAGAATTATCTTGTAATTTTGATTTATTTTCTTTTCGTTCTTCATCATGTTCTTTACCCAGACATTTTTTGTAGTTGATGGCTTCAGAGTTCCAGGGACATAAGCCAGTACTCCTGAATCCATTTATCACTGTTGTGTCTTTGATGCCAACCTCTAAAGCCTCCTTAAGAACAGGTACAAAATTATTCTTTGTAAGAGTCTCCAAAGGGTGATCTCTTCTCCATTTTAGGACACTTTCCTTCCATGCACATTTGAGAGGTCTAAAGGCTGACACGTCGGCTGGCTGAAGTATCCGTGTGGCGTTGGGGTATAGAGCAATCAAAATAATCTCTAACTTGCTGCATAATTCACTCACTTCAAGGCTAAGATGTGTTTTGTGCCCATCTACAAATAGTATGATGGGAAATGTTACTTTTCTTTTGATAAGGTATGGATGAAATACATTCTTGATATAATCATAGAAAAGTTCACATTTCATCCAGCCGGTATCGCTTAAACCAATTCCCCACTCATTTGGCACTGATGATGTTATATCCTTCGGAAGCCTCTTGTTGGGAAACACAACTAGTGGAGGTGTAATATCTCCGTTGGCGCAAAACGTAAACAGTACAGTAAGGGCTGTTTTGGCTGCAGCGTGATTAACTTCATACACGTCTCTTTCTCCTCGTAATGAAATTACTTTGCCACTCTTGGGACATAACTGAAAGTTAGATTCGTCCCCATTAAAAACACGAGACGGGTTCTGTAAGATGTCAAAGTAGTTGTTTTCCTTAAGATAAAACTCAATTTTGTGGAACCACCCTTTGATATCTTCTTCTGATACATTAGCACTGGCTGATGTTACAGCTTCAGCAGTGCGTTCGCTGAGTTCTGGATGACGGCGCATAAAAAGGTCATACCACTTTCTACCAGGTATATCATCTTTAAAGGGGTTATCTCTTCCTGTCTTCTTTACAAAATTTGCTACACTCAATTGTAAATCAGTTTTTCTTTTTGGGAATCCTTTCCGAGAGCAATCTAAGACCCACTTTACTAAAACTTCTTCTTCTTCTTTCGACAATATTGGATCAGGGCCTGGTAGCATCTTGCACGGTTTTCTTAATCGTGACTGGATAGTTCCTCTAGGTACATTGAAGGTTTTCGAGGCCAGTTTTTTGGACATACCCTTTTCTACTGCATCTAAGGCTTTTAATAGATTTTCGTTAGAGTATTTTTTTCTTTTGTTTTGCATATTTACTTCCTTTGGTTTCATGGTAGGTGAGTCTGAAGAAAAAAGAAAAATGATGAAATGCTAGGAGAACCAAATTATCAGCATGCTTTTGATCCAATTATCAACACTATGCTGACAAATGGCAAATGTGATTCCAGCACCATGCTAAGATTTGGATTCTGAAGGTATATATTATTTTTACAAAAAAAAAAATGAATTCTATGCATCAAATAAACACAGTTTAAAATTAAAACTATGGAATAAGTATTTACGTACTATTTTCCATTTATCAGCACCAGTGCTGATAATTTGGAATTCGCAAAATATTAGATCCATATATCAGCACCACATTTTTTAACGATATATCACCATAACCTCAAATTTTTCTTTTCAAACTATCCTCATAAGCTATCTAAGAAATCAGATAAATCAAATGTTTCAGTTTAATACATCTAAAAGATCTAATATAGTATAAAATGTAAACACGTGAACTTACCTATGATCACTAAGAACAGGCAAAAATAGGACGAACTGTGGGACACAAACGTTTGTTTATCAAACTTTCGCCATTTTGAATCGGAAAGTATGGTATTGCCAGGGTGTAGGATTCCAAAAACATCAATGTATTTATTTTTTAAAGTGGTAACCCAAATTAGTTTGTGAAAACCTTATAATTTTACTATTAATTCGGACTGCTGATAATTTGGTGCAGTGCTAGCATTTGGATCAGTTACCCTACAAGCGATACAGAAATTTTTGCTCATCTTTATTAAAAAAAACAAAAAGACATTTTGAAAGACAGTTGATTAATAGTGCAGGACACGATAGCAAAAAACTTTGGGACGTAATCAAAACAGTAACACATACAAAAAAGGAAAAGAATTTTCCAAAGGAACTATTGGCGATATTACCATGTAAGCAAGATTCGGTAGAAGAAATTAACAATTATTTTTTGAAAGTAGGTAGGAGCAATACATATAACATCAAACCTCAGAGTGATTCACTAATGATACCAAACACAGAAGTTACCCTACAGCTACAAAAAAAAATTTGCTTTACTTAATACCGATGAAAAAGAAATTGATAATATAATTGATAGTTTAAAAACTAAATGCTCTGTTGGATGGGATGGTATCTCAAACAATTTTCTAAAAGAATGTAAACAATTGCTGGTTGGCCCACTCTCATACATTTTTAATCTGTGTCTTGAACAAGGCAAGTTTCCTGGTCCGTTAAAAAAATCTGAGTTGCACCCAATACACAAATCGGGGACTAAAGACTGTGTGTCCAATTATCGGCCGATTTCTATATTGCCCTCGATATCTAAATTGCTAGAGACTATCATAAACCGAAGACTCGTGAGTTATTTGGAGAAAAATAATATCCTTGCTGAAAACCAATTTGGTTTTCGGCGTAATAAATCCACAGAAGATGCAGTTAATTCACTTACAAATTTTGTGGCTATTAACTTGGATAGAGGCTTAAAATGTATATGCATATTTTTAGATTTAGCAAAGGCCTTTGATACGGTCTCTGTACCGCACCTACTCGATAAATTGGAAAAAATGGGCATCCGAGGAACTCAATTAGACCTTTTTAAAAACTATCTGTCGGAACGCAAACAATATGTTAAAATCGATAAATATCGGAGCACTGACGCCTTAATAACTCAGGGAGTCCCTCAGGGCAGCATCTTAGGTCCTACCTTATTTCTCGTATATTTAAACGATCTGTCATGTCTTAAACTTCGCCAGGGCAAAATTATCTCATATGCAGATGATACCGCTCTCCTTTTTTCTGCAAGTACCTGGGCAGAAGTTTATGATGCTGCTCAAGAGGGTCTAAATACGATAAATAACTGGCTTAAAAATAATTTACTCACCTTAAATCCAATTAAAACTAAATTTATAAAATTCTCTATTCGCCAACAACCTTTGAATCCTGACACTTACAACTTATTCGTTCATAACTGTAACTCTATAGGTGAAAAATGCTCCTGTGCTCCTCTTGAATGCGTTAATTTTATTAAATACTTGGGAGTTGTCATTGACTCCCAACTAAATTTTAAACTCCATATAGATACTCTAAGTAATAGAATACGTAAATTAATATACATATTTAAAACTTTAAGACATATATTAGACGGGAAAAGGTTAAAACAAATTTACTACGCACTTTGCCAATCATTGGTAACCTATTGCATCACTTCATGGGGAGGTGTTCCTAAAACTACGATTAAACAGCTCGAAATTGCTCAAAGAGCAATACTAAAGACCTGTATGTTTAAGCCTTTTAGATATCCGACGAAATTAGTTTATGAAACGTGGAGTGTCCTTACTGTACGTCAACTATTTATTTTGCATATAACTCTTAAACAGCATAAATTAGAGCCATACGACCCAGAATCGTTAAATAAACGTAGAGGGCACGCTGCTACAAAACAGTTACACCATCATAAGACGGCATTCCTTCGAAGATATTTCTGTTTTTTAGGACCTTACGTATATGACAATATTAATAACAAGTTAAAAATTTACTCACTCGCTTCTTATAAATGCAAGACAACAATAACCGCTTATTTAAAATCTCTATCTTACGATGATACGGAAAATTTAATATGTATCCAGTGCTGATCAAGGCATCAAAGACAAAATTACCTTTAATTCATTTAATTTCATAGATCACTAGCAACTGTTCAATTGCTAACATCCATACAATTCATTTAATTAATACAGAAAATTGTTGTACCTGATACACTTTGCACAATACATTTTTACAACAACAATAAATTATGTCAATGGTATAGCTATTACAACAAAAACACCCATACATATACACATGCCCAAGCCAACACACACATACACTCACTCTCTCTCTCACACACACATACATACATAAACACACACACATACACACACACACACAAACTAACACAATCATTATACAACTAGCTTTATTCTAGACTCTATACCACTCTACACGTTCCCTTCGATATTTATTTTAGATTTAAGGCAATCAAATACTTATATTTTAATTACTTAATTAAAATAAGTAATTCCAATTTTAGTGACAATGTTACAAATTGTGGGGGTATCCTTTTAAGTAAAAATTTACCTGTGTCAGGATGCCCGCTCTTCTTCTATATCTTATAGACTATTGTAAAAAACTGGAAAGACAATCAGTATAACTGTAACACTTAGTACTTATTATAAGTAATCTCATGGGGGGTAGGTGCTGTAAACTGAAATACAGGTAGTAATACTACCTAGTTCAGGAAACTATGCCTGCATATTGATGTATTTGCTGTACTGATGTTATTATGTATTGTAACCTGTTAGAATAGTTTATTTTCCATGAATAAAGTTATTATTATTATTATTATTATTATTATTATTATTATTATTATTATAACAATAAACAGTATGACAAAGTGAGACATTCTCAAAACAAATAAAATCTTAAAATAGAAATAGGCGGGTCATTTTAAAGTGACAGAATTGACACCCATAGACAGACAAAGAAACAGAGCTAGACCAAAAAAAAGATGGAGGCATACGCCACGAGGCAACTTCTTAAATTTTTTTTTTACTTATAAACATTGCTAAAAATACTATTTATAATTATATTCATTATTTTATTTCTTTATTTGAATGAGTATAAGACGAGCATGCAAGCCATGTGGTGTTAAGTGGTCGCTACAGCCCATGGACATCTGCACACAACCAGAAGCAAGCATAGGTAATGCTTGTTTAATGTTGTATATGCAGTTGCGCCACTACTACGGAGGCTGGTGGGTGCAGCGGTGGTACTTCCCCGGGTGAACCATAATAGTTCTACCACCTACACCTACTAATTATTTCCATGTATATGATCATTATTATTGATTTCAAAATTATCACATGATCTGAGAAACAAAGCTATTACTCTTTTCTGTAACATACATTGAACACAAGTACATCCTCTGATCTAGACTACTTGGAACTGATTAACTATGAGAAATATCGAAATTAAAATAAATAATTTGTATGTGTGTTGTGAAAGAAGTGATGTAAAAATATTAAATCCCAATTTTCTCTTATTTGCATATACCACACTTAGGGTTACCAATATTTTTACAAGTCTGAGAAGGAAAATAAATAGTATTTTACAAAAATGAACAGTATTTTATTTTTTGAAGGTTTGACGACCTGCGTGGCCCAATGGTTAACATGCCGGACTGCCAATCAAAGGGTCCTGGGTTTGATTCCCGGCGAAACAGAAATTTGAATGATGAGTTTAAATTTCAGTTCTCTGTCTGGGTGTTTGTGTTACCCTACTGTGGGGCTTTGAGTGTGAAGCGTTATTTATTTATTTAAAGGTAGAGTGAATCATTTCATTTTCCATCTTTTGTTTACTAAAAACACTAATTGAAAAACAAAAGCGAGCAAGGTGTACACAAAAAAAATGTTCTGCACTAACATGTTTGTCCGAGATGTTGATACTGAAAACAGTATTTTGTTTTCTTTATTTTTGTTCAACAGTAAAAAGTATAATGTAGTAAAACAGTATAATACTGTTCTTAACAGTTTGGTTGGCAACCCTATAACACTACTAAATAAAACACTTTGGCAACTACCAACGACAAACAACAGTATCTACAACCAAATCACAGCAAAAGGTGCACAGGCCGGCGCACATACGGCAAAATGACCACTTTAGGAGGTCAAAAATTGACTTTTTTACTTAATTAGAACGTCTAAAATTTCTTGTATTCTTCGAGTCAGGTAGTTTGTCCGTCTTGCTGGCCATAAATATCCTTTATTATGTTAATAACCAAGGCGCCCGAGACTCCGATAGATAAGCACAGTGCAGTATACGGCTAATTGCATACGAAAGCCGAAAGCATTATAACGTGTTGCTTTGTGAAAAATTCTCAAAATTCATTATGGACTTAGAAGTCACAGGTATGTTTATTAATCTTAATAATATTTTTGTATCCTAGTTAAAAATAAATGACAATTACATTCCACTCCTACTTTTCATAAAAAAAAATTTTTTTCTTAGATTTCCAAAAAAAGTTCCGCTTAGTACCGCTGTCTGTTCTTAATATTTACACTTGTACGTTTATTGACTACTAGTATAATGAATTCTAGAAACTCAACCCAACGTATTGGTACACTATACCCATTTTTTTACAGGTAGTCGGAGTGGACCAAGTTACTCGGAATTTAACATTAAAAAAATAGATCCGGTTTTAGTGTTAAAAAACGAAAACTTTTATAAACAATCATCATCTCAGTGTGTAGAACGACTAACTAGTTACATATTGAACAAATTTAGTCAATAGAAACAGTCTAAAGACAAGACCTACTGAGGTTACTCTTGGGAATAAATCTTATACATTTGAACATCATGCTGTGTGTACAATGATAGACGGAAAGACATGCAACGTACTCACAGATACTTCGTCATCACAAGCGTGTAATGTGTGCAAGGCAACACCCAAGGATCTCAACAATCTTGACTTGCTTTTGCAGAAACAATATCCTACTACAAGTTCATTTAAGTTTGGGATATCTGTACTGCACTCATACCTTAGATGTTATGAATACTTGCTACACATATCATATAAACTAGAATTAGGGCAATGGCAAGCGAGGGGCACAAAAGCCAAAGAAAATGTAAAAAAGAGAAAAGAAGAGATAATTACTAAGTTTTACCAGCAAATGGGATTAGTGGTAGACCAACCGAAGCAGGGTGGGGGCAACTCAAACGATGGGAACACAGCTAGGAAGTTTTCTGCGGAGCCTACAAAATCTGGGGCTATCACAGGCTTAGATCCTGAAATTATTGAAAAATTTGCCAACATTCTGAGTGTTCTATCATGTTGATTTAGCGTGAACTACGTTAGTTTTAAAAACTACTGCATCGAAACAGCAAAAAAATGCTTAGAACGCTATAACTGGTAGGTACAAAATGAGTGCATCTGTGCATAAACTACTGATACACGGTGCAGACATAATAATGGAGTTACCTTTGCCTGTGGGTTTGTTTTGAAACTAGTCAAAAATAATATAAATTTTTATGACTTTTTCATGCTAGAAAAACCTCCAGAATCCACACTAATACAGACATTGTACTCTGAATGCCAATAGCTTCTGATCCAATTATTGCATCCAAGAGGAGTCATAATAAAAAAAGGAAACCGTTTTCTAAAGAGGTACTGGAAATGTTGAACTTGCCACATGTAGAAACGATCGATAACAAGGATGAAAATGATGAAGAACTGATGATCATGCATGACATTGATATGACAGTGATAGTAATTAATTATCTATCTGTTTACAACACAACTGATACATGATTGATATAATTATGTGTATTTTAAGTAAAATATATTAGAATTTTAGGTCGGAGTGTCTCCTTAGGGGCGGGACTATTTTATTTTTTGTTTTAAATACCTGTTATGTAGGTAGGCACTTATAATTCTTCTCAAGCCTCAACATAAACTAAACTTTATAGGTGAGAAACATTTCTAAGCATAATTAAACATACTATTTCACATCTTTGATTTTTGACCCCCTAAAGTGATCATTTTGCCGTATGTGCGGCGTCCAGGCACTTAACCGCGTGGCCTGCGTGACCGACTGGTACTCCATTCAAACAAAAAAAAAATACTGTGCACGAGTATTGCAAACTAAAATGCAAAAACATGTTTTTCCAAATCTTTGTCGGACACTTTCTGATAAGGCAGCCATCACTTTGCTTGGTTGAATATCCTAAATTCTAGACTGACATTAGTGAAACGGAAAGAAGTCGGAATTTAGGCTTAGAAAGTGGTCAGAAAGACGAAAAACAAAAAGTAATACACAACCTGAGTATACAACAAATTCAATTCAGAAATTCCAACACACAGATCAAGTAATTATGTTCCATGTTCCATCTTTCAAAAGTTCAGTTACAATAGGGATGTCGATCTGAGATCGATTAATCGAAGAATCGATTTTTCAGTCCAAAAAGATAGATTTTTTAGATCGATATGTAGTACTGAATCGATTCAGTGAATCGATATTTCACCCTTGAAAATCGAAATTCGATATTTTCTGTTTTGGTATAAACCATAAAATAAAATTATTTACAATTAGTTGAATGTACCCGTATTATAAGAGTGTTGCCTGTTAAAGGGTAAATTACTCAAAAAATCGCTAGATGGCTGTGTGTTTAGTTTCCTTAGACTCTCTTTGATAGAAAAAACATTACGTTTATATATGAGTATCGAAGGATCATCTGTTCCTTGTGAGCGAATTTTTTCAGAAATATCACAAGTAGGGATGCCCGATCTGAATCGATTTTTTAGAAGATCGATTCACGGCAATACGAACTGCCGATTTTTTGAATCGATTCAACAGGATGCGATCTTCGCTTAGATCGAATCGCATGCCTGGAAGATCGTATGAAAAAATCGTATCATCTAAAAACAAAAATAATGCTAACTTATCAATATTTATTTATGATCTATGATAACACTAACATTTTAGAGGGGATGATGTATCTACAACAAAGTAAGATCATTAACTACACCTTTTTTGATGTAGTCTCGAGTTACCTACCTTCCCTCGGACTGCGGCGAGTATGAAATATGAAATGAAGGTATGATGTATTAATATTTTGTTTATTTTATACGTCGGTCAGACTCATATTTTTTGTTAATTGTAGATAGTACTACGGTTGAATACGAAGTGTTTTCTCTAGCTGGCAACACTTTGACTGATAGCCGTAATAGGTTAGATCCAGTTCGTTTGTCGAAGTTGTTATTTTTGAAAAGCTTAAATGCGGAGAGTTGGAATCTTTAGTTTTATAATAGAAACCATATGCCTATAGATATACATGCCTATTATTATGTCGAGAAATAAATCTTAAATGCAATGCCACTGTCTTTTTATTATTTTTATAAAATTATGATACGATCTTCCAAGATCGTATGAGATCGATTCAACGCAATACGATTCAGATCGTGGATCGATTCAAGGGGTTACGATCCATTACGATTCAAAAGATCGATTCAAAACAAAAAATCGGGCATCCCTAATCACAAGTGATGAGCGGAACGTCATGGATCTCAGTAGACTTAACAGACTATTGTTTTTAGCTTAGATATTAAGCATTTGGAACTAAAAGCTATATTTTATTATCTATTTTATAAACTTTTAAATGTAACCAATACATTTAGAAAATAAATGTCTTGTTTTATACCTGATCTGATATGGTAATAGAACTAATAGAAATAATTTTTATTTTTGAATTCCCTGATTTTACTAATAAGACATCGTTTAATTACAATATTTTACTTGTATTAAATGCGAAGTACTAAACAATATTATTTTTTATCGTTTAAAGGCGGTTTTGTTTTTGTTATAAAGTAAAAAAAAATCACTCTTTTGAGTACTTTTAATTTAATAATTCTGTATTGTTTAAACATAATTAGCGATAGTTCCACATTATTATGTGGGGCTATAAAATTTGAGAGTTCCCCTCGATTTCCTTGGAATCCCATCATCAGATCTTGACTTGGTGACAATATGACCACCTCGAAAGTATAAGCTTTCGAAAAAAAAAGAATCATCAAAATCGGTTCATAAACGACAAAGTTATCCGCGAACAAAGATAAAAAAGCATATATACGGTCGAATTGAGTGACCTTCCTTCTTTTTTGAAGTCGGTTAAAAAAAGATCGATTTTTTGGAAATCGATCCTTTAGACCTCGATTTTTTTGTAAATCGATTCATTAGGTCACGATTCAAATCGATTCAAAAATCAATCTTTTTCGGAAAGAATCGCCATCCCTAAAAAGTCGTAAATCATAGGGAGGAAAACAAAATTAACAAAATTTTTTTTCAATTTTAATAATGGCGTCGCAAACTCTGTGCATATTGCCAGCGTCAAGTAAAATTTTTGCATCACTGTAGGTAGTCGTAGAAAAAAGTCAGTTAGTAGTCAGTAATCAGTCAGTCTAGTCAGTCCAACATTTAAGTAAAGCGATGGCTACTTTACTAGAAAGTGTCCGATGGAATTTTGGAGGTAAGCAGAAAAAACATGGTATCGCACTGTTATTTTATTTCACAACAATCGTAAACTCTCATTAACCTATATCGAACAAAATGCCATCAACTTTATCCGATATAACTCAAAAATACACCAAGAAAATGAAAATAAAACAAGAGCACAATATGTTTTTTCGACTTCCCGCCAAAACTCCCAATATGTCTTTTTCGACTTCCCGCCAAAACTCCTATCAATCATGTATGTCAATTCATGTCAACGTAGGCATGGGCAAAAAAATCGATATATCGAAATATCGATATTTTTTCAAAAAATAATCGATATAAATCAGTGATATTTTTTCTGTGATAAATCGAAATGAAATGAAATGAAAATATTTTATTTGCACAAATATGGGTGAAAAAGGTTTTACAAAATATTTAGAGCTCCATATTTACCCCTTAGGGTGTACAAATTTTATTATATTAAATAAAATAATTATTTTAATGACTTAACATATTGTGAACATGGCTGCAACCCTTTTTGCGTTCCACTGCTGGGCACGGGTCTCACCCCCTTATTGGGGAGGCCTGGAGCTTACCACCACGCTGCTCCAATGTGGGTTGGTGGAGATGCGGGTTAGTGGCCAACCCGCTGTCGGATGTTTTCAAACCGCCCATAAGGCCTCCGACAAGGTTTGACGACTGTTATCTATCGACAACAACCGGGACCGACGGCTTAACGTGCCCTCCGAAGCACGGAAACGCGCATGAATTTTTTTGCCACTAGCGGTCACCCATCTCACACCCGACCGCGCCCGTTTGGCTCAGCTGCATAGATCAATTGCGTTCTACGCTAGCCGCCAGGCCATGCGCGCTTCGCCAGGCCATGCGCGCTTCATCAATGTGAACATCAATGTGATCAATGTGAACATAAATTCTTAAAATAACTATTACAGACTGTACATAAGAAACATTAAAGTAGTTTTAAATTTTACAGTTTTAATTAATTAGACTTAAACCCAATTTTGTGCTTTTTATAATAATTTATTTTATTTGAACCATACGGGGTTCGCCGTCATCAGCTTTGGGCACCCACCAGGATGGGTTTGTACACTGAGAGGAAAACAAGCTGGCGAAAAAAAAACCTCCCAGGTTTTTATGCTGCGGACAAAATTATTTTTTAGTCATTTTATTTTATGTATGTTATTTTATTTTCTTATATTTTATTAATTAATTTATTTATCGTTAATAAACTCAGTGACCGAATAGTACGCTTTTTTAATTAGATGTGTTTTGAGTTCTCTTTTAAATTCGTTATAACTTTTGATTTTAAGAAAGTCTGGTAAATTATTATATATTTTTGGCCCCATGCAAAAGACGCTATTGTGATATTGTTTAGTTTTAGAGGCTATTGCGCATAGTTTATTTTTATGTCTTTTTGAGTTTAACGTGTTGTATATAGAAATCGATTTTCGATATTTATTATCGGAAATCAAATTCGAATCAAAATCGATATATTTTTTAATGCTCTACTGTCTGATCATGCGTGACATGTATTCGGCCAATCCGATTTCATAAATTTAGAAAAAGAGTAGGTAGGCTGTATACTGTAGCAAAGGAAACTCAACCTCCTTTGTTTCAAATACAAATAAAAATTCATCGTCTGAAAGGGTAGCTTCAGTGCAGAATTTGGCTGTGCCGAATTATAGGAGCAGATTAACAGGAGAGTACATGAAACAAAGAGTGCTCTTGATGTCAATATCAGACATACTGGTTTGAATAATGTAATGTTTGTTGTGTTGATGATGATGAATCTACCCTACAAGACTAAGCTTATGTTGATTTACAGTCTCGCTCTACCCATCATTGACTATGCTGACGTGTGCTACCCGGACCTGAACGAACAACTTCTAAATAAGCTAGAGCGCCTCCTTAACAATTGCATCCGATTCATTTTCAATCTACGCAAGTATGATAATATCTCAAGTTATCGAAGTCAGCTTAAATGGCTTACTATTCGTCAGAGGCGTAAATCTAGAATTCTTTTGGTTCTGTATTCAATCTTACAGGATCCAACTTCTCCAATTTATCTAAAGGAAAATTTTCAGTACCTGTGTTCAGTTCACGACAAAGGTCTTCGTTCCACTAGTAATCTTATGCTTTGTATACCTCCACATAATAGTGATTTTTTCCGATACTCATTTAATGTTCAGGCTATACTGCTCTGGAATGCCCTGCCCAAAAACATCAGAAAGGCGCGAACAAAGACTGCATTTAAGGGGATGCTACGGAAACACCTATTAGACAGTAAAGAATGAGTCATAATAATTAACCACCTTTTGACATTCGTATCTTGTATATATATATATATATATATATGTACATGTATGTATGTATGTACGTAAGTAGGTATTTATGTATGTATGTAAGTATGTATGTATTTATGTATGTATGTGTCTATCTATGTATGTGTTTATTTAGTCTTTAGGTATATTTATCTACATATTAATATTTCTTTTTTTCTAATTAATAATCCTTTAAATTAAGTCAATATTTTCCTGCCTACCGTAACTTCTAGCCATCACCCAGGGTTGACTGGCAGAGAATGCCATTAGGCATTAAGTCTTACCCTGTAACCCTTATACCATAAGGGGCTACAAATAATAAATAAATAAATAAATGTTTCTTGGCGACTAAAGCCAAGAAATAAGTCGTTATTACAATTTATTATTACTAATATTTTTAATATTAAAACTGATGTTAAAACAGACAACAAGATAAGTATTAATTTCCGAATTTCGAATATTTTGACAAGGTCTATACTTAGATAGTCTATAGATTTTTTGATAAATAAAAGAATTTGAATTTGAATCGCTTATTGGGCAAAAATATAGATATACATTTGAAAAATATCTATACGACATATATCGATATCTTTTTTCCTTTTGCCCATCCCTATGTCAACGGTGAAACCCATAGTCTTTTTTTTTCTTTACCATTGGCGTCTCGTACTTTTGTCAATTTTCCAATGTCAAGTAAACATTTGTAAAGCTATAAAACGAATGGGATGTATATTAGTAAAATTTTCCTTTTTTTATGTTTAAAATTAATTTTGTCAGTCAGTCAATTCTGTTATATAACAAAATAAAGCGATGGCTTCTGATTAATTTTCGAACAAAATAATATCAACTTTATCCGACAATATAACCCAATAGAAATTAAGCTGCTAGCTATCTAGCTGGTTTTACATAGTAAATATAATATAATAAATTATAGGCCTTGTCCTCACAATTAAAGGTGAACACTGCTTAAATAATAAATAGACGCTCTAATATAAAATATAAATTATATATTATTATATTCTATAAAATCTTAGCATACTTAATGAATAAAGTAATATTTTAAAACATTTATAATTTATTCATCTATAGTATGACTATTTTACAGTTATATTTTAATAGAAAATTACATTTACAATACAAAAACTCCATAAAAGCATTAAAAGTTCAATAAAAAATATATTAATTATAATTAAATCGGGGAATTTTTAGGCTTACATATTTTTTGGAGGAAAAGTTGGACTAAACAATTTGCGTTTGGAGAGATTTGTTAGAAATAAAAATAAAAATGAATTCAAATCATTTCATAATGTTAATATTTGGAGTAGAACCAGAAAGTTGCGCAAGTTATACCAGAGTATTCCGTCTGTACTTCACACTTCTTCTTTTCTCTTTTCCAATGCAATTATAGAATGAGTTTCTCCTGAGTGCCTATAATTTGACGACAAAATGTGAGAAATTTTTGCATAATGAAAAAATAAATGAGTTAAAATATTTATATTTATATATATATATATAAATATATATATTATATATTGTTATACTGTATTAAATAAATAAAAATATTATGTGTATAATAATGTATTAAATGAATAAACATAATAAATATTTATTTGTATATCATATTATTGTCACTACTTGGGGAGTCTGAAGATAATCTTCCAGCAGTAATAGCAGTAGCCTTTGCTGAAATAATTTAAAACAAAATACTTCACCAGCAAGTAATACTTTTTTTTATGTTTTGTTACGAGTTACAAATTTACTGTCGACAATGTCTGTCTTTTTTTCTCTCAGGGGGGAGAGGGGTGGTATATACCTAATTTTAGTTTGGAATTTTTGAAAACTTGGGAGAATTTTCTTTCATGTTAGGGGGAAATCGTAAAAAGCCATCTGACAACACTGTAGTATATATTGTCTGCCTTTTCTCGTATAAATATATAAGTAAAAATTATTCTTCAAAACGTATCTAAGTATATTTTTATTTTATCTATTAACGATTTTATTGATTCGAATCAACGTATAAATTCGTATTGATTCCAATATATCAATCAATTCGAATCAAGGGTTTATTCGAATCATGATTCGAATTTCCGCCAGGTTATTCGAATTAATTCAAAAATTCATGTTCGATTCGAGTCCCATATTATTTTCTAATATCGTTCATCCCTAGACTCAACGATGTTATAAACATATAAAACATACAGTTTTTTTGTTAATGAAAACATCGATGTTTAGAAATATCGATGTTTATCCATCGATATTAATCGTACGTCGATACTTTTCATTCGATATTAACAACAAAGGCAATATCGATGTTTTTCTAATATTGTTATCCCTAGAATGAACGATCGATGTCTATGTTTGACCGTTATGTGATCGATGTATCGGTGAAACATCGTATTTAAAAACATCGATGCGGAGTTTTGGCGGGAAGTCGAAAAAGACATATTGTGCTCTTGTTTTATTTTCATTTTCTTGGTGTGTTTTTGAATTATATCGTATAAATTTGATGGCATTTTGTTTGATATAGGTTAATTACAGTGCACGAGTGTTGTGAAGTAAAATAACAGTGCCAAAATATGTTTTTTCAGCTTGCCTCTAAAATTCCATCTGTCACGTTCTGTAAAGAAGCCATCGATTTACTTGAATGTCAGAGACTGGTTGACTGGCAGAGAATGCTCATAGCATTAAGTCCACCTTTGTACACCTAGTTTAAGGTATGTACATAAAGCATAAATAAATAAATAAATAAATAAATGTCTGACTGACTTGACTGACTGATTACTGACGACTTACTGACTTTACATTATTATTACTCGTCCAATTTCACCGAAACTGGCAAAAACGTGATGCAAAAATTATACTTGACGCTGGCAATATGCAGATGCCACTATGGTAATTGTTCGGAAACTTACTGTGTGTAAGTGTACGGTATGTACAGAAGTATAAATAAATAATTGTGTGTGATAAATATGTGAAAGAATAAAATGTGTGTGTAATCGCCACACCATAATCGAAGAAAAAAAACATTGATGCCTACGAACAAAACATCGATGTTTTCTAAACATCGATGTATCGTTTCTAATTTTTTCATCCCTACTAATACTTAAGGTCTGATTACATTGACCAACCTGCAGGGGCTAACCCGGCTTACATTGCTGGTTATCTGAGTACATTGTAATAAAATACTCAAGATAACCAGCAATGTATGCCAAATTGGACCCTGCAAGTTGGTCAATGTAATAAGCCTTTTAACTTGATCATTGTCAATCTGTCAAGTGTCATCTGTCATCATCTGTCGCATCATAGAGTAACTTATTTATATAATAATTAAATTAAATAATTAATATATCTCTACATGTGGCACTAAGAATAACTCCAGTATACTGCAGTATACAATATTAATCTATGTACTTAATGATGTGGCACGATGTTGGCATGTGGCATGTGTTGTGGTGATGTGGTGCGGTGGGGCGGTGACGTAGCATAGGCAGGCTGGGTGGGCGTTAGCATTCTTGAATATTCTTGATCCATTCTAGTAGTGTGTAGCCTGTGCTCTGGGTGGTGTCAGTCTGTCAGTGCCGTCAGTGGTGTGATGGTGTGGTGTACGCCTCCAGGAGTATAGGTGTTCTGTGGTGTGATGGACTGATTGTGGAGATTTAATATTTTTTGTCAGAAAGTCTAGTTGAATACGTTCGTGTTACCAATACCAATCGATCAATAAACGTTTTAATGGTATGGCTAAATTGGTGGGATTCGTCTTTCACCAGCCGCCTGAATTTTGCAGCTTTGTCGGTACATGTACTCCCCCATGTACCATTTAATGCGTCTGTCGCTTCGGCATGTGCGGCAGTGGCGTTTGAGCTCTAGCCACTGCCTTTCTATTGTATTTGTGTGCACCTTACACCTCACTAAATTCGATCCTTGTATGGGATCGCCCAGACTGGGGTGCACTGGGATTCTTACGAAGCCTGCAGTAAACTGGCGGCTGTGGTTTACTGAGGCGTGCCCTCTCATCCCCAATCTTAAGTGAACCCCCATATAGGCCCTGTGTTGGTCGGACATTATGAAAGAGTTTTGGGCCACTTTAGATGCAATAATGGGATCGAGCGTCCTGCGCTCTTTATTCACAATTTGCTCACAGTGAATTTTTTTTGTGAGGCGACTCACGCACCCAAACACCCAAGTCTGCCGATGAGCTAGGGGGCGACCTCTGTGATATTTATTTGTGTAGAGGTGGGTCTCGTCCACCTCTACAATATCGTTCGCTCCACCGATCATTTCCCTATCGTGGGCTTCTGTCACCTCACAAACTTCTCTGAAAAAGTGATACATTTGTATCGCCGCTTTCTTCGTCACCCCAACGTCTTCTGCCGCCTGCGAAACTTTATCGTTTCTGAAAAAATGCAGTAATAAACGCAAAGTGCTTAAAAATGGTAGATTTACTCTTTCAAAAAGTGTATTTTGTAGGGGATTTATAATCAGGCTGCACCCCTGCCGCCTACAACGCCACCTAAACCCTAATTTATAATTTATATTCTTTTCGGCATTCATTGGGCGGCCACAAGTTCGGCAAAGGGGAACATCGCGCGGGATGAGTTTCCACGCCTTGGCAGCCTCAATTGCGTCTTCTTCAGTTTTAATTAAGGAACCGAAGTTCCACAGACTGAAGTCTCGGAAAACTAAACGTAAGTACGGATTCAACGGCATCGTATCGTAAGGAAATTTAAAAGGAAAACACTAGTAGCCGAACGAATTCGAAACGATAATAAAGGAAGAAGAAAGAAGGAACACAAACAAAGGAAGGTCTATACGAAATTAACGAAATGACAGTCGGTCGACTTATATCTTAATTGACAGAAATTTATTGAAATTGAGAATTTATTGATAGAAATTTCGTCCGCACCTTATGCTTTCTACAAGAAATCTTAACAACGTGATTCAGTACGCTCCGGTAGAGCGCCATCTATTTTGCCATTTGTGAACTAAAGAAAACATTTTACAGTGGTATACAACTTAACTGCGTTACTGTTTAGCTTTAGTTGTACCCGAAAATCGCATAAAAAAGCCTAACACGATAACCTGTTTTTTTTATTGCCATCGTGAATAAGCATTTTAGGTCATAATAATATAAACTTTTGTCAAGCTCAACTCAGCTCAAACATTTTTGTTACATTAAAAAAATTGACCTCGTAAACGGTGCGTGCTACGAAAAAAATGAACATGACCTAAAATGTTCCTCTTGATGAGCCCTACGCGATGGCGTATCGAAATATTTGAAATTCTAAAAAAATTTTGATAATTTTGTAGGAAGTGTATCGTTAGGGGCGCAGGACTTAGACGAATTTTTGGCGAAAATTTTGTTTTTGCTAAAACCTGTTTTTTAACTTGCCATCGTGTCAGGCAAGATTATATAAGCATTTTACGTGATATGAACTTTTGTCGTACGACGCGCCGTTTCCGAGATATATTTCTTTGAAAAATTCAAGAAAAAAAATTAAACTCATATTGCCCGAAAACGGTTCGTCGCATCAAAAAAATGTACATGACCAAAAGTGTTTGTTAGGATGAGGTCTTTCTGATGAAAGCGAAAAAAAAAAGAAATAATTAAAAAAAATTTTTCGTGTAAAAAATTTCTAAGTCCCGACGCCATTGAAAAACGAGAAGAAAAAAATTTAATTTTCTCCAAAACGGTGCGTGCTACGAAAAAAATGAACATGACCTAAAATGTTCCTCTTGATGAGCCCTACGCGATGGCGTATCGAAATATTTGAAATTCTAAAAAAATTTTGATAATTTTGTAGGAAGTGTATCGTTAGGGGCGCAGGACTTAGACGAATTTTTGGCGAAAATTTTGTTTTTGCTAAAACCTGTTTTTTAACTTGCCATCGTGTCAGGCAAGATTATATAAGCATTTTACGTGATATGAACTTTTGTCGTACGACGCGCCGTTTCCGAGATATATTTCTTTGAAAAATTCAAGAAAAAAAATTAAACTCATATTGCCCGAAAACGGTTCGTCGCATCAAAAAAATGTACATGACCAAAAGTGTTTGTTAGGATGAGGTCTTTCTGATGAAAGCGAAAAAAAAAAAGAAATAATTTAAAAAAAAATTTCGTGTAAAAAAATTCTAAGTCCCGACGCCATTGAAAAACGAGAAGAAAAAAATTTAATTTTCTCCAAAACGGTGCGTGCTACGAAAAAAATGAACATGACCTAAAATGTTCCTCATGATGAGCCCTACGCGATGGCGTATCGAAATATTTGAAATTCTAAAAAAATTTTGATAATTTTGTAGGAAGTGTATCGTTAGGGGCGCAGGACTTAGACGAATTTTTGGCGAAAATTTTGTTTTTGCTAAAACCTGTTTTTTAACTTGTCATCGTGTCAGGCAAGATTATATAAGCATTTTACGTGATATGAACTTTTGTCGTACGACGCGCCGTTTCCGAGATATATTTCTTTGAAAAATTCAAGAAAAAAAATTAAACTCATATTGCCCGAAAACGGTTCGTCGCATCAAAAAAATGTACATGACCAAAAGTGTTTGTTAGGATGAGGTATTTCTGATGAAAGCGAAAAAAAAAAAGAAATAATTTAAAAAAAAATTTCGTGTAAAAAAATTCTAAGTCCCGACGCCATTGAAAAACGAGAAGAAAAAAATTTAATTTTCTCCAAAACGGTGCGTGCTACGAAAAAAATGAACATGACCTAAAATGTTCCTCATGATGAGCCCTACGCGATGGCGTATCGAAATATTTGAAATTCTAAAAAAATTTTGATAATTTTGTAGGAAGTGTATCGTTAGGGGCGCAGGACTTAGACGAATTTTTGGCGAAAATTTTGTTTTTGCTAAAACCTGTTTTTTAACTTGTCATCGTGTCAGGCAAGATTATATAAGCATTTTACGTGATATGAACTTTTGTCGTACGACGCACCGTTTCCGAGATATATTTCTTTGAAAAATTCAAGAAAAAAAATTAAACTCATATTGCCCGAAAACGGTTCGTCGCATCAAAAAAATGTACATGACCAAAAGTGTTTGTTAGGATGAGGTCTTTCTGATGAAAGCGAAAAAAAAAAGAAATAATTAAAAAAAATTTTTCGTGTAAAAAATTTCTAAGTCCCGACGCCATTGAAAAACGAGAAGAAAAAAATTTAATTTTCTCCAAAACGGTGCGTGCTACGAAAAAAATGAACATGACCTAAAATGTTCCTCTTGATGAGCCCTACGCGATGGCGTATCGAAATATTTAAAATTCTAAAAAAAAAATTTCATTGAAAATTTTTCTAAGTCCTTGGCCCATAGTGCCCCTAAGGGTACATCCTTGGCCCATAGTGCCCCTAAAATCCGTAATTACGTTTAGTTTTCTCGTAAACAGTGCTACGAAAAAAATGAAAATGGCCTAAAATGTTCCTCTTGATGAGCCCTAAGCGATGGCGTGTCAAATTTAAAATTCTAAAAAAAAAATTTCATTGAAATAATTAAAGTCCTTGGCCCATAGTGCCTCTAAGGGTACACCCCAACCACAATTGTTACTTGTGTAAAACTACCACATGATGGTGATAATGAAAGAATTCAAAATTACAATGAAAAAATTAAATTCGTTAACTTGTGGTAACTTTGTCACTTGTTCATCTACGATAGATTTGGTTGTTTTTATGGAAGTCTGAAATTTTTGTGGTTTTTGCCCTAGATTGGCACGTTACGTTCAAACGTATTTTGTCACTAAATAGCTGTACCTGTAGTAATACGTGAATAGTTTTTACACGGAATTTCAAGCCGTGAATGTTGTCTAGCAATCATAAAATAATTTTGTCGTGTTTTCCTCATGCATGCCTGTGAGCTATCCATAAATTCGAATTCAAATGTCATTTGCAAGTATAAGAAAGGTCATATGTCTTGGTTATATGTTATGAAACACAAACACCCAGATGAGAACAGAAATATAAACTCATCATTAAAATTTCTGTCGGAGTGTCTATTGCCAGAAATCCAACCCGGGGCCCGGGATCTATATTGTATATGAGCTGCTACCCGCAACAAAAAATTACATTTTGTTGTAATTTTTTTTAAATGTGTGTTATTTAAAACTAATCTAAATAAAATAAATAATAATGTAAAACAAAATAAAATAAATCTAAGAAAATAAAATTACATAATATTTTGTCCATGGCATAAAATCCTGGGAGGTTTTATTTCCTCCTTTGGCAGCTTTTTTTCCTCTCAGTGTACAAAAACCCATCCTGGTGGGTGCCCAAAGCTGATGATGAGGAACCTCGTATGGTTCAAATAAAATAAATTATTATAAAAAGCACAAAATTGGGTTTACGTCTCATTAATTAAAACTGTACAAATGTAAAACTACATACTTTAATGTTTCTTGTGTACTAAATTATTTAATAGTAATTTTAAGAATTAAAGTTTAAACTATGTCATTAAATTTAATTAGTTTATTAAATTAAATTAAAATTTGTACACCCTAAGGGGTAAATATGGAGTTCTAAATATTTTGTAAAACGTTTTTTTATATTTGTGCAAATAAAATATTTTCATTTCATTTCATTCTATACAATAACCCATCCTGCAACAAAGTGCCCAGAATACTGGTAAAATTATCTCTTGGAACTAAGTCTGTGTCAATTTGCTGCCAGCTCTCCGGTCATCTAAAGCATATCTTTCAACCAGACAAGTGATTCTTGTCAGCTGACCATGCACCCATTGTTTCTTATGCATACGAGTGCCACAAATTCATAATTTATTATGATAGAGGAATATTTCTGTTGTTTCAAAAGTCTACCTCCATAATAATTTCTTTTGTTTATTAAAAATTTAAGACCGAGAACAGAAATTTAAACTCATCATTCACATTTCTGTTTCGTCTGGAATTGAACCCAGGACCCCTCGATTGGCAGTCCGGCATGGTAAACATTGCACCACGTTTTTCTTTTATTTTCAGAGTAATATTCAAAAAGTGTACTATTCTCATTGTTTACACACTGTTATTTCATGGTGGTGATCCAATAAACAATTAAATAAATAAACTGATTATGAGGTACCATTGAATACTTCAGGCAATTTGTATTTTTGGAAAATAAGCTTCTAATCTTCTGACTCTCTTCTCTTACTTGTTCTTGACCTTGTTGACACTGCTGTGGGTAGGTCTGTCTGTGGTCTTATGTGTTTGTATCCATTGTGTGTATGTGTGTTTCCATTCCATTGTCATCAGTTCCAGAGAGCTCCCCCCTGCTAGTAAAGCTAAGGGTGTCCTTCTTGGAGACCATGTTGGGTCGTGATTGAGTGTCCTATTTGGTCAGTTCTGTTCCGACACATTTAAGATATAAACTTTTCTACCTATAAGTTTATATCTAAAATGTGTCGCCTACACATCCTATCCTTAATATCAAAATTTCACATGGGTGAAACCTTAGGTTTTCAGTAGCGTGTCATGTTCTTTGAATACCTGCGTGCTTGTGGAGCTTGATCTGTACCTTAAGATTGAAATGCACTTGTTTGATCACCTACCTGCGTGTTACACCTCCATATTAGATCTCTGTCTGCGCCGTCGTCTTCTACGACAGTATTGATAGATGCCTATCAATACGTCGTAGATTGTTCGAACATTCCGGATTACTCCCGCCGTCATATTTAAATAAAATATCACTGTCAACAAAAGATCTAACAGCGGGAACATTTTTGAGTTACCCTAAACAGTATCAACTGACAATGATCGAAATTACCTACATAGTAGATTTATATATGCCGCATTCTATATTTAATTTTCTTCATGATATGCGACTTTGTTTTATTTCAAACTAAAATGCCTATTGAAGTATCACCACCAATTTCCATACATACCGAATACAAAAATAAGGAACCTCAGCAAAGGTCAGCAAACATTGAACCAACGATTAATGTAATTCCTAGGTCATAAGAGGCACTTTCGGTTAGCTTACTACCAATAAATTGTTACTAAGCTGAGATTGAAACAATGGGATTATAATTTCATAGTTTGCTGAAATAATAGGGAGGTATTATCACAATCACTTCTCTTTCTTTCTTCTCCGTGTAGGAGCATATCTCATTAAGGTCAAAAGCGCGAGCACTTCTTGATAGATGTTTGCTGGTAATTATTTATGTTTACATACGATAAGCTTATTTCTTGGAATTGTGATGGTGATATCTAGTTTAGTGTAATTAATAGATAACAGCTATAATGTATAAAATGATTATTTTTATTGAATTGGCTCGATTTATTGGTATTTAATCATATAAATATCCAGAGATTTTTCATCATAATTATTAGAAAAATTGTTCCACGCACCAACTACCGTAAGATTGAAATGCACTTGTTTGATCACTTACCTGCGTCTACACCTCCATATTAGATCTCTGTCTGCGCCGTCGTCTTCTACGACAATATTGATATATTACTATCAATACGTCATAGATGGTTTTAATGTTTCTAATGACTCCCGCTGTTATATTGAGGTAAAAAATCTTTGTTGAAAGAACCGCTAATATTGATAACATTTCGATGTTAATGTTTACAGTATTAACTGACAATGATCGAAATTACCTACATAGTAGATTTATATATGCCGCATTCTATATTTAATTTTCCTCATGATATGCGACTTTGTTTTATTTCAAACTAAAATGCCTATTGAAGTATCACCACCAATTTCCCATTTTAGTACCATGCGTAAGGTTACGTCAGACACTCGTTGATATGTAGCACCAGCTTCGGTTAAACCGAACGGCATTCGTACCCATTCAAATAGCCTTCGTCCGTCAACACAGATCAACACAGAATGCGGTATATTGCCGACTCCCTTCTTCGACCTCGATCTGATGGTACGCTTCGCTCATGTCGATTACCGAAATGATCTTCGCGCCTCCCAGGCTGGAAAGAATGCGATGCATTATCGGTAACGGATACACTGATCGCTTGGTTTTACGATTGACCGGTCTGTAGTCGATGCACATACGCCAGGTGCCATTCCTTTTGGCTACCATGACTGGTTGACAGGCCCATGCACTGGTAGATGGTTGAATATACCCTTTTGCGATGAGCTTGTCGACTTGCTCGTGCATAGCTTTCATTACTGGTGGGCTACGACGGTGTGGCTTGCTTCGGATGGGGGTTTCGTCAATTAACTCAATTCGATGCATGGCCAAATGAGTTAAACCAAGCTTGGCAGTTTTATTCTTCTCGAATTGGCGTAACAGAATTTTTTGTAAATCTTCTCGTTCGGTGGAGCTGAGTGCGTTTACTGAAACTCTGTTAATTGGACTCGTCCTAGACTGAAAAGAATGAACCACTTGGCTTGCCCCTGTCTTCCAGGTTCCTTGCCTGGAGTTGACTTGAACATCGGCTAGTTGCCAGAAATCTAAACCTAAAATAATAGGTGTTGATAACCCGGGCAAGACACTCAGCCAGGTGATTATAGATTGGTTTGGTCTAATAAAGGTGCTAGTTTGACTATTGGGCTCTAAATGGGCTCTATTTTGGAATAGGGGATCAATGTTGGCTTTAAATTTCGACTCGGGAACAGCTATAATGTATAAAATGATTGTTTTTATTGAATTGGCTCGAAATATTGGTATTTAATCAGATAAATATCCAAAGATTTTTCATCAAAATTATTAGAAAAATTGTTCCACGCACCAACTACCGTAAGATTGAAATGCACTTGTTTGATCACGTACCTGCGTGTTACACCTCCATATTAGATCTCTGTCTGCGCCGTCGTCTTCTACGACAGTATTGATAGATCTCTATCAATACGTCGTAGATAGTTCTAATATTTCTAATTACTCCTGCAATTATCCCCAGATATTGTATGATTTCACATAATATTGATACCACACCAGGCATTTTTTTTAACACGTTCATCGCCATGGTGGGTCAAAATGACCGGCACTTGATCTAGCCATTTGGGCCATGGGGGGTCAAAATGACCGGCACGCCAGACCTACCTTTGCGAAGCCCGTTCGTGCCGCAGAATGCAAAAACTGTGTATTCAACCATACAATGTGACCGGCGCGGCCCCAATGAACACCTGTAACTACTTGGTTTTTTGATTTTTTGATGGCATACCTGTTTTTAGGACTTAGAGAAAAAAGTTAATGAAAAAACATAGGATTTCGAATCATATATTTTTATTTCTGTTATAAGTTGCATTTATGCATAAAAATGAAAAGACAATAGAATATTATTAATTTTAGGCATGTTTTTATCAAATCAAAGACAATAGAACAAAAAATATTAGGAACGTTTTTTATCAAACCACAATTACAAATCGTCATACGAACAACAATCAAACTAAAGATTAATTCAACTCTAAATGGATATTCAAACATTTTAGTGGCATTTGTCAAAACATTGACGACATAAATGGGGATTGCCGGGACAAATAGTGCAAAACCAAGAAACCTTCTTTGTTTTGTTCTTGGCCACATTTCTTCCATGCAACTCAACATTTGATTTGTAACAATCACGACAAAATTTTCTTGTTGATACTGCTGCACCTTCTTTTTTCTTAAGCTCGTGTTTTTGTCTTCTGGGTCGTGGTGTGGTCAATCCCGTATTTTCTTGACTACCCTCAATCAACTGCTTTGCCAACAGTCGCCTAAAATCGACGACAGATATCTTCTTCTTCGTTGTACTTTCATATAGTACTCTTGCATTTACTACAGCAGTATTGAGTAATAATTCGATACCGAGCTTCTTATACCACTTTAACGTCTTTCGCAATGGACTCGAATAAGCACTCATTTGGTCAGACAAGTCAACGGCTGCTTTGGCTTTATTATAATCAATCACAATTTTCGGTTTAATTGTTTCAACCCCTCTTTTGTTCTTTTTTTTTGTAAAACCAATTGAATGTTTGGTTGACAACAAACACACGTCCCTCTTATCCTTCCACTTCATAACCGTGACTCCGTTTTTGTTTTCTTTTGCCATAAACTCACCCGGTTTCAGATTTCCAGTCATGACGTCCTTTGGTAAGTTCTTCCTGTTTTTTCGTAGGGTCCCTACTAAATGAGTATCGTGTTGAACTAACTTCTCAGCTAGATCTAAGCTTGTATACCAATTATCTACGAACATGGTATGACCTTTTCCAAAGTAGTTACGTGCTAAATTCAAGACAACGTTGGTTGGAGTATTATCCTGTGAATCTAATGTCTTTCCTCCATATACCTCCACCTTTGTCGTATAGCCAGGAGTAGTACACAATTTAAATAGCTTGATGCCATATTTATGTCTTTTCGACTTATTATACTGGCGGAAAATGATACGCCCACGAAATGGTATCATACTTTCATCGACGCATAAACATTCATCGGGAGTATAATGAATTGAAAATGTTTGGTTCAATATTTCAACCAATCTTCGTATTTTACCCAGCCGGTCATTTTTTGGAACTTCTTCGTTGTTGGAAAAGTGGAGCATTCTAAGCAAAACTTCGAAGCGGTTGCGACTCATAGTCTTTTTTGCAAAAGATTGACCCAACATTTCATCATTAGACCAATAGTCTACGATTTTTGGTAACTTCACTATACCCATCCAAATAATCACGCCTAAAAATCGTTTCATTTCTTCTTTGTCGGTTGGCGTCCAGAGCCGTAGTCTCGACTTATCTTTAATGCCACCTTTATCGATACTTTGTTGGGCAAATATATTCGTCTGATGTGCTATATTTTCAAATAACTGGTCAGTGACTAAGAGGGAATAGAAATCAACAGGTGTAGCATTGGATAGTTGATTTCGAAGTGAGTAAGGTTTCAGTCCCGGTATTTCGGTAAAAGGAATTAAACGAGGCTGCTTACCACGTGGCTGGTACCACTCACATTCAGGTGTATGGCCGGATAAAGCTGGAGATAAATCACGGTCATCTTCTTCACTGTCCGACAAAATAACTCGACGTTTTCTGGTACGTGGAATATTTATCACTTCATCACCCTCACTTATGACATGGTCAATACTGCAATGTGACCTCTCTAAACTGTCAATTACATGTAATTGTTCTTGTGTAAACTCAAAGTCAAAAAAAGTGTCCATTTTAACAATAAAACTATTTTTTCTGCTAAACAATATCTTAGTGTGCATTTGATGACCAAAACAAGTGCGAACTAACGAAAACAATCCGTGATTGGCTTGAGTCATAGGGAGAGGTGAAAGGGGTGAAGGGAGGCGGGAACAACAACCGCACGCACGGTGTACTCCCGCGCTAGCATCCATTAGGCGCGCGGTACCCGTGCGTAGTAGACGTGTCTATAACGTTTGTCTATGTCTCATCGATCGAAAATTCCGCGTACGTAAGTACGCTGACCGGCATTGTGACCGGCACGGCCTGAATGTAATAATTATTCCGTTTAGGCCGCGCCGGGTCATAATGACCGGCACTTAAAAAAACCCTAAAATAAAGCCAAAATAAACAAATATCACTGTAAAACTTTTATATATGAACAAATAAACCTATAAATAATCATAAAAACCAATGACATTTTTTTATGATTTTGTAAAATAATAGTCGGCGATGAACGTGTTAATTCAGGACAAGATAGACTCCTGTCCTGATATTATTGAAGTATTAACTGACAATGATTGAAATCACCCACATAGTAGATTTATATATGCCGCATTCTATATTTAATTTTCAAGCTTGGCAGTTTTATTCTTCTCGAATTGGCGTAACAGTAATTTTTGTAAATCTTCTCGTTCGGTAGAGCTGAGTGCATTTACTGAAACTTGGTTAATTGGACTCGTCCTAGACTGAAAAGAATGAACCACTTGGCTTGCCCCTGTCTTCCAGGTTCCTTGCCTGGAGTTGACTTGAACATCGGCTTGTTGCCAGAAATCTAAACCTAAAATAATAGGTGTTGATAACCCGGACAAGACACTCAACCAGGTGATTATAGATTGGTTTGGTCTAATAAATGATTGTTGTTGAAGTCGCATATCATGAATTTTTATTGAATTGGCTCGATTTATTGGTATTTAATCAGAAATATCCAAAGATTTTTCATCAAAATTATTAGAAAAATTGTTCCACGCACCAACTACCGTAAGATTGAAATGCACTTGTTTGATCACTTACCTGCGTGTTACACCTCCATATTAGTTTATATTAAAATGATTCCAACGCACTCTGGCGTGTATAAATGACGGCTTTAAAATATCTGTATTTAACTGTAGTTTCCCATCTATTGGAGGATAATCTCTAACCCACATGAAATTTCATGATTTCCAATTTAGCATCAAATACCATGACATCATTATTACATAACATTAATATTAAATATATAATATTATCCTTGTACATCTGGCTAGTAACAAGAAGTTCTTGATCAAAGCTTATACTGAGTTAAATATAGACTATTATTATTATTTAATTTAAATCGCTCGGGTTCAAAATTGCGTGTACTGAGTCGATGATGTCATACAATGTAATTATGCATTACACGTTTTATGTTCGACGGAACAAAAACTACTATTTCGAAAGCTGTCAGACGGCATATACCTGAAGATCTTTAATGACGTTAGATTTGTCAAACCTAATGTGGCGAGATTTCTAGTTGACAAACAGTGATTGGTATTTATGCGAAGCTAAGTTTTAATTTAAATATTTAAATACTTATTGCAAGTAGTATCATGTTTCAAGGATATTAGCTGCAGGAAAAAGGTAAATCAAACAATAATTAAAATTTTACTGAGATCATTGTTTATTTAATATTTAATTTAAAAGAAAAATTACAACTATCTTACAATCTAGGTTTATAATAATAGGTCGGTTCTTCTGTAACTGACCAGCTATTTGCGGCTTCGGCGATAGTGGTCTTTGCTATCATTTGAACCGCCTTTTCTATCTCTTTCTCGGCTTGTCTCTCAGCTAGCTTTTCCGATCTGAATTGGATAGAAAACAATTTATTAAGATTTTTATAATATTCAGAAAGTGACGAACGGATCAGGTAGTGCTTGTGCACACCCCGACGAGTCCGTACCCATTTGGACCTTACCCACCTCTATCGAACCAATGGAGGCGATGGGGACTTTGGAATTAAACAAAACTTCGAGTTTCTATATGCGAGACATGGTTCCCGGTTGAATGTCTAGCCAACCAATAACTGGTTAGTTTTGAACCACCATTTTATATAACAAAACAGACATAGGACGTTTAACATGAAATCGAAAAAAAATATTAAAATACTTTAAAACTCACATTTTTGGCACTGGTTACTGGTCATTGTCATCGACCTCTTTCTTCTCATGCCGTCCATTCTGTAACAAATAAAAATACCGCTCAGTACTGTTCAAGACAATTAATTGCTAACGAATTAGACTAATCACTGATGAAACTCGCTTTGAGATAGACAGAGTGGGAAATAAAGGACTGTTGCTATGCAGAAAAAATATTTAACAAAATTCCAGCTACTTGTCAAATGTACTAAAAATAAATAATCGGTGGTTAATTACTACTTAACAACAATGGTCTGATATGAAATATCAAAAAAGGAACTAACAAACTTTGAAACTCACTTGTCATTACACTCGTTACTAGCCATGGTCGTTTTTTCCTTTTTCATGCCATCCATTCTGAAACTAACAACCACAATGCTTATCACACGAATACAATAGGATGTTTATAAATTAAATCGATCACTGTTGAATCTAACCGCTTGGCGAAATTCGGTGCAAATGCACGTGTGCAGTTGGTTTATCACAACTACCGATCTACAATTTGGAACGGCCGTTAGTGGTGTTTCATTTCAACTACCCGACGTTCTCGTCTGCATCTTAATACACACTAACTTGCTAAGCTTTAAACTCAAATATAGTTTAAAATATTATAATGTAAGCATTGTTTCTTATCAGTCCCATTGCCATTAGTTATTAAAATATAACAAACCTCTGTATTTCCCGAATGATATATTCGGTAATAAATTAAATACTATGCACAGTACCTCATTGTGTCTCCAAGGATTTGTCGTAAAATGACTCTCTTTGTTCAAGCTCCGTAAGAAGATTACGATATAACTAACATTCAAACCAGATTACCGCTGGTCGGTAAAAAATCTAGCCATAACAACACTTAGCAACGTCTGCGGACTAAATTTAATTATTTACCTGAACTGTCACGTCTACAATCAATCAATAACCATTTGTTTAAACATGTGGTGTAAGTTTAATGTACTTTTATATCTCTACATAGTGGAAAAATAAGATAAGTGAAGAAATGCACTAGGTACTTACTTTTATCGACGTGTTTGCACGCAAAATGACGGCGATGCCCCGCTGTTGATCCATTTATACATTCATCAGATTCATGTGCAAAACAGGAATCAGGAGTCCACGCGATAACTTTTGAAGATCACTTAAAGGACACAAAATCCATAATTCGTTGCATTCCAGCTAACCCACCTTTACAATTTTATTTTTTGTTTTTTTGCACCGCATTATTATTATGTGAACTATAAATGCCATAGTAAACCATAAATTATTTTTTCTGCGGGCTATTAAAGTATTTTTAACGTCGATTTAAAATATTTTAATGTATGCATCGACAAAAACCAAGACTTTATTTTTAAGAGCGCCTCACAATGCGCTTGTGTCGCTATCGTACTGCCAAGGTGAAGGTGAAAGATAAAGTTGCATTATTTAGATTAACACGGTTTTATTTAACATCGAGTTAACTTACGCTGAAAATAATTATTCAAAATTTTTATCGTTTCGTTTTACACATCAGTAATTTGAGATCAAGAATTTATAAGTTTCGACTTGAGAAACTTTCCTGGTTAGGATTGGCTTTATTGTACTTAACGCAAGCTGCCAATAACGTATCTCTTGTTCTTTGTGAATAAACTATACAGATGTGGTCATTAATGCCGGGTAAACTAAAGTTAGCTCCCTCTACTAGCTTACATGGGGTGCTATCTTAGTATACCAGGCATTAATGACTATAGGTGTACATAGCTAGAATTGAATTTTACGGGACTTGTTATTATAATATTTAATAATAGTAATAATTTATATCTCATTTGACCGATATATTAATTAATTATTATCAATCATAACAATTAATTCTACATTATGTAAATTAATTAGCACAAACAATTGCAACACAAAAATTTCGATCCTGAGAATTGTTGATCATAAATTAAAAAAAAAATACATTCTTTACAAAAACATCTGAAATCCCACAAAAAACAGTTTCACTGTAAAGAATCGCGCCAAGTCCACGTTCATTAAGTTACAAAAACAAAAATCTTTACAAAAACATGTAAAATAAATAAAAAAACAAGTAACTGATATATTTTTTAAAAGTTAAAAATATTTTATTAAAAATCTAAATGCTACATCGCCTTGGCGGCTTTTTTATTTTTCTCACAGTCGTTTGCGTCTTTTTCAATTGCGCAATCTTGTCTTGCTTTCTCACCGTTTTTTCAAAACGACGCGGTACACTGAAATGTAATAAATAAAATCAATCACCATCCGCCGTAAAGCACTTGGAACGATCCACGGTAAAGTAATAAGTATGGTTCTTGCATTTTATTAATGAATTAAACAGTTATTAGAGGTTTTGTATGTTACATTATTTACTTTATAATTATTCTAATCAAAGCGCTATTGATAACATTAAATTAGTGGCGCGCAGTAGCCTATCGGACTCGGTGCACGCTTACCAAAGCGTTGGACCGGGTTCGAGCCCGACGTGCACCAGTTAATATTTTCAATAATATTTAAGTGCATTATACTGTCTAGCTCAAAATGTACCATACATTTTCCACCCCTTAACAACTTTAGCAGTTCTAAAGCAACCTTAAATGATTAATAAACAAAAAAAAAATATTAAATTTTTGACACTAGAACCAAGAATCTAAACGTAAACCTAAGTTTAATTTTCTAACCTTACATAGATTTAAAATTAATATACTGCAAGGGTAAACCTTAAAACATCATATAGGTATATAATAATTTTTTGGTACTTACGGGCCTTGCATGCAGCAGCTGCAAAATACGTTCGCTCTTGGCCGCATTTCGTCCATGATTAGTTATTTTATTTTAGAGTTTCAATACTAAAAGCGTGGAACAAAGAAATGATTACCACCACTCACGTGTTGAACGCCACTCACGTGTGAAAATTATGTCAATAAGCAGTTCAGTACTTGAGTTTTCTCAAAATTAAAATAATTAGTTTAATTACAATTTATGTTGTTGACTGTACTTATATTTGAATATTTATTAATAATGGACAGTGTGCGGTTAAAAACCAATTCGAATATTCCTTTATTTTTCCTGTTATTTTTCAATTATTTGTGATAATGGTTTGCACGGTGGTTATAATTACATGCAGCAGCTGCAAAATACGTTCGCTCTTGGCCGCATTTCGTCCATGATTAGTTACCAGTTACTAGTACCATGCGTAAGGTTACGTCAGACACTCGTTGATATGTAGCACCAGCTTCGGTTAAACCGAACGGCATTCGTACCCATTCAAATAGCCTTCGTCCGTCAACACCGCAGTGGCAGTTTCTGGCAGTTTTATTCTTCTCGAATTGGCGTAGCAGAAATTTTTGTAAATCTTCTCGTTCGGTAGAGCTGAGTGCGTTTACTGAAACTCGGTTAATTGGACTCGTCCTAGACTGAAAAGAATGAACCACTTGGCTTGCCCCTGTCTTCCAGGTTCCTTGCCTGGAGTTGACTTGAACATCGGCTAGTTGCCAGAAATCTAAACCTAAAATAATAGGTGTTGATAACCCGGGCAAGACACTCAGCCAGGTGATTATAGATTGGTTTGGTCTAATATAGGTGCTAGTTTGACTATTGGGCTCTAAATGGGCTCTATTTCGGAATAGGGGGATCAATGTTGGCTTTAAATTTCGACTCGGGAACAGCTATAATGTATAAAATGATTGTTTTTATTGAATTGGCTCGATTTATTGGTATTTAATCAGATAAATATCCAAAGATTTTTCATCAAAATTATTAGAAAGATTGTTCCACGCACCAACGACCGTAAAATAAAAATAAACCAAGTAACTGATATATTTTTTAAAAGTTAAAAATATTTTATTGAAAATCTAAATACGGCTTGGTGTGGCTCTTAAATACTCCATCGCCTTGGCGGCTTTTCTGTTTTTCTCTCTGTTGTTTTCATCTTTTTCACTGGCGCAATCTTGTGCTGGTTTCTCACCATTTTTTCAAAACGACGCGGTACACTGAAATGTTATAAATAAAATCAATCACCATCCGCCGTAAAGCACTTGGAACGATCCATGGTAAAGTAATAAGTATGGTTCTTGCGTTTTATTAATGAATTAAACAGTCATTAGAGGTTTTGTATGTTACATTATTTACTTTATAATGATTCAAATCAAAGCGCTATTGATAACATTAAATTAGTGGCGCGCAGTAGCCTATCGGAAGCGTTGGACCGGGTTCGAGCCCGACGTGCACCAGTTAATATTTTCAATAATATTTAAGTGCATTATACTGTCTAGCTCAAAATGTACCATACATTTACCACCCCTTAATAACTTTAGGAGTTCTAAAGCAACCTTAAATGATTAATAAACAAAAAAATATTTTTTTTTGACACTAGAACCAAGAATCTAAACGTAAACCAAAGTTTAATTTTCTAACCTTACATAGATTTAAAATTAATATACTGCAAGGGTAAACCTTAAAACATCATATAGGTATATAATAATTTTTTGGTACTTACGGGCCTTGCTTGCAACAGCTGCAAAATGCGTTCGCTCTTGGCCGCATTTCGTCCATGATTAGTTATTTTATTTTAGAGTTTCAATACTAAAAGCATGGAACAAAGGAATGATTACCACCACTCACGTGTTGAACGCGATCTTATTCAGTTCTTAGGTATAATTGTGAAATATACAGCAGGATAAAGTATTTCAAGATAAGGAAACACAGTTAAAGTACAGACTGGTTTTATGTTGATGGTAGAGGTCATTTTTTCTCTTAATCTTGTCCAGAATTGTTTTATTAATCCAGTCTTGTCTTGGCGGATTTATAATTTTTGTCTTCTTAACTTTGTGGAGATTAATAGCATGATGAAGTTTTTGTTCAAATTTATTAAAATTATTGTTCTTGTTATCCACCATAGTTTTTTCTGCGAATATTTGTAGGTTTTTATAATCTATTGCTTCATACTGCTTTTTTAATTTTGTAGGTGGCTCATATTTAGCTATTTCTAAAAATAATTGTTTATGGTCAGATATACATGATTCTATCGTGACCAGATGGAAATGGTTTTCTTTAATGTTCGTAGAAACGTGATCTATTAAGGTCCTTTTTTGTGTACTTTCACGGGTGCAGAACTTTGCCGAGATATTATTAACTATTATGTATCCATTTTCCTGAAGGGTCTCCATGTATTCTTTAGCGTCATTTTTAGGATCTAGTAAATCCAGATTGAAATCGCCCAATATAACAGCTCTTTTCCTTTGATTTAGTTGCATCGAAAAGGTTTGAAGGAAAGTTTTGACGTTTGTTCTTCCGGGTTTATATATGGCTCCAACGTCATAACCGAATTTCTTTAAATGTATCCATAAGAAATGGTTATCATCTTGAGAAAAATCTGTGGTCTGACAATGTTTTAAGGAATTTATCACGAAGATTGAGACCCCGCCACCAATTGTGTTCCGTCTAAAATGATAGTTGTGAGTGTAGCCTGGAATTTGGAATCTTTTGGCTTCTTCATCTGATTTAATCCATGTTTCTGTTAGTATCAGGATGTGTATGACAAATTTGAAAGATTTTATGGCACAGCAGATTTCATCAAATTTCCCAGGTTTTACTATGCTTCTGGCATTTGCGTATAGGAACTTAAGTGAGTTTTTGTTACATCTAATTTCCTCGTAGTTTTTTACAGATTGGTGTGTCAGGAGTGCTCTAGGTTGGTCATGACAGGTTGTTAGGGGTTTTTTGGAGAATGTTTTACAATTTGTGGGACGCCTTTGTGATACCTAATTGTAATGTCGTTTTCACCTGCTGCTAGTCGATTATTAAACTCATCTTTGAGTTTCTTAAATTGCACTTGTTGGTATGGTGTTTGGTCGGAGTATAATTTGAAGTTCAAGTTTTTTATTTTGTTCTTATTTCGCAGCAAATCTTTTACTGTTTCCTCGGACTCGAAGCATACTTTGATAGGGCGATTTGACGTTGGTTTATATTTGCCAATTCGTATTGTACTTACAGGTTCTGGGCAATTTTCTAGTATCTGCTGTAGAATTTTCAGGGCTTCTGCTTTATCAGAGATGCGCCGTTCTTTGCTGTGAATAGACTGAGATTCCGGGATGCCAGCTATTATTATGTTTTTCCTTCGCAAACTTTGTTCTTTAATTTCTGCCAAGATTTCCTCTAATGAAGTTTTATTACCTTCCGTTGTGTTGTTTGTAGATGTTTTTAGGTTTTGAACATCAATTTCTAGGGCTGCGACCTTTGTTTTTGTTGCTTCTATAGAGCTCGTAAGGTTATGAACAGTGTTTTTTATTTCTGATTGCTCCAAAATTAAATTCGTGATTTTTTCTTCCGTATTTGCCATGCCGTTTTTAATGTCAATCAGATCATTTTTGATGGTTGTTATGTCATTTTGGATCTTTGTGACATTGTCATTATGTGTACTGACCGATGACGTTAATAGTTGCATCATTTCAGCTATTTGGGATTGAATACCGCTTAATTGGGATTCGACGTCAAAATCATGTGGATTTTTGCGTTTGCGGTATGGTGTCTCAATTGTATCCATCGCAGTCGAATTACCAGATAGCAAATTTGGTTGAGATCCACTTCGACCCATGTTCGTGCCGCTTCCAGTCGGCGAGCGTAGTAGGCTCATCGTATATCTTTGTTCACTTGGGGCAATACAAAAGATGCGTATGCGTCACTGGGTGAGCAAGATAAAAAATAGGAGTTCGTCTCGCTTACCCGAAGTGGTGAGGGGCGCTTGTCACCTCGCCGACATGTTGCGCTTGGGATGAAACGGTAGTAAGTTACGTAGTACTGGTGCAATTTAATTACTGTTTTATGCTAGGTGTCGAATAGGTTGATATAAGTTTGCTGTGGCTAATTAGAAATTATTAACAACTAGTAACACGTCCGTACTGCACGAGCGCTCAGTGGAAATTCCTTCTTCGCGGCGACTTCGACGGCGATCCATTTATACATTCATCAGATTCATGTGCAAAACAGGAATCAGGAGTCCACGCGATAACTTTTGAAGATCACTTAAAGGACACAAAATCCATAATTCGTTGCATTCCAGCTAACCCACCTTTACAATTTAATTTTTTGTTTTTTTGCACCGCATTATTATTATGTGAACTATAAATGCCATAGTAAACCATAAATAATTTTTTCTGCGGGCTATTAAAGTATTTTTAACGTCGATTTAAAATATTTTAATGTATGCATCGACAAAAACCAAGACTTTATTTTTAAGAGCGCCTCACAATGCGCTTGTGTCGCTATCGTACTGCCAAGGTGAAGGTGAAAGATAAAGTTGCATTATTTAGATTAACACGGTTTTATTTAACATCGAGTTAACTTACGCTGAAAATAATTATTAAAAATTTTTTATCGTTTCGTTTTACTAATCAGTAATTTGAGATGAAGAATTTATAAGTTTCGACTTGAGAAACTTTCCTGGTTAGGATTGGCTTTATTGTACTTAACGCAAGCTGCCAATAACGTATCTCTTGTTCTTTGTGAATAAACTATACAGATGTGGTCATTAATGCCGGGTAAACTAAAGTTAGCTCCCTCTACTAGCTTACATGGGGTGCTATCTTAGTATACCAGGCATTAATGACTATAGGTGTACATAGCTAGAATTGAATTTTACGGGACTTGTTATTATAATATTTAATAATAGTAATAATTTATATCTCATTTGACCGATATATTAATTAATTATTATCAATCATAACAATTAATTCTACATTATGTAAATTAATTAGCACAAACAATTGCAACACAAAAATTTCGATCCTGAGAATTGTTGATCATAAATTTAAAAAAAATACATTCTTTACAAAAACATCTGAAATCCCACAAAAAACAGTTTCACTGTAAAGAATCGCGCCAAGTCCACGTTCATTAAGTTACAAAAACATTTTTTTTTACAAAAACATGTAAAATAAAAAAAAAGCCAAGTAACTGATATATTTTTTAAAAGATAAAAATATTTTATTAAGAATCTAAATACTACATCGCCTTGGCGGCTTTTCTATTTTTTTTTACGGTCGTTTGCGTCTTTTTCAATTGCGCAATCTTGTCTTGCTTTCTCACCGTTTTTTCAAAACGACGCGGTACACTGAAATGTAATAAATAAAATCGATCACCATCCGCCGTAAAGCACTTGGAACGATCCACGGTAAAGTAATAAGTATGGTTCTTGCATTTTATTAATGAATTAAACAGTCATTAGGGGTTTTGTATGTTACGTTATTTACTTTATAATGATTCTAATCAAAGCGCTATTGATAACATTAAATTAGTGGCGCGCAGTAGCCTATCGGGCTCGGTGCACGCTTACCAAAGCGTTGGACCGGGTTCGAGCCCGACGTGCACCAGTTAATATTTTCAATAATATTTAAGTGCATTATACGGTCTAGCTCAAAATGTACCATACGTTTACCACCCCTTAATAACTTTAGCAGTTCTAAAGCAACATTAAATGATTAATAAACAAAAAAAAATTTGACACTAGAACCAAGGATCTAAACGTAAACCTAAGTTTAATTTTCTAACCTTACATAGATTTAAAATTAATATACTGCAAGGGTAAACCTTAAAACATCGTATAGGTATATAATAATCTTTTGTACTTACGGGCCTTGCATGCAGCAGCAGCAAAACGCGTATGCTCTTGTGCGCATGTCTTCCATGTTTAGTTATTTTTTTTAGACAGAGTTTCAATACCAAAAACGTGGAACAAAGAAATGATTTATGTTACCACCACTCACGTCTTGAACGCGGTCTTAATCAGTACTGAGTTAGAATTGTGAAATATACAGCAGGATAAAGTATTTCAGGATAAGGAAACACAGTTAAAGTACAGATAACGACAATTGTTTTTAGCAGAACTTATTATCTGGGGGCACGGGAGTTCCCCGCCAAGTCGAGCGCAAAGCAAACACTGCCGTACCATCCTTTACTGGAACCATTTCTCGGCATTTTCAGGCCCCTATTTGAGAACCTCTGGATAAGACCAGAGCGCTGAAATTTTCATCATCCAGTAAGCTATAATCACATAATTAAAATCCAAAATTCTGTAGGTCATTTAGTTCCAAAGTTAAGCGAAAGCAAAGTTTCGCATTTACGACACTCACTCACTCATGGATCATCAAAATAGAACTAGTACTTCCCATAAACTCAGAGAGCTGAAATTTGGTACAGAGTTAGGGTTTAATGGTCACATAAAGCGAAAACTATAAAAACTAGGATAACTAGGATTATTTAGTACTATTAGTCCATCCTTTAAGGGTCCCATACACTTACAGTAACGCCTGCAGTCTCTGGTCCTAACGGGCGGCCTGCTGTCCAATCTGCATCCATCTGCATAGCTCACACACTATAGCGATTATTGCCCGCCGGCAATGGTTGAACGAGGGCTCTGAGTCTACACACTAGCAGGCGGCAGTCGACAGTTTCACACCGCAATGCCGCGTGCCGGCAATTGCCTGACATAACGGTTAGGGCGTACACTACTACATTGCTATCAGGCGGCAGTCGGCAGTTCGTTTGCAGGAGATAAATAATAATAACTACAGAACACGTTAAAAAGATTTTGTTATCAATTAAATAAGATTTTTCTGGAAAAACTCGTTTTTCAATTAAATAAGATTTTTCTGGAAAAACTCGTTTTTCTGACGATTTAAATAAATAAGAGCGTGGTATACACAGGAGCACTGGGCTTGATAACACTACAACTTTGTCAAAAAACATTTTCACGATTTAATTTTTTTTTTTGTTTTATTCCTTAGCTAATTTACCAAATCCCTTGTTAAAATTGCGTGTCAAAATAATTCCGTTTTAATACAGTTAATTTTTTTTGACTGTCAGTTCGGTGACTTTCCTGCGATTTCGGCAGCCATATATATTATTTTTCATAAAATAGGATTGAAATAACTATAAACAAGCAGAAACTATACATACATGATGGTATAATTACTAACTGTTTTACCATCTGTTAAGATTTTTTTTAGCTTTGACCTACAGAGGAGATAACACCACACGCGGGAAAATTCAAACAAAAAAACAAATAATAAAGAATGAAATCGTAACCGTAAAGCCTCAAACGAATTAACAGTCAAATTCTGTTATTGATTCAATTTCATCATATAAGATAAAAGATAAAACTTCGTTCGCTATTGATATTAAATTAATCGAATAAATAAATCACTGCATTTTTTTTTGTTTTAATACTTTTACAGAGTATTTATATACTTATTAAATCTTGAGTAACTGATTAATAATTATTTTTGTTATAAAATGAGCGCTTAAGGCATGCTTATTTGGATTTACAAAACTTTTCTTATCATTATTTTTTGCTAATAATTAGTATGTTCATTCATTAATTGCTATTGGTAATAACAATAAAAAGAATTAAGTTAACTTATTAATAGCAACAATAATTATAAAATTAATAAGTAAAAGTCTCTGACAGTATGATAATTATTATTCCCTTTTATTTACTGTAATTATTATTATTATGATATATACTATTATATTATCAAGCAATATTTTTTTTTACTTGAATTGATAAAAAATCTTTATTTTTAGGTGGGCCAAAATCGGATCTCTCGATGTGTTCATAGGACCTCAGGGTCTAATAAAGGTGGTAGTTTGACTATTGGGCTCTAAATGGGCTCTATTTCGGAATAGGGGGATCAATGTTGGCTTTAAATTTCGACTCGGGAACAGCTATAATGTATAAAATGATTGTTTTTATTTAATTGGCTCGATTTATTGGTAATTAATCAGATATCTTTGATGTCTCGTCGGGCGTCCTCTTTGATATGCACAGTGAGTAGGAAGACGCGGCGATGAAATGCGTCTGCTTTGTGATGACGTACGGTGTATAAAGTCGCCACGTGCTCAAATCAGATGTGAGTCGGACGGACACTGTAAACATCTCCTTCATCTCTGTCTCATTCGTGTGTGAGTCCAATACGATCAAAAACGGAATGCGGGCGTAACGTCCGTTGTATAGGTGGCTGAACAGAGTTACGGCCTGCACGGGGTCCAGCTTCCCTTCGGCAATCAGCATCGTTGCGTTTATGTCAGACCTGTACGAGGCAAGGTAGGCGAGGGCTATGAGGCCTAGAAGGTCCTGGTGTTGTACGCGCACCCCCATCGTAACGGCGGCCTCTTGAATTCTGCGCATATGCGCGAGGGGGCTATAGCCATCGATCAACTCCTTCAACATGTTGATTCTGGGTAGCGTAAATGAGTAGGGGTCCGCTGCACGCAACAAGTCCATCAAGTTGGTCCCCGGTATTATTTTAAGGATGGGGGGAGGTGTAGAACGACGTGCGGCAGTATTTGAGAGCCGCATGTAATAACGGACATTTCTGAAGTATGAGGCCGAGTTGTTATAGACCGCCGTAGCGATCATGTCGTATTCATATCTCGTCCGAGGATGTGAAATCAGTTCTGTGACAGCGGTGACGAAGTCCCTATGTGCATTTAGGTCAACATCTCCATACTCAGGGGGCATTTCTTTCGTTGATGCACGCTTCACACGTGATGTTCTCTTAAACCGGTAGTCGTCGGGGCTCTCGTGGATGACGGAGGCCTTTAGTAGAGGCTCAAAGCGTGGGGTAATATCGTTAATGTAGGCAGCAGAGGTGGCATCTATGTATGCAGGGAGTCCTGCGTAGTAGAAAACGTCGTCCACAACGACAGCTGAGCTGAAAATCATGGAGAGTGACAGAATTAAGAAATCTCTGCTCAAACCCACCACAGGTGCCTTGAAGAAAGGTGAACAGGCGTGTAGGATCGGCCCGGCGTAACCTGTTTTAAGGTTTATTACAACATCCAAAGGAGTGTACTTCCTGTTGCCAACTGTCAAGATGGTCTCTAAGTTCCCCGGCATGATGCTAAGCACGTTACGGAGGGTGGAGTTTCTGTAGCACCCGGACATGATCAGCGCTGTAGCTACGGTATAGAATCGTTCCGCCTCCGTCAACTTTACGAGTGGGAAGAAGTAGTTGACTCTAAGATCCTGGGATGGTAGGTTCGTCACCCCGTGGAGGGTCCACATGGCGCCAGATATCAGTGTGGGGTATATCCAGCTGGGTATTTTGGACAGACCTGCTCGTGCCACGCTAAACCACTGTCTCTTGTATCTCTTGGGAGCGGCGTCACGATGTTCACGCAGCCATGTGGGGGCTCTCTGGGTGTTTGCAGTCACGGGGGAGGTTGTTGAATTAACGGTAGTGGGCGCTTGCTGAGAATCTCCCGCCGGTCTGGCCGGCGCCTTGTCCGAGGTGGTGGCTTTGAAGCCAATAGGAGCGCGCTTAACACGTACAAAGCGCAGTCCAGTGGCTATTGTGCGCCACAAACTGCGTAGTCTGGTGGCGACGGGGGCCAACTTTGTCACTCCGGACACGGCCGTCGGGATTGCGGCCATCGAAGTGATCCTCCCTGCTGACACAGCGTCTACTGCGGACGGCAACAAATTGGGCAAGGATTGTGTGAGTCGGGTCGCCATGCCGCCTATAGCCGCGGTCCCGCGTAGGTTTGACTGTACCACTATTCCCGTCCCGGCTCCGGCGGGCACGGCGGCCAGCGGTGCCAACTCGTACAAACTTGAGATAGAGCTAGATGAGGCTGCTCCACCGAGAGCGTTCAGCATGGCTGGTTCCACTTCGCTGAGTACAGATGCTGCTGCAATCGACCCCGCTGTAGCCGCGCCGCGCCACGCTCTCCAAAGTCCGGATGCCCAGCGCCATGCCACAGGGGCCCCATAATGTAGGCCGTAGGCGATGATGGTGTCCCTTATACCAAGACCAAAGAAAGACTTCCAGTCAGGGGAAGTCCTACAACCTCTCTCCGCCTTGCACACTGAAGCGATGGGTATAGGAGATGTGCTGTTAACCATCAGTTGGGGGAAGGACTGTTCGATGTACACCTGATCGAACATGTTCGATATGGTCAAGGCATACATAAATTCGGGGTCGTTGAGGTCTGTTGTGGGCAGACGAAACACCTTCGAAACAAGTGTGGTGTCCCTGGACACGATGTAGGCGTCCCGTTCTATGACGTTGGGGTCTAAGCAAATCAGTTTGGGTGCCAGGTACGACGCCAGGTCGCACAACATCAGCGTTTGCGGTATATCAGCGAGGAGGTATGTGTGGGTGGCGTTGCTGACTGTGCGGATTTCAGTTCGCCAGAGTGGTACGTGGAAGGGAATCACCCCTATCGACGAGGCATCTTGAACCAGGGCGAAGTTAGACACGACGCCGGCATATTTACCATCTTTGCCCAGTGTTATCAGGTATGGTAACACGTTTAACAGCATCAGCTTGAACGCGAAGACGCTCAACATCTTGTCACTGGAGGAATGGCTTATACACTATATAGCCGGACGGTGCGTGCAGGGGTGGGGGAGACTCGGCGTTTGATGTTCCGTGTACGTCTGTATGTAACACGCGGTAAAGTGTATGAGGTCTTCCGAGAGTTAGGTCGACAGCGTTTTCCACAGTTAGGGGAGGCTTAGTTGTTGGCACTGATACCCGCACTGACCTGTGGCCACGTGAATCCAGACAATGTGTGAAGCTGTAGGCGATCGGAATGTCTATATTAAGGAGGTTGTACAAATTTTGGGTTCTGCTTAGAGGTGGATATAAGCGTTGCCAATTTGTGGGGGCTGGGGCGTATAGGTTAGCGGGGCGGTATATATGCGGTTCCAAACACTTGACGTCGAAGTATACGTCGGCGCGGGCGGGCACTGATTGTAACGACCCTTCAACTCCCGCGTGGTCACAGGTGAATGCTATCCCGTCGACGTTTCCTGCTCTTGGGACGTGCTCAAAGAATGTGGTGTTTGTGCGGTCTACCAGGATTGTGAACTGTACGCGGCCAAAAAGTGTGAACCAGTCGTCACACTCTAGAACTGACACAACGGTTTGGGATAAGGGCTGAGGCAAGTGGTCTGTGGTGGAGTATGCGCTTAAGAATGCCACTGCGCATCCGATGACAGTGTTGATGGTGTTCTGATATGCGGGTAACATGAATCGGAGTCAGTAATGGAAAGCCAAGGTTGTTCAATCTCGTCAATCTCTCTATCACACAGCGCGTGACGATGAACGCGGTGTATGGTTTGCTCAAAGAAGGGTCAACGTCCGTACGTATGTCTTCTCGGCGTATGAAGCGCGCATGGCTCGGCGGCGAGCGTAGAACGCAAGCGATCTATGCAGCTAAGCCAAACGGGCGCGGTCAGGTGTGAGATGGCTGACCGCTAGTGGCAAAAAATTTCATGCGCGTTTCCGTGCTTCGGAGGGCACGTTAAGCCGTCGGTCCCGGTTGTTGTCGATAGATAACAGTCGTTAAACCTTGTCGGAGGCCTTATGGGCGGTTTGAAAACATCCGACAGCGGGTTGGCCACTAACCCGCATCTCCACCAACCCGCATTGGAGCAGCGTGGTGGAGTAAGCTCCAGGCCTCCCCAATATTGGGGAGAGACCCGTGCCCAGCAGTGGGACGCAAAAAGGGTTCCAGCCAATCAGATATCAGAAGCGCGCGTGGCCCGGCGGTTAGCGTAGAACGCAAACAATCTATGCAACTAAGCCAAACGGGCGCGGTCGGGTGTGAGATGGGTGACCGCTAGTGGCAAAAAATTTCATGCGCGTTTCCGTGCTTCGGAGGGCACGTTAAGCCGTTGGTCCCGGTTGTTGTCGATAGATAACAGTCGTTAAACCTTGTCGGAGGCCTTATGGGCGGTTTGAAAACATCCGACAGCGGGTTGGTCACTAACCCGCATCTCCACCAACCCGCATTGGAGCAGCGTGGTGGAGTAAGCTCCAGGCCTCCCCATTAATGGGGAGAGACCCGTGCCCAGCAGTGGGACGCAAAAAGGGTTGCAACCAATCAGATAAATATCCAAAGATTTTTCATCAAAAATATTAGAAAAATTGTTCCACGCACCAACTACCGTAAGATTGAAATGCACTTGTTTGATCACTTACCTGCGTGTTACACCTCCATATTAGATCGCTGTCTGCGCCGTCGTCTTCTACGACAGTATTGATAGATGCCTATCAATACGTCGTAGACCGTTCTAATATTACTAATTACTCCTGCAATTGTCCCCAGATATTGTATAATACATAATATTAATCCGACGGCCGGCATTTTTTTTATTTGAGACAAGAAAGACGAGACAATATTATTGTATTATCAACTGACAATAATCGAAATTACCTACATAGTAGATTTATATATGCCGCATTCTATATTTAATTTTCCTCATGATATGTGACTTTGTTTTATTTCAAACTAAAATGCCTACCGAATTATCACCACCAATTTCCCATTTTAGTACCATGCCTAAGGTTACGTCAGACACTCGTTGATATGTAGCACCAGCTTCGGTTAAACCGAACGGCATTCGTACCCATTCAAATAGCCTTCGTCCGTCAACACAGAATGCGGTATATTGCCGACTCCCTTCTTCGACCTCGATCTGATGGTACGCTTCGCTCATGTCGATTACCGAAATGATCTTCGCGCCTCCCAGGCTGGAAAGAATGCGATGCATTATCGGTAACGGATACGCTGATCGCTTGGTTTTACGATTGACCGGTCTGTAGTCGATGCACATACGCTAGGTGCCATTCCTTTTGGCTACCATGACTGGTTGACAGGCCCATGCACTGGTAGATGGTTAAATATATCCTTTTGCGACGAGCTTGTCGACTTGCTCGTGCATAGCTTTCATTACTGGTGGGCTAAGACGGTGTGGCTTGCTTCCGATGAGGGTTTCGTCAATTAATTCAATTCGATGCTTGGCCAAATGAGTTAAACCAAGCTTGGCAGTTTTATCTTCTCGAATTGGCGTAACAGAAATTTTTGTAAATCTTCTCGTTCGGTAGAGCTGAGTGCGTTTACTGAAACTCGGTTAATTGGACTCGTCCTAGACTGAAAAGAATGAACCACTTGGCTTGCCCCTGTCTTCCAGGTTCCTTGCCTGGAGTTGACTTGAACATCGGCTAGTTGCCAGAAATCTAAACCTAAAATAATAGGTGTTGATAACCCGGGCAAGACACTCAGCCAGGTGATTATAGGTTAGATTATTGGTTTGGTCTAATATAGGTGCTAGTTTGACTATTGGGCTCTAAATGGGCTCTATTTCGGAATAGGGGGATCAATGTTGGCTTTAAATTTCGACTCGGGAACAGCTATAATGTATAAAATGATTGTTTTTATTGAATTGGCTCGATTTATTGGTATTTAATCAGAAATATCCAAAGATTTTTCATCAAACTTATTAGAAAAATTGTTCCACGCACCAACTACCGTAAGATTGAAATGCACTTGTTTGATCACTTACCTGCGTGTTACACCTCCATATTAGTTTATATCAAAATGATTCCAACGCAATCTGGCGTGTATATATGACGGCTCTAAAATATCTGTATTTAACTGTAGTTTCCCATCTATTGGAGGATAATCTCTAACCCACATGAAATTTCATGATTTCCAATTTAGCATCAAATACCATGACATAATTATTACATAACATTAATATTTAATATATGATATTATCCTTGTACATCTGGCTAGTAACAAGAAGTTCTTGATCAAAGCTTCTACTGATATTATTATTATTTAATTTAAATCGCTCGGGTTCAAAATTGCGTGTAAGTCGATGATGTCATACAATGTAATTATGCATTACACCTTTTATGTTCGACGGAACAAAAACTACTATTTCGAAAGCTGTCAGACGGCATATACCTGAAGATCTTTAATGACGTTAGATTTGTCAAACCTAATGTGGCGAGATTTCTAGTTGACAAACAGTGATTGGCATTTATGCGAAGCTAAGTTTTAATTTAAATATTTAAATACTTATTGCAAGTAGTATCATGTTTCAAGGATATTAGCTGCAGAAAAAAGGTAAATCAAACAATAATTAAAATTTTACTGAGATCATTGTTTATTTAATATTTAATTTAAAAGAAAAATTACAACTATCTTACAATCTAGGTTTATAATAATAGGTCGGTTCTTCTGTAACTGACCAGCTATTTGCGGCTTCGGCGATAGTGGTCTTTGCTATCATTTGAACCGCCTTTTCTATCTCTTTCTCGGCTTGTCTCTCAGCTAGCTTGTCCGATCTGAATAGGATAGAAAACAATTTATTAAGATTTTTATAATGTTCAGAAAGTGACGAACGGATCAGGTAGTGCTTGTGCACACCCCGACGAGTCCGTACCCATTTGGACCTTACCCACCTCTATCGAACCAATGGAGGCGATGGGGACTTTGGAATTAAACAAAACTTCGAGTTTCTATATGCGAGACATGGTTCCCGGTTGAATGTCTAGCCAACCAATAACTGGTTAGTTTTGAACCACCATTTTATATAACTAAACAGACATAGGACGTTTAACATGAAATCGAAAAAAAATATTAAAATACTTTAAAACTCACATTATTTGGCACTGGTCATCGACCTCTGTCTTCTCATGCCGTCCATTCTGTAACAAATAAAAATACCGCTCAGTACACTTGAACAATTAATTGCTAACGAATTAGACTAATCACTGATGAAACTCGCTTTGAGATAGACAGAGTGGGAAATAAACGACTGTTGCTATGCAGAAAAAATATTTAACAAAATTCCAGCTACTTGTCAAATGTATTAAAAATAAATAATCGGTGGTTAATTACTACTTAATATTGGTCTAAAGTTCACTTGTTTTATGTAACCCAACAGACAATGGTCTGATATGAAATATCAAAAAAGGAACTAACAAACTTTGAAACTCACTTGTCATTACACTCGTTACTAGCCGTGGTCGTTTTTTCCTTTTTCATGCCATCCATTCTGAAACTAACAACCACAATGCTTATCACACGAATACAATCGGATGTTTATAAATTAAATCGATCACTGTTGAATCTCACCGCTCGGCGAAATTCGGTGCAAATGCACGTGTGCAGGTTGAATCTCACCGCTCGGCGAAATTCGGTGCAAATGCACGTGTGCAGTTGGTTTATCACAACTACCGATCTACAATTTGGAACGGCCGTTAGTGGTGTTTCATTTCAACTACCCGACGGTCTCGTCTGCATCTTAATACACACTAACTTGCTAAGCTTTAAACTCAAATATAGTTTAAAATATTATAATGTAAGCATTGTTTCTTATCAGTCCCATTGCCATTAGTTATTAAAATATAACAAACCTCTGTATTTCCCGAATGATATATTCGGTAATAAATTAAATACTGTGCACAGTACCTCATTGTGTCTCCAAGGATTTGTCGTAAAATGACCCGCTCTTGTTCCCGCTCCGTAAGAAGATTACGATATAACTAACATTCAAACCAGACTACCGCTGGTCGGTAAAAAATCTAGCCATAACAACACTTAGCAACGTCTGCGGACTAAATTTAATTATTTACCTATGAATATGAATGCACTAGGTACTTACTTTTATCGACGTGTTTGCACGCAAAATGACGGCGATGCCCCGCTGTTGATCCATTTATACATTCATCAGATTCATGTGCAAAACAGGAATCAGGAGTCCACGCGATAACTTTTGAAGATCACTTAAAGGACACAAAATCCATAATTCGTTGCATTCCAGCTAACCCACCTTTACAATTTTATTTTTTGTTTTTTTGCACCGCATTATTATTATGTGAACTATAAATGCCATAGTAAACCATAAATTATTTTTTCTGCGGGCTATTAAAGTATTTTTAACGTCGATTTAAAATATTTTAATGTATGCATCGACAAAAACCAAGACTTTATTTTTAAGAGCGCCTCACAATGCGCTTGTGTCGCTATCGTACTGCCAAGGTGAAGGTGAAAGATAAAGTTGCATTATTTAGATTAACACGGTTTTATTTAACATCGAGTTAACTACGCTGAAAATAATTATTCAAAATTTTTTATCGTTTCGTTTTACAAATCAGTAATTTGAGATGAATAATTTATAAGTTTCGACTTGAGAAACTTTCCTGGTTAGGATTGGCTTTATTGTACTTAACGCAAGCTGCCAATAACGTATCTCTTGTTCTTTGTGAATAAACTATACAGATGTGGTCATTAATGCCGGGTAAACTAAAGTTAGCTCCCTCTACTAGCTTACATGGGGTGCTATCTTAGTATACCAGGCATTAAAGACTATAGGTGTACATAGCTAGAATTGAATTTTACGGGACTTGTTATTATAATATTTAATAATAGTAATAATTTATATATCATTTGACCGATATATTAATTAATTATTATCAATCATAACAATTAATTCTACATTATGTAAATTAATTAGCACAAACAATTGCAACACAAAAATTTCGATCCTGAGAATTGTTGATCATTTAAAAAAAAAAATACATTCTTTACAAAAACATCTGAAATCCCACAAAAAACAGTTTCACTGTAAAGAATCGCGCCAAGTCCACGTTCATTAAGTTACAAAAACAAAATCTTTACAAAAACATGTAAAATAAAAAAAGCCAAGTAACTGATATATTTTTTAAAAGTTAAAAATATTTTATTAAAAATCTAAATACTACATCTTAAATACTACATCGCCTTGGCGGCTTTTCTATTTTTTTTACAGTCGTTTGCGTCTTTTTCAATAGCGCAATCTTGTCTTGCTTTTTCACCATTTTTTCAAAACGACGCGGTACACTGAAATGTAATAAATAAAATCAATCACCATCCGCCGTAAAGCACTTGGAACGATCCATGGTAAAGTAATAAGTATGGTTCTTGCATTTTATTAATGAATTAAACAGTCATTAGAGGTTTTGTATGTTACATTATTTACTTTATAATGATTCTAATCAAAGCGCTATTGATAACATTAAATTAGTGGCGCGTGGCGTGTAGTAGTAAATTAGAACGCGATCTTATTCAGTTCTTAGGTATAATTGTGAAATATACAGCAGGATAAAGTATTTCAAGATAAGGAAACACAGTTAAAGTACAGATAATGACAATTGTTTTTAGCAGAACTTATTCTTAGCGACTTTACTTGAAATTTTATGTCGTACACAGTATATACGCATAAATTTTTTTTGTTAGAGCAACAAAAAATAGGTTGTGGCAACAAATCGTTATGTTAACATAGGGATAACAAATGATATGTTATGATAAATAGCACATAGGTTATAAAAAGTAATTTATATATTGATTAAACAAAAGTATTTTGTTATTGTATCAGATTCTTTTAATTGTATTAAGAAAATAGTTTAGTTAAAGTAACAAATCGATCTGTTAAAGCAACGGAATTGCTTTGCCTGACTAACAAATTTTATTGTTGCTTTACCATAAAATTTTCAATTGGTACAATAAATATTAGTTAGTTCAAACAACAAATGTTTTTGTTGGATTAACGGATAATTTTGCTATCATAACAAAAAAATGTGTAGTTGATAAAACAATTTAAATTGTTAAATTAACAAACTTAATTTGTTAGATGATTAAATACATAAATTGAAGTAAGAATCTTTTATATATATGTATACAAATATCATGCAGCCAATTAATAAAAATTTTAATTTAACGACCGAGCTGAAATTTCTATGTAATAACAACTACATTCATTTTAATAATTAATGTTATTTGCTGTTGTAACAAACCAAGTTTGTTAAATCAACAAACTGATTTTGTAACGGCAACTCATAGGTTTTGTTGAATGAACAAATTAATTTTGTTACAACAACACGTCAATTTGTTACGACAACAAAATGGGATGAGTAATAATAATGGAACGATTTTGTTATTGAAACAAATAAATTTATTATGCCAACAAATCGATTTTGTTGAGACAACAAATTGACTTAGAGGCAGTACAAACTTATTTGCTATTGCAACCTAGCTAATATTGTTAAATAAACGCATCGATTTGTTATTGTAAGTAAATTCATTTGTTATTGAAACATATTTTTCTGTTATCCCGCCGTTTGTTGTCCTAACAAAAAAATTTTTTGCGTGTAAAAACCGAAAATTATGTCAATAAGCAGTTCAGTACTTGAGTTTTCTCAAAATTAAAATAATTAGTTTAATTACAATTTATGTTGTTGACTGTACTTATATTTGAATATTTATTAATAATGGACAATTTCCGTTAAAAAACCAATTCGAATATTCCTTTATTTTTCCTGTTATTTTTCAATTATTTGTGATAATGGTTTGCACGGTGGTTAAAATTATTTTAAGTTATAATAAATAATTATTTTTTTCAATTATGGGCGTAAAAGTGCAACTCTGTTAACGCAATAGATTCAAAAATTTGTTTTTTGAGAAAGTTACCAACTTGTTCGGATTGCACCAAGTAACATTTACATATACAACCGAAGTAAGGATTTCAAAGTGAGCATAAGACAAAGTTCATGTTGGTACATACAAACGTTAGATATCCACCAGATCAATTAAGATAATGATTTTGGTCTTCAAAATAATCCATATTACAATTAACAAACGATATGATACCAATTTTCGTAATGTTATCTGCCCAGTATCTACGACTACCATTTTTTCAATGTATCATAATAGGTTACATGAGAGTTATGGTAAGGAAATATAACAGATCGTGTGTTATCGCGCCTAAAATACTTCTGCAAGTGTAGCTATTTCTAATCTATGATATGAATACCCCAAGGCAATTTTCCAGCAGTAAGGGTCTGGTATTACAGCGTTTCAAATCTCTTTACTAGCTGGATAATAGTTTAAATAGTTTGCTTTACAAATGCATGAAATCACAATTAAATGGCGAGCGTGCCGTTGCGTGAACTGTGAACTTTAGACCAATATTAAGTAGTAATTAACCACCGATTATTTATTTTTAGTACATTTGACAAGTAGCTGGAATTTTGTTAAATATTTTTTCTGCATAGCAACAGTCGTTTATTTCCCACTCTGTCTATCTCAAAGCGAGTTGCATCAGTGATTAGTCTAATTCGTTAGCAATTAATTGTTCAAGTGTACTGAGCGGTATTTTTATTTGTTACAGAATGGACGGCATGAGAAGAAAGAGGTCGATGACATTGACCAGTAACCAGTGCCAAAAATGTGAGTTTTAAAGTATTTTAAATTTTTTTTCGATTTCATGTTAAACGTCCTATGTCTGTTTTGTTATATAAAATGGTGGTTAAAAACTAACCAGTTATTGGTTGGCTAGACATTCAACCGGGAACCATGTCTCGCATATAGAAACTCGAAGTTTTGTTTAATTCCAAAGTCCCCATCGCCTCCATTGGTTCGATAGAGGTGGGTAAGGTCCAAATGGGTACGGACTCGTCGGGATGTGCACAAGCACTACCTGATCCGTTCGTCACTTTCTGAACATTATAAAAATAATAAATTGTTTTCTATCCTATTCAGATCGGACAAGCTAGCTGAGAGACAAGCCGAGAAAGAGATAGAAAAGGCGGTTCAAATGATAGCAAAGACCACTATCGCCGAAGCCGCAAATAGCTGGTCAGTTACAGAAGAACCGACCTATTATTATAAACCTAGATTGTAAGATAGTTGTAATTTTTCTTTTAAATTAAATATTAAATAAACAATGATCTCAGTAAAGTTTTAATTATTGTTTGATTTACCTTTTTCCTGCAGCTAATATCCTTGAAACATGATACTACTTGCAATAAGTATTTAAATATTTAAATTAAAACTTAGCTTCGCATAAATGCCAATCACTGTTTGTCAACTAGAAATCTCGCTACATTAGGTTTGACAAATCTAACGTCATTAAAGATCTTCAGGTATATGCCGTCTGACAGCTTTCGAAATAGTAGTTTTTGTTCCGTCGAACATAAAACGTGTAATGCATAATTACATTGTATGACATCATCGACTCAGTACACGCAATTTTGAACCCGAGCGATTTTAATTAAATAATAATAATAGTCTATATTTAACTCAGTATAAGCTTTGATCAAGAACTTCTTGTTACTAGCTAGATGTACAAGGATAATATTATATATTTAATATTAATGTTCTGTAATAATTATGTCATGGTATTTGATGCTAAATTGGAAATCATGAAATTTCATGTGGGTTAGAGATTATCCTCCAATAGATGGGAAACTACAGTTAAATACAGATATTTTAGAGCCGTCATTTATACACGCCAGAGTGCGTTAGAATCATTTTTATATAAACTATACAGATGTGGTCATTAATGCCGGGTAAACTAAAGTTAGCTCCCTCTACTAGCTTACATGGGGTGCTATCTTAGTATACCAGGCATTAATGACTATAGGTGTACGTACATAGCTAGAATTGAATTTTACGGGACTTGTTATTATAATATTTAATAATAGTAATAATTTATATCTCATTTGACCGATATATTAATTAATTATTATCAATCATAACAATTAATTCTACATTATGTAAATTAATTAGCACAAACAATTGCAACACAAAAATTTCGATCCTGAGAATTGTTGATCATAAATTTAAAAAAATACATTCTTTACAAAAACATCTGAAATCCCACAAAAAACAGTTTCACTGTAAAGAATCGCGCCAAGTCCACGTTCATTAAGTTACAAAAACATTTTTTTTTACAAAAACATGTAAAATAAAAAAAAAAGCCAAGTAACTGATATATTTTTTAAAAGTTAAAAATATTTTATTAAAAATCTAAATGCTACATCGCCTTGGCGGCTTTTCTATTTTTCTCACAGTCGTTTGCGTCTTTTTCAATTGCGCAATCTTGTCTTGCTTTCTCACCGTTTTCTCAAAACGACGCGGTACACTGAAATGTAATAAATAAAATCAATCACCATCCGCCGTAAAGCACTTGGAACGATCCACGGTAAAGTAATAAGTATGGTTCTTGCATTTTATTAATGAATTAAACAGTCATTAGAGGTTTTGTATGTTACGTTATTTACTTTATAATGATTCTAATCAAAGCGCTATTGATAACATTAAATTAGTGGCGCGCAGTAGCCTATCGGACTCGGTGCACGCTTACCAAAGCGTTGGACCGGGTTCGAGCCCGACGTGCACCAGTTAATATTTTCAATAATATTTAAGTGCATTATACTGTCTAGCTCAAAATGTACCATACATTTACCACCCCTTAACAACTTTAGCAGTTCTAAAGCAACCTTAAATGATTAATAAACAAAAAAAAATATTAAATTTTTGACACTAGAACCAAGAATCTAAACGTAAACCTAAGTTTAATTTTCTAATCTTACATAGATTTTAAATTAATATACTGCAAGGGTAAACCTTAAAACATCATATAGGTATATAATAATTTTTTGGTACTTATGGGCCTTGCATGCAGCAGCTGCAAAATGCGTTCGCTCTTGGCCGCATTTCGTCCATGATTAGTTATTTTATTTTAGAGTTTCAATACTAAAAGCGTGGAACAAAGAAATGATTAACACCACTCACGTGTTGAACGCGATCTTATTCAGTTCTTAGGTATAATTGTGAAATATACAGCAGGATAAAGTATTTCAAGATAAGGAAACACAGTTAAAGTACAGATAATGACAATTGTTTTTAGCAGAACTTATTCTTAGCGACTTTACTTGAAATTTTATGTCGTACACAGTATACACGCATAAATTTTTTTTGTTAGAGCAACAAAAAATAGGTTGTGGCAACAAATCGTTATGTTAACATAAGGATAACAAATGATATGTTATGATAAATAGCACATAGGTTATAAAAAGTAATTTATATATTGATTAAACAAAAGTATTTTGTTATTGTATCAGATTCTTTTAATTGTATTAAGAAAATAGTTTAGTTAAAGTAACAAATCGATCTGTTAAAGCAACGGAATTGCTTTGCCTGACTAACAAATTTTATTGTTGCTTTACCATAAAATTTTCAATTGGTACAATAAATATTAGTTAGTTCAAACAACAAATGTTTTTGTTGGATTAACGGATAATTTTGCTATCATAACAAAAAAATGTGTAGTTGATAAAACAATTTAAATTGTTAAATTAACAAACTTAATTTGTTAGATGAGCAAATACATAAATTGGAATAAGAATCTTTTATATATATGTATACAAATATCATGCAGCCAATTAATAAAAATTTTAATTTAACGACCGAGCTGAAATTTCTATGTGATAACAACTACATTCATTTTAATAATTAATGTTATTTGCTGTTGTAACAAACCAAGTTTGTTAAATCAACAAACTGATTTTGTAACGGCAACTCATAGGTTTTGTTGTATGAATAAATTAATTTTGTTACAACAACACGTCAATTTGTTACGACAACAAAATGGGATGAGTAATCATAATGGAACGATTTTGTTATTGCAACAAATAAATTTATTATGCCAACAAATTGATTTTGTTGAGACAACAAATTGACTTAGAGGCAGTACAAACTTATTTGCTATTGCAACCTAGCTAATATTGTTAAATAAACGCATCGATTTGTTATTGTAAGTAAATTCATTTGTTATTAAAACATATTTTTCTGTTATCCCGCCGTTTGTTGTCCTAACAAAAAATTTTTTTGCGTGTAGAGACCAGAATCTAGTTAATCCAAAAATCGAAAATTATGTCAATAAGCAGTTTAGTACTTGAGTTTTCTCAAAATTAAAATAATTAGTTTAATTACAATTTATGTTGTTGACTGTACTTATATTTGAATATTTATTAATAATGGACAATGTGCAGTTAAAAACCAATTCGAATATTCCTTTATTTTTCCTGTTATTTTTCCTGTTATTTTTCAATTATTTGTGATAATGGTTTGCACGGTGGTTAAAATTATTTTAATTTATAATAATTTTTTTTTTTCAATTAAGGGCGTAAAAGTGCAACTCTATAAACGCAATAGTTTCAAAAATTTGTTTTTTGAGAAAGTTACCATCTTGTTCGGATTGCACCAAGTAACATTTACATAAACAACCGAAGTAAGGATTTCAAAGTGAGCATAAGACAAAGTTCATGTTGGTACATACAAACGTTAGATATCCACCAGATCAATTAAGATAATGATTTTGGTCTTCAAAATAACCCATATTACAATTAACAAACGATATGATACCAACTTTCGTAATGTTATCTGCCCAGTATCTACGACTACCATTTTTTCAATGTATCATAATAGGTTACATGAGAGTTATGGTAAGGAATATAACAGATCGTGTGTTATCGCGCCTAAAATACTTCTGCAAGTGTAGCTATTTCTAATCTATGATATGAATACCCCAAGGCAATTTTCCAGCAGTAAGGGTCTGGTATTACAGCGTTTCAAATCTCTTTACTAGCTGGATAATAGTTTAAATAGTTTGCTTTACAAATGCATGAAATCACAATTAAATGGCGAACGTGCCGTTGCGGGTATACAGGGTGACTGGTTGAACACTTGAGATACTCGAGGATACAATTATTTACGACCAAACAAAACGTTTAAAAAAAGTTTTAAGAAAATATACGAATTATTTTCTAAGAAAACTTGAATTGAATTAATCCGAAAATATCCTGAAAGTGCGGACACATTGTACGTAGGTATTAGGCGGGCGTTTGATCTCGACCGCCTGGCCAGTGGCTACTACGATACTACTACTACACTACGCACTACTACGTAATTGTACTACCTATGTACATTGAAAGTTTTGGTATTTTGTAGAGAATGTATGATCCATATTCACTTCGTACTTTACCTGGCTTAGGACTGACAAAAATACCAAGATAAGTAATGTAATAAAAGACTTTTTGAAATCATTGTATTAAGGTGATTTTGAACGTTACGTCATAACATCGACACAAGATGAAAACTGATTCCTTTAAATGTACCTAGTTATTGGTTCAGTCACTACATGCATGCGAGGTAACCAGTTTATTGACAAAAAAATGTTATTCGATTCGATGCAGCCTGTAACTAATCGATTGGACTTTTGGGTAGGTTTTTTTGCTATCATCATCATCATTACATATCATTGCGCCTAAGATATTAGTAAACATAGTCTACTCTTAATAATCATGAATGAAGTGAATAGTAAAATCGTAAGTGAGCCTTGACCGCGACGGCCGACTCGTTATGACATCATAGGAACCGACTGCTGGTAACTGTTACAAACACGCGAGTTGCTTCCGATAAAATGTAAATGAAGTTTAAACTGTCATGTTATAACTAACGATAAGTAAAAATTTCACAGTATGTTTCAATGGTGGCCTTATAACGTCACTTTCTACGTGTTTATGTACAGTAACCCTATAAAAATGGAAGTGATAATAAGAGTTCGACTTTCCTAGAATAGAATAAAACAAAAAAATAAATAAAGCGAAACGAAACATTTCAAAAATTTATTTTTAATCAGCAACAGTAGGGCCGCTTTCCGTAGTGCGCCGGCCCGGCGCGCCCATTGAATACAAGCCGTTTCGTTTCGGTTAATGTGCACATTAACCGGCAAAAGATGGAATATCACAACGCAAACTAAAGTTTAGCCGGCTAATCTTAAGTTTATATTCACACCTACCTTTAGCCGTAACATAAATATAATATACTCCCATATCTTCTACTAATATAATTAAACTAATTATAAAATATACTTTTTAATTATTATTTTATTAACTAATCACGTGTGACTATTTAAGAAAATATCGGTCTTTATAGATTAAAACCGTACTGATTTATATGTCAGCCTTATACAATAGGATATACGCATATCAAAACTAAAACTATCTCTCAACTTTCTTTTCGATAACTTCTAAACATTTTGTACTAACCGAAAATATAAAAATTCAACGGAAAAAATCGTGATTGAATTGGCTTCGTGCTGCATTTATGCAGTTTCTATGACTGGCTTTTTGATCTCGTTCGATACTCATTAAGCATTCGAAAACGGATCGTGATGAAGAGAATAGAATCAGTCGAAAGTTCAGTTTACTACGAGTTTATTATCAACTAGCTTTCCGCCCGCGGCTTCGCCCTCGTAGAATTCGGTTGTATCGCGCTTTTTAGATTTTCCCGTGAGAATGAGAAGTTCTCCCGCGGTAAAACATTTTTCCACGACTCACACTAATTCCATATCAAATTTCATGAAAATCCGTTTCCGTTAGAAAAAAAACACTTAACTAACCTAACCTATTATACAGCTACTGCCTAAAACCTAAAATCTATAAAATACACAATTTAATGTAAAATGGTAGGAATCAAATTACAAAGCGAAAAATAGTTATAAAAAATAAACTATACCTAGTGAAATAAGATAAAACAGCAAATAAATGAGTCGAAAAGTGCACCGAATAAGTGTAGGTAGCGTATGAGCTATAGGTTAAAGCGCGAGATATCATTCCACTTCTTACGTATCTTAAAAAACACAACGTTACCACGTTTTAAAAAACACCCAGCGCCATCTATCGCATACCTCAAGAACTAAATAGTATAACTACTACTTATACCAATTGGTAATTCGTTGACTTATTATTTGTTATATGTGCACGTTATAATCTGTTTGGACTATTCATAACTTTTGTTAGCCCTCTGAAACAGTCTATTATACCAGGATAAAGGGTAGGTAAATAAGTACAGAAGTTTTTGCTTAGCTGCAGTAAAAAAATACTAAGTACACAGGATAAGAAGATGTAAAAAACCAGTTTAGACGATAAACCAAATTGTACGTCATCCCTCGGGAATTCCTCATTTTCGGGGATTAATTATCGTATCATTTAGCTTCTAAGTTTACATGTGCATATTCGTTTGCAATATATTACCTTGTTTTAAACGACACACAGCGCCACCATCTATCACCGAACTAGTATGAAGCTAACAATATTTTTGTTTTCCCTCGGGAATATCAAATTTTTCCGGGATAAAAAGGACCCTATTATTTTATCTGGACTTCTTACTTTACATCTGCAAATTTCAAAGCAATCGGTTCAGTAGTTACGGCGTGAAAGCGGAACAAACAAACAAACAAGCAAACTCACTTTTCGATTTATAATAGTAAGGATGGTCCAGGCTATACAGCATTATTAGCGAATACTAAAATTCTAATGCGAGTACAAATTTATATACACGGTATAATTTGAGTGAGATTTCATCACAGCGGTCCGTCACACCGATTAATTAAATTGTTCGTTGATTTACTCTGATGGCAGCCTGAAGTTTCATGTTAAATAAATTACATGTAAACAGAACATATTTCGTTGGCTCCTTTTTGAATTGATTTTCTGTCCAGTAATACAATGAAACGGTGTAAAATCCAGCTGTTGTTCACGACGATTCTCCATGGTTCGGAGATTGATAGCATTTTAAAGAAGTCGCTGCTCCTGTTGCCGTAAGAGCCACCAAATGATATCGCTGCTTTGGACTCTTACTCTGGTTCAGCAGTAATGTACGTTATATTTAGTTCCTTTTTCTGCTTTTATCAGCGATATGCTGCATAGCTTCTGGTTCAGCAGTAATGTACGTTATATCTTGTTCCTTTTTCTGCTTTTATCAGCGATGTGCTGCATAGCTTTTGCAAACATCTGAAATAACAGAAAGAAAGATGATTGCAGCGATAACGGTATGGTATCTCGTTCGAGGAATAAAACTTTGAACAACCCATTCTAATAGTTACCTCCATGCACGGAATTTGTTGCTTAGCCATAGCCGCAAGATGGTTCCCCGCATCTCGCATCTCCCTGGCCCATGTGCTGGCATCTGAAAAATAAAACACTCATTGCATACATAGTTTTTTACTTCGTCATTATAAAACCAAAAGTTATATAATCATACTTACAGCTCTTTCCGATTTTCCGAATCATTCTTAGGCGATTCGAGCACGGTCCGAGATCAAAATCTTGTCCCACGCTTATTGGGTCCGGTTCTGGAGACTCCTGAGCTGCAGAAGTCGGGTTTTGAGAGCTCAAAGGAGGACTGGGTTCAGGTAAAGGAGCTACGTTAATCCCAGCTGTTGTACACGACGATTCTCCTTGGTTCGGAGATTGATAGCATTTTAAAGAAGTCGCTGCTCCTGTTGCCGTAAGTGCAACCAAAGGATATCGCTGCTTTGGACTCTTTGGGTAATAGTTTCTGGGGTAGAGTCAGTAACTTCCATAGGTTCATAGAGTAAATTTTGTTCTTTTGCAGAAATAGCAAATTTCAGGGTGACGGGTTCTGTAACTCTCGAAGTTGCATTTGTTGAATCTCGTTTTTTTGTTCTCGTTCGTTTCTTGGAAAACGAGATTTCGATGGTTTCGAGGCAGGGTCCGTACCTCCCATCGTTGCCATCGTCAGCCGGTGAAGAATAAGTCGGCGGACAATGTCACTCACGCTATGTTGACTATATTGCATAATAATCTCAACAGGAAACCGATAAATATACAATCTGACGATGGAAGAGTTTTACAATTCGAAATTCAAGGCCTTAATGAAACAAAATAAAATTAATCACTATTCTACACATAGTGTTATAAAAGCGACATCGTAGAGAGATTCATTCGAACTATCAAAAGTTGGCTTTGGAAACTTACTACTTACTAGGCTTGGATTATGTGAGATTCAGTAAGCATAAAGGTGCTTTTTCTAAAGGATACACAGGAAATTGGAGTGCGGAAATATTCAAAATTATAAAAATTAATACAACCAACCCTATTACATAATATTTACAAGATGAAAGCGGGCAACCTATATTGGGAGGATTCTACGAACAAGAACTGCAGAAAGTTCAAGTATCCAGATGTCTATCTAGTGGAAAAAATTCTGAAGAGGATATAATATTGGGGATTATTGAAGAAAAACGACCATTTACTTTTAGATCACTATATTGAATGCATTCAGTAAAAACCTTACAAAATAACACATTATAGAGAATACTACTCAGCAGTAAATTGATAATGGTTTATAAAGGAGTTTACCTACTGTGCTGTTTAATATAAGAGAGTTTATACACTTCACCTCGGGGGGTGAAAATAAAAAAAAAAAACAAACTAAAGTTTTTTTTTTTTAACTAGAAACATTACTTGAAAACAAATTTCGTAAACATAAAAACACAATGCATTATTATAAATCAATAAGAAAGCTAGGTACCTAAAATTTCTTATTTATTAATTACTACAACATTTAACTAAAGACTATACAAATTTTATTGATGATTATCGATAAAAAGGTCTTGTTCTATTCTTATGGACTATCTCAGTTTTCTGATTTTTACTTATCTTAACGTTACAACCTAAATCTTCTATAACTACATATGGTCCTTCAAACACAGCATCTAATTTACGTCCTGACTCATTCTTTAACAAAATTAAATCATCTTTTTCATACTTAACAGAATTACTAGATCTATCATACAATTCTTTTCTCTTATGTTTCTTGGCTAACAACTTTTGCTTTGCATCTTTATGAGCTAACTGTAACCGGTATTTCAATTGTAATGGATAACTATCACTATTATATAATGGTTCTACATCTTTACAAATACTACTTGGGATTCGACAAAGTTTACCAAACACAAGTTCATATGGCGTATAATTTGTTTCTGAATGAACTGTATTGTTGAAACTAAAGTACCAAAAGGGTAACCAATAACTCCATGAATCAGTATGATTTTCACATTGAATTCTTAAAAATGTACCAAGAGTTTTGTGTGCATTTTCAAGAGCTCCAATTGATTCATGATGGTAAGCAGTTGAAGATAATTTTGATATTTTAAGAATTTTACAAACCTCTTGCATAGTCGATGAGATGAACTCCGCTCCTCTATCCGTTGCTATAGTCTCGGGAATACCAAAAATTAAAATAAAATTATTAACAAATGCATTTGCAATGGATACGGTTTCTTTATTTTTAAGTGGAACAGCTTGTATAAATTTAGTTAGCTCACATTGCATAGTCAAAATATAGCGATTATCATCCACGTCTTTATCTAAAGGACCTACTACATCTAAAAATATTTTTTCAAATGCCGAAGAAGCCGTGGTAGTTATTTCCATCGGTTCCTTCACATAGCGAAAGTATTTCGATTTTTGACATTGTGCACATGTCTTTACAAATTCCTGAACGTCCTTATCTATATTTGGCCAATAATATCTCCTCTTTATAGTATTTACCATTCTACGCACACCAGCATGACCACTGGACGGGAGTAGATGGAAGTCATTCATAATAATATTTTTTTCGTCACTATCAGTTATTTTTGTAATTCCTCCTAAAATACAAATTCGAGGTCCGGACCAGGTCTTCAGTGACTTTATCTCCTCACAAACATTCTTAATAAAATCAACATTATCTTTATCTTTTATTATACATACTTCTTCGATACGTATCTTATTACAAAACAAACTCAATTTCTGCACAAATTCGGCTCGCGATAAATGCGCCTTGAAATCAAGATTGATGTATAAAGTCTGATCACTCGCAATATACGTAAAACATTCGTAATCTTCATAACTTGCTCTTTTATTTTTCAACTTTCTTAATTTCTTACCTTCCATAAATTTCATTTCAACGGAATCACACGGTTTTCTTAGTATATCCATAACTCTTGGTGGATCCGGCCAATTGTCAGTGGATTTACTAAAGTGTGGTTTGTCCGTTACATTTATGCTATTATCTAACTCATCCATTCTCCTCTTTTGAGCCCTAGTCATCACAGCCACAATCTGATCATTCATACTTTTAAGATCATCTGACGTCACACTTATTCTAGATAAAGTATCAGCAACAATATTATCTTTCCCTTTTATATATTGTACTTCAAAATCATATTCCTCTAAAATTAATCGAAATTTAAGAAGTCTGCTTGAAGGGTCTTTCATGCCAAAAAGGTATACTAAAGGTTTATGATCTGTCATGATAACAAATTTCCTACCATATACATAAGGTCTAAAGTATTTTACAGCCCATACTATTGCCAAAAGTTCCTTTTGAATTGTTGGGTAGTTCTTTTCAGCATTATTTAAGGGTCTACTTGCAAATGCAACTGGTCGTAGGTCACTGTTACACAAAACTGCACCAATTGCAATACCTGATGCATCAGTCTGTATAACAAATTTATTACTTTCAGAAAAATCAGGATATTGTAATATAGGTGAAGAAATTAACATATTTTTCAATGTATTAAAGGAATTTTCACACTCTTGTGTCCAAATAAACGCTTGATTTTTCTTACATAAGTTATTCAATGGTACAGCTATGTCGGCAAAAGATTTAATGAATTTACGGTAATAACTACAAAAAGCTACAAATCGTTTAACGTCTTCACAATTTTTAGGAACAGGATATTTTAATAATATCTTTATTTTCTCTGGGTCTGGTAAAACACCTTTTTTGGATACTACGTGGCCTAAGTAAAGAATATCTTTCTTTAAAAATTCACATTTCTGAGGATTTAATTTTAGATTAACTTTTCTCAATCTCTCCAGTACAGATATTAAATTTTTGTTATGAATATCTAAACTACGTCCAAACACTATTAGATCATCTTGATAGACTAAACATTTTTCGTAAGTTAAACCAGACATTGCTACTGACATCATACGACTAAAGGCACTAGGACTTGTCTTAAGGCCCATAGGTAGTCGCTTCATCTGGTATTGGCCTGTATTCGTAGTAAAAGCTGTATATTTGCGACTGTTAGAATCTAAATTTACTTGATAATAACCCTGATAAAGATCTAGATGTGTAAAATAAACTGCTCCAGATAGAGAATCTAATATTTCATTTATATTTGGCAAAGGAAATTTATCATCACAAATTGTTTCATTTAATTTTCTATAATCTACGACTAATCGCCATTTTTTCTGATCACCTTCTTTGCTCTTTTTTGGAACTAATAGAATAGGGCTAGACCATTCACTGAAAGACTCTTCTATAATGTCATCTCTTTTCATTTTCTCTACCTGCTTTGTTATTTCAGATTTAAAAGCTTGTGGTAACCTATAAGGCTTAATATAGACAGGTGTAGCATTCTCTTTTATTTTAATGCAGTGCTCAAAAACATTTGTAGTCGTTAATTTATCTCCACTAACATAAAAAACATCAGAATATTTGGTACAAATTTTTCCAATGCGCAGTTTCTCTTCCTTATTTAAATAATTTAAATTTAACTCCGATAAAAGTGTTTTTACTCTACTGACGTCAACATTATTTTTCCTAAACTGACATGTATTATAATTACTTAAGGGCTCTATCTCAGGGGTAAAATTTGGTATGGTTATTTCATTCTCACTTACATTCAAAATTTTTACAGGCACTCTATTATTTTTCACTTTGGCTATGACATTCGCCAAAAATACGTCTTTCACCAACTCTCTTCCACATATAGTCACCTCATCATTCAAAAATTCATCTACATAAATATAATGTATTGATTCACATCGAGGGGGTATAGTGATTGTATTATTCAACCTATCACAATGATTTAATAACTCTATGTTGCTTGGTTTTCCTAAATTAAATAATGTTAAAATATTTTTATTCAAATCGATATTTGCTTGGAACTTTTGAAGAAAATCGAGACCTAAAATCCCATCAGCTTTTAATGGTAATGAATCAAAAATAAGAAAATTATGTTGAAAAAATTCATTATTATATCTAAGTGTCAAATTTACTGATCCTTGAGAACGTACTTGACCACTTATTCCATTAATTAAGGTGTCATATTTTTGTACTGAAAAATTTGTTGGCACCGCTTCACTTCGGATAATTGATAAAGTAGCTCCAGTGTCTATAAGCCAATAGTATTTAATCTTATTAACGTAAAATGTAACATATTTTGCATTGTCTGCAACTGATAATACAAAATTATTAAGATCGAAAAAACTGGGTCTTAGAAGATTCTAAATTCTTATCAGCGTCACTATTATTTCGATTAGCGCTATTCGTATGCCCCATTGAAAATAGATTTTGTGAACCACTACGCTTGTTAAAGTATCTCTGACCGCGATTTCCCCTTGTGGCTCTATTAAAATTATTTGAAGTACGATAATTATTCCTCCCATATGAACGAGAATCACGACCTCTAAAATTGCTTGTATGCCGAGTACTTGGAGTGCGATTATAATTGCCATAATTTTGACCACGATTACCATAATACTTGTGAAAATATCTGTTAGAACTACAAAAACCGTGTCCATTTTTAAATGCATGTAAGATGTTACCTGATGACGACTGTGATGTTATGTCCTCATCCTTCGCACCTTGGATAGCATCTTTCAGGTTGTCGTAGTTCCTGGCAGAAATGATCGTGCCTAGTCTCGAGCTGCGCAGGCCATCTGAAAAGCGTTTGATAGCAAATTTTTCATTTAACCCTTTTAACACTTTAAACGCCTCCGAATCACCCTCAGACTGAGTTATGGTTAATTCTGTGAACAATTTTTCAACCTCAGTTCCGAAGTCCTCAATAGTTTTGGAACCTTGCTGAACGTTTTGTAGTCGTGACTGCAGGGTTATAAATGATTTTTTAGGCAAAAGATGATGTCGCATGTCCTTGATAAGTTCATCTATGCTTTTGTAAGAACCTGAAATTCTCAGTTTAGCGTTTTCAGATAATCTACTTTTAAGTATAAAAGTAATCAAAGTAACCTTACCTTTTTCGTCGATCATATCTGCATACATCTCGGTTGTATCAATCATGCGCTTTGTAGTCTCCTCAACACCATCCATAACTGGAATCAAACTACACGCCAATTTAAGATCAAACTCCATCGCGCTAGATTTAATTTCAGGCACAATACATAAATTATTTATTTCTTGGTAAACTTTGCGAATATCCTGAATAATATTTAAAGTTGTAGATACTAATGTCTTACTACTCTCTAAAGACGCAAATATTTGCATACACTGTTCAAAAATTAATTTTGCTTCACTTAACTTTGAATTAATAACATTACCTTTGTATCTAGATTGACCTTTCTTAATTAAATATTTTCTAATATCTAATAAATCATTATAATATTTTAACAAACTATCCAGCATTATACTTAAAACTTAACATTTCATAGAAAAAAAATGTGGTAAACAACCGATTCATATTACTTTCTTGCGAAAGGCTACAGTAATTTCCACGCGCGTCAGCTTTTCCGTCCGCTGGGTATCATGTTCGACGAGTGTCCTTGCACAGTTTTAAGTCCATTATAATTTTAACGTTATAAAATGTTTAGGTATTGACACATATGAACTTCCGAACTCACATTTTCTCTCCTAATTACCCGAAGTACCATCGGCGTGTCTTCGAAGGGATGCCCTTATGCGTTGCAGTGTAGTCAGTCCAATTTCTTGCTGCATCCAACGGAGTTGACATTTTCGGTACATCCGGAACATAACGTAGACTACCAGAAGGAAGACGGCGGTGGCTACGAGGATGTTGATGATGCTCAGCCGTTCCAGATGGGAGCTGATTTGCCTTACTGCCCCATCGTTATTACCTCCGGCGCTGTTTTGAGTAATGAAAACTTCGTCCTTCTCGACCGTGGAACGACACATTTTACTTTATTACTAAAAAAATCTACATCCCCTTAGCACACCCTTTAGGCAGGGTCGCCATATAATATTGGAGATTATTGAAGAAAAACGACCATTTACTTTTAGATCACTATATTGAATGCATTCAGTAAAAACCTTACAAAATAACACATTATAGAGAATACTACTCAGCAGTAAATTGATAATGGTTTATAAAGGAGTTTACCTACTGTGCTGTTTAATATAAGAGAGTTTATACACTTCAAGGAAAGGAAATAAAGTTTTAGTTAAGTGGCTCGGTATGAATGAAACCTCTTGGATCAATAAAGAAAACAAAGTTAATTAATTAAATAAATGTGTTTAATTTCATCATTTATACACATACTCTTTTATACTAGGTCACATACATAGACCATTATAATATTATGTTACAGCGATTATAATTTTATTATTCTTTTAATTATTCATATACTTTTATACTTAGGTTATACATATACATGTCAGAGCACCATACGTTGTTGCAGTCATGTGCCTAGTAAATAATGCTTAGTTATCAAAACGGTCAGTCAGTAGTGTGTCGTTTTGGAGCGGGCAGTCGCTCTTAAACGGTCACCTGCGCCGGTGGTGCGCACTGAGTGGCAAAATGTCGGACCCCGAGATCAATTATTCCAAAACTAACTTACCTTCTCTGACAGCAGCGGTGGGATCGCTTCCACAAGCTCCGTTTATTGTGTCTAATTCGCCACAAGAGAAGATGCAAGACTTGGGAAGAAGTTAGAGAGAGGCTTACTCGTCAATTTGTTGCCACGAAGAGATTCCATGACTTGTTTCGCAGTATGGTGGACTACACTAGTGATCAAGCAGTGACATACGTCGAGTATTCAACGAACAAGTTGGCGCTTATCGAGCGGCTGGAGACCGGCTAGTGTGAACAGAACAAGATCGAAGTCGTGATTTCAGGTATCACGGATATTCAGGTGCGTTCACAATTGCTTAAAATACTCCGGCTGACTTTGTGGCGCTTGACCGTCATTTGAATGCATACCCTTGTCTTAAGAATAATAAGAGATCGTTCGATATTTCAAGCACTAATTATGATAATTTACGACAAAAATTTAACGATAGTAAAAGTAGCAATGTCCGATGTCATAATTGCGGCAAAGTCGGTCACTTAAAACGAAACTGCTTATCATTAGCACGTGGCCACTTTAAAAACAAGAGGCCGACGCAGTCTCAAATGTCTCAAGTATGCAGTGAAAAATCGAACGACAAGCCCATGCAGTGTTCCTATTGTCATAAGACGGGACATTCTGAGAAAGCTTGTTTTACAAGGCAACGTAACGAAAAATTTACCGATGTAAAACCTACAGTGTCGACAAAGTCAGTTAATCTTTGTTCACCATCCAACGATTCTTTAATCGAAATTTGCATTCACGATTTCAATTTACAAGCGTCAATCGACAGTGACGCGGAATGCTCCTTAATTAAAAAAAAAAAAAGAATGCTGCTGATAGTTTACCTGTTAAAAAGGAGATTTGTTTTACCCGTCTTACTGGTATTGGCGATGTGCCTTGTTATTCTTTATGGAAATTTACGACTAACGTTGATCTTAATGGCACACACGCGGAAGTAACTTTCGTGATAGTCGACTCACACCTTCTGCCGTTTGATGTCATTTTAGGCAGAGACATCTTTAAGACCCCTGGCCTTACTCTAACTTTAAGTAATGGCAGTATTAAAATAACCCGCGATGTGAATTTCAGTGTTTGTCAAACGCAAACTGCTAATTTAGAGCTGTCTAATATTGATACGGATTTGACTTCTGATTGTGACAAAGAGAAAATAAAATCTATACTGAATAAGCACAGTGATAAATTTGTAACCGGGAATTGTAATCCTACCGTTAAAACCGGTGAAATGCAAATTAAACTTAAAAATCCGGGCAAGGTTGTACAGCGACACCCGTATCGCTTAGCTCCTTGTGAGCGCGCGGTTTTACGATCAATAATAGCTGATTTGGAATCCAAAGGTATAATACGTGAAAGTTCTTCTCCATTCTCGAGTCCTGCTTTACTAGTTAAAAAAAAAAAAAGATGGATGGGATCGACTTTGCATAGACTACAGGGAACTTAATTCCAATACAACAAGAGATAGTTACCCTCTCCCACTTATATCTGAGCAGTTAGATACTCTGGGGCAGGCAACATATTTTTCTAGTTTAGATATGGCCTCTGGGTTTCATCAAATCCCAATGGCCTCACAAAGCGATATTGAGAAAACCGCATTTGTCACACCGGACGGAATTTGGGAATATGTCAAAATGCTATTTGGACCCTGTGTATCAAAGAGCAATTAACAAGGCTCTAAAAAAAAATCAAAGACAAAATAGCGCTTATCTACATGGATGACGTTTTAGTTTTCTCAAAAACAAAAGATGAAGCTTTTCGTAATTTAGAGCTGGTGATCACTGCCTTGACTAATGCTGGTTTCGTATTAAATTGGAAAAAGTGTTCCTTCTTAAAGACGTCTGTGGAATACTTAGGCTATGTTATTAGGGGGGTGCGCGCGTTATTTGGAACTCCGTGGTTATTAGTGACAACTGTATCCGCCCTAACCCTAAAAAGATCAAGGCCCTAGCCGAGGCCCCTTTACCTACAAACGTGAATGGTAATGGTCTAGCGGGCTATTTTAGAAAATTTGTGCCCAACTTCTCATCCCTTATGGCACCTCTATACGTTCTTACAAAAAAGGATGCAAAATGGTGCTGGAAAGACGAACATACTAAAGCGCATAGTGCCGTGATAGAATATCTAACTTCCACGCCTGTGTTAACCATTTTTAACTCAAACCAACCTATTGAATTGCACACAGACGCTAGTTCAATCGGTTATGGCGCAATTCTTTTTCAAAAAGATCAAAATCAGCTGAAGGTCGTCGGCTATTTTAGCCAAAGAACGACGAATTTGGAAAGTAGATACCACAGCTATGAACTTGAGATGCGGTATTTAAGGCACTTAAGCACTTCTGGCATTACTTGCTTGGAAGAGAATTTAAAGTTGTAACTGTTTGCAACGCTCTTAAAGCATCGCGTCATAAGAAAGAACTCCTGCCAAGAGTTCACCGTTGGTAGGCTTAGGTATATGCAAACATTTCTCTTCGAAATAGAGTACCGAAAAGGTGACAGACTACCTCACGTTGGTTACCTCAGTCGCAATCCGATCGAACAGAAGCAAGTCAATATATCACAAGTTAATAAAAAGTGGTTACTTGCTCAACAAAGATTAGACCCCGATATTCACCGAATTGTAGAATCAATCGAAAATGATACAATAGATTCGAATCTCAGGTCTAGTTACACTTTAAAAGACAATCTTTTGTACCGAAACTTTCAAGTTGATGGCAAAACTTTTAGCAGTCATTGTCCCACGAAATTTTTAGTGGCAACTTATCCAAAGATTTTGTGATGAGCTCAAGCATTTGGGCTGGGATAAGACTTTGAATAAAATTAGGGAACATTTTTGGTTTCCAAACATGACTTCATGTGTGAAAAAATACATTGTCTTCCCTGTAAGGTAAACAAAAATCCTTCAGGCAAAAAACAGTCCGTACTACATCCCATTGAAAAGGTCGCGGAGCCATTCCATACGATTCATATTGATACAACTGGTAAACTGACTGGTGGACGAATTTCAAAGGAATACGTAATCGTAATTGTCGATTCCTTCACAAAATATTGCCTCTTGACTCCCGTTAAAGATTTAACGTCTCGATCGGCATGCGAGGCTCTTCTTAATTTAATAGCTATCTTTGGAACGCCAAATGAATCGTTTCTGATCAAGGCACGTTATTTACTGGACAAAATTTTCAAAATATGTGTCACAAATGGTCGATTGAATTTCATGAAATTGCAAGTGGTGTTAGCCGAGCTAACGGACAAGTAGAACGTATCATGTCGGTCCTAACCAATTGTTTTTCAGTTGTTGAAAACTATGACAAAAAAAAATCGTGGAAATCTGTGCTTGGCGAAGTGCAGTTGGCCCTTAATTGTACGGTATCAAAAAGTACAAATAAAAGCCCGTTACAACTGTTGATTGGTAGCAACAAAACCCTCCTTGACTTAATTTCCTCACCTTGGATAATGATACTTTAAATCTTACTGAAATAAGGCAGGATGCGAAAAACAGGATGGACGAGCAAGCCTCTATGGATAAAATACGTTTCGACTCAAATAAGACAAAGATTCGTCCATTCGCAGTTGGTGACTTAGTTTTGGTTCAAAAAAATCCGCGAATAATCAAAAAACTTAGCGAAAAGTTTAGTGGACCGTGTCCAGTGACAGCGAAATTATTAAAGTAAATCAAAACGAACGTTATACCGTGCGTCCATTATCTGGTGGCCGAGAGCAATACGTTTGTCATGAAAGATTTCGAAAATATCCTTCTAGCTTACCTGAGTTGTCCGAATGTTTATGTAATGCCGAATCTGTTTCTAACTAAACATATTGTGTTTTAAAATTACGTTTAAAACTTCCGCTAAGTTAAAGCTAGTTGTAAAATTAATATAAAATTACTTCGTAAAATAGGTTCTGTCAACTTCAGACTGTTATTCTAACGTAGTAATATCGTATGACATCCTGTTGTGCTTGTAATGTTACTGTTATGTTGATTTGTGGAGTGATTGTGACACCGCACTCCTATATTTATAAAATGTGTGTACGAAAGTATGATTAATGTACGAGCCCTTTGTTATGAGTTAGTACTCAACTATGTAACAAGAGTAAGAAATCTGAATATCGACGAAAGTATAATTAATGTACGAGCCCTTTGTTATGAGTAAGTACTCAACTATGTAACAAGAGTGAGAATATTGTTTAACTTTTAAGAAACATAATGTTTATCATGCAACTCTTGTGATTTGTAGAATCACTTTGTGTACAATGCCTCTTGTGATTTGTAGAATCACTTTGTGTACAATACCTCTTGTGATTTGAACAGTCACTTTGTGTACAAGGCCCCCTTGTATGTGTCCAATAAATGTGTTCGTGGTATTTGAGTTGTACTGTTTTCAGTTGCAAGTATAAACAACGAATGTTGTGAAGTTTCGTGATGGTTGAAAGCGGGACGCTTTACCAATGAATTAAACTAATGTTAAAGCGGGATGCTTTACCAATGAATTAAAATGAGGTTGAAAGCAGGACGCTTTACCAATGAATTAAACTGATGTTGAAAGCGGGACGCTTTACCAATGAATCGAACTGAGGTTGAAAGCGGGACGCTTTACCAATGAATTAAACTGATGTTGAAAGCGGGATGCTTTACCAATGAATTAAAATGAGGTTGAAAGCGGGACGCTTTACCAATGAATTAAACTGATGTTGAAAGCGGGACGCTTTACCAATGAATCGAACTGAGGTTGAAAGCGGGACGCTTTACCAATGAATTGAACTGAAGTTGAAAGCGAGACGCTTTACCTTTGAATTTTGGTTGAAAGCGAGACGCTTTGCCAGTATCTCATGCTGTTTAAAGATGCACCTACTTGAAGATCATATTATGGTCAACGCGAGAGCGCGTTGAGTGTCAGAATGGCCGTGTCAGAGCACCATACGTTGTTGCAGTCATGTGCCTAGTAAATAATGCTTAGTTATCAAAACGGTCAGTCAGTAGTGTGTCGTTTTGGAGCGGGCAGTCGCTCTTAAACGGTCACCTGCGCCGGTGGTGCGCACTGAGTGGCAAAATGTCGGACCCCGAGATCAATTATTCCAAAACTAACTTACCTTCTCTGACATACATAATTTTTTTTGTTCTTAAACTACTATGGTTAAACACAATACAATGATACAGTGATCAATGCTTAAGAATACAATTTAATATCCAAGCTGCAAATGCCTGTACTTCTACACCGCTACAATGGCAAATTTTATTTTTGGTCATTCGTGTTGAATTCAGTGTGTCTATCCAGGGGGCTTAGACAAAGTAACAATTAAAAACGATAACGAAGTTAGAAAATACTAAAATGTATGGGATTGACATAAGTTGCGTTAAATCACGTGGTCAATCGACATCGTTATCGCAAGTTGGTAGACAATGTCATAATTCGTAACGAAACGATAAAGTAACGAATTGTTTTTGTGGTTATCCCATATAAATGCGTAGACAAGCAGCACTTTAAGTGTTCGCCTTCGCATCGATCGCGATCGCCAAAAAAGATGACGAAACGAATGGTAAAACGCTGTAGAATAGAATAGAATAGAATAGAATAGATTTTTATTTGCATAAATGTGGTTTACAACAGGTGACAAAGACATTATAATGAGATCTCACATTTGCCTCTTTTTAGGCGTGCAATATTTACATTACTAGCAATTTAATTATACATTCAATTATTTAGATTACATATCATTATTATTTATTATATATTATCAATCCATTATACATTATCAATTTTTAAATTTATTATGATACATTAAATTAATCAACATTAAAATTATATTTGGAAGTCAATACCTACAAAAAATTGTCATGGCTAAGTAATTAATTTGTCATTTAAAAATTCGTCAACTGTGTAATAGCATTTGTTTATAAGTAAATGTCGTAATTTTGTTTTAAAGCGGAATAATTCAAGTTCTTTCATTACATCTGGTAAATGATTAAATAATTTGGGTGCCATGCAGTACACGCTTTTTTTATATAATTTACATTTTGACATTTGTGAAGGTAATAAGTATGTTTTATTCCTGGGTTTTCTTGGAAGTCTTGTTTGTTTTTTATCAAAATAATGCAAATTTTCTTTTACGAAAACGCAGACTTCATATATATATAATGATGGTAGAGTCATTGTATTGATTTTCTTAAAAAGTGTCTGACAGCTATGTCTTTGGCTTACTCGAAACATCGCTCTTACGCATCTTTTCTGCAACCTAAAAGCTTTAATAGCATCAACTGAGTTCCCCCAATGAATTATTCCATACCTTAAGTTGGACACTATATAACCATTATATGCAGTTACAGCAGTTTGTTTTGAGGCATATTCAGTGAGCCTTCTTAGTGCAAACACGAATCTACTCAGCTTGCGGCATAAAGAATTAATGTGAGCTTTCCAGTTCATGTTATTATCCAGCACTAGTCCTAGAAATTTATGTTCGGTTACTTGCTCAATTTTATCGTTATTATGCTTTATATTTAACTCTGTCTTCTGAGTTTGGTAAAATTGAAATTGTATTGCTTTTGTTTTATTTATGTTTATTAAAAGATTATTTTTCTTTAACCACGTAATATTATTTTCCAATGATATATTTAAGCTATTCTCATATTCTCTGTAGTTATCGAAACAATATGGCCGGATTTCATTCAGCTGATTTTTGACACGGAGTGATTATTTCTTGTATCCGTATTTATTCTGTGTTAAAGGCGTTGTAGACTGCATTGCAGTTCAGTCCATAGTCGGTATAATCTTACCCGACCTTGTAATCCAGCAAGGGGCCTCGCCAGGTCACCATGACTGTAACATAAACAAACGAATTTCAATATAAGTGTTTGATTGTTGAGTTCGCGTCATTGTTTACATTACATGCTCATAAATAAAACTTAGATTTACTTACTTTTCCATTGCATATACTCAAGCAGCGTTGACAATTGTTTGGGACTTGCTCGCACTCTTGATTCGATGTTTTATCATCACTAAAAATTAAAATAAAGATCACTCCATCATCGTTTGAACATCCGTCACATAAAACTGAATCTATTTTAAATAGCAATAAGTTTTGGAGACAATCTTCAAGTAATACTTAACACTCTTTTCACTTACCACTTTCAAAATATTGTTTTTATTATAATCTGAAAACGATTATACGCAACACTCACTTAATCTTAACATTAAAACCTTTTAAAACAACAAAAAAGTTCGCGGGTTTGATCTGATTTGACACTTCTTGACTTACACTGACAGCCAAATATTCGATACCATAGCCAATATTTCTGTTTTTTATCGAATAAACAATTCGACACAACGATCGCGACATTAGTGTTACATTGGCTAGGAAATTGTTTTCGATATCTCGAAGACGATGAAGAATTTAGATATCGTTTCGCTACGAAGCGATGTTACTTTGTCTAAGGACCCTGGGGAGTTTCTCAAGTCGAAACTTAAAATCTTTACCCAACTTGCGAATATTGAAACAAAAAAGATTTTCATAATCAGAAATTTAAAAAAATCAGCGCATCTAATTGTTCGTAAAAAATGTTGAGATCGGTTTCCGTTGACGCATTTTCGATAGTCCCTTTGGCGACCGGAGTGCAGTCTTAATGATGGGGTTATTACTTCCCAAGTTTAATGACTTATTTAGCATTTGGCAATGTTCCAAAATAAGCAGCTTTTTATCTTTAAATATTTTTAGCTAAACGACTGATGTTATTATTCATTATTGTGATATTAAATGGCCAGAGTAAGGAAAAATTAGCGACACGAATTGGGATTCCCATGCGCACCAAAACTTTAGTGAAAAACGAACCTTATCTCGAATATATAAAGTATAGATTTGAATGTAAATATAATAGAGCTGTGCGTCACATAAACTCGTTAAAATTTTTCTGGATCTGGGTTTATACATCTGTAAAGCAACGTAATTAACTAATTACATGTGTTTTATTTGGAAGCATTGTTTATTCCATCACGGGAGATCGACGAGTGAAAGTGCTTTTAACTGTAAGTATGAAACTACATTAATAATTTATTGAATTAGGATAAATATTTGTTCGCTTCTTAACTATGTGTTACCTATAAATTGTTACTATTCATTTCAGGTTGAAAATCAAGTAGCCAAATGACCAAATATGGCATCTTCTACATATGAGGGACTTGAGTGGATTAAACCCGATGACCCTTTATTTGCTATGCTGTCTTATAAATGCATTAATACAATGGTCTGGCTCATAAGGACTCTACCACGTAAAACACCAAAAAACTCTGCTTGAAATGTTATTTCTATGTTAAAGGTATGTATTCTTTGGAAATAACCTACTTATCTTTAAATCTCTTTGACTTGTGAATGTTTTACTCAAGTTTACTATTTTATTTGCAGTATTTTTTGTCTATGGAAGAGACAAACTTCTGGATGGTGATGGATTGTTGTCCCAAGTGTACGAGTCATCTCCTTATTAACGCGCGTGACCGGCATTTGCAGAGAAAAGCTAATCGTTTAGCCAATATGGTCGCCCAAGATGTTTTAGAAATAGATATGTTAACTATGTCTAGTTCGAAAAACCGGGCAAGACGCTCGGTTAACAAAAAGCTTCCATTAGGAAGATCTGTACACATCCCAACCCACAAGCTTAAAAGTCTCAGAAAATAAATAATAATCTAATAGTTAGTGAAATAATAGTTGTGTTACGTCATATATGTTTTAATTTAAATTGATTAAAATTAAGATACATTTCTAATTTATTAAGTGTGCGCTTTAAAAGTATTCAACTTATTATGCACGGAAAATCTGATATGATTATTCTAATGTGCCATGGCACTGGTTTTTTGATAAAATATTTTTTTTTAATTGCTTGTATCTACTATCACTTAATCACATATCCAATTAATTATAATTTTAAACTTTAAAGAATAAAAACAAACGTACTAAAATTAGCTAATATGTATAACAGATTAAAATCTAGACGTCTAAATTATTTAAGTTATTTCTAATATAATTATGTTCTAGTATTTAAACATTTAGCTTTTCCACTAAGCTTCCAATTAAAATTTTTATTATCACTAATTGTTTTACTGTCTTTTACACTCGGTGGATCACACTTGGCTGTAATAGTCTTTTCCAATATCTCCATCATTTCATAGTCGCCTCTTTCATAGGCTAAATCATATGTTGTTTGTCCAGCATAATTTTCGGCTTTTAGATTGATGCCTGGTACTTTGCACAACCATTCAGCGAGTTTATAATTTTTCTCCCAGACACATAAATGAAGCGGAGTGAATCCACCACGTCCTTCTCGGCCGTTTATATCAGCCCCAAGATGCATGACGATTTACATCATGTTAGCTGCATAATATTCTTTGCATTTAACAATGATATGGGTACACTGTTCACCATCATTATTTTTTGTAGTCAAGATCGTAGGAATTGGTTGATCTACCCATTTTGCCGCTCTCTGAAGAAGAGCTATTGATCTTGCTCGACATGCCTCGTGGAAAAAGTTTTCTCCCAAATTATTCCTGGTACTCAACATTTCAAATAACTTATCGGATTCCATAGATACTTAAATGTTTTGAAAGTTATTGTTTTAAATAAGTACTGTTTACTGACTTCTTAAAACTATTTCATATGATTGACATAGTTCAATAGTAAGAGCGACATTTATAAGAGGTCATTATCGGGAACCTAAATGCATATTATCAATAGGTCATTTCAATTGTGATAAAAGGTCAGGAAAACCCCACAACGTATTCTCCAAAAGTTATTTACATGTTAATTCAAACGACTTTAACTGAATGTACCTATTTACTTATCAGATATTTCTGGAATAAATAGTTTTATGGTAACTAAAAACTATAGGTTGATTCTTAATTAAGTAATTAGTGTACTATTAACTAACTTAAATGTCAGGATTATCACAAGTGATCTTTATAGTTTTGTTCGTTTAGTAGCACATGTTCTATGACTTTGTAGCAGAACATGTACTGTTCCAACATTAAAAAAATACTTTTATTATTATTTTACCTCCAAGGCTTATCTCAATAACTGATTCTTTATCTTAAAGACATGTACCTGCTGTAAATAAACTAAAACCATAAGAATAAATAATACTACATACAACGGAATCTTCTTTGAACTCCACTGAAACGCCGTCATTTATGTACCTACATCCCTCTTCACCCACAGACAGAAATTATTTCATTTACATTATTTCATTTACTTTGATTGAAATAATTTCTTTCAGAATTACAAAATCCGCTCACAATTGGCTGATTGTTAATTCTAAAAGAATAAGTAGACTATGATAGCGTCATTAATGCCATGTCACTGCAGAATCAAAAGAGCGTACAGTTCTAGATAAGCTTTTTTCGGTATAAGTAGCCCGATAGTTAAAATTTGTGTTTTTTACAATGCCTCCCGTCTCTTATTTATCCGGAAGAATTTCTCATTCATTAAAGGTTCATAATTAACTAAAAGAATTTTGTAAGATAAAATGAAGCAACGCGATAATTCATCATGTTCTTTTATTCGATGTCCCGACCCATAAACATCATTGTTTGTAGCAGCATACCTATAAAATTGCTCGTTATTTGTTTAGTAACTTTCACCTCTCCGTCGGTACCACTTCTGCCGATACAACTCAAGGTACTTGTTCATGTCTTCATGCACGATTTTCAAATAAACTTTTCGAAACATACTTCCGTCTTTCGATTGCTCTAAGGTCATTTTCCTGTTGGTTTTGATCGGAGTCGGCATGTTTCTCAATCTCATTGATGTATGCCAACAGAGTTTCGATGAATGGTTTGATCGTCAGCAATAGCGCAATGTCATGGATTTCCGTGTTTTCTCTCGAAGTTCCCATATCCTGTGGTCTTGCTGCTGCAAATCTCTTCTTTTGTCGGCGATTTGATTTTTGAAGCCTAAACGACCACTTTTATGGTCCGTTATGGTATGGTTGAGAGCCTATCTATCAATGGCCGAATTTTAAATAATCGATGTGTATCAACGTAGTTATATGGTAACATTTTACTATTATCATTGAAGTGTAACATCTGCCTAAGTTGTTCTTATCGTTTCGAAGGCATTGTCTCTTGTATCGGTACAAAGCTTACATTTTCAGTCCAATACTCTTTTACATTTGGCATGCGAACTATGGAAATGTAATATATAATACCAATTAATTGGCGTATTTCTTGACTAGTTACATTCACAGGAATATTTTAGTTTGTAGGAAATATGTTATTGTCTACCCTAGACTGAACCACTGCTGTTAAACGTTCATTATTCAGTTCATCGTCTGACGTCGTCATCGTCGGACATCGTCAGTTTCGGGAGATAAAATGTTGAAGTCGTAGGTATTTCATTTTGTGTAATATCTTCACTAACTTCTTTGAGGTTTCGGATTATTTGTAGGGTACGGGGATTCGGTACTGTAAATAATAAGAACAAATTCGTAAAATAACAAACACTCGTAATATATCACAATGTCATAAAAACTTATGGATATAATAAAGGTAAAAATGTCAGAAGGTGATGCGATGCAGATGTTTCGGTAGTTACCACTTTTTGTTCGTATTCTGCTAGTTTTCCATTAAGAATCCTCATTCCATTGTCAACATCATCTGCAATTCACCAAAAGCGCATGAGCATAAAGACGTTGACAAACAAACAATTTTGGTCATACCAAAAACAGTCAACTAACCTGTTCCGTACTCTAAAGTCGCTGAGTATACCTCGGTAACTTTCATAAAATAAGTACTCAGCGGCTCTTCATTTTGTAAAGTACATGCAACCATCACATTGTTCTCGTTACGCGTTTCAATACACTATTTATGAACGCACTTGTAAGGAAAGTAACCAAATGCTCGAGATAAAGCCACGAATTTCACCACAAAAACTCATGATCAGAGATTATTTCTGATATAATTTTAAATTAAGTGTTAACGTCTTATTGTATCGATAGTTGGATTTGTTTTGACGATAAACGGATTCATCCTCTCATTTGCATAAACATCTTGTTGTTATACATAAATGCAGCGGGATTTTAATGCGAGTTTCAACCTTAAAACGATTGATATTCTTTCAACGGTAACAGTGGGCTGATTTTGTAATTCTTACAGAAATTATTTCATTTACATTATTTCATTTACTTTGATTGAAATAATTTCTTTCAGAATTACAAAATCCGCTCACAATTGGCTGATTGTTAATTCTGAAAGAATAAGTAGACTATGATAGCGTCATTAATGCCATGTCACTGCAGAATCAAAAGAGCGTACAGTTCTAGATAAGCTTTTTTCGGTATAAGTAGCCCGATAGTTAAAATTTATGTTTTTTACAATGCGTCCCGTCTCTTATTTATCCGGAAGAATTTCTCATTCATTAAAGGTTCATAATGAACTAAAAGAATTTTGTAAGATAAAATGAAGCAGCGCGATAATTCATCATGTTCTTTTATTCGATGTCCCGACCCATAAACATCATTGTTTGTAGCAGCATACCTATAAAATTGCTCGTTATTTGTTTAGTAACTTTCACCTCTCCGTCGGTACCACTTTCTGCCGATACAACTCAAGGTACTTGTTCATGTCTTCATGCACGATTTTCAAATAAACTTTTCGAAACATACTTCCGTCTTTCGATTGCTCTGAGGTCATTTTCCTGTTGGTTTTGATCGGAGTCGGCATGTTTCTCAACCTCATTGATGTATGCCAACAGAGTTTCGATGAATGGTTTGATCGTCAGCAATAGCGCAATGTCATGGATTTCCGTGTTTTCTCTCGAAGTTCCCATATCCTGTGGTCTTGCTGCTGCAGATGTCTTCTTTTGTCGGCGATTTGATTTTTGAAGCCTAAACGACCTCTTTTATGGTCCGTTATGGTATGGTTGAGAGCCTATCTATCAATGGCCGAATTTTAAATAATCGATGTGAATCAACGTAGTTATATGGTAACATTTTACTATTATCATTGAAGTGTAACATCTGCCTAAGTTGTTCTTATCGTTTCGAAGGCATTGTCTCTTGTATCGGTGCAAAGCTTACATTTTCAGGCCAATACTCTTTTACATATGGCATGCGAACTATGGAAATGTAATATATAATACCAATTAATTGGCGTATTTCTTGAAGTAGCATTTTTGTGTCGGTTCTAATCCAGTGGAGGGTGGGGGAGAGCTAGCTACACCTCGTAGTTGTTCCAAAAACTCCCGTTACACCAATAGATGGCGCCACTGCTGCGCGTAGATAGCTGAATGCTGTGGTCATACTGAGGTTAGACCTATAGATGGCGCCACTGCTGCGTAGTTCTGAAGGTGGACGTCGTGATAGTTCTGAAAAAATCCGTTGTTTATAGTATGACAGTGGGGGAGGGCGCTAGTGGTTCAAGCTAGATCCGTGATGTTGTTGTAGTTCCAAAACTCCCGTTACACCAATAGATGGCGCCACTGCTGCGCGTAGATAGCTGGATGCTGTGGTCATACTGAGATTACACCAATAGATGGCGCCACTGCTGCGTAGTTCTGAAGCTGGACGTTGTGATAGTTCTGAAAAAATCCGTCGTCATAATATGAGAGTGGGGGAGGGCGCTAGTGGTTCAAGCTATATCCGTGATGTTGTTAGTGGTATGAGCTAGCCCCAGCTCGTCATAGTTCTGAATAAAACCAATAGATGGCGCCACTGCTGCGCGCATTGGAAATATATCGCTATTATCACGCTCCCTTTGCAGTTGAATGCATTCTATCATACTAGCTCCTACAAATGATATCATAGCAAAAAAACGCATTGCATACGAAGAGACTGTCGCTGTACCTACCAACGCGGGGACGCCGCCTCCGTTTCCGGATTTCACGTTCCCTCAAGATACATTGCCACCGTCCACGTCCGCTACCCCTCATGATTCAACGCCGCCACCCATCGCCGCCGTCCGCGTCCGCTATCCCTCAAGATTCAACGCCGCCGCCCACGACCGCCACCCTAGATTCATCGCCGCCGCCGCCGCCGCCGATGTTGCTGCCACCTCCGCATTTAGCTTCATCTCTCAGTTTAATTACCGTCTATCATACTAATAGCTCCTACACATTTTGTCATAGCAAAAAAACGCATTGCATATGAAGAGATTGCGCTCCTCCTATAGATCTGCAGCCGTCTTATGGGGTTATTAAATATATTATAGCAAAGAAAACAACGTTCATAAAAATATTTATATTATAAACACATTTTTCAGTCAATATCACATTCTTTTATATAAGAGGAATTATATAAAACATGAATAATAGTCTAAACACAATGGGATATTCACTTAGCATAATTTTGAAAGCACTTAACATATGTATATTAAGATACGTCTAGGTAATATGAAATCTATATAGATGATGGTCTAAACACAATGGAATATTCGCTTAGCATAGTATTATTAATTATATATTTCAACACAGTCTTGCAAACTATAAAGATGATGATCTAAACATAATGAGATATTCACATAGCATTATGATGATTTATAACATTGATTTTACTGAGAGAGAACGGGAAGCGAGCTTTTTATCACGTAGGAACAATAAATACCCTGACTAGAAATAAAATATATAATATCAGTATAAGTGGTAGAGATTAAAACTTAAACGATTCCGTCATTAGTTTTAACGTCTTATTTAGGATGGGGAGTTAGTTTAACATGATGTTGGATGGAGAAATACCGTACGGATTTGACCGGTATGGTAAAGAAGAAGGCGGTGGAAATCAGAAGTTTTACTAAGAACGGGAAAGCGAGTTTTTATCACATAAGAACAATACCCTACTTAACGTAGAACTTTCTGCGTTATACACTAAATTGAGGTTGAATGATGGAGGAGAAGATATCGAGGAGATTAAATCCTTCAACACCTGGAATCGAGTGGTTGACGTCAACTCCAGCAATATTACTAAAGTTAACAGTACATTGTCGTTCAATACTTCGAAGATATCTTCACATCCATATGAAAGAAATTGAAAGCTTCAAGAAAAGGATTGATTTTTTCAACAACAACATTCTTCGCTAACTAAAACCACAATCAAATCTTATGAAACACTCCGCTTACAACTACATACATTAAGACTATATCCTTATGTATAGAGACAACTTTACCTAACCGTATTCCTTTCCTAAAGTATTTTTAAATTAAGATTGCACATATGTTTAATAAGTGCCTTGATAAGGTACACATTTCATCCTGGGAGCTTGACGTGAAGCATCTGGTTCAGTCAAAATCCTCCCGAGAAATCAGAGTAATGATAACGGACGCAAACAAAAACTAAAAGAAAACGTACTGTTGGCGAACAAGACGACGTTACACAAAAAAAAAATACTACGTAAACCGCAATTACACATGATTCGTATAGTAAAACGTCTGTTTATGGTCTAATGATATCTTTTTGTTTAAAAATATGATATGGATCTATGCATGATGACCATTTTGAGAATATGGCATATCGCTCATTACAACTCTGATTTAGACATCTAATATAACTATCAAGGAGAGTTTCTATCGAAGTGCTCTACCGATGGTTCGACGCCATGAATATTCATTGTGCTTTGTCTCAGGCTGATTGATACCTTTGGCTAGTCCCCCTTTTCCCGCTCGCACCAGATATTGATGGGAACCCAAAACATTACGTCTTTTTACGTAATAGTTTAAATCCACCACATTTATTTTGAGGCGGCTCAATTGGACAATCATGAAGAGGCCACTTAGATAACAAGCTTTGGCAGCATATGAACCTGTTGTATTTTAAAATTGTACATGGGAGTTACTAAATCTAGTCTTATATTAAATTCATACATACATATACTCACGCCGTTATCCCATGGGGTAGGCAGAGACCAAAGAATGCCAAATACTACGGTCCTTACATACTTCTTTCGCTTCAACTACATCCATACATCTTCTCATACATGCTCGTCGGTTGCGGGTACTACTGACCTGACCCTTTTTCAGTATCGCCGAAATTTGATCGAGATAATAATATCCTCGCCTTGGTCGTCCCCTTCTAACCCTACCACTCACCTCCTGAACGTAAATCCTCTTAGTCGTTCTACTTTCACTCATTCTCTCTACATGACCAAACCACCGAAGCATACCCTTCTCGATTTCACTACATCATCTTCTATTCCACATCATTCTCTTATCACACTTTTATCCGATCACATTAACGTATCCCCACACATACTTATTAACACTCTCTACTTACTATTACTATTACTTACTCTATTTCTACTGCATTCAGTCTACTCTCATACTTTTTCTACCATATCATATATTAAATTCATAGGCTTGTCCGAACTATATTTTCATGGACGATTTTGAAAGCATCAAAGTCTCTAATATACGAAAGTTAACCACATTATATCAGATGAAATGGTTGAAAAATCCGTCAGATCATATTCTCAGAACATTATCATTAAAAATAATACGCATGTCAACAGTCAGACTAGGTTTTTTCTGTCTCTATACTTAACGATACAGTCTTTAGAACTCGTTTGATAAGGAATTCCATAAACTGATGAATAATTATGTCTACGGATTCACTGATATTAAGTCAGATTTGTGTAAAAGATTTGACACATCAGAATTTCCATAACAATAATACAAGGTGTCTCAAAAGAAAGTTTATATTTAGTGGATCGATTAAAAAAAAAGTAAGCCGTGTGTCGAAAAAATGTTTATTCATTATTAAAGTACACATTTTGGGAATTTATTTCTTAAAAATAATATCGTCCAAATGTAGACCTTCACGTTCGCGGCACTCATTTAATCGAACAGTAAAATTACTTATAACTGTTCGGCAGGTGGACTCAGTGATGGCTGCCATTTCGTGACGAATATTTTCTTTCAAATGCGCTAGGCAAGTCGGCTTACTGGCGTAAACTTTAGATTTAAGATACCCCCATAGAAAAAAGTCCATAGGGGTTAAATCAGGACTGCGTGGAGGCCAATTTATGTCACCTCTCTTGGAGATCAATTTGCCTGGGAAAATTTCACGAACTCGTGGCAGAGACTTATTGGACGTGTGTGACGTTGCTCCGTCCTGCTGGAACCATGTTCTTTGGTTGTAGCCAGGAAAGTTTTGCAGGTTAGGTACCAAGAAGTCGTCTAACATTTCCACATAACGCTCTGAATTCACTGTAACTGCACGCCCCCTTTCGTCTTCAAAAAAGTAAGGGCCGATAATTCCTCGCGCCGACATCGCAGCCCATACGGTCACCTTAGGCGAATGAAGGGGCTTCTGATGCTTGCGTTTCGGATTCGTTGCACTCCAGTAGCGGCAATTCTGCTTATTTACGTATCCATTAAGATAAAAATGAGCTTCATCCGAAAACAAGATGTTGGTAAACGTTGAAAAGCGCTCAATTGCCTGATTTACGAAGTCAAGCCTCTGACTGGCATCTTGGGGCTTTAATTCTTGTACCAATTGAATTTTGTAGGGGTACAGCTTTAGATCATTGTGCAAAATGCGATATAATGATGATCTATGGACTTTTAAAGCACTAGCGCGCTTCCGAATTGAAAGGTTCGGGTCGTCACGAACAGACTCATTAACACTCTCCACGTTTTCTACTGTTCTTGATGACCTTGGTCGCCCGGATTTTGGTTTTTCCAGCGTAGTACCGGTATCTTCAAACTTTTCGACCCATTTTCGAATAAGAGGAATGCTTGGCGCATCCTTTAAGTGGCGGAAACCTCGAATACTGCAGAATCTTCTACGCGCTACAGTCGCCGAATCACCATTTTTGTAAAATTCTCGCACGCACAACGCGCGGTCTGCTCCCGAGAAACGCTCCATTGCGACTGAATTCCCAAGAGCCAGGCTACTGATTGACAGTAACCCCGCCCCCCTCGGATTTGTTGCGTCCACGCAGTAAGCTAAATAAATGTAAACTTTCTTTTGGGACACCTTGTATCTACGGTTTAAAGTCTTATTTATGACTAAAGAAAACCACTGCTCGGTATAGACCTCTGGGGATTCGGATTTTTTATAAAATACAAGGTTACACATATATTTAATTCTCACGCTGAATTACCTTATATTATTTTAATATATACCGGCTAAATGTCTTGATCGATGCTGAGCAAGCGATTTTTATATGAGGCATCCAATATTCCAACGGTTATCGCAACGTTGTGCTGCACTGAAGAGATGGATTGGGTAACTGTAAAACGTAATAATGCATATATAAGTTCATAGAAGTTATAATCAGTTTCAAGTTAACCCCATCTGATGTAATATTCATATAAAATCAATTTCAATATGCTATTGAAGTGATACTGTTCAATCATTGTTAAATAAATTAATAGATAAATAAAGAAATAAATAATAAGTATAAAATATTGAGAAGCAATCTTACACTGATACCAGTCAGCGATATACATAGGTACTTATACAGATAAATAAATATATGGAAAACAGTCACTCTTAGGATTAAAGTAATCGCGTTCATCGCACAAAACAATTACCATGATCAGCATTCGAATCATACTTATTCAGATAAATAAATTCCTAAATACATGGAAAACATTCGAAACTTAGGAGCAAATAATCGCGTTCATCACACAAATAAATACACTGATCGGGATTTGAACCGGAGACCTCTGACTTTGTAGGTAGGCTTACTGCTAGCTAACTCAAAGCGCTCATCAATCATGTTTTTTGATTTATATGTATATATTCATAAGTTTCATAACATATAAGCGGTTAACAATTTTATATAAATAGCTCAGTTCAGGGTACTCACTTTAAATAAACGCCATTGAAAACTAGATGCGGATTACATGTAGACTTCTCAACTGTTCTCTCAACATTCGCCATACCTGGTTATTTTATTAGAAACATCGAAACTTTACACATTAAATTACCATACATACCATTAAATATCCTGACTGGGATTCGAACCCGAGACTTCTAACTTCATACGTAGAATCACTATCAGCCAAGTGAAAGCGATCGTCATACTCATCTGTTTTTAAAATTATAATAATATATACCTGACAATTTTCTATAAAATATCTCAGTTCAGAGTACTCACTTTAAATAAACGTCGTTGAAGACTGGATATGACATGTAAGCAGACTCTTCTCAACCGCTCTCTCTCTCTCTCGCTCTCTCTCTATCTCACACCATTCTCCATAGCTGAAAAGAAAAAATATTATAATTTAAAAATATATATTTTTATTAGTAGAATAAAGTTAATTATATAATAAAGTTATTAAAATTCACTTTATTTATTTTCATTCTAACGTTAGGTTTTTACAATATTTCTATAAGTTTTAAAATTATTATTAAGAAACTTCAAAACTTTACACATTTTAAGAGCTTCACACACTGCAGCTATAATGTATATTAATGTACATTACATCCCGGGATGTATAGCTTTAAATTATCTTAATGTATCACACACACAACAGGTAATGTAATGTATCTTTCCCTTCATTTCATTGGCATACGTCCCGATTGACACTCCAGCTGCTAAAGTGTTATAAAGGGTGTTCTTATTTTTAATGTTATAATACTATGGACCCGTCGAGTTACTTACTATTAGATCTACTAGATAGTTCATCAGAAGATGATTCGGATTGTGATTTTGACGCGCGTATTGCCACATGTGCCAAAAACAGAACGATGTGGATTGAAGATCACATAAAGTATAAGACAATTTCCGGAGAGTTTAAAATATTTGATGAATTATCTGACGGAAAATTTCGTGATTATTTCCGGGAGTCAAGATCAACCTTTTCCGAACTTCATGATCTAATTAAAGAAGATATTAAGAAAAATAGTACCCACATGCGAAAAAGTATATCTTCCGAAGAACGACTTGCTGTGTGCTTAAGGTAAGAATGAAATGAAAGTATAAAATAATCATTAAATTTTTAATCGCTTATTCCAATGACTGTAAAGTGCTTATTGTAATCATTACACTATTGATTATATTTTGTCAACTCAAAGTTCACAAGATAGGAACGGATGTCTTCATGAGTAGAAATGTCAGTTGTGTTCTGCGGTGTCATTAAAGAATTAGATTCCGGTGATGGATTTTGTACTGAATAAACATGATGTCCAGAGGAATGTGCGTCGGTACACATATCTGTGTTTTGTTGTGAAAACTGACGAATCAATTCCGTATCATTAGTGTTTGGTGGCATCATTGGAGTACTGGATGCCGTCGGTGGACTTTGTAATGAATAATAGACAGGCGAATTTAAATAATCAGAGCTTGCTGAGTTCGAGCGCAATGAATTAGGGCTAACAGCACGCATCGGTAAATTCAGAGAGCTGGCCGGCGACATATTGTAATTAGTAGCATGTCTTGGACTCGGGTAACTTGGTGTTTGCATCAAATGTTGCTCTCGAGCTTCCATTACTATATTGAATAGTTGTCTCTGAATCCTCATTTGAAGATGCTCAGGTAGCTCACATGTGGCATCACACATGCTCATGAAAAACTTTTCCATGCTTTTGTTGCTCGATGATACATTTTTATAATTACTCTCCAGGATTTGTTTCCTCAACATATCTCTCTCAACTGCTCTTTTTTCTCTTCTCTTTACGTCCTGTTCTAATATGTTTACAATAGATTTGTTATTTCTTTTTCGAGGCTGAGAATTTTCATTGCCAATGACAGAAGCAGTTTGCTGTTCTCCACTGGTTGATGCATTAAGTAGTTCCGAGTCATTACTTGCTTCACTACCTTCATTCATTGTGTTTGCGAGTATATTTGTATACACAGGTCTATTTGTCATATTAGGAAGCAAAAATGACATCTGGTCTTCATATTTCCATTTTGGGGTGTTATTTGACGCTTGACCTGAAGTTGTTTTCTTTCTAATACCCGTGGCTTGACGATGTCCATCCCTAAGCTTCTTCCATAAAGTTTTTGCTTCTTTAACTGCAACAAAAGTAAATAGAATTGTTTATGTTACAGGTACTTGTCAACTGGAGATTCATTCAGGAATATAGCCTTCAGTTACAGAATTGGAGAATCTAGTGTGGCTAATATTATAACAGAAGTATGCGATGCTTTATGGAAGTACCTTCAGCCCAAAGTTTTATCAGAGCCAACGCAAGAAACATGGAAAGATATCGCAACCGACTTTAAAGAAATGTGTCAATTCGATCATTATTGCGGCGCGATCGATGGGAAGCATGTGACTGTGAAGGCCCCACCTAATTCTGGATCTGATTATTTTAATTACAAAAAAACTTTTTCAATAGTGCTACTCGCAGTAGCCGACGCAAGGCGAAAATTTACAATTATAGATGTGGGATCCAAGGGACGATTCAGCGACGGTGGAATTTTTTCGCAAAGTGAATTTGGAAAAAGATTACATAATGGTCAATTACGATTGCCTGAAGAGGAGCCCTTGACTTCTGGCGGACTAAATATGCCTTACGTTTTTATTGGCGATGAAGCCTTTCCGCTGTTGCCGAATTTAATGCGCGTATATCCTAAAGATATGCTGTCAAAGAGTCGTAGAATTTTCATTTACAGACTTTGTAGAGCACGTAGGATTGTAGAAAACGCATTTGGTGTGCTATCATCTCGTTGGAGAGTATACAAGAGACCATTAGAATGTAAGATTGATATGGTTGATAAAATCATTAAAGCAACTTGTGTCCTACATAACTACTTTATCGAAAAACGAATAGATAGGTATTTCAATGTTTCAACAGACAGGAACTTAAGACAAGTGGCAAACAATCAGTTGACGCCATTAGAGTCAACTGAAATGACGTATTTAAATGAAAGTTTCTTTATTAGAGAAGAGTTTTGCAGATACATTTATACAGTTGGAGCCGTCTCTTGGCAACGAATTGAAATCAGATTAAATGTAAGATAATTAATATAAGAAACATAAGAAATTAATATAAGAAACTTAGGTTAAAAAAACGTGTTTTATTGACATATACAAATATGTATTATTACCACAGATCGGAATAGGCACAGTGATTTTACGTACTTGTCGTAGGTTAGAGTAATATGGATATTCTCGTAACAATTCATAGAAATAGCGACTCTTGCTACTAAGCAACAAAGTTCAATTCAATTCGCATAAGCACTCATTACCTACCTACGAGATATTCGCCTAAATATTGCCGCTCTCTTCTAACGCGTAACTCTGTCGCTGTCTGGCGCAGAGTGACGCGATACTTATGGCTCGCGCGCCGCTGCGCTCCTACCTACTACTACCGTTTATCTACTCCTGTGCTACTACTACTACTAAAACTATTCTTAATTTCTTCAAATCTCCTATGCTCGTAAACCGATTAACATGATTCAAACGTATAAAATAGTTTTAAGACCTAGGTCTAAGGTCTAGCCTTTCATTTGGTACCAAATCCGTTAAATAATCTCAACAAACAAAATGTCACATTTTCAAGTTGCTCTCGTAATTATAAAAAATCTAATTCCTTAATTCAGACATGAGGCCATATTGTTGGTATCAACAAAGTAACTAATTAGTGTTAGTAATATGTGAAGGTTTATAGTTTCATAGTTTTTAAATGATAAAGTGTATATATTTACAGACAGTATGAATCGTTTGAAATAAAATTGGTAGGTACTTACTGTTTGGCAAATCACAATCCTTTATTACTTTATAATATTGGGGATTATTGAATAAAAACGACCATTTACTTTTAGATCACTATATTGAATGCATTCAGTAAAAACCTTACAAAATAACACATTATAGAGAATACTACTCAGCAGTAAATTGATAATGGTTTATAAAGGAGTTTACCTACTGTGCTGTTTAATATAAGAGAGTTTATACACTTCACCTCGGGGGGTGAAAATAAAAAAAAAAAACAAACTAAAGTTTTTTTTTTTTAACTAGAAACATTACTTGAAAACAAATTTCGTAAACATAAAAACACAATGCATTATTATAAATCAATAAGAAAGCTAGGTACCTAAAATTTCTTATTTATTAATTACTACAACATTTAACTAAAGACTATACAAATTTTATTGATGATTATCGATAAAAAGGTCTTGTTCTATTCTTATGGACTATCTCAGTTTTCTGATTTTTACTTATCTTAACGTTACAACCTAAATCTTCTATAACTACATATGGTCCTTCAAACACAGCATCTAATTTACGTCCTGACTCATTCTTTAACAAAATTAAATCATCTTTTTCATACTTAACAGAATTACTAGATCTATCATACAATTCTTTTCTCTTATGTTTCTTGGCTAACAACTTTTGCTTTGCATCTTTATGAGCTAACTGTAACCGGTATTTCATTTGTAATGGATAACTATCACTATTATATAATGGTTCTACATCTTTACAAATACTACTTGGGATTCGACAAAGTTTACCAAACACAAGTTCATATGGCGTATAATTTGTTTCTGAATGAACTGTATTGTTGAAACTAAAGCACCAAAAGGGTAACCAATAACTCCATGAATCAGTATGATTTTCACATTGAATTCTTAAAAATGTACCAAGAGTTTTGTGTGCATTTTCAAGAGCTCCAATTGATTCATGATGGTAAGCAGTTGAAGATAATTTTGATATTTTAAGAATTTTACAAACCTCTTGCATAGTCGATGAGATGAACTCCGCTCCTCTATCCGTTGCTATAGTCTCGGGAATACCAAAAATTAAAATAAAATTATTAACAAATGCATTTGCAATGGATACGGTTTCTTTATTTTTAAGTGGAACAGCTTGTATAAATTTAGTTAGCTCACATTGCATAGTCAAAATATAGCGATTATCATCCACGTCTTTATCTAAAGGACCTACTACATCTAAAAATATTTTTTCAAATGCCGAAGAAGCCGTGGTAGTTATTTCCATCGGTTCCTTCACATAGCGAAAGTATTTCGATTTTTGACATTGTGCACATGTCTTTACAAATTCCTGAACGTCCTTATCTATATTTGGCCAATAATATCTCCTCTTTATAGTATTTACCATTCTACGCACACCAGCATGACCACTGGACGGGAGTAGATGGAAGTCATTCATAATAATAATTTTTTCGTCACTATCAGTTATTTTTGTAATTCCTCGTAAAATACAAATTCGAGGTCCGGACCAGGTCTTCAGTGACTTTATCTCCTCACAAACATTCTTAATAAAATCAACATTATCTTTATCTTTTATTATACATACTTCTTCGATACGTGTCTTATTACAAAACAAACTCAATTTCTGCACAAATTCGGCTCGCGAGAAATGCGCCTTGAAATCAAGATTGATATATAAAGTCTGATCACTCGCAATATACGTAAAACATTCGTAATCTTCATAACTCACTCTTTTATTTTTTAACTTTCTTAATTTCTTACCTTCCATAAATTTCATTTCAACGGAATCACACGGTTTTCTTAGTATATCCATAACTCTTGGTGGATCCGGCCAATTGTCAGTGGATTTACTAAGGTGTGGTTTGTCCGTTACATTTATGCTATTATCTAACTCATCCATTCTCCTCTTTTGAGCCCTAGTCATCACAGCCACAATCTGATCATTCATACTTTTAAGATCATCTGACGTCATACTTATTCTAGATAAAGTATCAGCAACAATATTATCTTTCCCTTTTATATATTGTACTTCAAAATCATATTCCTCTAAAATTAATCGAAATTTAAGAAGTCTGCTTGAAGGGTCTTTCATGCCAAAAAGGTATACTAAAGGTTTATGATCTGTCATGATAACAAATTTCCTACCATATACATAAGGTCTAAAGTATTTTACAGCCCATACTATTGCCAAAAGTTCCTTTTGAATTGTTGGGTAGTTCTTTTCAGCATTATTTAAGGGTCTACTTGCAAATGCAACTGGTCGTAGGTCACTGTTACACAAAACTGCACCAATTGCAATACCTGATGCATCAGTCTGTATAACAAATTTATTACTTTCAGAAAAATCAGGATATTGTAATATAGGTGAAGAAATTAACATATTTTTCAATGTATTAAAGGAATTTTCACACTCTTGTGTCCAAATAAACGCTTGATTTTTCTTACATAAGTTATTCAATGGTACAGCTATGTCGGCAAAAGATTTAATGAATTTACGGTAATAACTACAAAAAGCTACAAATCGTTTAACGTCTTCACAATTTTTAGGAACAGGGTATTTTAATAATATCTTTATTTTCTCTGGGTCTGGTAAAACACCTTTTTTGGATACTACGTGGCCTAAGTAAAGAATATCTTTCTTTAAAAATTCACATTTCTGAGGATTTAATTTTAGATTAACTTTTCTCAATCTCTCCAGTACAGATATTAAATTTTTGTTATGAATATCTAAACTACGTCCAAACACTATTAGATCATCTTGATAGACTAAACATTTTTCGTAAGTTAAACCAGACATTGCTACTGACATCATACGACTAAAGGCACTAGGACTTGTCTTAAGGCCCATAGGTAGTCGCTTCATCTGGTATTGGCCTGTATTCGTAGTAAAAGCTGTATATTTGCGACTGTTAGAATCTAAATTTACTTGATAATAACCCTGATAAAGATCTAGATGTGTAAAATATACTGCTCCAGATAGAGAATCTAATATTTCATTTATATTTGGCAAAGGAAATTTATCATCACAAATTGTTTCATTTAATTTTCTATAATCTACGAATAATCGCCATTTTTTCTGATCACCTTCTTTGCTCTTTTTTGGAACTAATAGAATAGGGCTAGACCATTCACTGAAAGACTCTTCTATAATGTCATCTCTTTTCATTTTCTCTACCTGCTTTGTTATTTCAGATTTAAAAGCTTGTGGTAACCTATAAGGCTTAATATAGACAGGTGTAGCATTCTCTTTTATTTTAATGCAGTGCTCAAAAACATTTGTAGTCGTTAATTTATCTCCACTAACATAAAAAACATCAGAATATTTGGTACAAATTTTTCCAATGCACAGTTTCTCTTCCTTATTTAAATAATTTAAATTTAACTCCGATAAAAGTGTTTTTACTCTACTGACGTCAACATTATTTTTCCTAAACTGACATGTATTATAATTACTTAAGGGCTCTATCTCAGGGGTAAAATTTGGTATGGTTATTTCATTCTCACTTACATTCAAAATTTTTACAGGCACTCTATTATTTTTCACTTTGGCTATGACATTCGCCAAAAATACGTCTTTCACCAACTCTCTTCCACATATAGTCACCTCATCATTCAAAAATTCATCTACATAAATATAATGTATTGATTCACATCGAGGGGGTATAGTGATTGTATTATTCAACCTATCACAATGATTTAATAACTCTATGTTGCTTGGTTTTCCTAAATTAAATAATGTTAAAATATTTTTATTCAAATCGATATTTGCTTGGAACTTTTGAAGAAAATCGAGACCTAAAATCCCATCAGCTTTTAATGGTAATGAATCAAAAATAAGAAAATTATGTTGAAAAAATTCATTATTATATCTAAGTGTCAAATTTACTGATCCTTGAGAACGTACTTGACCACTTATTCCATTAATTAAGGTGTCATATTTTTGTACTGAAAAATTTGTTGGCACCGCTTCACTTCGGATAATTGATAAAGTAGCTCCAGTGTCTATAAGCCAATAGTATTTAATCTTATTAACGTAAAATGTAACATATTTTGCATTGTCTGCAACTGATAATACAAAATTATTAAGATCGAAAAAACTGGGTCTTAGAAGATTCTAAATTCTTATCAGCGTCACTATTATTTCGATTAGCGCTATTCGTGTGCCCCATTGAAAATAGATTTTGTGAACCACTACGCTTGTTAAAGTATCTCTGACCGCGATTTCCCCTTGTGGCTCTATTAAAATTATTTGAAGTACGATAATTATTCCTCCCATATGAACGAGAATCACGACCTCTAAAATTGCTTGTATGCCGAGTACTTGGAGTGCGATTATAATTGCCATAATTTTGACCACGATTACCATAATACTTGTGAAAATATCTGTTAGAACTACAAAAACCGTGTCCATTTTTAAATGCATGTAAGATGTTACCTGATGACGACTGTGATGTTATGTCCTCATCCTTCGCACCTTGGATAGCATCTTTCAGGTTGTCGTAGTTCCTGGCAGAAATGATCGTGCCTAGTCTCGAGCTGCGCAGGCCATCTGAAAAGCGTTTGATAGCAAATTTTTCATTTAACCCTTTTAACACTTTAAACGCCTCCGAATCACCCTCAGACTGAGTTATGGTTAATTCTGTGAACAATTTTTCAACCTCAGTTCCGAAGTCCTCAATAGTTTTGGAACCTTGCTGAACGTTTTGTAGTCGTGACTGCAGGGTTATAAATGATTTTTTAGGCAAAAGATGATGTCGCATGTCCTTGATAAGTTCATCTATGCTTTTGTAAGAACCTGAAATTCTCAGTTTAGCGTTTTCAGATAATCTACTTTTAAGTATAAAAGTAATCAAAGTAACCTTACCTTTTTCGTCGATCATATCTGCATACATCTCGGTTGTATCAATCATGCGCTTTGTAGTCTCCTCAACACCATCCATAACTGGAATCAAACTACACGCCAATTTAAGATCAAACTCCATCGCGCTAGATTTAATTTCAGGCACAATACATAAATTATTTATTTCTTGGTAAACTTTGCGAATATCCTGAATAATATTTAAAGTTGTAGATACTAATGTCTTACTACTCTCTAAAGACGCAAATATTTGCATACACTGTTCAAAAATTAATTTTGCTTCACTTAACTTTGAATTAATAACATTACCTTTGTATCTAGATTGACCTTTCTTAATTAAATATTTTCTAATATCTAATAAATCATTATAATATTTTAACAAACTATCCAGCATTATAATTAAAACTTAACATTTCATAGAAAAAATGTGGTAAACAACCGATTCATATTACTTTCTTGCGAAAGGCTACAGTAATTTCCACGCGAGTCAGCTTTTCCGTCCGCTGGCTATCATGTTCGACGAGTGTCCTTGCACAGTTTTAAGTCCATTATAATATTTACGTTATAAAATGTTTAGGTATTGACACATATGAACTTCCGAACTCACATTTTCTCTCCTAATTACCCGAAGTACCATCGGCGTGTCTTCGAAGGGATGCCCTTATGCGTTGCAGAGTAGTCAGTCCAATTTCTTGCTGCATCCAACGGAGTTGACATTTTCGGTACATCCGGAACATAACGTAGACTACCAGAAGGAAGACGGCGGTGGCTACGAGGATGTTGATGATGCTCAGCCGTTCCAGATGGGAGCTGATTTGCCTTACTGCCCCATCGTTATTACCTCCGGCGCTGTTTTGACTAATGAAAACCTCGTCCTTCTCGACCGTGGAACGACACATTTTACTTTATTACTAAAAAAATCTACATCCCCTTAGCACACCCTTTAGGCAGGGTCGCCATATAATATTGGGGATTATTGAATAAAAACGACCATTTACTTTTAGATCACTATATTGAATGCATTCAGTAAAAACCTTACAAAATAACACATTATAGAGAATACTACTCAGCAGTAAATTGATAATGGTTTATAAAGGAGTTTACCTACTGTGCTGTTTAATATAAGAGAGTTTATACACTTCAACTTCTCGCCACTCAGCTTCTTTTAACACATTGTCTTTGTAATCACGTGAATCCACTTTCCATAAGCATGGATACTTACGCACGCTTTCTATTAAATGTTCCATGATTTTACGACACGTCCGCTCTTCGAAGGCTCTGGATGGGAACAGGCAACTGTCAACAGACTGATTGACTGAGTGACTGAAACAGACTGTACTGTGTGTGTCGCTGTCTATCACAGAAACTTTTTGAACATCCTTTTCAAAGAGAGATATACGGAAATGTATTGAGATTTATTAAGATGTATCGAAATATAAATGTATATTTTCGTATCTCTCTGTATTTTAAGATTCGAAGATGTAAAAATATACATTATAGCTGTCGTGTGTGGTCTCCTGACGATTTCTATGGAAAGATGTAATAAGATGTATCGTGCTTTAATGTACATCTTTACATTATAGCTGCTGTGTGTGAAGCCATTTATACTCACTTTAGATAAGCGGAATTTGAATGATGTTATAAATATCATCATCAGGCACTTCTCGACTGTCACCCCGAACGCGGAACCATATAAAATACATATAACGATGCATAATTGCTTGCACACCGTTAATAGTACATGTTGTTTTGAATGCTGTACGTTGTTGATTACAAATTAAATGATATAATAATCCACCCAAACTTGGATCACTATTATTCCATACCCTAGGAATACATAGACATTATGAATTATGATGTATTCACACTTCAACTGACAACTGGAGAATAAAAATATCATTTCAATTCAACAATTATTCAAACCTCGGAACGGAAATGATAAGATAGATATCACTCGGGTTGTCACTTTCAATGAAGCATCGCAAAAACGTAATATTGCTCAGAATCTGTTTCAGTTTCAGACTTATTACACATTTTGTCTATTTCCTGTTCCGCTTCAAAAAAGTATTCAAATTAGATCTCTTCACTTTGCAATTCATTTTTCGCCAGCTATTTTCAGGGTAAGAATTTTCAACTCTTCTTAATTTGTTTTCGTTATATTTGGGCCAGTGAAGGACGCCATCTTTTTCCCAATTACCTGGTACTGCTGATAGTTTTGAGTTCCCCTTTTCAAACGTCTTTACAATTTTGTATGGCATTATTAAAGAATCTGAAAAGAGAAAAGCATTAAATAAAAATATAACCTAAAACAACATACCACCTGCATAATAATGTCTCGTAGGTACACACGTGGTTTCATACAACGTTTTTCTCACTTTAATAGATATTAACTATTGGTAGATAGTTAAAAATCCGCCTCGCCTCTCACAATACGTAAAGTACCTAATACACCTACTTAGTTATACCTGAACAATATTAGTTTTACTTTCTGATAGGATAATCTAAGAATTAAAAGAAATACCTATTGAGAATAGCACACGCGGTCAATTGTTTACGTGTCGTGTTCGAATACGTCGCATCGTCTGTCTGGCCCGAGCTCGTAAGCGACACTAACTGATTAACTGACTAACTAAACAAACACGACGACTAATGACTGATTTCGTATCGTAGTTATGTGGGAAGAAGATGGATATATATTCTCAACTAGATTTACACAAATTGCAAGCTACTAAACTTACTTAATATTTACCAACTTACACTTACCTGGTAATAATCGTATGAGAATATTTATTAGTCATGGTAATTTGTTATTGGATATATTATTAGCAATTAATTAATATTACAATATTCGCATTCATCTTGAATAAAGTGGTCGTAAATCAAATATTCTTCACAATTTTGGCACAAAATGAAAGTGAATTGTTGCAACACCTAGTGTAAAGGTAAAGTAGAAAGGGTCGGATGTGCACAATTAAAACATTCCTTTCTTAGAATAAAATGTGTCCACTTCCATGGCCAGCGCATATTATGTAATTTAAGGTCTTTTCAAAAATTTGTCAATATCTGCCAATATGTACACTACCATTGTAATGTTTGCGGACAAACATTTATTAAACATTATTATTATATCGTTTATGGTGTACCTACTTACAAAATCAAATTTTATGTCAATCTGAAAATTTAGTGCACAAACCGAGCTTATCCCTATATAGATCTCTTTCATCCAACTGAACTATAGAGAAAAGTGAAAAATAAATTTATATCGTATAATATTATGGGAACAAGATTTTGTTCGTGAGCAAGGAACCCTAACGATGTATATAATGGCGAAAAGAGGAGCCCCTCGTGTCCCGTATTCCCTATTGCACTAAAGCCACTAGAGCCCTGCGTAGGAAGACCCTCAGTCAGTCAGTTAAGCATAAGTAATATAACGTTGCCATTATAAAGTCTTCACTCTCATAGACTCCTTGTAGACGATGTGCGAATCGTTTTGTCCTCATAATAGCAGTGTATATAACCTGACTAAATAATTAATAATGGTTGGAGCACAAAAACAGCTTAAACTAGAGGGCGGGTTGATATTATAACACACAGCGTACCACCTTTTATCATGCATTATTATTAATTCCCATGCACTTTTTACTTACAAGCACATAAATCAGGTAAATAAACTACATAAAATAATAACTTACCGTTCACTTTCCAATAAAATGTTGACGTTTGTCTTTCTCCTTCAAACTGTTACGAAAATGTAAATCACTTTAAAAAAATACTTATTGCAGAATCATAAACGGACAGCTATAAGGGCCAACGGATTTTTAAGAGACTTTGATTTGCCACAATAAGTTTAACTCCCTTGTATCGGAACATAATAAAACATGTATAAGGGTGATCGCCCTTATTAACGCTTTATAAATGGCTCTTATAATATGTATTGACTTTTAGCAGATTTTTTCTTGCTATTATAAGGAAGTTATCCTTGTTACATGTCATAATGTGACACGTTTAAGGAAAAAAAACAGACAATAAGGAAGCTATAAGCGTGGTATAAGGTTATTGTCCTTATAATTTGTGTCCAAAATCGGTGTCCAAAATAGCAAGCAGAGGTCGTTCGCAAGAGCCGGGACTATCCAAGTCCGTGAAAAAAAGCCAAAGTCACCAAAAGAGCACCGAAAAGCAAGCGAGAACATCCGTAAGCGCACAAGTACGAAAACGAATGAGTCGACTAGTGCTCAGGTAAAATACAATTCAATTGACGCACTAGATAAATCATATAATTATGCTTCACCTGTACTCTACTGTACCTGTACTGTATGTAACTGTAACGACTTTATGTTCTGGTTTAGAGATTGGAACATCTTCTGTTTTTTTTGCCTAAAATGAAAAAAAAATATTAGAGTCCATTATCAGGTAGGTAAAATCATCAAAGCCACGAAGGTCTCCATGAGCCCTTTGAAATGAGTACAAACATGGTAGTTCTACATAGCGCCATCACTAAGATGCCATACCCACCTTCGGAGTCCATCATCAGGTAGGTGAAATCATCATAGCCACAAAGGTCTTAAGGAGCCCTTTGAAATGAATACAAACACGGTAGTTCTACATAGCGCCATCACTAAGATGCCATAGCCACCCTCGGAGTCCATCATCAGGTAGGTGAAATCATCATAGCCACAAAGGAGTTCAATGTAAGGGAGTGATAAAAAATAAAAATAAAAACATCTTAACAAAATTAATTGTTGTCCTTGCTACCGTTACACAGTTTTGTTTTGCAATGCGCACGCGCCGGTCATTTTTTTCTCGATTGCGTAGTATCATTTCAATAACAACAATGTCATTTTCTAATGACGAATAGTAGGAGATGGTTCGTGAATGCTCGTATTGCTCGTACGAATGACAGTGTCCGAGATGCTATACGTTTGTACCGCGAATTCTTCCCCAATGGAAGAATCCAACGCCCTATGTGATACCATGTGATACTCAGTGTAAAGCAACAGTGCAAAAACGTGCTAATATTGTACATATTACACGAGGAGGTGAGCATTTTCAACAATTATTACGATAAGTGTAATTTTGATAAAATTGTCGATCACTGTAAATAGATAATTCAATCAATTGTTTTAAATACCTATGTATGATTCAATTTTTAAGTACCTACCTACGCCAAAAGTACTTCAGTAGGTACATTTAAGGAGTCACTTTTCATCTTGTGTCGCTGTTGTGACGTAACGTTCAAAATCACTTCAATACAATGATTTCAAAAAGACTTTTATTACATTGCTTATCTTGGTATTTTTGTCAGTCTTAAGCCAGTTAAAGTACGAAGTGAATCCTCATCATCCTCTACAAAATATCATACATTCTCTACAAAATACCCAAACTTTAGATGTACATAGTACAATTATGTAGTAGTGTGTAGTGTAGTAGTAGTAGTATTGTAGTAGCCAGACGGTCGAGATCACAGGAGTGTCGAGATCAAACGCCCGTCTAATACCTACGTACAATGCGTCCGCACTTTCAGGATATTTTCGGATTAATTCAATTCAAGTTTTCTTAGAAAATAATTCGTATATTTTCTTAAAACTTTTTTTAAACGTTTAGTTTGATCGTAAATAATTGTGTCCTCGAGTATCTCAAGTGTTCAACCAGTCACCCTGTATAACATCTCTTATCATCAGTTTTTGCGGTATTTGGTTAACTATCAATGCCTTTTGACCTCAATGGAGATAAAATGATCACAATGGTGTTAATATATATTTACTGTTGATTCATTACTCGATTTAATCAGAGAAAATAGTCTTTAATGATTCTTATCGTTTCGAAGGCATTGTCTCTTGTATCGGTACAAAGCTTACATTTTCAGGCCAATACTCTTTTACATTTGGCATGCGAACTATGGAAATGTAATATATAATACCAATTAATTGGCGTATTTCTTGAAGTAGTATGTTTGTGCCGGTTCTAATCCAGTGGATGGTGGGGGAGAGCTAGCTACACCTCGTAGTTGTTCCAAAAACTCCCGTTACACCAATAAATGGCGCCACTGCTGCGCGTAGATAGCTGAATGCTGTGGTCATACTGAGGTTAGACCTATAGATGGCGCCACTGCTACGTAGTTCTGAAGGTGGACGTCGTGATAGTTCTGAAAAAATCCGTTGTTTATAGTATGACAGTGGGGGAGGGCGCTAGTGGTTCAAGCTAGATCAGTGATGTTGTTGTAGTTCCAAAACTCCCGTTACACCAATAGATGGCGCCACTGCTGCGCGTAGATAGCTGGATGCTGTGGTCATACTGAGATTACACCAATAGATGGCGCCACTGCTGCATAGTTCTGAAGCTGGACGTTGTGATAGTTCTGAAAAAATCTGTCGTCATAGTATGAGAGCGGGGGAAATAGATGGCGCCACTGCTGCGTAGTTCTGAAGCTGGACGTTGTGATAGTTCTGAAAAAATCCGTCGTCATAATATGAGAGTGGGGGAGGGCGCTAGTGGTTCAAGCTATATCCGTGATGTTGTTAGTGGTATGAGCTAGCTCCAGCTCGTCATAGTTCTGAATAAAACCAATAGATGGCGCCACTGCTGCGCGCATTGGAAATATATCGCTATTATCACGCTCCCTTTGCAGTTGAATGCATCCTATCATACTAGCTCCTACAAATGATATCATAGCAAAAAAACGCATTGCATACGAAGAGACTGTCGCTGTACCTACCAACGCGGGGACGCCGCCTCCGTTTCCGGATTTCACGTTCCCTCAAGATACATCGCCACCGTCCACGTCCGCTACCCCTCATGATTCAACGCCGCCACCCATCGCCGCCGTCCGCGTCCGCTATCCCTCAAGATTCAACGCCGCCGCCCACGACCACCACCCTAGATTCATCGCCGCCGCCGCCGCCGATGTTGCTGCCACCTCCGCATTTAGCTTCATCTCTCAGTTTAATTACCGTCTATCATACTAATAGCTCCTACACATTTTGTCATAGCAAAAAAACGCATTGCATATGAAGAGATTGCGCTCCTCCTATAGATCTGCAGCCGTCTTATGGGGTTATTAAATATATTATAGCAAAGAAAACAACGTTCATAAAAATATTTATATTATAAACATATTTTTCAGTCAATATCACATTCTTTTATATAAGAAGAATTATATAAAAAATATACAAGGTAATATGAAATCTACATGAATAATAGTCTAAACAGAATGGGATATTCACTTAGCATAATTTTGAAAGCACTTAACATATGTATATTAAGATACGTCTAGGTAATATGAAATCTATATAGATGATGGTCTAAACACAATGGAATATTCGCTTAGCATAGTATTATTAATTATATATTTCAACACAGTCTTGCAAACTATAAAGATGATGATCTAAACATAATGAGATATTCACATAGCATTATGATGATTTATAACATTGATTTTACTGAGAGAGAACGGGAAGCGAGCTTTTTATCACGTAGGAACAATAAATACCCTGACTAGAAATAAAATATATAATATCAGTATAAGTGGTAGAGATTAAAACTTAAACGATTCCGTCATTAGTTTTAACGTCTTATTTAGGATGGGGAGTTAGTTTAACATGATGTTGGATGGAGAAATACCGTACGGATTTGACCGGTATGGTAAAGAAGAAGGCGGTGGAAATCAGAAGTTTTACTAAGAACGGGAAAGCGAGTTTTTATCACATAAGAACAATACCCTACTTAACGCAGAACTTTCTGCGTTATACACTAAATTGAGGTTGAATGATGGAGGAGAAGATATCGAGGAGATTAAATCCTTCAACACCTGGAATCGAGTGGTTGACGTCAACTCCAGCAATATTACTAAAGTTTACAGTACATTGTCGTTCAATACTTCGAAGATATCTTCACATCCATATGAAAGAAATTGAAAGCTTCAAGAAAAGGATTGATTTTTTCAACAACAACATTCTTCGCTAACTAAAACCACAATCAAATCTTATGAAACACTCCGCTTACAACTACATACATAAAGACTATATCCTTATGTATAGAGACAACTTTACCTAACCGTATTCCTTTCCTAAAGTATTTTTAAATTAAGATTGCACATATGTTTAATAAGTGCCTTGATAAGGTACACATTTCATCCTGGGAGCTTGACGTGAAGCATCTGGTTCAGTCAAAATCCTCCCGAGAAATCAGAGTAATGATAACGGACGCAGACAAAAACTAAAAGAAAACGTACTGTTGGCGAACAAGACGACGTTACACAAAAAAAATATACTACGTAAACCGCAATTACACATGATTCGTATAGTAAAACGTCTATTTATGGTCTAATGATATCTTTTTGTTTAAAAATATGATATGGATCTATGTATGATGACCATTTTGAGAATATGGCATATCGCTCATTACAACTCTGATTTAGACATCTAATATAACTATCAAGGAGAGTTTCTATCGAAGTGCTCTACCGATGGTTCGACGCCATGAATATTCATTGTGCTTTGTCTCAGGCTGATTGATACCTTTGGCTAGTCCCCCTCTTCCCGCTTGCACCAGATGTTGATGGGAACCCAAAACATTACGTCTTTTTACGTAATAGTTTAAATCCACCACATTTATTTTGAGGCGGCTCAATTGGACAATCATGAAGAGGCCACTTAGATAACAAGCTTTGACAGCATATGAACCTGTTGTATTTTAAAATTGTACATGGGAGTTACTAAATCTAGTCTTATATTAAATTCATACATACATATACTCACGCCGTTATCCCATGGGGTAGGCAGAGACCAAAGAATGCAAAATACTACGGTCCTTACATACTTCTTTCGCTTCAACTACATCCATACATCTTCTCATACATGCTCGTCGGTTGCGGGTACTACTGACCTGACCCTTTTTCAGTATCGCCGAAATTTGATCAAGATATCCTCGCCTTGGTCGTCCCCTTCTAACCCTACCCCACGTCCTGAACATAAATCCTCTTAGTCGTTCTACTTTCACTCATTCTCTCTACATGCCCAAACCACCGAAGCATACCCTTCTCGATGTCACTACATCATCTTCTATTCCACATCTTTCTCTTATCACACTTTTATCCGATCACATTAACGTATCCCCACACATACTTATTAACACTCTCATTTCTACTGCATTCAGTCTACTCTCATACTTTTTCTACCATATCATATATTAAATTCATAGGCTTGTCCGAACTATATTTTCATGGACGATTTTGAAAGCATCATAAAGTCTCTAATATACGAAAGTTAACCACATTATATCAGATGAAATGGTTGAAAAATCCGTCAGATCATATCCTCAGAACATTATCATTAAAAATAATACGCATGTCAACAGTCAGACTAGGTTTTTTCTGTCTCTATACTTAACGATACAGTCTTTAGAACTCGTTTGATAAGGAATTCCATAAACTGATGAATAATTATGTCTACGGATTCACTGATATTAAGTCAGATTTGTGTAAAAGATTTGACACATCAGAATTTCCATAACAATAATATCTACATCCCACCTGTAAACGGTTTAAAGTCTTATTTATGACTAAAGAAAACCACTGCTCGGTATAGACCTCTGGGGATTCGGATTTTTTATAAAATACAAGGTTACACATATATTTAATTCTCACGCTGAATTACCTTATATTATTTTAATATATACCGGCTAAATGTCTTGATCGATGCTGAGCAAGCGATTTTTATATGAGGCATCCATATTCCAACGGTTATTACAACGTTGTGCTGCACTCAGGCGATGGATTGGGTAACTGTAAAACGTAATAATGCATATATAAGTTCATAGAAGTTATAATCAGTTTCAAGTTAACCCCATCTGATGTAATATTCATATAAAATCAATTTCAATATGCTATTGAAGTGATACTGTTCAATCATTGTTAAATAAATTAATAGATAAATAAAGAAATAAATAATAAGTATAAAATATTGAGAAGCAATCTTACACTGATACCAGTCAGCGATATACATAGGTACTTATACAGATAAATAAATATATGGAAAACAGTCACTCTTAGGATTAAAATAATCGCGTTCATCGCACAAAACAATTACCTTGATCAGCATTCGAATCATACTTATTCAGATAAATAAATTCCTAAATACATGGAAAACATTCGAAACTTAGGAGCAAATAATCGCGTTCATCACACAAATAAATACACTGATCTGGATTTGAACCGGAGACCTCTGACTTTGTAGGTAGGCTTACTGCTAGCTAACTCAAAACGCTCATCAATCATGTTTTTTGATTTATATGTATATATTCATAAGTTCCATAACATATAAGCGGTTAACAATTTTATATAAATAGCTTAGTTCAGGGTACTCACTTTAAATAAACGCCATTGAAAACTGGATGCGGATTACATGTAGACATCTCAACTGTTCTCTCAACATTCGCCATACCTGGTTATTTTATTAGAAACATCAAAACTTTACACATTAAATTACCATACATACCATTAAATATCCTGACTGGGATTCGAACCCGAGACTTCTAACTTCATACGTAGAATCACTATCAGCCAAGTGAAAGCGATCGTCATACTCATCTGTTTTTAAAATTATAATAATATATACCTGACAATTTTCTATAAAATATCTCAGTTCAGAGTACTCACTTTAAATAAACGTCGTTGAAGACTGGATATGACATGTAAGAACTCTTCTCAACCGCTCTCTCTCTCTCTCTCTCTCGCTCTCTCTCTATCTCACACCATTCTCCATAGCTGAAAAGAAAAAATATTATAATATAAAAATATATATTTTTATTAGTAGAATAAAGTTAATTATATAATAAAGTTATTAAAATTCACTTTATTTATTTTCATTCTTACGTTAGGTTTTTACAATATTTCTATAAGTTTTAAAATTATTATTAAGAAACTTCAAAACTTTACACATTTTAAGGGCATTACACACAGCAGCTATAATGTATATTAATGTACATTACATCCTGGGATGTATAGCTTTAAATTATCTTAATGTATCACACACACAACAGGTAATGTAATGTATCTTTCCCTTCATTTCATTTGCATACGTCCCGATTGACACTCCAGCTGCTAAAGTGTTATAAAGGTGTTCTTATTTTTAATGTTATAATACTATGGACCCGTCGAGTTACTTACTATTAGATCTACTAGATAGTTCATCAGAAGATGATTCGGATTGTGATTTTGACGCGCGTATTGCCACATGTGCCAAAAACAGAACGATGTGGATTGAAGATCACATAAAGTATAAGGAAATTTCCGGAGAGTTTAAAATATTTGATGAATTATCTGACGGAAAATTTTGTGATTATTTCCGGGAGTCAAGATCAACCTTTTCCGAACTTCATGATCTAATTAAAGAAGATATTAAGAAAAATAGTACCCACATGCGAAAAAGTATATCTTCCGAAGAACGACTTGCTGTGTGCTTAAGGTAAGAATGAAATGAAAGTATAAAATAATCATTAAATTTTTAATCGCTTATTCCAATGACTGTAAAGTGCTTATTGTAATCATTACACTATTGATTATATTTTGTCAACTCAAAGTTCACAAGATAGGAACGGATGTCTTCATGAGTAGAAATGTCAGTTGTGTTCTGCGGTGTCATTAAAGAATTAGATTCCGGTGATGGATTTTGTACTGAATAAACATGATGTCCAGAGGAATGTGCGTCGGTAGACATATCTGTGTTTTGTTGTGAAAACTGACGAATCAATTCCGTATCATTAGTGTTTGGTGGCATCATTGGAGTACTGGATGCCGTCGGTGGACTTTGTAATGAATAATGGACAGGCGAATTTAAATAATCAGAGCTTGCTGAGTTCGAGCGCAATGAATTAGGGCTAACAGCACGCATCGGTAAATTCAGAGAGCTGGCCGGCGACATATTGTAATCAGTAGCATGTCTTGGACTCGGGTAACTTGGTGTTTGCATCAAATGTTGCTCTCGAGCTTCCATTACTATATTGAATAGTTGTCTCTGAATCCTCATTTGAAGATGCTCAGGTAGCTCACATGTGGCATCACACATGCTCATGAAAAACTTTTACATGCTTTTGTTGCTCGATGATACATTTTTATAATTACTCTCCAGGATTTGTTTCCTCAACATATCTCTCTCAACTGCTCTTTTTTCTCTTCTCTTTACGTCCTGTTCTAATATGTTTACAATAGATTTGTTATTTCTTTTTCGAGGCTGAGAATTTTTATTGCCAATGACAGAAGCAGTTTGCTGTTCTCCACTGGTTGATGCATTAAGTAGTTCCGAGTCATTACTTGCTTCACTACCTTCATTCATTGTGTTTGTGAGTATATTTGTATACACAGGTCTATTTCTCATATTAGGAAGCAAAAATGACATCTGGTCTTCATATTTCCATTTTGGGGTGTTATTTGACGTTTGACCTGAAGTTGTTTTCTTTCTAATACCCGTGGCTTGACGATGTCCATCCCTAAGCTTCTTCCATAAAGTTTTTGCTTCTTTAACTGCAACAAAAGTAAATAGAATTGTTTATGTTACAGGTACTTGTCAACTGGAGATTCATTCAGGAATACAGCCTTCAGTTACAGAATTGGAGAATCTACTGTGGCTAATATTATAACAGAAGTATGCGATGCTTTATGGAAGTACCTTCAGCCCAAAGTTTTATCAGAGCCAACGCAAGAAACATGGAAAGATATCGCAACCGACTTTAAAGAAATGTGTCAATTCGATCATTGTTGCGGCGCGATCGATGGGAAGCATGTGACTGTGAAGGCCCCACCTAATTCTGGATATGATTATTTTAATTACAAAAAAACTTTTTCAATAGTGCTACTCGCAGTAGCCGACGCAAGGCGAAAATTTACAATTATAGATGTGGGATCCAAGGGACGATTCAGCGACGGTGGAATTTTTTCGCAAAGCGAATTTGGAAAAAGATTACATAATGGTCAATTACGATTGCCTGAAGAGGAGCCCTTGACTTCTGGCGGACTAAATATGCCTTACGTTTTTATTGGCGACGAAGCCTTTCCGCTGTTGCCGAATTTAATGCGCGTATATCCTAAAGATATGCTGTCAAAGAGTCGTAGAATTTTCAACTACAGACTTTGTAGAGCACGTAGGATTGTAGAAAACGCATTTGGTGTGCTATCATCTCGTTGGAGAGTATACTAGAGACCATTAGAATGTAAGATTGATATGGTTGATAAAATCATTAAGTTAAGTCTAGGGTGTCCTACATAACTACTTTATCGAAAAACGAATAGATAGGTATTTCAATGTTTCAACAGACAGGAACTTAAGACAAGTGGCAAACAATCAGTTGACGCCATTAGAGTCAACTGAAATGACGTATTTAAATGAAAGTTTCTTTATTAGAGAAGAGTTTTGCAGATACTTTAATACAGTTGGAGCCGTCTCTTGGCAAGATACACGAATTGAAATTAATAACGATTAAATGTAAGATAATTAATATAAGAAATATAAGAAATTATTATAAGAAACTTAGGTTAAAAAAACCTGTTTTATTGCCATATACAAATATGTATTATTACCACAGATCGGAATAGGCACAGTGATTTTACGTACTTGTCGTAGGTTAGAGTAATATGGATATTCTCGTAACAATTCATAGAAATAGCGACTCTTGCTACTAAGCAACAAAGTTCAATTCAATTCGCATAAGCACTCATTACCAACCTACGAGATATTCGCCTAAATATTGCCGCTCTCTTCTAACGCGTAACTCTGTCGCTGTCTGGCGCAGAGTGACGCGATACTTATGGCTCGCGCGCCGCTGCGCTCCTACCTACTACTACTACTACTAAAACTATTCTTAATTTCTTCAAATCTCCTATGCTCGTAAACCGATTAACATGATTCAAACGGATAAAATAGTTTTAAGACCTAGGTCTAAGGTCTAGCCTTTCATTTGGTACCAAATCCGTTAAATAATCTCAACAAACAAAATGTCACATTTTCAAGTTGCTCTCGTAATTATAAAAAATCAAATTCCTTAATTCAGACATGAGGCCATATTGTTGGTATCAACAAAGTAACTAATTAGTGTTAGTAATATGTGAAGGTTTATAGTTTCATAGTTTTTAAATGATAAAGTGTATATGTATATTTACAGACAGTGTGAATCGTTTGAAATAAAATTGGTAGGTACTTACTGTTTGGCAAATCACAATCCTTTATTACTTCTCGCCACGCAGCTTCTTTTAACACATTGTCTTTGTAATCACGTGAATCCACTTTCCATAAGCATGGATACTTACGCACGCTTTCTATTAAATGTTCCATGATTTTACGACACGTCCGCTCTTCGAAGGCTCTGGATGGGAACAGGCAACTGTCAACAGACTGATTGACTGAGTGACTGAAACAGACTGTACTGTGTGTGTCGCTGTCTATCACAGAAACTTTTTGAACATCCTTTTCAAAGAGAGATATACGGAAATGTATTGAGATTTATTAAGATGTATCGAAATATAAATGTATATTTTCGTATCGCTCTGTATTTTAAGATTCGAAGATGTAAAAATATACATTATAGCTGTCATGAGGGGTCTCCTGACGATTTCTATGGAAAGATGTAATGAGATGTATCGTGCTTTAATGTACATCTTTACATTATAGCTGCTGTGTGTGAAGCCATTTATACTCACTTTAGATAAGCGGAATTTGAATGATGTTATAAATATCATCATCAGGCACTTCTCGACTGTCACCCCGAACGCGGTACCATATAAAATACATATAACGATGCATAATTGCTTGCACACCGTTAATAGTACATGTTGTTTTGAATGCTGTACGTTGTTGATTACAAATTAAATGATATAATAATCCACCCAAACTTGGATCACTATTATTCCATACCCTAGGAATAATGACGTCTAGCGTAAGAGTAGACATTATGAATTATGATGTATTCACACTTCAACTGACAACTGGAGAATAAAAATATCATTTCAATTCAACAATTATTCAAACATCGGAACGGAAATGATAAGACAGATATCACTCGGGTTGTCACTTTCAATGAAGCATCGCAAAAACGTAATAAGTAAAAACGTAATATTGCTCAGAATCTGTTTCAGTTTCAGACTTATTACACATTTTGTCTATTTCCTGTTCCGCTTCAAAAAAAGTATTCAAATTAGATCTCTTCACTTTGCAATTCATTTTTCGCCAGCTATTTTCAGGGTAAGAATTTTCAACTCTTAATTTGTTTTCGTTATATTTGGGCCAGTGAAGGACGCCATCTTTTTCCCAATTACCTGGTACTGCTGATAGTTTTGAGTTCCCCTTTTCAAACGACTTTACAATTTTGTATGGCATTATTAAAGAATCTGAAAAGAGTAAAGCATTAAATAAAAATATAACCTAAAACAACATACCACCTGCATAATAATGTCTCGTAGGTACACACGTGGTTTCATACAACGTTTTTCTCACTTTAATAGATATTAACTATTGGTAGAAAGTTAAAAATCCGTCTCGCCTCTCACAATACGTAAAGTACCTAATACACCTACTTAGTTATACCTGAACAATATTAGTTTTACTTTCTAATAGGATAATCTAAGAATTAAAAGAAATACCTATTGAGAATAGCACACGCGGTCAATTGTTTACGTGTCGTGTTCGAATACGTCGCATCGTCTGTCTGGCCCGAGCTCGTAAGCGACACTAACTGATTAACTGACTAACTAAACAAACACGACGACTAATGACTGATTTCGTATCGTAGTTATGTGGGAAGAAGATGGATATATATTCTCAACTAGATTTACACAAATTGCAAGCTACTAAACTTACTTAATATTTACCAACTTACACTTACCTGGTAATAATCGTATGAGAATATTTATTAGTCATGGTAATTTGTTATTGGATATATTATTAGCAATTAATTAATATTACAATATTCGCATTCATCTTGAATAAAGTGGTCGTAAATCAAATATTCTTCACAATTTTGGCACAAAATGAAAGTGAATTGTTGCAACACCTAGTGTAAAGGTAAAGTAGAAAGGGTCGGATGTGCACAATTAAAACATTCCTTTCTTAGAATAAAATGTGTCCACTTCCATGGCCAGCGCATATTATGTAATTTAAGGTCTTTTCAAAAATTTGTCAATATCTGCCAATATGTACACTACCATTGTAATGTTTGCGGACAAACATTTATTAAACATTATTATTATATCGTTTATGGTGTACCTACTTACAAAATCAAATTTTATGTCAATCTGAAAATTTAGTGCACAAACCGAGCTTATCCCTATATAGATCTCTTCCATCCAACTGAACTATAGAGAAAAGTGAAAAATAAATTTATATCGTATAATATTATGGGAACAAGATTTTGTTCGTGAGCAAGGAACCCTAACGATGTATATAATGGCGAAAAGAGGAGCCCCTCGTGTCCCGTATTCCCTATTGCACTAAAGCCACTAGAGCCCTGCGTAGGAAGACCCTCAGTCAGTCAGTTAAGCATAAGTAATATAACGTTGCCATTATAAAGTCTTCACTCTCATAGACTCCTTGTAGACGATGTGCGAATCGTTTTGTCCTCATAATAGCAGTGTATATAACCTGACTAAATAATTAATAATGGTTGGAGCACAAAAACAGCTTAAACTCGAGGGCGGGTTGATATTATAACACACAGCGTACCACCTTTTATCATGCATTATTATTAATTCCCATGCACTTTTTACTTACAAGCACATAAATCAGGTAAATAAACTACATAAAATAATAACTTACCGTTCACTTTCCAATAAAATGTTGACGTTTGTCTTTCTCCTTCAAACTGTTACGAAAATGTAAATCACTTTAAAAAAATACTTATTGCAGAATCATAAACGGACAGCTATAAGGGCCAACGGATTTTTAAGAGACTTTGATTTGCCACAATAAGTTTAACTCCCTTGTATCGGAACATAATAAAACATGTATAAGGGTGATCGCCCTTATTAACGCTTTATAAATGGCTCTTATAATATGTATTGACTTTTAGCAGATTTTTTCTTGCTATTATAAGGAAGTTATCCTTGTTACATGTCATAATGTGACACGTTTAAGGAAAAAAACCGGACAATAAGGAAGCTATAAGCGTGGTATAAGGTTATTGTCCTTATAATTTGTGTCCAAAATCGGTGTCCAAAATAGCAAGCAGAGGTCGTTCGCAAGAGCCGGGACTATCCAAGTCCGTGAAAAAAAGCCAAAGTCACCAAAAGAGCACCGAAAAGCAAGCGAGAACATCCGTAAGCGCACAAGTACGAAAACGAATGAGTCGACTAGTGCTCAGGTAAAATACAATTCAATTGACGCACTAGATAAATCATATAATTATGCTTCACCTGTACTCTACTGTACCTGTACTGTATGTAACTGTAACGACTTTATGTTCTGGTTTAGAGATTGGAACATCTTCTGTTTTTTTTTGCCTAAAATGAAAAAAAAAAAATTAGAGTCCATTATCAGGTAGGTAAAATCATCAAAGCCACGAAGGTCTCCATGAGCCCTTTGAAATGAGTACAAACATGGTAGTTCTACATAGCGCCATCACTAAGATGCCATACCCACCTTCGGAGTCCATCATCAGGTAGGTGAAATCATCATAGCCACAAAGGTCTTAAGGAGCCCTTTGAAATGAATACAAACACGGTAGTTCTACATAGCGCCATCACTAAGATGCCATAGCCACCCTCGGAGTCCATCATCAGGTAGGTGAAATCATCATAGCCACAAAGGAGTTCAATGTAAGGGAGTGATAAAAAATAAAAATAAAAACATCTTAACAAAATTAATTGTTGTCCTTGCTACCGTTACACAGTTTTGTTTTGCAATGCGCACGCGCCGGTCATTTTTTTCTCGATTGCGTAGTATCATTTCAATAACAACAATGTCATTTTCTAATGACGAATAGTAGGAGATGGTTCGTGAATGCTCGTATTGCTCGTACGAATGACAGTGTCCGAGATGCTATACGTTTGTACCGCGAATTCTTCCCCAATGGAAGAATCCAACGCCCTATGTGATACCATGTGATACTCAGTGTAAAGCAACAGTGCAAAAACGTGCTAATATTGTACATATTACACGAGGAGGTGAGCATTTTCAACAATTATTACGATAAGTGTAATTTTGATAAAATTGTCGATCACTGTAAATAGATAATTCAATCAATTGTTTTAAATACCTATGTATGATTCAATTTTTAAGTACCTACCTACGCCAAAAGTACTTCAGTAGGTACATTTAAGGAGTCACTTTTCATCTTGTGTCGCTGTTGTGACGTAACGTTCAAAATCACTTCAATACAATGATTTCAAAAAGACTTTTATTACATTGCTTATCTTGGTATTTTTGTCAGTCTTAAGCCAGTTAAAGTACGAAGTGAATCCTCATCATCCTCTACAAAATATCATACATTCTCTACAAAATACCCAAACTTTAGATGTACATAGTACAATTATGTAGTAGTGTGTAGTGTAGTAGTAGTAGTATTGTAGTAGCCAGACGGTCGAGATCACAGGAGTGTCGAGATCAAACGCCCGTCTAATACCTACGTACAATGCGTCCGCACTTTCAGGATATTTTCGGATTAATTCAATTCAAGTTTTCTTAGAAAATAATTCGTATATTTTCTTAAAACTTTTTTTAAACGTTTAGTTTGATCGTAAATAATTGTGTCCTCGAGTATCTCAAGTGTTCAACCAGTCACCCTGTATAACATCTCTTATCATCAGTTTTTGCGGTATTTGGTTAACTATCAATGCCTTTTGACCTCAATGGAGATAAAATGATCACAATGGTGTTAATATATATTTACTGTTGATTCATTACTCGATTTAATCAGAGAAAATAGTCTTTAATGAATCTCTTATGAAGTAAACTTAACAAGACTTGTCCTTAGACACGTATAACGTTTCAAACTTCAATATTGTGCTTTTATAGTCAGCTACTGGATGGAATTTACGCTCATCAGTTTGTGGTTTGTCCATGTCATAGACTAAAATAGCTTACTGTGTTGTTTAATTACAGTCCTTATTATTTAAATTGTAATAATAATTATACATAAGTAGCTTATCACATGTGCGTCAAGTTAGGAGGAAAATATGCTATTTGTGAGCGAGACTGAATAACTGTTCCAAATATAGAAGGTAAGTTTCATAAAAATTAAAGTTTAGAGTTGATGAAAGTTAAAACTCCAAGGTCAAATGAGCAAGACCGTTTGCGACCTTAATAATCGTAATAATTATTGGTATCGAGAATTGTTGACGTATATTATGATCACAACGTTGGCAGGAGGAGGAGGAGGAGGAGGTATATGATAAGGATTGACCCTATTCGTGATCCGGACTCGGCAGATCCAGACCGTGACAGAAGGTTACAACTACATGACCTAAGTGCTGTTAAAAAAACACATTTGAGACGCTTCTGCATTATACAAATTAAGGTTTAACATAACTGCCAGTTTCGCTAGTAGAAAATAATTTTTCAAATTTTTCTATTTTTTTCTTATTTATGTGGGCTACTCCCACATATTTATTATATGTAAGTTTATATTTACACTCACACACAGCAACACACATATAATATTATATTTATGTTTATTATTTATTGCACACATTTATACATACACATACACGCACATACACCATACGCACAGACACATACACACCTGGTGTGTCTTCACAAGTCCGAGCGGAACCCGGGACGCGCCGAGTCAGAGCCTAGCTCCTAACATCTCGGCTGTTGGATGCCATTCACGGCTGACGTCACAGCGCCCGGCGCACACGCATTCCTTCAACTCATTCTCCTTCCCTATGAATGATGCAATGGGTCCACATAGCATTGGGTGCTTTGTTACGATTATGTGCTTGTACTCCCCCATACCTGCCAGACATTTTTCCCAATCTACATCAAGTTCTACAATAAACTTATCAAGAATTTCAAATAAGTCTTTGGCCATTGTTTTCGGTAATGCTTTTGCAGAATAAAAGGTCTTTGACAGTAATATTATCAGCCAGAAAGTTTACGTAACAAATAAGATGTGTATCGTTATTTCTGTCATTAGCCTCATCCGGCCGGGGGTGGGGTCCGGGGGTCGGGACCGGAGGCCGGGTCCGGGGGCCCCGCTATTCCTGGCTATGACAGCGGCCATGGTCACGGCGGGGCAGTGTATTGACTGAGAAATTATAAAAAAATATTCATGACACATACTACTGAACTGAACTTGATGTTTTCAATGAAGAAAACAGATACACAATGATAATTCTACGAAAAGAACTGCTGTAAAAATCAAAAAAAGAAAAAGCTAGAGACTATGAAATATAAAAACACAAATTATCAATACCAAAAAATAATTTGATGAAAACCCATGGGAAAACAAATTGGAATCACAACAACGGGAACTACAAAACCGCATAAAATGACAATAACAGTGTATATAATACCTCTATTACTATGCAATCACAAAATAAAGATAAAATAAAAATGTCAACGAACTTAAACTGTGAGAAACCTCGAACTCATCGAATAGGTATAATTGCTCAATATTCAGCATCGCTCCTCCACCATTGGAGCAGCGTGGTGGAGTAAGCTCCAGGCCTCCCCAACAATGGGGAGAGACCCGTGCCCAGCAGTGGGACTCAAAAAAAAGGGTTGCAGTCCAGCATCGCTCAATTTTTCAATCTTGAACGTTTTGAAGTACATCCTTAATATATTGACATACATTCCTTAAAGGTTTTGTTGTTGGCTTTGAAATTTTAAATATTATAGGTTTCATCATTGTTTTCGTTGTTGATGTCATCCGCCGAGTGCTGGGCGACAATAATGAAGGGTCTTCTGAGGTTGTTTCAAATCTATTATCCTATGTTGTGGATGCATTATTTATGGTGGGTTTGTTTTTATTATTGCGATTAGCACCGTCTCTCGGTAAAGATAAAACAATTTCCATGCCCATATTATCCCTATATGTCTGATGAAACGAATCAGATGTCCATGTTTGATGTAATATCTTCTGGTCTTCGGAGCGCTTCCCTCTTCTTCGCGTTGTACTGTAATGTAAACCCGACAATTACAGAAACCAAAAGTCGAATATTATCTATTGTTATACATTTTTGATATGATCTACAGCAGCTTTACAGTAGCTTTACTTCTAGCTTCTGTAAATTGTATGTTAAAATATTTTTTATTTGTCGTATTTAACATTCAATCAGCTACCGAAACATTTCAAATCTTATTTAATCTTGAGCTTTTAAAATTTTTCTTTTTGCTTTAATTCTCAATTGAAAAATTTAAACCAATTTTTTTTAAGTAATTTACAACGTCCAGTATAATTAAAGAAAATAAATACGAAAAATTTTGAATTTATTTTATTATTTTAGCACACAAAATTATTTATAATCAAAAATATGAAATAAAAAGAAAAAACCTCAGTAAATTTTGAAAGAATAACTGAAATTTCTTAATTCAAAATTGAGTTTAATTTTTGTGTTTAACAGGATCATCAAGAGATCCGAAAATATTCTTGAATATTTTCTGCCACTCGGCATCGCTTTTTATGTTGATTGAAATATCAATTCTCGGAGTTGTAGATTCCGGCGAATTTTTGTCGTTGTCGAAAATATTGTCGGATTTTTCGGGGTACTGCAGTTCGGGGGACAATCTTCGATTCTTATGCAAATCCCTCTGTAGTCCCTTGTGTAGCCTGGCTTACACACGCAATTGTTTGTAGCGATCTAGAATTTTAATAATATTTATTATTATTATACTACAGTCTCTTGCAGTGTTTTGAACAATTTGTTTTGGTAATTATATAGAAGTGGGACTTTCAAATCTTTTCGGTTGTTAAAAATTGAAGGATTGGCTTCTATATGTTTTCATTTTGTTCCGTTCTTTGGCGGATTGAGGTTAAAAATTTATTTTAATGCCAAAAAATTAAATTTTCTGAAGAGTTTTGAGTTTAGGAGTTAGAAAATTTAAATTTGAACTTTTAATCAACAATTTAAAGGTTAATATTTTTTTTTTAGATTTTTTGATCTTACGCGTCGAAATAAGAAGAACTTAAAAAAAATTTTTGGAAGAAAAATTAAAAAATGCGAGACCAGAAAAATTTTTCAAAATTTTATTATTTTTTTGAAAAAATGTATCTTAGTGAAAAATGATCATATGGAATTTGTAAATAACATAAGAATTAAATGAATCTTAAAATTATTGCCGAATATATTTAAGTAAAACTCTCAGGTTATTTTTTAAAGATTGTAGTTTTGATAATAAATTTATCATTATTTACAAAGCGCGATAATCATTGACTTTTCACTAAGATACACTTGAGGTGTGGAAAATAAAAATTTCTTACGCGGATGCATAAAGTAAGATGTGGATTATTGCAATAAGATTAACAATTTGGCCCTGTTTTGTTGTACAATTCATTTTCACCGCAAGTGATTGAACCTACTATAGTTATCCGGTCTAAGGTAAAGTGGTTTCCATCAGCATCTCCAGTTGGTATTGCTTCGATCCCTTTAAACTGTGAGAAACCTCGAACTCATCGAGTAGGTATCATTGCTCAACATTCAGCATCGCTCAATTTTCCAATCTTAAATGTTTTGAAGTACATCTTTAAAATTTTGACATACATTCCTTTCTCTCTTCATTCTCAAGCAACGATGACCGAGTGGTAAATAACCGCGGGCTTCGACGCGACCGACCCCAGGTTCAAATCCTCGGCGCGCACCTCTAACAATAAAGTAATGTGCACAATAATGAAGGGACTTCTGAGGTTGCTTCAAATCTATTATCCTATGTTGTTGATGCATTATTTATGCTACAAAGCGTACGTAACAAATAAGATGTGTATCGTTATTTCTGTCATTAGCCTCATCCGGCCGGGGGCCGGTGGCCGGGGGTCGGGGCCGGAGGCCGGGTCCGGGGGCCCCGCTATTCCTGGCTATGACAGCGGCCATGGTCACGGCGGGACAGGGTATTGACTGAGAAATTATAAAAAAATATTTATGACACATACAACTGAACTGAACTTGATGTTTTCAATGAAGAAAACAGGTACACAATGATAATTCTACGAAAAGAACTGCTGTAAAAATCAAAAAAAGAAAAAGCTAGAGACTAGGAAATATAAAAACACAAATTATCAATACCAAAAAATAATTTGATGAAAACCCATGGGAAAACAAATTGGAATCACAACAACGGGAACTACAAAACCGCATAAAATGACAATAACAGTGAATATAATACCTCTATTACTATGCAATCACAAAGTAAAGATAAAATAAAAATGTCAACGAACTTAAACTGTGAGAAACCTCGAACTCATCGAATAGGTATAATTGCTCAATATTCAGCATCGCTCCTCCACCAACCCGCATTGGAGCAGCGTGGTGGAGTAAGCTCCAGGCCTCCCCAACAATGGGGAGAGACCCGTGCCCAGCAGTGGGACTCAAAAAAAAGGGTTGCAGTCCAGCATCGCTCAATTTTTCAATCTTGAACGTTTTGAAGTACATCCTTAAAATATTGACATACATTCCTTAAAGGTTTTGTTGTTGGCTTTGAAGTTTTAAATATTATAGGTTTCATCATTGTTTTCGTTGTTGATGTCATCCGCCGAGTGCTGGGCGACAATAATGAAGGGTCTTCTGAGGTTGTTTCAAATCTATTATCCTATGTTGTGGATGCATTATTTATGGTGGGTTTGTTTTTATTATTGCGATTAGCACCATCTCTCGGTAAAGATAAAACAATTTCCATGCCCATATTATCCCTATATGTCTGATGAAACGAATCAGATGTCCATGTTTGATGTAATATCTCCTGGTCCTCGGAGCGCTTCCCTCTTCTTCGCGTTGTACTGTAATGTAAACCCGACAATTACAGAAACCAAAAGTCGAATATTATCTATTGTTATACATTTTTGATATGATCTACAGTAGCTTTACAGTAGCTTTACTTCTAGCTTCTGTAAACAAGCGCGGAAAACAAACGACTGAATAAGTCTGGTTCCAGATGCGGCGCAAACGCAAAAAAACTTAATAAGTTTGGTGGCAGCTGATTGGATATACATATTTCATTCCCTGCTTTACTGTGAACCACTTCCGTCCAACAATAAGAATGGACATTTTCTTTATCAGGTTTGGCTTAACAATCAAAGCAAAGTGGTAAAAACTAAATTGTCTGATATAATATGCTGACTGGTCTGGAAGCTTTGGTAAGGCTATATTTTTCTGGCAATCAAATGTAATTGTTTTCATATTCTCCTTCCTCTTTTGCAAAAGCGCATAAAAAGCTTTATATTTTAATCTGTGGATTCTTATTTGTACTGTGACTTTAAGATCATTGCCGCGCTCTTTGTTGTATATCCGCCACATTTTGCGTATGTTTAGATTAGGTAAAAGGTACAATCTTTGGGTTTTCGATCGGCAATAATGACTCTTTTCTCGTCTGAATTTCTCGATAAACCATTGAACAGATAGTTTTTTCGCTTCAAACTTTTCACTCTTCCAATCGCCACCTCTGTTTTCAGTGGGATGATTTCCTCGACTCATGTAAAATCTGCTCAGTACGCCCATCACTCGATCTTTCTTTATCATAAGTGCATTAAGAAGCTACATTAAATTTGAAGGCATATAAGCCTTATTTTTTCTCAATGTTTCAACTACTGTAAGACCTTGGACCTTGACCGTGACACCTTTCATATTACGTATATATTAATTTCCGTTACGCACACGCCACGCATCCGGTCTACTCCGCCTTTATTATTACCATTGAGTTTAATTGCATCTGTGGCAGGGAGGATAGGGAGGCATAAAGAAAATAGCGTATGTATACGATTGTATTTTTTATTGTCATTTTGTCATCAACAGTAACTTAATTAATCAATTAATTTAATCTGCGAAAATGTCCGCTATAATCGAAGCTTGAGAAGAGTCGCTAAGTGGAGATTCTGGTACTGACATATCTCTTGGTGTGGTTACAGTACCCAAACTGCTAAGCTGCGGAGAGCCTGTTTCCATGTCTTGCATAAACTGAGACCTAGACGAAGATGGTCGGTTGTACTGTTGGTATCCATACGCTAGTGTCGTATAACCCTATCCGCCGAAATGACAGCTACTTCTCTGTAACATTCCCACTCCGCGGAACCCCATGGTAATGGAGATATCCATGTTTAAAGTTTTGAGGTTAGAATAGCGCTATTTACTAGGGACCTTTTTCAAGTCGAAAGTTATATTTTGAAACACAAAAAAACTAGCTAGCAAGTCAAATTTTTCTCCACATGTGATACCACGTGTTATTTTTACCCGGTAACTTTAAGGTACACGACCACATACGACCCTCTAGATAGGAGATTTTATGACCCACTTTGAAGATTAATATGAGTACTTATGTAAGTTGTTTGTCTCCCGATTTAATCATTAAGTTTGTTTCGTAATTTAAGCAGTGGTTGTCAATCTTTTTAATTGTGGTTATTGGTAAGGTTATATTTTGATTTTCTAATACTTGTGAATAGACAATTTAACCCAGAAATAATTTGATACGGGCTTTTAGTTTTATGAATATGGTGGTATCAGCTTAAAATGTATTATTTTTACTGTGGATATGACGAATTTAATTGATAACAATTTAGAAAAAATCCTCCTAAATACCTCCAATCGTGTACGATGGTAATGTGGTTGCGATCAGTAAGACTGTTTTGCAAATATCGATCCTGAGCGCTTTTAATGTTCGGGCGAGAGCCGGTGAATTATAATAATTGTCCATCCAAACCGTATGGCCCTTGTTTTCGAGCCCTTTTAAGAGCTCCAGAACAAGGGACGGAATGAATGACTATCCACTACAGTCATATACCTGTAGAGGCCGTATTCTCTGTTTGCTTATGAGCGTGAACCACAAACCGCCACAAGTATCCTGTTTGAGATTCACAAATCTCATATGTTTTGATCCCTACTGCAGCAGCTTTGTTGGGGATAAACTGGTTAATATCCAGCCATCCTTTCCATTGCAGTAGAGATTCGTCCAGCGCTATGTTCTGCTGTAAGCTGTACGACAACTGAAACACAGAATTCAAATGATCTATCACTGGTTGGATCTTAAATAGTTTCGTATCGGAACGATTTAGGTTCTGCGTGTACATGTCTTTGTTATCCCTAAAGTGAAAGCACTTGCAGAGGAGCTGAAAACGCCTCAAAGACATGTACACTTGGAAGCCGGGAGTCATAAATATATTAGCATTAGTGGACCAGTAATCCACTATTCGACTTTTAGTCACAATCCCCATTGCCGAAATGATTGCGAAGAACACATACAGCTCATCGGCTGATGTGTCCTTCCAGTCACAAATGCGGCTAGAGGGATGGAGCACTTGGCTCTCGATTAACTTTTCCGCCAATTGCTGAGCATATTTATTAGTTTCTGAAGGTATATTCTCATATACCATATACGAACAAATATTTCGTATGGGTCAGTTGGCGGAGATGTTGGATCAACAATGCTTTCGGAGAAAACTTCTCTCCTCATAGCACTTGCCATAGGAGAGTTCGAGAAAGATCTCCACCTAAAATCGAACATGTCCGTAGGCTCCACCGGCACGGACGTAGGTGACGACGACAACGGGGTGGTAGCGACAGGCGACGATGGTAGCGGCGAGGACTGTTGCGGCGATTGTGGCTCCTCGTCATCCTCCAGGGTTTCCATCATAACCCGTAAAGTCCTGGGGATGACGGGTGCGACCACATCTTCTTCGGCGCTGTCGCTGCCTGGTTCGCTGCCTATTAGAAAATAATAACATAAATGTGCTACTCTGTCAGTTAGTTTGTATCACAACCATTAGTACTTACAAACAGTCAGATACTCACCCAAATTGAGGATCGTCTCGATATCGTCGTCCCTTAACGCTGGCCTCCGTACCGGCCTAGGAGAAGGCGCGTCGTTAGAAGTAGCTGTGCTACTCCCGCCACATTCAACGAACCTGAAATAAAACAGCTCAATAAACCCAATGCATTCTACAATATTATGTGTAGCAAGACAGCAAGTGACTTTTACATGGCGGGTAAGGGCACTAAGGGCACGGGGTCCTCGGTTGGCTCTGTTTCAATTACAATTTCAGTCAGGCTTCGGCAACTTCCAGGACTCAGTTGGTGAGTGGTGAGTGGAGGGGTTGGTTCTACTGGCAGTGGGCGACTAAAAAAAGCATAATTTATACCATTTAAATAATTTATACATGTTCTAAATTTGATTAAACATCAAATTAATAACTTACGGGCTCCAAGTGCGCCTACGTTTTTGTATCAGGGGGGTCTCCAACGGCTCGCCACTTGGATAGGCTTCAATATGTACGATGTTGAACCTAAAAATTAAATGAAGTAATTACCAAGTCACAAAAAAACTGCGTGTCCTACACATAACAATGGGTAGTCAAAATAAACAAGTACCCGTCCACGGTAGATGGGCGTTTGGAAGCGGTGACGCTGCGCACTCGCCCCCGAGCACGCCCTCGTCCCCTAGCACGACCACGCACATTAGCCCGACCACGGCCCAAAGCTGAAGTCTCGGCCGGGACAGAAGCCAACTCCGTTACCACCACCACTTCCCCTCTTCTGGCGACCCCCTCTTGTGCGTACTCTATCTAAAGATAATATGCAAATAAAAACCATGCAAGTTAGCAGCAAACCAATCCAAAAAAAAACATCCATGAAAACAAGACAACACAATTACCCTTAGAGTGACACGTGGCCGGCAAACGATCATCCCAAAAATATCACCGGTCAAAAACTATAAAAAGAAGTCTTATCCATACTTTCTAAGCACGCGACAAAATGGCCGCTAAGCGTTAAAACGCCGAGAGTGGCAAGATCCGGGTCCCGGTCCCAAGTTTCCCGCATGTTTTTTTATTTCACCTTTTGTTAAATACTAAGGTAAAAACTACTAGCGGTTTGTTAACAATATAACACTAAAGTGAAGTAAATATTAAATTTTAGGATCATTATATTACTTAATTCTATGTTAGTAATGCAATATAAGGCAAAAAACAAGGCATTCTAAAGTGTCTTTACATCTTCGTAGACCGGGGTGGTTGGTCAAAAACATAAAATTAGTATTTAAAAACATCAGAACCATCACATTATGATTAAAAATGGATTATTACTTACCGATTCATTATAAGGCAGCACAAACACAATTTTAAACAATTAAATCACTCCACAATTCTGATCTCGCTCTGAAGCTCGGCTGTCTTTACGGCGCGGGTCGGTGGGGCGGTATGACGCAATTTGCAACTAAATTCACTTGGCGCGGCAATTCGACCGTTATTGAATGCCATCCTTGTCTATTGACGAATACATCATGCAAGTGTGACCAAGCTAACAGTAGTTTTACCGGTTCTAAATTAGGCGCGAAATATGGCATCGCACAGGGTCCCGGAGCCGGTTCCTGCCACTCAACGGCTTGTTATGACAGGTCCGGGTCCCGGACCCATGCCACTTTCGGAGCGATCCAGCTCCCGGACACTGCCAATTAGCGGCATATTTTTAAAAGTGGTCTTGCCATTTCTCTTACCTTGTAAAACCCTTGTAAAACTCTTATCTTGTAACCTCACGTCATCACAATTATTTGCACTTTGTTGTCATATACAGTTTGCCAAAACTTATTGCAATCTTCTGCTTGCTGACTTATGGTGAAAATGAGTTTTCGCTTGACATCATAGCCGTCGATGAAACTTTTATCTAGGGTTGTCTCATTGTTGCTTAGCTTGGCACTGCGGCAAAGATAATTCACTAACGGGAAGCAGCCTTTGTTCTCCAAGTCATCATTCTGATCTGGACTAAAGCGTAGTTTTTTCTGCGTTAGGACTATTGATTTATATTCTTCTTAAATGTTAACTTGTGAATCTAGTTCATCCATAAAACGCAGAAAGTTGGTACCAGTCATACTTTGAGTGTGGGATGCCATTTTTCTGTTAAAAAGAAAAAACTATGCACATCAACTTATAAAGAAAGTGTCCAAAACTAGTAGTGCCTTTAATTAACCACTGATACTACGTAAAAAGTTTTAAATTCGAGCGAGCTCAACTAGTGTTCATTACTCAACGGTAAAGATTTTTAAACTAACTTCTGTTTCGTAGTAGTAGTCATTTTATACCCTTATAAAACTTTACCCTCACATCCAGTAAAGCCATTAACTTGATTTAAATGGTTACCTACGACATATATCTCTCCATACATTAACTACTTCCATTAATAATTTTTTATAGATTGTATTATACTTAGTCGAAACTTTTAAATTTGCATTAATTTCACTACTGCACTTTCATTTCATTTTCATTTCATTTCATTCTGATTGTTTTTAAACATGCAATCAAACTTGGAGTTCTGTGAGCATGACAATAATGCGGGATTTACGTTCTAAAAATCATTTTCAGAACTGGTCAAAACTGATAGATTAGAGCATCCCTGTTTTCGCGCTTAAAGCATGCAACAAAGTATCTGTACTTACCTACCTGATTACTAAAGGGCCATTTCCACTTTGTCTTCGACAAATCGTTCGCGTCAACACATAATTTGTAGCTCGTCCTTTTTTGTTGATAATTGTATAGAGCGAGCTTTAGTTTTTTATCTTTTTTTTTACGATCCTCCTCCGTTTTAATAGGAGTTTAAATTAATTTCTCTTCCGATGGTATCGATGAAGATCCTTAACTCGCCAAAAGCATTTCTGACTAATTTTATTACATGGCATGGGTCGAATATATGGACAGGATTATCATTGCTATTAAAATTGGTTGCTGTTTGGTCCTTTAGTACATTACACCCCAAAGACGTAAATATGTTTATTGTTTATTGCTTACAAAACTTATGCTAAAATTTCCGGCCAGACCATCACAGTTAATCAGCGTCCTGACAAATTTGTAATGCTGTCTGCACAAATACCCTCTTCTGTTCCCCTGTGAGTGACAAAATAAGGAAATATCCTAATGGCAATTTCCAGGTCCCGTTTATTGCAGTTAACAGTAACATTAAAAAATTGGCTGGCTTCGTTTACAGTGTCACTGTTAATATCATTACCGCAATCGACACGACCATAAACTTTTGTGCCCTTGGATCCCAGGTTAAACATTTACTGATAGCCATCTGTTCTAATTTTAAACCACAAATTACAGGGTGAGAACTTTCTTCAACTTTCATTTTTAATGCTATAAAAGCTTCTTTAGTAAAACCAGGTTCAGCATCTTTATTCTGGTACCAATTGCTCAATGTGCGAGAATGTGGCAAATATGTGTTACTGGTTGCCCGTACAAAATTGTAGTCTTTTGGTGAAAAAAAATGAAGTGTCAGAATAAACTTTCCTATTTCTTCAGATTTTTTTCCAAAGACAGAGCTTTGCCTTCGCCAATTTGCCTTTTTTAAAAATCTTCTGATCCTGTAATATGTTCCAATATATGAGTTTCTTCGTTATTTATAAAATTCTTATTCTGAGGATTATATCAGAATTATATCAGAAAACAGAGCAATCTTTTGATTTCGTATCCGTTCCTTTTCATTTAAACTTCTTACTTTTCTCTTCAGCAAATCACACTTTTCTGTGAGATCGAACTATTAATCGGTTATTATTAATATATTAGGTTTAAAAGAAATTTTTCCATTCTGGTTTCTTACATTTACCATTTTCAATGTGTGCTTATTCGAAATTACCAAAACATCTCGTTTATCTTTCCATTTGCAAACGGTTATATGACACTATTACAAGACACTGGCGGCATTGCCCCTTTGCACGACTAGACTGAGCCGTTGGGCAAAATATAGCCGCCAGCCCTCAGATCACCACAGGCAAGGACAAGTCTGGTCGACATTTCATTTTTTTTATTTAATAAACAGTTAATTTCTAGGTGCCTGTCGCCACGAGCAAATTCCTCTACACCCATCAAAGCCAATATTCTGTCCTCTATTGCTGAGAGAATTCGCCACCAGTTCGCTGCCTAGCTAGACAAATTTGACTGTACTTTTTTTTACAGACGACTTCTTATCTTTCCAATACTAAAAAAGATACCAAAACCAAAAAAATTAGTTAAATTTAATTGCGATATTTCCTTTTTTGTCAAAATTGAATCTAATTTAAATAAATTGAGCAATTGAAAAAGTTGTCTAAATTGTGCCGTTCTAATTTATAAAATAAAAATATATTATGCTCCCTGTTGCGAAGTTATTTTAATGATGACTTAATACAGCCTTGTCCATCACTATTCAACTTGCTCGCAATATCTTGCCAAGCAGCTCTTGTCCTGTCCCAAGCATGGTCCGGGTATATCCAGTTGCAAGCCAACGCTGCTCTTCTAGGCACTCAAGCAATCTTTCTTGCTGTGCTAAGGATGGCACAGCGTTCCTGGACATGCTACGAGTAGAAATTAGAATTAGAAATAAAAGTAAACTCTAAATAGATTATTAATATCGGTAGATAATATAAGCTTTGTTGCACGAAGTAAATTAATAGCTCAAGCGTATCTATGGTTTTTTGTTGGAGGAAAAAAAGATCAACATTTAGTTGGTTGTTGGAGGCACTTGAGATTGGCTTGCTTGCATAAAAAGAACAAAAGAATTTAAAAATCGGGAACATTTGGTTGGTTCTGGGAGGCACTTGGTATTGGCTTTCTTGTTATAAAAAATCACCAAAAAAGGCATGTACACAATAGTACCTAAATCCCAACCACGAATTTCAATATAATTACATTACATTACCTATAATTTGCCATTTACCTTTAATTATGCCAGTCCTTTGTAGCAAATTTCAACTCATTTAATAAGTTGGTATGTGAAAAAACCTTCCTTTTTCTAAGCCAGTCCTTACACCAAATACTCCTCGAGTTTTTTTTTACTTTAAGCACACAATTAGGCCCAACAACGCAAGTGTGTCATCATCATTTTCTATCGTGGATGACATGTTTATTGTGTAAACTTCTGCGGAAAACTGACGATCGACGCAGATATCGGTGACGTGTGGAGGCACTAGGTGCTTCCGATTTATCTGTAGAGAAAAATAGGACGATTTCTCGTTACGTCTAGGTCTATTACTTGACACCACAACAGATAATAGTCTCTCATGGCCAGCTGTGCTACCTCAGTATGGTATAAGTTACAAACAGCAGGTTACGTTACATCTCCGCAACCTAGTTGGGAAATCTAACCATCATACTAACTCTAATAGATACAAATATTGATATTTACTATCACTCTTTCTTCATCCCGTTCACCCAAGAATGGACTCCAAACAATATTTATGTGACCGCAAGTGACACACGTTATAAATCGGAAACAGGTGGCGTCCGTCAGCGGTAGGCACTGAGGCGGACGTCTCGGCGGGAACGGTAGCCTCCAGAGCGGACACGACATATGCTGAGACATCTGATGCAGCAGTCATGCGTTCCTCGTCCTCTCCCTCTCCTAGCTTATTTTTTTAGTAATCAAAAGTAATATAATCTATATCTATGGCTTTTCGCGCTATATGTTACCATTTGGGAGGCTTGCAAAAAAATGCAAATATTTCGGAAACTAAATGCCGACAATTGGCACCTTATTGCGCGGAAGTCCACAATCTCAACATAATATTGTATTTAGGTACTTTATACTAGATATCATAAGTTCCATATAACAAAAATTGAGCATGCTGTGCACAATGAGTATCGGTGTGAAAATGGCGGCCAATGTTTTTATGCCTGCACTTTCAAGTTTGAAAGTGCAAAATATTGCGCATTTTCACGATATTTATACATTTGACTATCAATAATAATAGTTTCCATATTATAAGAAAAATATAAAGTTACTCACCGATTCATTCATATTTCAGTTGAAAAAGCCAAAATAAATAGATAACACGCACTCGCTTCGATGACAAGAAAACGACTGATTTCAAACGTTCATAACTTTGAACTTAGACCAATCAATGATGAGTATCTTATACCAATGAAAAGCTTGTATCCTAACCTGTTCATTCCTATATAATAAAAGTAAAAAAGTACTCTATTTTGAAAGACATAAAGTAAAAACTGGCATGAAGTCACAGGTCGCGATATCGTGTCTTCGGGACGTATATGAGCAAATCCAATGATGATTCAGCGAATAACATATAAATTCTTCAGCGCATCAAGCCTTAGCCGAGTCACGGCACCCGAGTACGTCGACCCCTGGACGTGCCTTCGCTACTGTTGCTGCTAACACCAAACCTGCTCCATCACAGGCAAAGCAGCAAAAAGGTTGGACGCAGATCCAGAGTGAAGCAATTCGTAAGGATCTGCCAAAGGTGCGTTAGTTTAGTAGTGAATAATGGGGGTTCCTGGATCACAGAAGATCCAGGAACCAGCCATTATTCACTTACTGTAGACTGAGCATTGAGAGGTCTTACCAAGGCCTGACACACAACATTTATAATAACTCTTGATATCCCTAATTGAATTTGAGTATCCGATCATTATTTATTATCCATTATGTTTATAAAGTCTCGGCTTACCTCGCGGATTACTGCGGTAAGCCGGGACTTTATAAACATATTTACCTATCCTCGCGAGACGTCTTATAGTAAAATATTATCCATTAGCTTATATTTGACATCAATTTAAATGGATAGATTTTTTTTTCTCTAACGTAAGTAAATAAAAAATTTATTATCAAGCCACATTTTTAAACATGTTACATTTTTTAATGCACACACATTTGAATGATAAATGCAGCTAACTACATTATCACAATTACATAACTACTAAATAAACATTAGGGCAATCCGTAAGGATTGTTATCTAGAGTGTAAACTCTAGATTATAAATTTGATCACTTGATTATATTTTTTAACCACAAAACTTTTTCACTTCCTTTAACATACACAATTTTGTCTTTTAGATATTTCACCTGTTTTTTTCTGTAATTAATAACAGGCTGAATCTTCGTGAGTTCGTTCGGTTCCACGAGACGCCCAAGTTTTTCCTATGTCTAAATTCTGAAAGAGGTATGTAATGAACTGCGCAGGTGTAAAACATGTCGATTTGGTAGGGTGTTGAAATAGTCTGACTAATAGTAAATTTTGATTGAAATTTTAAGATAATATAGTAATAAACTCTGAAAAACAATTGGCCTACAAAATCAATGGTTTGAGATGGAGCGTCCTCCACGCCGAATATGTCGAAATAACGAGGTCATAAAAATTATTAATACTAATGTAGAGTCTGACCTTGAAACCCCACTCTGTGATCTGGCGGAGTCCGATAGAATTAGAAAGAGTACGAAGCAAATGTGTGACATGGCCGTATTATAACAGAAAAAAAACCTTTTCTAACCTTACTTTCAAGCGACTATTTCCTCAAGTCAACAATACTAACTACGGCACTATTAATGAACGTGGTGCGAGATTCAAATCAGTGGAGGAGTACTACTACTGTCACATGTTATGTAATGTCACGGGACTCTACGATTCGTGCTCTCCCCACTACTCTCACACGTAGACGTATCAAGATCTTCTGACCATAAAGGGTTAACCTTAATGTATGAACCTAACTCAACAAACTAGTATAATATAATACAGTTATGTATATGTATAAATTCTTACCTTTTTGCACAATAACACTAAACTTGTTTTTGAATCACTGAACTCTTGTCAGAGCTATTGACACAACAAAATTATTTAATTACATAATTACGACACGAACGAACCACACACTATGTCTGGTTGAAAGCAGGCATTTGACAAAATAACCATTCACCAGTCCAGGCAATTTATATTATTTTTATCTCGAACTTTTTCCTAGTAAATACCACTGCCTATACTACAATACCTAACTACAGTTATAACAATACCTAACTAAACTTATACCACTTTGATAACCTATATTTAATAAGCAGAAAAGTATATTCCAAGCTGACTAATTTCTTAAGCATTCTGGATAGGACTGAAATGATAAAAACAACTTGGCTGCACAATTTCAAAGAAAACGGTAGCTACAAAATATTTTGATCTGATTTGTGTCGTGTATTTTAGCATTTTATGCCACTTTTAGTACAAAATTTCATGCTTGTCTTTTTTTTATAACACAAATTAGATATAAGTGAGAATTGCCAGTAACGGTGTTTTGAAAGAGGACAAACGAACTGTGTCAATAAAACATATATTTATTTAGAGAATTTTAATATTAATAAAATATCGTAACACAAAAACGTCTGTTCCAAACAAAAGTTAATTAGCCAGCAAACATTTATGTCATACAGTATTTTACAGTATTTTTTTTAAGTACTGGTGCATTATGTGTCCGAATAGTCATATACATTTTTAGTCGTATAATAATGTCATATAGACGTTATTTCGATTTTTTTTACAATCGTCATATAATAGTGTCTATGACGACATTTATAAAACTTACTTACTAGGAAACATTTTCATCTGGAAAGTTAGGAAGATAGAGAAAACAGCGATGCCGTTTAATAAGTATATGTATATATATTCAGCGACATAGGGGGTTCAAAGCAAAGAGTTACTGCCTACTAACGACTAAGTAATCAGCACACTTATTAGCTGGGCCTTAGGTGTCATTGTCTCGATCCAGTACGCGCGTAGATTAGAAGTTGGAAATGTAATAAATTAAAAAAGGCATGAAGACCAATCCTTGCAAGAAGCGCAGATAAAAGGGTCATTCAGTATTATGAAGCATAATTACCACATGTACACACACTATTCAATGTGTGTACGTATAAATATTAATCACTAATCCAAGTGACATTAATTAACGGCAATTTGTTCCACATTTTTGTTCATTATTCAAAAAGCTATTAGATTTTTAAATCTATGAACTTTGTATTCAAAAGTAATACCTAATAAACTATCCATTAAAACCGTCCGAAAATTCATAGTTTATTGTTTACTCATAAAATTATCAGATGAGTATCAAGGCAAAAAGCAAACATGCAAGCAATACAATTGATAATGTGATCACACTCTGCTATTTTTTTATAAAAATATCACTAAATGATTCTAATCAACTGCTTACGATTGCCTATCAACAATCCACTCGAATCATGGTCGTTCTTATTATAGCAATCTATCACACCATCTGCATTTTAAATGACAGCAATGAGCATAATTGTAAACTGCACCCGGCACCCACTTCAATTGATTGTTTCGCCCTCTTTGATTGACTTTAACCTTAAACTAGGGATGGCACTATACCGGTCAAACTTTGTCATCGCCGTCGATGAGTTATACAGTGATAAGAACGCGTAATAATATGAAGCAATCCAGTACCAATTGGAAGTAAAAATGGTATTTACTATATTACTAAAGTTTTCATTACTTCGGAGTAAGCAATAATCGTATTGTACTTCATAACTGTCAGTCCTACATTAAGAAACAATTAATGCAGATTGACGCTTTAACAAAAATCCACTTCAAATAAAGTTATAAAAGCCTTTAATGCAGCCTTCTGCTCTGCAAGCAACAACATATCGCAGAAAAATAAAAAATGTTTATCGACGGTGAGTACCATTACATCTGCATCGTGCCTAATAAGTGGAAGGTTCACAAACAATATAAGCTTGAAGAAATGATGGCTGACAGCTGCCTAAGCCATCGGAAACAGAGGACCTGCATCCAGAATGCTGTCACTAAAATTTCCTCGGTATCCACGAAATTGGAATACTATGACCTGAA